>JAVJGJ010000037.1:80233802-80275050 GCA_035590215.1 Microhierax caerulescens | reverse complement strand
CCTGTCCTTACTCTAATGCAGGGGTCCTCACACTATGGCCTGTGGGCTGGATACAGCCCCCCAGGGTCCTCAATCCACCCCCCCAGTATTTACAGAACCCCCTACCGATGACTGCCTGCCACTTAATCCGTGTGCCAGTCCCCTGTTTAAAAAGTTTGAGGACCTCTGGTGTAATCCATTTGGGGAGTTGCATCCTCTCCCCAGAGAGGATCTATCAAGTGTGTGCAATTTGCTCAGAGGAGACATGCTCAAGACCCACGAATCCCACAGTGCACTGGCTTGGGTGCCTTTTCATTGTGGTCCTGGAGGTGGGAAAGCAGCGAAATGAGAAGTGGGGTGGTGGGTAAACTCAGGCCTATTAGCTTGGTCTCACAATGCCTTTCTGGAGGTGACAAAGGCAGCTTTTGGAGAGAGGCAACTGCAGGTGAAAGAAGGGGTGTAATGGCAGCAGTCAGAGATCTTGGGAAGGACAAGGAGGTAGCCACCAGGCAGGGTTCAGGACAGCAGGCTTCAGGGGAGCATGAAGAGTTGCAGCAAGGTGCAGAATGCTGCTAGCTTCTTAGGACGTATGGGAAATCTGTATGTCACTATCATCGTGTTGTCAGAGTCACTGTGTTGACCAGTGGGAAGTATCTACAAATACCACAAATAGAAGTGATAACTACTCTAGTACTCTGAAAGCGGTGTATTTGGTAAAGTTGTAAAGACTTCAACAGAATTTTTAATTGCTAATTTGCTTTTAATGATTTTATTTTCCCTTAAGTAGTTGTAGAGGGGATACTTACTTATATTTTTTAATTAAAATATACATTAATTTTAATTATTTTTCCAAAATCCTGTTTCTATAGTATTCGTGATGTCTCAGTTTCCCTTTTCAGGTCCTGTCGCTCACCGAAATACTCTGGCCATGTGTGCTTTTCTTGATTCTGGCTGCAATCCGCTTCTGGGAGCCCCCAAAATACAAGGAAAACTGTATGTTTTATTTCACCTCTGTTCTATTTTGGTTGCCTCTGTTTGCAGAAATATTGAGGAAATATTCAAGATATCCTAGAAGGAGAGACTTACATGTAGTGGAGTCAATGGAAAGAATCCTATAGTGGCATTGTCTTGTCTAACTGTGGATCTGAGCAAGTCCTATTTAGGTGGGAATTAAATACAAAGTTTAAGGTCTGATTTGTCAGACAAGTTTTAGATATTTACTCTGAAATAAGGGGGGTCACTTATATTTTAGTTGTACTGGTTCCTTTCTGTTGAGTAATGGAGTTTAGATGACTGGCTCAGGAGTAGATAATTGTGCAGTAGATACTAACAGTTAGACAAGATGAATCTTACCCCTATCCACTTCCTGGGATTTTGAATGAATATTTTGTAAATAATAAAATCTTCCATTACCATCAACACTTCCAAACTCGTTATGGCTACCTCCATGTTATAAAGTTGTTTTTGCTTTTATTTTGTCAAATGTTAACTTCATTCAGGAAAGAATGATTTATGAATTATAATCTGTTCAGTTTATTATTCTGTTATTCACAGATGTCAGTAAACTGGGGATAAACCAGCTAAATTACAAACCAATTTGGTAAACCAGTTGTAGACCTGTAGAGTAAATCATCTGGAGAGAATCTAGCTAGCAATATACACATTTACTTTAGACTTGCTCTAGTCTGGACACAAAGATGCAGTGCATAATAATGGTTTGAGTACTTTAAGTGTGCTTTTCAAGTACATCTTCTGCTTTGTTTTAGCAGAAAGATATACAGTGTACGTGCTTGGAGAGCTTTCTGCACTGTGAACTGGAGTGTGCTAAGTAGAAATAACTCATCTGCAAATGGTCATTCACAACTCAAAATTCATTATTTTATGTATCAGGTACAGTTCCTGAAGAATGAAGGATGGCTTGATTAAGAGTGCAGTTTCTAATGGTACATGTCTCAAAAATATTGGTGCATGAATTTAAACAAAATTGGGATTTTTAAGTATCAGGTGTATGTAAATTCCCCGTTTCTGCATCTTTCAATTCTGAATATTCAGTAAGAGTGCTAGGCCAAATGCTACCTTTCTTATTTCACTCTCATTTAATTCCCTTAATTTTGGTGCAATGGTTGCCAAAAGAAGGTTATCCAGAGGACAAGGGGAAGTATTAGAAGTATTTCTCATTTTTTGCTGTTTTTAAGAAAGAAATTATTTTAAATAGGAATCCTATAGCTATTCCTTATGTTTCAAAATAAGAAAAAAAGTTGCTTTATATTTTGAAGTTTAAATTCTCAGAACTATGGAAACATGGGTAAATTTCAGAGAGATAGAAAAATTGCTGTTTTGACAGTCTTGATGGATGTATATTCAGTTCCTTCATCTCCTGAATGCCTGGAAGAGAAAAGGAGGTACTATTTTGTGAAGAAGTTTATGTTCTAATCTTGATTAGAAGTAATCTTGGGCAGAGAGACTAGCAAACATATGATGTTGCAATGGTGTTACTACTGTGAAAATCAGCTTTTCAAAAACTGCTCTCTGTTATATGTTATAATATGTTAATGCTATACCCTGTTGTCACAGTCTGACACAGGTTATTAATTTTCTGTGTGAATTAGTTGTTCTTAAATGGGACACCTACCATTGATACAATTTCATTGTTTGCAGGTGACAAAGCCACTTTCTAGGAGAAAGTCACACAATGTGATGGTACAGGTTTGTAACCTCAGCATCACTGGTTTTAATTCTGCTGCTGCTTGGTTTTAGGTTACTTAGAAGCTCGGGATTTACCAAGTCAGGGCCTTTATCCTTTCATGCGGACTCTTTTCTGTAATGTTGGTTCAAGATGCAAGAATACTAGTTATGCAACACAGAGAAACCACCGCTTACGGTAAGTTACGAATTTGGCAGAGCTGTCAGCATCACACTGCATCTTTTTCTAAAGCAAAGGTTGTCACTCTGTCCTAAGTTTCCTTCAGTGACCTTATGAATGCAAAAGATGTAGGGTCTTAGTCATGCCTCTTCTGAATTTTTGTTTGCCTTTCTTGGGCATTTTATGCTGTTATTAGATACCGAAAATATTTTTTTTGAAAATTGGAGGTGTGCCTTGTATTCTTGACCTTTGTTGCTGTTTTTATTCTTCATTAGAAAGTCTTTTATTACATGAGGATGAGACTGGGCAATAAAAAGTGTATTATACATGGATTTAAACTTTGAGTAGTTTGGGAGCACACATGGTAGGAGAAGTAAACGCAGAAAAACAAAACAAAGATAACTCCTAAGTAAGACCCACAAAAAGCCAGAAAGGAGTAATAGTAGCTCTGTAGTAAAAAGAACTTGAAGTAGCCTGTAAAAGGGACTTGTCACAGGATCCCAGAGTACAGAAAAAAAAAAGGATGGACCTGAATTTGAGCTTTTTCTTTAAGAAATGTGGTAATTTGATCTACTTCAAAATGTTGAAAAGCATTGAGATGGAAAGACACTTATGTAAGTTGGCCGAAGGATGCAGTCATAAATAATCTTTCAAAATACATAACAATAAAGTCAAACTGAGGTGAGCTAATCAGAATATATGTATATATATCTGTATATGTATATATATGTATATATGTATGTATACTGTTAGAAAATTGAGAATATCTTAGATCTTAGAGGGTTGAGCCAAGTAAGTGTATAAGACCATTAAGTTTTTATGGTTTATTATTGTAGAGGTTTATAGATAGCAATAAATTCAGCATGCAGCAAGTTGGAAAGCTTCAATATCACAGTAATAGGCCATGATACTTACCATTTGATCTAGACAGTCTGTTCTAATTATTTGTATATGTAGAGAACTGTTGATTAAGCATAAGATCATGCAAAATAAATCTTGTTTATGGGCAAACACCTTTTACATAAAATAATTTCTTAGTAGAATTGAAATCTTTATGGTTTAAGCCACAAATCGTTATTAGGCCAGATCTCTTATCATAGAAAATGCTTATATACAGAAATAACAGCCTTACAGTAATATTCCTAAACAAAAATTCTCCTAGTAATAATAATACAGTTCAGATTGTTACACAGCCACTTAGTTTCTTCTCCTTTCCCTGGGGTTATGCTTACCTTTTCACTGTTGCTTTGGTTCATAAGGTCAGTGGCTGCATCTGGTGGTCCTAGGGTTGTTATGGTAAATTGTGATCTGAAGCTCCTTTTGCCTGGAGGAATGTGTTGTGTTGGCTTCTTTTTCACTCTAGGGTACACTTGGGGTCATTTGTGTTTGCTAAAGTGCTTTTAAACCTTCTTGTTCTCCACTGGTCTGCATGTCTATGATCCATCCGAATTTATGTGGTATGTCTGAAGGTATATGGTATCTTTTACATATGTTAGGTATCTGTTCTTTTTTCTTGATACTTATAAATCAGCTGGCTATAGTTCTGCATTTTAACTGACCACTGGTGAGTTGTTTATAGTCATGGGATCCTCGGTGCCAGCCTATGTCCCATCTCTTATCATCCCAGACCTGTACTCCAGTACAACGCATCCTGTGTATCCACTTCTCAAGGCCTCTACTGTTATACTGGGCCTGAGTTCCTCTGCACTGCTTTGCTATGTTAATCATAAATACCTCATTTTGCACTGAATGATCACTTGTTACTACTGTCTGTGTAAAACTATGGTGGTATTATACAATGGCAAGTGGAAGTAAAGCAAATAGCCATAGCCATCCGGCCAGGAAAAAAAAAAAAAATTAAACCTAAACCAAACCAAAAGCAAAACTGCAGGCACGTTAAGACAATTCTAACAAAGCAAAGGTGGCAAGCCTCTGTGCTATGGTCTGGCAAACTCAGTACAAAGCCTGTAGCCTGTTACTTTCAGTGGCAATACTACATCAGTATACAATAGCTGTTGGCCTTTCTAAAAATTGTGTCCTAAAAGGATAGGTCTTATTTTTATTACTAGTCCAGATGCCATCTAAGTGTGTTAAATCTCTAAAAAACTATGACATACGTTGACTTCTCTGCATGATTATTTATACTGTTTTGACTGAATTGCCCAAATTATATTTCAGCTCAAAAGAAAAGCAGGAAAGAATTTCCTGGAGGCAGTCTTAAGGCAGTCTTAGACCTACTTAAGAATTGGGGAAATTATTCAGCAACTTTCAATTTTTCAACGAAAAATAAAATGCAAGTATGTATGTGTATTTACACACTCAATAGGCTACACTAAGTAGCATATGGCCTGGGTAAGGAAAAGAGGTGTAAATGTAGTATGAAGTTCATTCTGAGGTCAGTCTATTCCAGTAGGTCCATCAGTATAAATTAAATCAACCTTAGGTCTGCTCTGACTTATGCTGGCTGCGAACAGCCTTAGGAATACAGACTGTCAGCTTGATCAGCCAAACATAACTGGATCCTACAATGTCCCTGTGTTGACTGGAGAGAAGGGATGGCATAGGAACAGTAATATCTTCCCTTTCAGGATTATATCAAACCATCGGTGGCTCTTTACAGTCATTTTCAGGGACATTTTTACATCAACAATGATGCATTTATTAAGGGTAAATCAAAGACCCTGGGTAGTTTGCATGGACACTTAACCCATTTATTTTCACAGTATGTACCACATCATGCTACCAGTTGGAAGTATAGTTGTTGTCTTTTGGATAAAAGTAATTCTATGACTTCTCTTGGAACCTCCACTATGAAACCCATAAACTACCCAAATTAATATTTGTCAGTGAGCAGCCTGTGCAGGACTGCTCCTTGAGGGGAGCTGAGCCAGGGGTTGAAGTCACCCTGGTGCAGGCTATGCCCTCACAGATGTGGTGCCATCCCCTCCAGCCTCTGATATGGTGAGAAGATGAGCCAGGTGAAGCCTACAACTACCTCATTAACTCTGATTTACAGCAAAATCTACTGCCACCTCTGATGACTTGAAAACCATCCATTTGTTAACAGCTCTGAAGCTTTGCTCCTTGCTCCTCTCTTCAGCCACTGTAAAAGCTGGTGGCTTGCAGTTATTTGATGTGATTCCCTAACCTCTTACACCCAGCAGCATCTCAGAGCAAAGTAAGGAAATATTTAGGAGGTATCTTCAGGAACTCCCATGACAAATGATGTTTTTCCCTGCTCTTTCCAGAATGTTCAACCCCCCACCTCACCTTAATAGAGCACAGAGTAAAACTGAGAGCATGCAAATAAAATAAAAAACATGCAGCAGTGTCCTATGGCCTAACATCTGCAAATGCAAGTGTCTGTGCATGGAAACATAATATATCCCCAGTACTCTTAACTCCACTGCAAATATTGCGGAATGTGGTGGGATTTTCCCTTGCAGCTCAGACTTCTAGATCTATGTTCATTAGACTTCTCAATACCTAAAAGAAAATTAAGCTTAGGTTTTCTTGGACTTAGAACTACAAAGATCATTAAAACAATACTCTCAAATGTTATTTCTAAGCTCATTAGTTTATTTCTCTCTATTTACCTACAAGCAGTAGCAGCCTGAGGAGCGCCAGGCAAGGCAAACCCTGTAGGTGTGTCAGAGTCCCAGGTCTGTCTCTGGCACCTTCTCCTGGATGGACCCCTCAGACCCATATGGTAGCTCTGTCTCCTTTTGCACCTGACTGGACTCCTGGGTTCATTCCGCTGTGTTGGGGCTGTTGCTGGAGCCTGTGACCCACCGCCAGGTCTGCCTGCTTGCCAGGATTGTGGGGGATGTAAAATCCCACTGGTGAGGATGTAGCCTCCTCCAGGGATGCTTTAGTTACTAGCTTGTCCCCCCTGCTGGGGCCACCCCACTTCCCCTGGTCACTTTCTTGTTACTGTTTTTATTGATACCTGGGCCTCTGTGGTTCTCTGGTGGAGTAGTATCGGAAGTGCTCATGTACAAGAGCAGGTGTGGAAAAACAAGATCGAGCAAGATCTAAGCAATGACAGCACTTGCATAAAATTGCTTAGAGGGTCAGCTTTTTCTTTGCTTATGTATCTTCAAATGAAAAAAGAAATAATTCTGCAAGATAGCTGTATGTCTGCAGCAACTTATTGAATAGTCACCCTGGCTTTTGTAGTCTTGTGCTGTGTAGTTGGAAAACAGAAACTTAAGCAATTTTAGTGATCTTGCTTACAGATTGTCAGAGTTGGGGAGAAAAGGAATTTTTAGCATGAGTTTTCTCCATTTTATAGCCAATTAAGAACAAAGCTTTTTTAGTTCTTTATATTGTTTGGTCCATTGCATTTTATAAGGGTTATAATAGTATGCAATATGCAGGGGAAAGATCTTCCTGTGACAGACCTGCAGTAAGCTATTTTCCAGCATGTGTTTTGGTGTTGATGGAGATATCATGTCTCCAGGCTGTCCTGAGATGGTGCAGAATGGGAGCCAGCAGAGTTGGGGATTTGCAATTTTAGAGACAAATTTTTAATGTGGTGGCAGGGGTGAGATTGAGACAAGAGTTTGCTGAGAGGCTTATGAAAATCACCAGTCTAAACGGCACTGCACGTCATAACTGAGGTCTCAGATGAACATTCTTATCATCATCCCGAGTAACTGGGTAATTTGAACAGAATTAGCATTTCTGAGTCATGGCTTTAGGAAATTGCTTTTAAATGCTCAGAGATGCAGAGTCTTTTTGCTCTTTTGCAGTGATTTATCAAGGTCAAAATTTGTTTGAATGTATGTCTTCAATTTGATTTCTGTCCTCACACAGGTATTTCTGGAAATGCACAATTAAGGAAAGAGTTACCATGGATGATAATGAATTGATATATACAGATATATATATATATACACACACCCCTTCTCCTAACACCCCAGTTCTAATTAGATATGTTCTCTCCTACAAATTACTAGCTTCCTCCTTTTGTCCTTTTTGTCATCCCTTGCTTCTCCTCTTTATTGTTCCTAGTAACTGCTGCTGTTGACTTACTCTACACATACACAAGTAAGTTCATGTAGTCTTCTGCTCCAGAAAACACACACTGAAGGCTCTCTGGGAGAGTAGCAGTACAACTAAGTATTTTTGTTGGCACGCTGTCTGAAAATTGCTTGTCTTGACTGTTCTTGCAGCTGGTTTTGAGTCTAGTTTTTTATCTTTTTGGCCAGACGGTGACATCTTCCTGCAAGTTTGTGTTGAATTAAGAAACTAGTGATATCTTGTAGCATTCTTATTAGGGGGTAAATATGGTCCTCTATTACCATGTTGAAACTATGTAAGACTCCTTAAACTTAACACAAATATTTAGTAAATAAAACCTCTGTAATATTTTAAGCTGTTTCATAAAATGGAGCCTGATAACTAATATTAGGCCCATTCTGATTTCCTTTTCCAAAGGAAGTTGCTCCAAGAGAAACCAGAGGAAGGGCTGTGGCAATGTTGGCAAAAAAGGGCATGAGTGGCCGCTGGCTGAGATTTGGTCCTGCTCTGGAAATCCCCGTAAAGCTAATAGTTTAGAAACAGCACGTCCAAGTGGCTGCTCTCATCTGTTGAGAGGCCTGTTCTTGGGAGTGTGGTGTTTCTATGAGTTTCTCAGGTTGCATGTGCTGTCTTCTATTCTGTAATAGCTGGGCCTTATGCCTGTTTTTTTAGTCCTTTTTCCATACTATAAAAATCTATACCAAATATGCTTTTCCTAGCACTTATCCCTGGAGCGACTTAGAATCACCATGCACTGAGTGCTGCCAGGTATTTTCTTTGTTTCTACTGTGTGTACCCTCTCCAGTTCCACCCTGTGTACTCTGTGAGACCCCTCACAGGAGAGTGGCTGGTCTCTCCAGCCCTCAAACCCACAGATGCTGAAAGGACATCCCAGCTGAGCCTGCTGCCCTGCTCGGTTAAGGGACAAAGCAGGAGGGCTAAGCAGGCTGCTGCTGCCTCACACAGCACCTAGGGCAGTATGACCTGAAGCCTTCTTAGTTCAAAGGAAGCTTTATAGCCATCAACAAAATATTGTAAAGCTAAGTGATGAAGAGCAGACAGTGTTTTTCCTTACTTAAATTGGGGGTGGGGGAGTTCAATTTTCCTCTTGTTTGAAAAACTATTGCTAAACAGATCCCACTTGGCTATTACATTTGCTACCTACCTGCTCCAGGAACCACCCACTGCTCTGCTTGTGCAGTGTGAGGCTGAATGGTTTCTGGGCTGGGATTACTCACAAGAGATTCAGATTAACAGAAGCAATTAATAGTCACCTAACAGCCTGTGTTGTCAGGTGTCCTTCTGCTATATATCAAACAAGTGGCTACAACACACAAAATTTGATGCCAAGATCAAAACGGTTGTTTTCTTCCCTCCCCCCCAGCTCTTTATCAACCCAAGCTTTGCAGATCCAAGGTGCAGCACAGTCAATGGTGGGGGTAGAGGAGAGAGAGTTACTGGCTCCCTCTGTCATTGTTACCAGTGCAGCCTGCTGCTGGCAGGGGGGCTGGGTAGCACCTGCAGCCAGACTTGAGCCCAGCCATATACTCCTATGTGAGTAAAAGTGTCCTTTCCCCCCAGAGCATTATCGTTTGCAATGCTTCTAAATCATGGACAATTGTACATGGGGATGCAAGGCTTCTGTCTAATTTGGAGGGAAAACAATGTGGGTTGAAATAGTGCCTTTGTGTTCCACTTCTCTGAATACTTGTGATTGTTTTAAGGCGTGATGTTTTGTAGGTTTAGTTGACAATTTAAAGTTCAGTAAGTATTAAAAAAAATAAAAAAAATCCATGGCAAATCCTGTGGAAACTGAGCTAGGGTTGTTCTATTTATTTATTTTTTTAAGTTCTGACTGGCTCTGTGTTTTAACCAATGTGGTGGTTGTTATTCTGGTCAAGTTTTTTCATGCTCAAAAAGCACAGTGCTAGAAAGTTTTCAGTATGTAGTTAGCATTCCTGTTCTTTGCCAAATACCGGTGTTTCTAGCTGTCTGAAGTTTCAGGCAGTAGGTGTGCTGATAATATTGGAATTTATGTGGTGGTTTTCAAAAGCAATAGCTAAAGCCTAGCCATTAATCACCTAAAAAGCTGCCCTTTGAGCAACAGAAACCTGCTTTTTAAAACTCCATTTAAAAGGAGAAAAAAAATTTAGTGAGGGATTTTTTTTTAATTTAATCCATTGAAGTTTGAAGCTGGTGAAAGAGTTTTCCAAAATCCTACTGGCTGTTGGCCAAGTTGGGATCAAAATAAGCTGCACTGAAACAATCAAGAACTTGATTGTTTTAAGATTAAATTTTCTTCTCATCTCTTAGTCTAAAGTTGCAGACAGCTTGGTGGCTGTCTAAACAAATGAGGATCAGGAAGGGAGAGAAAGAGAAATGAAAGAAGCAGAAAGCAGTGGCTGATTCTTTGGTTTATGAATCTGTCCCATTAGATTTTTCTTTACTAGTAAGTAAGAATTGTGCTGAAAACTAGTATTCAGATACAAATTTGACAAGAAAGGAATGTAACATTATATTTTTGTAACTGGTGCTTATGTGACAGTTAATTGTGCTTATAATGAAAAATAGCAATGTTTTTGCTACGCAAGATTTCACTTTAAGAGTGTTTGAACTTCCTATAACATAAACTAGAACTCAACTGCCTAATGACATGCTAAAGATGATTATTCCGTTGTTTATGGTGCCTTAGGAGAGTCTAAGTAATTTTTTTTCCTGTAAAGTAGCGTTTAAATGACTCCTTGACTTCTGATTTCATTTTATTGTTAGAAAATTGTTGTGTTGTTGAGTAGCCACCAGATGGTAGTACAATAGAGATAATAGAGATAACAAACCAGGGGTTTAGCTGTAAGCTAAAATCAGAGGAAAGCCACTAGTGATAATTAGATATTATTTTTATAGGTTGTTGCGTGTATTTGAAAAAACAAGTTGCAAATACAAACTGTATAGGGTTTCCTAACAACAGACGCTGAAAGTGTGTGAGTCAGCACAGGGCAAAAATATGTAGCCAGAGATGCCATTCTCACTTTTCAAGTAGAAGGGTACCTTGGAATGTGCATAAGTTTGTTAGTGTGGGTATTTTTTTGCTAAGGCGGTGGAATTGTTATCATAGTTCTGTTGCTTAGTAAACTAACTAAAAAGGAAATGCCAACTTTCTTCAGGGCCCAGAAACAGGGACTTAACCTGTATTTGGTGACATTGACCAACTTACCTGTTCTGGTTGCAGTGTGTTGCCTTACCTGCAATAGGAAAGCTTGAGCTTCAGGGTACAGGCTATCAAAGAACTATGACCTGGACTCATGATAAACCAGGGGAGAAAAGTTAAGTGTGTTCAGAAACGTCAAAGACTTCTTGTCTGTCAGAATGTGTCTGTCTGGCAGCTGCCAGAATTGTTTTACTGGTGTAGGTGAGTGGCTCCAGCTCAGCAATTTTTCATTGCCCTCTTTCCTGAGGTTTTGAGACTTAAAGCTGCAACTTTCATGCTAATGAATTTAAATGAAAGTTGTGTAAATGCATAATATTTTTTTTAAAAAAAATAATCAGAATACTGCTGTGAGTATATACACATTTTTCAGCTACTTGCTTCCAGTTTGGAATTACGTCCTCTGTTCCATTTCTTTCTGCAAAAAAGTACTGCAGGCATCAGAAATGGTCCAGAGAGATTCACAGGACCTGACCTAGACTTCATGAAAGAGGTAGAAGAACTTGCAAAGGGATTTATTGAGACCACAGAGAAAGCAATGACTCTGGAAAAGCTATGGGAGGAAACTTCAAAGTTCTCAGGTAAGCTGTGATCTTTCTAATAATGAATTGATTTGTCTATTAGGTAGTGATAACCATCAAAGAAAGGAACACTCTTATCTTAAAAATAAAATGAACAAACTAAAATTTTAGTTAATCTGAAAAAAACCCTACTTTTATAATTACTATTAATGTGGCTGCCATAGAATTATCAGAAAAAAAGTTAGCTTTCTAAAACTGTGCCCTTGTTTTCCTACTTGGTAGTTAAAAAGATACTGTGAGGGGAAAGGTTTAAAGCTAAGGATTAATAATCTAAGCACATGGTTACTTGGTCTAGCATGCATTTATCAGGCTTTAAGTCTTTCTCCCCAGGTTTTTCTGTTGTACTGGAGAGTATAGGGATGGAAAAATCTCAGTAGCTCACACCTGGTGACCTTTAGCAAACTCACTCTCTCAATAAGAGTGAGACTTCAGAAACCAAGGTCTAATGTTTCTGCTCTGTTCCCACCCATACTGCACAGCCTTGCTGCTGTAGCAGGTGGGGATTTAAAACCTATTACTACTACCCTGCCTTTCTGGCTGAGTTTTCAAATATAAAGATTTAGGTGAAACAGTCATTTTCATGGCTGTCTGAGAGGTAGTACATTCATGTAGTGTTTATTTTGTCATACTGAGAAGTGAATGGTAAACAATTTCTTTTAAATTATTTTTGTTACAATAGTAAAAGTATCAGCACAGAAAATCATTTGAATCACTATCTAGGTTATTTGTTGTTTCACATGCCTTTACTCCTGTAGAAATGCCCTTTGTGCACTACTTGTTATCGCTTATAAAATTGATTATTCTGAATTTAATAATGCATCTCTGTAAAGAAAAATATTTGATTTTACAGGGCTCCATAACATCACCGCTTTTCTTACTGTAAGTATTTTTACAGTCAATTTCTAAATTACAGTTCTGGATTTTGAGGCAGCTTTATTATAATGGTCAGAAATTTGTAACCTATTGAGTTATAGTAAACTATCTTTAGAAAACAAAATTGGTGTGCTGTTGAAGGAAAAAATTATGTCTTGTAAATTTGATAGTTTCACTGGTTTCTAGATTACTGATTTAAACCAGTCTAGGTTGTTAATAGCTAATATCCACAGCTATTTGAAAGCTAGTTGTTCATTAGGAACAATTTAAAAGTCCATCCACTAGACCTTGTCTAGCTGTATAGAATCATATTAAAAATGTCTTGCAAGGAACTCTTACCTTAATGTGTACTTACCATTAAAAAAAACCCCAACAAACAAATCACAACCCCCCAAAAAGCTCCTATAAAAAAAAAAAAAAAAAGGCAACCCAAAACTTGAAAAAGGACTGTAGTGAGATTGAAAAGATGAGCCCCTTGCTTGGGTGCAGTTACTTTGAATTTGAATTTGTAATATGGCAAGCAGACTCAAGCGGGGGTGAAGGAAGACAAATATGCAAGAAGTAACGTGATTCCTTCCAGAATCTGTTTGGCAGTCTGTGTGTCATGAGTTTGGTCTTTATGCTGTCCCTTACACATTAGTCTTTCACTTTTGTTCTCAACAAAAAAATGGAAGGCTGAATGGGCACAGTAGTGGATCTCCATTACCACCAGTTTTGTACCTTTCACAGATCACTGTTTTCACTTTTAAAATAGTTTAAAATTAATTTTTTCCATATTTGATCGATTGTAACTGCTACTTCATGAAACTTAGGTTTCCATTTTATAACTTGAAATTAGATGTCATTTTTATAGTAACACTTTTAAATTGCTCATGATACTTGATTGAATGGACCTGTATCAATAAGAAATTTTATGTTACCATTATCCAGAAGACCCCTAGTGAAACATTAATTTAGAGAAACAAAGACTGCATAATAAACGAGTGTGATAAACCTATGTTTTGCATAGGCATCTGGTAGTGTAGTTCTATAAGAGTGATTTTACACTGGTTAGTTCAAGAGCCATTCTTATCAATTATTATTTCACAGCCCCACCGCACTCCCTGAGGAGCTGTGAGGCAAGAATCACGTGTCCCCAGGTCTTTATACCCTAGACTTAGAAATTCATTAGAGGACTAAAGAGTTCCTTGTGTTTGAGATCTCAAAGATAATCCTTCTTTCTGGGAAAGAGTTAGCCTTCTGCGTAGAAAGAGATTGATTAACTTTTTTCCCAGATCCATTTCCCATCACAGTAGGGAAAGGCCTCTGAAACAAAGCTGTCGTAAGTTCAAAGTACCACCAAAATAATGTGGCGGAATACAAAGCTAGAGATGCATTTCCACTTGAAAAAATATTTTAAATGGTTTAAAATTCAAGAGGGCTGGGGTAGGGGAAATAACAGGCACCTACTACTTCTTTTTCCTGTTAATGGAAGTGTTTCATGTAAATGTTTTCTTCACATAAAGATGGATTTCAATGAAGTGGAGGAAATGATTTCTAGAGCAGAAAGCCTGTACAAGCAACCATATTTCTGGAACTTTCTGCATTCACTCCCTTACATTGAATTGAACACCTTTTATACAGAAGATGCTGTAGCACAGTTTCTAAAAGTTATTCAAAAGTAAGTACTTTTACATTCTTAAAAGTGCTCAGTTTAAATATTTCACCTGCAATTCTTGTTCTCACTGGTGATTTAATAAAATAAGCATCCTTATCAGTGTAAACAGGCTGAAATTTTCTTTGATTTATCAGATTCTGCTTTTATAGAGGTGTAGGAGGAGTTTTAAGCCATTTTTTCATATCGAAAAACTCATATTTTCAATATTTTCATATTGAAAACTATATTTTTCATCTCTGTCAAACTCAGCAGAGATTCTCTAGGGGTGTCCAAGAAGTAGCTTTGTGTTAGCAAGGGCTATCCCATCACATAATTGGGCTTTGAACTTTGTAATGTGCTTTGGGAGCCTTTGAAAGACAGAATATTTATATATGAATTTAAGAAAATGATAGTTTGGATTCTAATCAATTTAATATATATGTAGCACCTAGACAGTATCAGGAAAATTACTCCATTTTGTTTCTCAAGTCTCTTGTTATCAAAAATAGCTTTGGTTGTTGTCTTGCAAGAAGTGAAGCAGTAAGAAAAAACCCAGAGTGTATTCTGAATATGAAAGTTTTCTGCCTCAGGTAAAGGACAGCTGGATTCCGAGGAAGACCTGGTATCAAAAGCACAGACTAAGACAATTATCTACAGGAATTTCCAGTAAAATAAGGGAATTGTTAGGAAAAAGTCAGAAATATATTTGCCAGTGTATGTAGTTGGCTGTAGTATGTTGATAGGTAATTGTCATTGTAGTCAATTAACATATTTATAAGGCTAGAAGAAGCCACTGAATCCAGCTGCCTGTGCAAGACTGGCCACAAACTTCACCAGCCTTACCCTACGAGGACGCAGAGGCTCAAAGACTTTAAATGGGAAATTACTGTGCTGATCTGTCACCCTTTAGCATTTCACTGCCTTTTCCCCAATAAAAAAATATATGAATTATATGATGGCATATATTTTTTTTTTAACAACTGGGAAATAAGTCTCCTTTGATGACAACATGGATTGCAACTGTGTTGGGCCTAGAGTTTTTTAAAATCTTTTTTTCTCCTTTATGCCTGAGTAATTTGTAACCTTATTCCAGCTAGTTTTCTGAACTATTAACATGCAAAGCTGTATTAGCTGTGCTCATAGTGCTTAAATCCCAAAAGCAAAGGTCTTTTCTGAAAGGTTTGCAAACAGAGTCTGAATGTTCCTGAGGTAAATCAGGAACTTGATTATAAGTTTATGGCTATTGTTTTCTTCTTCAGCAGTGGTAAACAAAGATAACAGCAACTACTGGCTGCTGTGCTGGGTCATGTTATTATTCTGTTAATATAATCTCAGCAGCGATTTCTCTACCCTGAGCCTATAGCACAGACAGAGGGAGAAGGGAAAAAAAAGTGGAGGGTGTTCATGGTTACGGTGTTTTTCTTCCCAAATAGCTGTTACACATACTGAGACCCTGCTTTCCAGGAAGCGGCTGGGCATCTGCCTGTTGATGGAAAATCATGAATAAATTCATTCTTATGCTTCATTTGCATGCACAACTTTTTCCTTTACCTGTTAAACTGTCATTGTTTTGATCTGTAAGTCCTCACCTGCCTTTTATTTTTTTCCTGTCCTATGGGAGAAGGGAGTGAATGAGCAGCTGTGTAGGTGCTTACCTACACAAAAGACTAATAAGGGCAGACTCAGATGTTTATATTTGGGCTTTGATTTTTTATAAGACTTTGATGCCCCTCAATGACAAAGTTTGCCATAATCAATGCAATTTAGCAAGCAAAACACAAAACCCAATGCTCTCTTCTGGACTAGCTTTGTATTACTAACATACATTTCTAGAGGTCCTGTCTCGGGCAGAATTTAGTCAGCAGAAATGTACCCAAATTTACAACTTCTCCCGCTTCCTGGGCTGTACCAGGCTTGCTGTGTCTCTGAGGTATTTAACAGAGACTTTTCACTTCTACTTGGTGAAGTTAAATAATGTTGGCGCTTTTGGTTTTGTTTTTAATTCCTCTCATGTTGGAAATTGCTGATCCACTCTAACAAGATGAGATTCTTATTTGCATACTATAAAAAGAATATAGGAAGTAACTAGTAAATTTGACATAAGCTTTATTAAATTACAGCTACATAAGCAAGGAAGTTTGTTTCACAGTGAAGGTGACTGGGACTTGTAAGAAATTCAATAGATATATTTTTATCAATGCATTCTGAAATATGTTTTTAGTTTGTTGTGAGAATAACTGTACTGTTGCTTTAAAGGTTCTTTTTTTCTCTGCAGACTGAAAGTAAAATATAAGTATTCTGTGTCCACTCTGCCTTGTTATGGGGATAACTGGGATAATGCTTGTGGTGGTTTTGCTCTCACTTTGAACTCTTTCCTCTCTTGTTTTGGTTTCGTGTGGGTTTTTTCTTGTTTGTTTTTTGTTTTATTTAAAAGAACATTGGTCCTCTTACCAGACATTTCCTTAATGAAAACTGAGTAAAACACTAACTGTAAAATCTCAACTTGTGGGTTTTTTTCATGAAGAGTCTAATTTGACAAAATGTTCATTTTTCAACAATAAAACCAACTATTTTAATACGCAATTTCTTGAATGTCATCTTTTTCCACCAGGACCTTTCATTTTTTCTGGGTGTATAGGAAGCTTGATTTTTGGTTTATGTTTCACTTTCAGTACCTTACCATCATTGAAGGATTTAGCTATGATGCCATTGGGCCAAAATTTCTATGAAGTGGTGGAAAGAGCACTGAATCTAACTGCTGCATTGGTACAAGATAGGAGCTTAGAAGGTAAGGAATTTGCTTCGGGCTTTCTTTGAAGTACTTTGTAGGCATGCTGGGAATATATGATAGCAGTAACTGAGCTTCTGCCGAATTCCTAATGTAAAAGGTCTAAGGGTTGAACTAAATTGCTGTAGTGCTAACCTATTTCTTTACTGATTTTTTAAAAATGTTTTTAGGTTTAGATTAAAGTTTTAAAACTGATGTTTTTTAAATACTAATAACTAAATTTCATCAGACTGGAAACTTTGATAAACAAAGCATGTTGGTCTAATATATTGTATTTAGAACGATCTTTCAGTGGTGAATTTTGGAAAGAGACTAAATCACTACAAAGGACAATTTCTTCCATTTCATAGAAGTATAGCCTCTTGTTTTGGACATACTTGTTAAGCATTATGGCTGTTTTACTTCAAGCTTCATTCTTCTGTTATTGTAAATTCTGCTGAAGGGCTACATTTCCCCATCTGCTACTTGAGCGTGGGAGATGAGTTTAATTGGAGAAAGTAGGCTGGCCCCAGGACAACTCCTCAAGAAAAGGTCAGGAATATGTTTCATTGGCAAACTGTCTGGTGGCACATGATTAGATTCTAGGTGCAGCTGTCTGCTCTTCATGGAAGGCCAGGCTAAGAATTATATGCAGTCAAAATCCCATTTCACCTGTCAAAATGAAGACTGAAGTGGTACAAATGTGTGTGTTGCAGCCCTTACACAGAAGCTGGACTTGAATTCCCTGGGTCTTCTGGTATTCTTCTCAGCAAATACCTCCTGAGAGGTATTCCTCTCAGCAATGATTCATATCCAGCCCATACGCACATATTTGCTGTCTACATGCAGAATTAGACACGCAGTTCAGAATGCCACCCTGCTGTCAATGGCTCTGCAGGGGCATCTCACCATTGTTATAACTGTCAGAATACCATCAGATTAACTGACCTTGCCATACTGCTATTGCAATCGTGGATTTTATCTTGGTGTTTAGGTATGCAGGTGTTCCCGCCCCCAAAAAAACCTAGAAACATGGTACTTGTTTCTCACCAAGTATGAACCACCAAGAAACAGAATGAACAAAATGCAGGAGTGATATAAACAGAAGGCTTTTTTTCCTTTCAGGTTTTCAGTATAATCTTTCTCTCAGGGATGCCTTGTGGAATCCACATGCTGTGAGAGCAGAACTCAAATCCAGGTTTGGTTTTGATGATCTTCATGTTGAGAAGCTGCTAAGTTATACAGCACAATTAACAAAGGTAAATCACTTGAAAATTTCAGCATCCTACTCTTATCTTTGTTTTGATTTATACCCTCAAGGGATGTTTTTATGCCTTCTGAAAGCTTTAGTTACAGTTTAGATTTGTGAAACAGCTACAAGACTGCTAAATACTCTGGATTAATTCCCATCAAAATAAATGTATTTAGCTTCAGCTGAAATTTCTGCACATGAAGATCCTGATGGGGTCTAGTTGTGTACATTAGTGAATTTATGCTGCTCCAAAGTCATCACTGAGCAGGGCAAAGTCCTGAGCTTATTATCCAGTCCTGTAGAGAATTCTGGGGTTTTCTCCACTAAGCTTTTAAACTAAATCCTAGATTTGAAGCTGTCTGGATTAATTTGGCAGGTAACATTTTTCATCTGGTTTGTTTGACAAAGAATGCTTGTCTCTTCTGTCCATAAATTAAAGCACATCAAGAGTCCTTTCTTCTCAGTTGTGCAGTCTTGATATGAATATACTTGACTGATGAATTGTCTCAGTGGGGCTATTCAAATATACCGGTGATGTGTCAAATTCTGAAGGAAATCTCATTTCTCAGAGAGCGCTTTCTAACCTGTCTTCTAGACCAAAGTGATCTGTTATGATGATCTGGTTTGAACTGCAGAAAACTTGAAACATCTTCCACATTTCTACTGAAGTCCACAGTTTTTGAATAGAACACATTAGTATCTGTCTGAAATCTGTTTGTTCTTTGACAGCTACAGTCTAAAGTTGTACTCCAGAAAAACTTGTAATGAAAATAGCTGATTTACACAAAGAGATAAATTATAAAAAAACTTTGACTCAAAGGTCAAAAGATTTTAATGAGAGATCAGTGATGGCCAGTTTGATCAACTGAACTGAATTTGATTGCAGCCTGGTAGCTATGGTTGGCTATGTAATCCCAGGGAACTCACTTGTTAGCTATTTAAACTAATATCTTGATATTGTGTGCTGGTGTTAAGGCACTGGAGACCATTAAAAGGCATGAAAGGAAATATGAAAGCCTGGACAATACCTGTTCTGAGCACTTCAATTCTGTATGTAGTGTCCCTCTTGTTTGGTGTTAAAACATCTGCAAAACTTTTAATAAATTTTCTAGACAGTTGAAAGGAGTTAAGATGTAAAGTGTCTCAAAGATATTAATAGGGAGAATTAAAATATGCTAAATTATTTTTGTATGCTTTAATATTTGTATGATTTGTAATAATAAATTTTTCAACATGAAATATAGAATTCAGGGTATGAGGAAAAAAATCTGATGTCATGGCCACACTGATAAAACCTGCCAGCTTAATTTAAAACTAGCCTGCTGCATGTAATCCTTGGTTGAGATGTATCATTCTCCTGAATGCTTCTTACATTAGTAATTTTTATACTTGTGAAGTTGATTTGATATATTTATTCTAGTGTGGTTGTATTGTATCATTGTCTAGTTAGTTCAGCATCAGCCTGCAAATGACTATAGAAGTAGCAACACTGGTGCAGAGACATGGTGAAAATTCCTTGCGTATACAAGCCTCATAATTCTGCCTGCTGTTTGAGCACCCTAATGGGGCCACTGGTATTTTAGACAGCACTCTGCATGTAGAGTGCTTTGAAGAAGCACTCAGAATATAAGGCTAGATTAAATGGGTTTTGTTCTCACCGAAGGAAGCTATGTGATACTTTTTTTTTTTTTTTTTACCAGATAAGTAAGTTGATAGCAGAGATAACACTCAACAGCTCTTTTGAGATGCTCATAAATTTCTTATGTCCCTGCCAGATTCCCACAGGAGAGACACTGGAGCAGTTTGTGTGCTCTGCTCTATCCACTGTGCCAGAAGATGAAGCAAACAAAGAGAATAATGAAGAGGACTGTATTTCTGCATGGCATGAGGCCAAATTGTATCTTGTTCGTGCTGTCAGCAAGCTCAGACTTTATGCACAGGTACACTTTAATAAGTTAATAGATTAAATTCGTAATGTTTGCATGTAGACTGTCAACAGTAACTCAGTTAAAAGATCTGAGTTGTCTATTAAATGTTATTGTTGTGATTTTTTTTCATCTTGCTAATAAGACAAAGTAATCCTTTTAAAGAATTGTTACAGTAGAAGTATAATCTATCACCACGTGTCTGCTTCATCAGATTTTCTCATTAACTCAAATACAGGTTTGAAATCTAATAGGGAATATAGTCAAATATAGTGTACTGCAGAGGCCTGGCAGAAGGAAGACCTATTTACTGTCCCCCTCTGAGCCTGAATTTTGAGCCTGCAAAACTGAAAGCAGACTACAGGCCTCCACTGATATATTGTATAATTTGTTTATTTTTAATTCCCCCCCACTATCTTTGGCAATACTGGTTAAAGCATGTTGAAGCGATGACAGTAAAACTGCAGAACTGTATCTTAAATTTCTGCTCTGGAAGAAGAGCTTGGCATGCAGCCTCTATGATGACATATGTGTAGTTGCATGGAGAAAAGGATAGACCATTCAGGTGTTTCTGAAGGAAAACACTTTCCTAGCTGCCCTAATGCTGGTGTTTCTTTTTTCCACTGAAATATGGTTGGTGTTTTTTTTTTTTTTTCCATTAAAAAAAATAGTTGTGCATTGAGCTTCTCTGGAGATGTTTGTAATATCATCTAAAGAAAGCATGTGAAGATTACCATGTATTTCCTTAAAAATGTAGCCTTTGATTTCTGTCTTGATAAAGGTTTCACTGATGTATGATGTTGAAGTAATAATTTAATGTGATTGCCAAAAGAAATGCGCTGATTTTATTGTAGCTGTGGGAAAATCCACTGATAACTTCAGCCATGATTTTAAAACTTTCCACAAGACTTGACACCCTTATTATAATGGCAACGAAGTCCTGCTGATCACTGGGAATTCCTTTGGTGAACAGGGTATCTCTTACAGTAAAAAATATGTTAGAACCACTCGGCACTAAAAAATAATGTGTAATGTTGGTGGAAAGGACAGCAGTAGGTTTGGCCAGGCCTCTGTATCCCTTGTTCTAGTCTACACGATAGGAACATACAGGCTCCTTCTCAATCTTTTTCTGTAATGGGACCCCAAAAACGTTGAGGCTGCTGCCTTTCATCATGTTGATAATGTAGGCAGGAGTCCTGTAAGGGAAAGCAAGCTGGAGTAATTGACTGGAGGAGGTCTGCTTTTGGCTGGTTTCAGTCTTAGGCCATCTTTTTACTGTTCCTGGGCAAGGACAGCACAGGTTGTTAGTTCTCTGTATCATATAGCATGTTATGTTGCAACTTGCAAGTTAGTCCAAAATATTGAAAATCAGCTCTTGTAAGGCCAGTCATTTCAGAGTCTAGACACATTGTTAGGGAGAAATTTTGCTGTCTCTTTTTAAAGACATGCAAATTCTGTATATTGAATAAATAGAACTTTTATTCTCTAAAAAGGTGCTTTCTGTTTTGCATTCAATCTGCCAGGTATTTGAGCAATGGTTCAGCAGCAGCAGACTCTCTCAGAAAGTCCTTTTGGAATCTGAAGGAATCATAGCTGACTTAATGCCTCAGTTTCTAGATGACAGGCAAGCCAAGAAACTTTTGTTGGAGATAAATACCCTGATCCAGCAATGGAATGAGAAGTCAGATGCCTACTTTTCTGAAGGATATACTGCATCTCATGATCTGTAAGCTATATTTACCTTTCTGCAAGTTGTCTTATAAAGTTCAGATCAGTTTGAACATCTATTTTTCACATTACATTTAATTGATTTCCGATTTTTGTCTGTTATGTGTTTTTAATTTTTATTCTGTAATTGAAAATTTCTTAGAATTTCAAGTTCCTCATTTGACTTATCACTTAATGCAAATGTAAACAGTTTATATGAAGATGTAGCCATACATTCTGCACTTGTTCAGAATGAAGCAGTCTCAATCTCCCTGTACAGAATAGTTATTCTTTTAGCAGTTGGTCACTGATCTAGTAGAGATCTATTTTTGTTGCAACTTTGGAAATTACTTCAATTCCCATTTCAGGACAAGTTTGTAAAGATTGACTGTGTTTTAATTTAGGTATTCTGATTCATAGCATATGTTTTAAAATAAAATCAAGACAACTGTTCTGGGTGATTTTTGCAAAATAAAGTGTTTTAAGAGCTCTGTTTCCCCATGTATAAAAAACCCAAAAAGACTTGTTAAAAATGAACTTGAAAGTTCTACACAGGACTTAAAAGTTGTAGGTACAAGCAGTTAAAGTTTGTATGAGCCTCATTAAAAGTCTGTGGCAGGGCACAGGAACTGATTGATACTTTCCTCTTTCTAAATGCACATTGGATGACTTGCATTGCTTCTGGGAGTTATGTTGGTCTCAATTTGGCATTGCTTGTAATAGCTCTACTTGTTCATATCAAAAACTCTCCTTCATTGGAGGAGATATCTTAGCCTTACAAATCAACATCTGAGGATAAATCTGAAAGATACAATCCATTATCCACTGTTAAGAGAGAGACTGCAGTCAAATTGTTCAATAATTTAGTAGTACATTTTGGAATTCAGTTCTTTTTTTAAAAAAAGGAAACTACTACACTGCTGTTGTAAAAAACCTGCAAAGTAGATGATATAGTGACTGCACAACAAAAAAGCCTCATAATTTGTCATCAACTTTACCTTTTTGTTTGTAGTACACAATGTTTCTGTGCTCTATCTCTTTTGATTGCAGAATCATGCATCTGGAGAGAATGCAGTCTGTACTTCAGGATGTACCTCAATGGCCTGTTACAAAGAGATTGCTTCTGGTAGATGGAGCTATAAGGAATGTAATAGCACAGTATTTATACTTCACTGAAGGTAAAGTTGCATGGTGGTTATTCATTACTGGCACTCAAATGGCTTCCACAGAATAACATGGGAAATGGATAACATTCCTACCTCATGGAAGCCATTTGGGCTTTAATACATGTCATGCTTAGATATCTACAGCTGCTTCTCATAGTGACAGTAGAACACAACATAATACCTATTTTCACTTCTCATATCAGGAAAAAAACAATTTACTTAGGCATCTTATCTGACGTATGATTCTGTGGCTGTTGTTTAAAGATTTAACTCAAGAAAAAGAGCCTGCTTAATAAAAATTAAAATTATCAATGCCTGAGAAGTTTTTTACACCATCAGTTATGTATGTGTGAACAAAAAGTCTTAGTTTTGTATTTAGATGCATCTTGACTTTTCTGGCTGGTCTTTGCAAGTGAAGCAAATGCTGAGTTGGATATGGATTTTCTGAACGTGAAGCAAGTGTTTAACTGAGGGCAGTGAAGCACAGAGACAGGGTTCTTTTCTCTATATGCTTTTGGACACAAAGCTAGGCTGATGGTGAAGGAAGTGGAAGATGACATTCCTAGAAGAGAGGGGACAGTACTGAAGAAGTTGGGGCAAGTGGAGGTGTATTTTACAAAGAGCTGGAGAACTGGATCTGTTTTCAGCTGTTTGACTGAACAAGATGAAGTGGCTCCCATAAAGTTCTTGTAAATATCTCTGTTCAGCAATCATGACTTTCAGGTTTGGAATATATTTATAGCATTACATATTGTGCTAGGACTCAGATTTTGTGATGGCAACACCATTGTACCCAGGAGTTGGTCAGCAAAGTAATCATATTACAAGGTCCAGATACATCCAGAATTAAAAAAAAATGAGGGGGGCTGGGGGAAGTACACACGACACGGGGGACGGCGGACACGACAAGTTATCTTCCTGTGAGATCTTATAGTGGAGACCTGCGATATTATAATGTAGGCATATATAGAAAGAACACTTGTATTAGTTGTAATTAGGCATGTGAAAAACATTTTTGTCCTTTTGGGGACATTGATAGTCTTAAATTACTTTATATGGCTTTACACTAAAGAAGAAAATTTGAAAGTACAAATTTTGTTCAAGGTGCCAATGAAATCGTGCAATTTTATTCTTGAGCTCTAGCTCAGATGTCTTCAGATTGCAAATAAAACCTTCTTGTTTGAAGATCACTGTTGGAAATTGACACAGACTGTGGTGCAAGTTTTGTGTATTTTAGTCCTGTGCATCGTTGCTAGGGGTAAAGATTGTGCAGGTCACATTACAGCATCAGTGATGACAGCAAAGCCCACTTTCCTTGAGTTATGTTGTATGACATACATATGCTCCTTGCCTTTAATGGCTTTATAGCTGATCATGAGGGAATTTAGTGAGCAGTTCTCTTGTTGAAAGACAAAAAAAAATTATAGAATCCAACATACCCTTTAGTTGTATCGGTTAACTGAACTAAACTGTAAATTCTATCTTAACCTCTAAAAATGAAAATGAATAAGGATTGAGTCCATAGCAGGGAGCAGATCTCTTGAGAAAACAAGTACTCCTTCAACATAATTTTCCAAAGATGCACTTTTAAGATATTTAATATGAAGTTTGATTGTTTATCTTCCATGTTGATAAGGTCATTGGACCAAAAGGTGTAATTTTTGTCTTGTGGGTTTTTTTTTATAGCCTATGGCGCATGGAATTGGTACCGCTAGTTGTATTACTGAATCCTGATGTATTTATGCACCCAAATCTGCAAGACACCCCTGAAACTTCAGGATAGTTTCTGCAGTCTTGTTTTTATGATAGGTTGATTTGAAGCCTGCTACACAATTTTGCCTATATACTGTTTATCAGTATACCTTTCTTCATGGTGGTGGGGTTAGACTGACTTATTACAGCTGGGCATCTGCCCTGTCAGTTTATGTGGTAAAATACTCATATCCATCCACACAAAGGAACATACAGGAACAATGGCAAGTGAGAGATCCTAAGCAGTACCATGTCACAAGGCTGGGTCACTTTACAGACAGAGGGGTTTACTGTCTAGGGATATGGGACTCATGGGAAACAGGGGAAAAAGCATTTTGGGACTGTACCACACTTAGGATGGGAGGTTTGGGAGAGGAACCAAAGTGGTGGAGTGGAAGTGATCCAGGTGGTTTGGGAGGAACAAGTATGGGAAAATAGAAACAAGGTGATGAAAGATCATATAAACAGGCTGCTTGGTTAATATGCTTGCCTGGCCATGCCCTGCACCTGACTACTGCAAGCTGTCCTGCCTTCTTGTTAAAACTTCATTCCTCCTGGGTGAGGACTCTCTATTCTGTGTGCAAGTGTGTGTGGGGGGTCTGTGTGAAGCAACTGAAGTCAGACTATGGGACATATAGGGGCCCATAGGAAAAAACTGGAAGAACGGTAGCGAGTGGAATCAAGTGCCAGCAAACGGGGTGGGACCTGCGTGTCTGTGGTGCCGGAAACTAGAGTGAATGTGACTGCCTGTGAATAGCAGGCTGGGCCAGCTGAAGGGTGGCTGAGGTGACCTGGGGGCTGCGGAGGTGTGCACTTCTCTGATAGTGAGGAGTTGTCAGCTATCGGAGGAGCCAGGGGGTCTAGGCAAACACCAGAGAGACCATGGGGTCTGAGGGCTGACTCGGAGATCTGTTTGTGTACCTCCTACGTGTGGAGCACCTGAGGGACCAGGACTAGCTGCTAGATGGCCTGGGTATCCGAGAGCAGTTATTGCAGAGATCCACTCTGTGTGTGAGCAAGCTCACCTGTATCAGAAGCTGAAGCAGGGCTGCAGCCTCAAGGGCTCATGTGCCCAGGTGCCAACAATGGGGGAGGGAGACTGGGATCCAGGGGCAGCTGCTGGGCAGACTGGATATTTGAGCCCAGCTGCTATGGTGGACCCACACTGTGTGTACACTGTATTCCCTCTAACAGACCTTCATACTGACCAACCATGGAGGTGAACAGGGTGAAGCTGTTGGTGCTGTTTGTGTGTGTGTGAGTGCTGTGTGTGTTGGTTTGAGGTGACCAGCCATGTTCATTCACTGTTTATGTGTTAGTTTGTGTGCCTACCTGTCCAGACTCGCTACTGGTTGGACCTGGGGGCATGGAGCTATAGCAGCCTCACCTCCGTAGGGCTGCTGGGTTTGGCTGCTTCCTAACATGACCTGGTAACATTTCTATGGTTGTCTTTTTTTTTGAGAAGAGTGAGAGTAGTTGTGCTTGGGAGCTTGAGGAATTAGTTCTTTCCATATTTCAGAAGAATTTTCTGGCTAAATCAATAGTTATATATGGAAAGAGTCCAAGTTTATTTACAGCATTCAATAGCTAGAAGCCCGCACAGGACCTGATTTCCTTTTCCTGAAAATCATGAAATCTCACTGAAGTAATTGGAGCTACTCTGATATAACTGTGAAAGGGAATAGCGTCATGCTTTTCCTAGTGTAAGAAGACTGGTCTCTTCTTTCTGCCTTGTCTTGATCAAACTTTCTTAGTGGTGGTGCAAGGAGAAAGTAGTCTTTGCTCCTTAGAAGTGCAGAGTACAAATGTGTACATATTTTGTGCAAAATGATGGAGTGCTTTGGGCAGAGTTGACATCTAAACCAAAGTGGAACCTTCTCGCCTCTGTAACTGCTATATTTTTAAACCATGTCATGCACTATTTTCCTTCCTAGAAGGGTGATTCCTAATATACTGTCTCTGAATTACTCTGTAGGTTAAATATTTTCTTTATGTGGGGTGTGTGGGGAAATGTCTTACAGAAGCTTTGCATAGCCTGGAAAAACTGATTCCCTTTGCCCGAAGAGACAGATTCGTTCATCTAGACATCAGAAAGCTCTTTGTGGAGCTAAAACAGGTATGTTGTTATTTAACGTTTGTATATTAATTTGCATAAAGCTGCAAAGGCTTATTTTGAGGGGATAAAAAGTATGTGCTAAGTAGAGTATTTCACTTGTTATTCAGCAGCATTTTGGTCCAACTTTACTCTCTACTTTTTTCCCTTTTGATATTTCATTGTGAAAATTAACATGGACAGGGAATTAAATTTGTTTCTTCACACCAAGTTCATTTTTAAAGTGACAGTATATTCATTAAATTTTAGATGCTGATGAGTAATGCTTCCTATATATGTAATGATGTGCTTACAATGTTTGAGAAGACCCTGAGACTTCCACAGAGCTCAAACAACATTGACATTTTAGCAATATACATGTGCCCTGGCAATGGCTCAGAGGTAACTTTCAGACTAAGTACCCAGGTCCAGTCACTAAAGGAATCTGTAAGTATTTCTGGTTTGGTTTTTGGTGTTTATTTTTTGATTGTTTGGGTTTTTTTGTTTTTTTTCCCTGTGTTGAAAGCTTTCAGTGCCTTAATTATATTACTATTACAAAACAAAATAAATTAGCAGGGTTTGTAGCTTACTACTTAGTATTTGCTATTAATAAGTGGATGGGTAGCGAATAATTATTTAAACTGATTATAATGTGCTTGGCAGCAAGGGACAAGTGGTCCTGCGGAATTTCTTGAGTAGATATGACATTCTAGACATGTTAAGTAGCTGTGGCTTCCAAAAAAAAATAATTGAGAAGGTTTGAAAGACTGCTTATTTAATCCATTTTATGTTGGTTTTTAATATAATCAATATTACAAATCTAAGAAGCAGGGCCAAAGTCTCAGGTGAGTTTTTCCCTTTTACTGGTTTCAAATATTGCTTTCTTTCTTGTGAAAGGTCCTGCTTCTGCAGAAAGTAACTTCGGGACAACAGAGCCTGCCAGATTCCATAATGGATGATTATTTGGGATGGCAAGAAATAGAAGAGAAGCTAACTGAAAATTATGCTTATTACTGTGAAAATAATCAATTGCTGAACACAGAGGCACCATCTGAGGAGGGTGTCCATTTCAGTTCTTGTCAGGAACAGCTGCTCTTTTTGCTGTATGTATCTTGTATGCATTCTAATACATAAAGATCTTGACTGGTACCAGCCTAAGGCTTAAGTAAGGTATTATAACCAGTAACTGAATAGATGAAAAGGTTAAACCCCTGTTTTTCCTTTTGTTTACCACCTAGTGTTAACATTTTTTTTTATAAGCACAAACAGGAAAGTAGAGGGTAATTTTTTTTTTATTTTATTTTTTAATTTTTTTTAGTAGTAGTGGTATTTGGGGGCATAGGGGTGGAAAAATAGGCTGAGGATAGGCATGTATCTAGGATTCTAAAAGTCTGTTCTCCCTTTTTATCTTCTCTTATCCAAGCATTTTCTGCTGCTTTTCAGCCTGCTTCTTGGTACATACCTATACCTCTCTGGTACTGTGCTTCTCAGGATGCTTGGAAACTTGGATCTGAAGGACTCCTGGGAGACACAGGAAAACATTAAAGGGAGGGTAGCTAGGAAGTGCACTAGGAGGCAGCCTCACATTGCTTTCTGAACACATCAACTCATCACTGTTCCTCTATTTTACCATCTTTCTATTAAGTTGATTGTAATTTGCAATGACTCAGTAATTCTACTGATTTCAAGCTTTAATAATGTTAAATCGGAGTATATTAGAGACAAATTCCTTTATTGATAAAGTGCTTTAAAATAGGATAGGATTTTATTATTGCTTGGCAATGTAAAGCATGAGCATAATGCATTTCATTGAAATTGCATTTATGCTGGACAGATGTCCTAGGTCACAAATTTAAGCATGTGTAGAAAACAACTACATTACTTCGGTGAATGAGAAACTTACGTGTATGGACAGAAGAGTTGGCTATTAAAGCAGTAAAACTATTAGGTCTAAGCATTCAAGGATCTGTCAGAAATTACGCAAGCTGCGTTGGCAGCAGGAATTAAATCCACAGATATTAATAACATCTTGGACATTAGAAAATTTATGTCATTTTTCCTGTCCCTTTTACTGTTGGTCAATGGTCGATTGCCTTCCCTCCCTTGGTGTATCTAAATGATTATGAAATAACCAGGAGGACTAGTTTAACATTTCCTTCTTTGTGAGCATCAAAAAACCTGATAGAACTCAAATGCACCTAGCAATAGAGGCTTGTGTTTAGGTAACACTGAAGAGCAAGAGAAACTCAGTGCTGTGTTTATATGAGGTGTTTTGTTGGTTTTTTTGTTTGATTGTTGTTTTTCAGGGACAAAGCAATGGTTTTCTTAAATGCAAAGGTTATTTCAGGACAAGAGAAAGCATTTCTCAATTATTGTTTTCAATTTCAAAATGCTCCTTTTTGAACCAGAACATTTTGTTGGAGGTTTCTTAAAAGGCTTTTTAGTTTTATCTTTTTTTCTGCTCACAGACCTGTGTAGTAAAGTCTAGTTATGCTTACAGTGATGTAGTAACTATGCCACTGTTTCTTTAGCAAAGGACTCTGCCTGCCTCTGTTCTTCTGTATATCAATGGCACTTTAAGCATAAATTAGCAATAGAATTTAGCTAAAGATTTACAGAGAATCTGCATGTTTTCACAAGGTAATTTACTTTGAAAGAAATCACTGGTTTAATCATGGTAACCTTGTTTTCTGTGTCATTTCAGAATTAATAGTACACTTGAAGAAATTTTGTTTGCTTTTGAGAGAAACCCATACTGGAAGGATTTAACAACTTTTGTCAATTGGACATGCAAGGTAGCTCAATACATGAATGAGGAAGCAGGCTCCACAGAAGGTCAGTCGGGTGAGGAAAGAACTACTATACAGCACAGCCTGTATTCTGATGGTTCCCTGTCTGTTTTAGAGTATGGTATTCCTTGGCAAGGGAAGTGGTGATGGTTTTTACATCTGTGAGCCTGTTTCAGCCTTAGGATTCATCAGCTGACTGAATCATTACCAAGGAAAATTTCTAATATACAGAGCCTGTCTCTGGCAAATAGCTGTGATTTTAGTGCAGCTGGAAAATTTTTTGATTGTCCATTTCTATTGGGAAAATTCCAACTGGTTGAACCAGGTTGGGGTATCTACTTTTGCAACAGTATTCTGTCAGGAAGGCTTCTTAAGTCCAGGATATAAATGGGACTAATGGGACACCAGACTAGCTGGTCATTCAGTAAAGTATTTCTAGGCTTGCTTCATATTAGACAAGGACTTCATGCTTGATTTCCTTCATGCCTGTTGTCCTGTGATATTCTAGATGTCCTGACGCATCTGCTGTTAACTTTCTTGGAATACAGTAGTTTTTCATTATTTGGGGAAAACTTTGAAATATCTGAGCTTTATGCTGAGGAATGGGAGATCTTGCATTTCAGAGTTCTTGCTCATTAAATATTTGTGTTACTCTTCTCAACGTTTCAGTGGAGCTAAGAAGCAGGGCACTATGTGGCTGATCCAAATAGCTCTAAAAAATTACCTCACCCAATATCACCTATTTGTTTCCTTTAAGTATTCTCACCATGTTCCCAATTCTTACATTTTTTTTTATCACTTATTTTCCCAACTTCTGAGGGATTTAGGTTACTGATTTTTGTTTTAAGCTAATTCTTGGGATTTGGGAAAGATCTCATTCTTGCTAAAGATCTCTTTTTCCGAACATACTTCCGCCCCACAACGCCCTGGCTCATTTTGTCTGTAAAGCTAATGAGAAATATGCTGAATACCTGATCAGTAAGTGGGCAGCTATGGAATGTATGCAAAAATAAGCAGCATTTTTAAAAATTGAATAACTGTGCTAGTGAAATGAACTGTTCAAATGTGAATTGACTGTTAGTGTTTTATAATCTATTACAGTTCCAGATATTTCAGTTATCTGGTTAGTAATAGCGAATTTCACAGAACTGCTTTCTCTTTACTGAAATTCCAAGGAAAAAGAAATACTAAAGTTCATTTCAGTGCTGAGTATAGAATTGTGTTCTGGTATAATAAAACTAATCTTATTTGAACTAGTTCTGTAGTTCATATAACTTCCATCAAGGTATCTGCTATATTTCCTTTTTTTTCTGTAAGAATTGTTTTTGAATTTTTCTGTAAGGAATTCTGTAAGGAAAATACAGGTGTGCCTTATGTAGAGCTGATGTTTATTGATTCTGCATTTCATTCCTTTAAATCATTCAGTGGAAGTAACATCAAACACTTTAATAAAAACAGCATATTTACTTCTTTTAAAATATACATAATGTTTTTCTTTTTCTGTACACATTCAAGTCCTACTAAATTTGGTCAGACTTAATCAGGTTGTTTCAGTGGGATTTGATCAAGTTTTTCTTAGATGTGTTCATAAAAACACTTTTAATCTGTCTCTTGATATTGAAGTGTTATTTTTTCTGCAGATGGACTAGAAGCATCTCTATGTTCTAGACAAAAGCTCAGTTTGGAGACCGTGCTAGGTCATTATTTAGCATTTCTGCAAGACTTACCGGATCATTCCTCATTTATTTCCTGGGCATGGTAAGGTTGAACTAGTCTGTGTAGGATTTTTTGTTTAACTGTTTTCCAGAAATCCTTTATTCTACCTTCACTTTGGACTTTTTGAATTCTGGAACATTATTACCCTGCTTCTTTTCACCGAAGGCCTGGTGTTTTTTAGTATTACTGGGAAATAGAATCCTGAAAAAAAAGTTATGTCTTTATGGCTGTCATTCAAAAGCATTAAAAAAAGACATCTCTCTCTCTCTGCTGTGTTATCAGAAGTAACCAAAGTAGTGGACTCCTGACAGTTCCAGTGTATTGTTACAAGGGCTTCTTGTCACTAAGTTACTTGCGTCATATATAGCCCTGCTAATGTCTAGATGAACAGTGAAACAGAAGCCACTTATAACTCTGTTAAAAAAAAAAAAAAGAAAAATATCCATAATGGAACAACTTCATACTAATTGTTGAGTGCTGCCTCTTCTGTTAAGTGCTATTAACTATTTACCATGCTATGCTGGTGTTCACAGCTGTTAATAGATAAGAATACTTTATAAATGATATTTCTGGATTTTGAGCTTTATTTTTCATTGTGCTGGTATTTAGGCCTTTGCTAAATTAATCTCTTGTTTAACGTGCCAAATGGAAATAACCACTGGCAGTGAAAAACGAAGAATCAAAAGTTTTTAAACGGCACAATTTGTATATTTCCTCCACTGTTAGACAGGTCACATCCTGCTTTTCCTTCAAGCAGAACTTGACAGGAACTTTAGTAGCTTGATTAATATGGGCCCTAGAGGCAAAACTCCTGGTCTGAGTTTTCAAAATCTTAGATATTCTTGGTATCTACAGCAAAAACAAAATGGAAGTTAAGGAGTAGAATGCAAATTGATATCTGGTGTATTCAATAATTTTTCTTTTCTGGTCTTTCACAACTATGTTATAAAGATCAATGCGGGCGCATTTGCTGGTGCAAGGCTTTGGATTTGGTCTTAAATGCTCTTTCTAGAGTATGCGCTACTTACTCTACACAGTACTACTAACAACATCACCTGACTCTTTTGGGTTTTCTTTGGCATACATGCAGAGGTATTTCTGTGACTTGAATGAATCTAGGAAAGAGGTTCTATGTGGGGAATGCATTTGTTTTTCAATTTTTCTTTCCTGTAGAAGCCATTACAGTAACTGACACAGAAATTACCTCACAAAGCTTTTCAATGGTGTGTGGTGTTCTGCGCTTGAATTATTAAAAATAAAAAACATATTTAAGGAGAAGGTATTTTTGACTTGAGACCTTTGGAGTGCTCCTTTTCCCATGCACCTGAATCTCGCCCAGCCTTACAGAGCTAGTCAAAATTTTTTTTTGCTTTGACAAATAGTATTGACACAGTGGAAACATCAGTGGGAACATTCCAATTTTCATTGTGATTTCATGTTTTGGTGTTTTTCTAGATATTAAAATAGCAGTGCTCAGCTATGAGTAGGTCAACTGGAATGTTTTGGCTTTCAATAACTATGATAAAACAAACAAACAAAATCTTCAGAATTAATAGAAAAGTAAAGGTTTTGATCAAATTTATCAATAAAACAATTGGTCTGTGGAGCATAAAGACTTTGCTCTTCTCAGCAGCTGAAAATGTAACATACATAAATTAAAGGTGTTTGACTCTTTGTGGCTTACAAGCTTGATAATAATTACTGATAAATGCACACTTCTTTAACCTAGCTGCCTATATTCTGGTTTTGTATTGAATGTGGCTGTGACTTTTCAGTGAGTTTGTTCACATTTTTTAAAATAAAAGTGATTGTGATTTGTGCTATTTCAGGTGATTAATTTGTGACTTCTATTTAAATGATATTTAAACATTTTTAAAGTAAATATAACTATATTCCAAAATTAGAAAATATACATATATATTTAAACAATTCTTGTCTGCCTGCTAGGTAACTAACAAGAAAAAACTTGTGCTTAATTTTTCAGGATTTTGACATCTTTCAAAGAATTTTTGAAGAGAGAAGAGAACTTAAGGAGTTCTGGTGAAAAGGAAATGTATCATCATTTTAATTTTGTAGAAGTCGTAGAAGAAATCATGCTTGATTTCTCAGCTGCTTCAAACCAGTCTCTAATTGAAAATGTCCTGAATAATACAATCATATGGATGAAAAATTTTGCTGAGGGGAAGGAATCTGCCACCAATTTCTCACTTGCAGTTTCTGAACTCCATAATGAGCTGCAAAAAAGTTTCCACCCTCTTCAAAGGTTCTGGACAAAAGAGATGACAGAAGTTTTCTGGCATATAGGGAAAACTGTATTCTATGAACTTGATTCTAGACTTTCTCATTTGAGTCAAGTGGAAGAGGAGGTGGTATTGGAGACTTTATCTAGAATTATATTTTCCATTACAGAAAATAAAATCCACAACAGAAGCATGCTATTGCTCCAACATATCCTGACTGATTGGCCAGTGCTAAATGTTACTGCTTTGAACCATCTAAAACACTTAAGTGAAAACTTCCTAAGGAAACTCTATGAGGTTGGATCATTGACTGACGATCATGTCAATATGTTTTTAAGAACAATTCATGGAGGGAGTAATGCTTCCTCTTTATTACTCTCAAATGAAACTTTTTTATATAAAGTACATACATTAGGAGAAATTGTGCATGTTTTCTTCAAGAACATAAAAAAATTAAACAGTACTAGTGCAGCCTCATTTGTTCAAATACTTTTCTCTCTGTATCAGAATGATGATTTGGTCTTAAATATTGAGAACAAGAGCACTCTGTTAACATTTCTCTATGAGACTTCAAAAGATATTTCATCTTTTCAAGTATGGCATGATTTCCAAGATAGGGATCAGGTTTTTGATTTCCTGTCTGGAACTTTTGATCTTCTCTGGAACATCACCAGTAAGTCCCTCTGTGAAAAGTTAATAATAATTTACAACTACACTGAGTTTCAGGCCCAGTCTCTTGCACATAAAGGAAAAAAAGAGATGCAAGTTGTCTATAACACTCTGAGCAGCCTTAAAAATTTGTTTATAGATGAAGAGCTCCAAACAGCTGCCTTTTGTTATTTGGAACAGTTTCTTGATATCTTCTCAGAATGCCTGACAAATAATGGGTGCATTGATTTTTATCTATCAAACATTACTTCTGTAGATCAATCAGCAGAAGTTGACAACTTATTTCTGCTTCCATTAGATGGTGTTCTGTCTAATATAACAAACTTGGGAGACAAGGTAAGTGTGACTTCTGCTTTGCACTGCACTTTTACATGGCTTCAAACCTGGATAAACATTTTTGAAGAAGCATCCAAAATCTTAAATCTGAATTCAACCTTTTTTGTCTCTCTAAGAAATGATTTGACAAATCTCTCTGAAAGTCTTGTAAATGCAACTCATGCCGAACTCTGCAATAACACAGCTATGGCTATTGTTGAAGCTACAACAGCAGCAATGAAGCTATTAAAAATTGTATTTGAAGGAGGTGGTGATGTAAATGACTGGAAAGATTTTGAAGCTTTCCTTAATAATCTTCAAAGTCTATTTAACAATGAGGTTGGTGTCACAAGCTCACTTAAAGGTAACAGTTTAGAAAGTGTTTTAGAAATTATAACAGTTGTGATAACTGAATTACAGAAATCTATACTGAAAATTGTTAATGGAGAGTTTTTGAACTCTCGACTTGGCACTTTCATCTCAGGAGGATCTGAGGAAGAATATAGGGGTGCTGATGTATTTTCCATTGGAAATTCCCTTTCTAATATTCTCAAACTCTCTGAAAAGGAACTTGGAATTATTCTCGCTGAGATAAAAGACACATCTGATTTCTTTAGAAGTGTCACTCAAGGTGAATATATGGTTTGTATCAACATGTTCCAGAATATTACCAAATTAATTTTGGACAATACTCTGAAAGATGTAAGCCATTTGCAAACAAATTTTTCATCTTATTTTAATTCATTTCTAAACTTTTACGATACAGTGGATGAAGGAGAGGATTGTAACAAGTGGCTACGTGGATTAAGTAACCTCAGTCAAAACCACAATTCACCTTCCCACCTTGAAAGTGCAAAAAATATTTTATTTCTACTGAAATCTTTGGGAAACAATGAGACAGATACTAAGCTAATGAACATGATGGACTTTGTTAATTTTATTTTAAATTTGATACTCCCTGAATGTTCCCTAACTGGTTCTGATGTGATTTGTGTAAATGTTTATTTCAATATTATAGCAAAAACTTTAAAGTTTATTCTCCCTGAATTTTATCTAAAAGATGACATTAGTGTGCCTAAATTTATTTTTACACTTTTAAATAACTCTGGAGGGCAAATACAAATGGGTGTCAAAGATTTAGTGGGGCACTTGCAGTACATGTTAAATAAGACCTATTTTAGTCAGTCAACCCATGGATTTAACAGGACTTCAAGACTTTCATCAGTAGAACTTTTGGGAGAAATTCAAACTCTTCTGAAAAGTAAAACTTTTGAAAACCAAGAAAACAGTTCCTCTCCTCTGGATATTGTGTTTGAACCTTTCTTGCATGAGAAAAATACCAGTTTGTTGATGGAGTTCTTTCAGTATGTGATTAATGAACTTGACTCAAACTTTCAGGGTGAACACAACACATTTCTTCAGAATCTGATGGAAACAGTATCTCTAAATATTGGATTGGTAAGGAAAGCACTCAAAATTTTCAAGTCTTCTGGTTTTACTGGCTCTCCATTAAGAGTTGATAAAGAGTTTTTAAAGCATGTGGTAGCCTTGGTGCAAAATATGAGGGACGTGGATGCTGAGTTCTTGATAAGTCAATTCAAACAAGTCCAGAGGAGCCTAGACAATGTCTTTAAAAATATCAAAACTTTGTATATTGAGAATTCTGAGTTAGGAATGTTAACTGACTGGTGGGATGCATTTGAGAACAATTCGTGTAATCGGAACCTCACTGGCTTATGGCAAATAACACGACTCTTTGAACAAGATGAGCTCTGCGATGTAGAAGAGATGTTTCATCTTCTTCTCAGTGTCATCAGCCTTACAGAGAGATTAGCTCATGGAAACGTCACAGAAGCACTAGCTGAAGTATACGCTTTCATACTGACTCAGGAAGCAAGAATGCCAATGTTTACTAAAGAGGAGTTCTCAAATCAAGTAGAAAGTCTTATATTACTGGAGACACTGACAGATATGTCTGATAAACCTGCAGAGGCCTCAGTCTGCTTTTCTGCAGCGTTCTGCTGGAGTCTCACAACAGCAACACCTCAGAGTGATCTCGCTTTTGAACCTTGTGACTTTGTGAATAGCAATTCTACTCTTAGTTACAATGCAGTCATTCAAGTAATTAAGGAGCTGAAACTCATCACTCTGGAGGACAGCTCCTTGTGCACTGTGGAAGACTTTCAAAGGGATATCACTCGCAATCTGACTTGCTTTTTTCATCAGATCAAAGAATGGAATTCTATTCTTTTGAAGTTTTCTGAGCTCACTCATGTAAATAGCTCAGTTCTCAAAGAGCTGCTAGATTTTTGGAATGAGCTGTCCTTCTATGCTGTGCCACTGCAGATGAATTATACATACTCAGTCAATTGTTCCTCCACACCGAAGAGACAAATGGTTTTACAAATCGTAGAAACACTGGGCAGTATGCCAGTGGCAGAAATGGAGATGGCCAAAACTGTTCTTGAACAGCTGGGTGATCTTTATGGTGGTCTAAGTTGGACCACGTCAAGAACATCAGTTATAAAGACTGTGCTTGCTAATATTAAGAATATAACTAGTGAAGTTTCTGGACTCCTGCATACAGAAGCTGTCCTTTCTTTTCTTTCTGCAATTCAGCCTTTAATGATGCTGTCTCCTGTTGGAAACCAGACATACTCAATGCTTATGGTAATATCAGCTTTAAATGGAAATAATAATATATCTAGTAACTTTGAGAACTTCTGGTTTCCTGTAGTTACAAGCATAGAAGATTTATTGGTGGATTTTAATGTTAAACATTTACTTGCTATGATAGACAAAGAGTTTCAGTTACTAAGGTTAGCCACTGGATGGTCCTCTTCAATGACTCTTGATGTTCTAATACAGCAGTTTAATACATCATCTGTAGATGGTATGTTAAGAAATTTTGAAGACATACAAGAGAATGTGAACAGCTTGCTATGCGAGTGTAACAATAAAAATTATTCTGAAATAATGCATGCTCTAATTCTCCTTATGGCTAATGAAAATTCATCAAATGACCTACTGCTGGTTGTTGAAGACATTATTGACTTTCTGGAACTATTCCAAAATATGTCTAAGGAAGGTTACACTGATATATTGTTTGCTGATGGTCATCTTAACAGAGAAAATTTGAATAATACTCATACAGCTAATTCAGTTTTGTTAAACAGTCTCCTTCATATAATTGCTGATCTTGCTGTTATAGAAGAAGCTCTGCATACAAACATTACTGACCTTCAGATGGTTGACTTAATTGATTCATTTTTTGTTAATGCACAACATAGAGAAGTTTCTACTCGGTTCCAAAACAGAACTCTGGAGGTAATGCAAGACGTCTTGCAAATGATATTTCAATCTACCACAGAACATGAGAGGAACAAAATAATGTTCTTACTAAAGGATTTGCATAAGGATATAATGGCAGAAATGAGGTGAGTGTTTTCTATGTAGTCATTTTGACAGTGTGCTAATAATGACAGAAGGTCTTTTTGTTTGTGAACAACTCAATCAAAACTTTTATTGAGTTAATTACTGTTTCATTTCAGATTTGTGCCTTTGAGTAAAACAATATTTTGTATCAACTTACATTGCGCAGACCAGCCATATTTGGTATAACACTATATTGTGTGAAACAGGTTATTGATGTGTTTAGTCATCTGTATTGATACTTGAGGTAGTTTCTGTGGAATTATTATAGAATAAAACATTTGAAGATACTAGTGTTTTAAAATCTTTGCAGGTCTGAACACTGAACCCACAGTTACAGGTGGATAACTGTCATTTGGCTATGGAGCTAAATATTGGGAATAGGAATGCTTGGGACTAATGTTTTGTGGTGGTGTTTGATTTTTTCTTTCTTTCTTTTTTTCTCCCTTTCTTTCTTTCTTTCTATGCCCAAATGTAGATATCCTATATTTGAAATGTCTTTAACTTAAATTTGCTGATGACTTCTGCAAACAAGATGACCTTTTTGGGCTATGGTTATAGTGGTGTTCAGTTTTAACAAATACAGTTCCTGAAGGAATCTTGAGACCAAGATCACTTTTGTCAGATTACTCAGATCAAATGTTACTCAGCAGCAGAGGAGAATGTTTTCTTACAACTTATTTAATAAAAGTACTGCTAGTGTGGAGTTGCTGCATTTAAGTAATACTCACATGGATTCCACAAGATGATTGCTCCAAACAGCTCTAGGGTGCCTTGCTGGTGGAGCTACTGATCCGAGTGACATAGACCAACTGAAAAATGTCACACTGAAGTCAATGTGTTATATGGTATTTAGACTTTTATAACTAATTTTATGTGTGGTCAGCATTAACCAAATTTGTTGAGAAATCAAAAAACAATTACTAGAAAAGTGGTTTATTTTCTCTAAATGCTGTTTGTCAGAGATTTGGAGTATTCTGCTCTTTGCCATCAAATCAGTATATGCTGTGGGCTTTCAGTATTTCTGAAGCCATCATGATTTTGATTATTTTGCGAAGGTACTTTCTAGTATTCCTAAGGTTTTAAGAAAGCTGATGACTTGATAACTTGATGGAAAACTGTTTTGGGGGTTTTGTTTGTTTGTTTGTTTTTTGTTTGTTTTGGTTTGGTTTTACACTGAAGAATTGTGTTAGGATTTTAAAAGAGTTCAGACAAATGTAATAACTGTTAATACTGAAATTCTTATATGGTCCACTGAAGATTGCAATTGTACATAGTCGTTGAAAAATTTCTGTGGTACCCTTGTTATGAAAATAATACCTTATTATTAATCTTTCTACAGAGCATCTAAAATCTGCAAGATTCTTCATAAACATTTACACCCTGCTACTGTCCTACTATTGCAGAAATTGCAGTTTACCATTTTGAATGTGCTTAAAATCTTTTCAGGTTGGTTACCACAGTAGTGACTGTATGGGTCACCATACATGTTAGTACTGTAATATTAAGGCTTTACTCTAAGAAAACTTTTGTAAAAATAAGTTAATTTGGGTGATGCCAAGCAAAGCAAGTATAGTGATGCCTGGAAATTAAACCAGCAGAGGTGCAGGAAAAATTTTGATGCAGGTCACATAAAGGGAAGATTTCTTTCTGGAGTGGTCATGATGATTCAAAATTTCAGTGGAAGCAGGAGGTCTTGCAGCTCCTTTTCTCTCAGTTTTAGTCATGTGTTCTTCCCCTTCCTCCTGGGCACTCTGACACACTAGGACCTCTTTTTTTTTTTTTTTTTTTTTCTTTTTGATTTGACTCACAAACCCAGAAGAATATTGTATACACATTTGGATTTTGTCTTACCTTTTGTACTGGATATTTTTCTGCCAGGCTAGTGAACTAAGTCAAATAATAACTCAAATAATAGAGGTTTTTTTTTATGAGCCAGAGTTTCCATAAGGTGACATATAGCTGACAAAAAGGAAAAATGTGGGAAATATATGTAGGAAATGGCACCTCCCTCTTCTGGCTGTGTTAAGCCAGTGGGTTGGCTGAGTGTAGCTAAATAACTTCACATTCAACAAATTGTTCAAATTTTAAAGTGTTTGGCTTGTTTTATTCCTTGGACATAGGCCCTCAAGATCTAGGCTTTGTATTGACCTAAGGGTGTAATTTAATATGTTTTCTTTTGAGAAACCAACACCTTTGCTTTTCAAACTTCATATTTTAACACAACTATGCCCAGAATTGTTTGAAAAGAACAATTAGGAGGCATTAACCTCTTGTTCTAGAGCAAGGGATGATATCACTAATGTCTTATGCCAACTTAATTTCCAAACAAAACATAAGATGCAATTACAATCCAATTCTATGTTCTCCACCCTCCTGTGACTTATGGCAGTTCCCAAAGAGTAAAAAAAAATAACAATGAAGAGCTTACAGTAAGTGATAATGAAAATGTGTGCCAGGTGCCTTGGATCTGTCTTTGACCTCTGAAGAACAGCTTAATCATTGAGAGAATGGAGATTAAGGAACTAAATTTTTGTCATTCTTATTTTGATACTCTGGTCACAGGACTGTTTCATAATCACAGAATGGTCAGGGTCAGAAGGAACATCTGGAGGTCATCTAGTCCAACCCCCTGCTAAAGCAGGTTCACCTCGAGCAGGCTGCACAGGGTCACGTCCAGGTGTTTTTTGAATGTCTCCAGAGGAGATTCCACAGCCTCTCCGAGCAGCCTGTTCCAGTGCTCTGTCATCCTCAAAGTAAAGAAGTTTTTCCTCACATTCAGATGGAACTCCCTGTGTTGCATTTTGTGCCCATTGACCCTTGTCCTGTCACTAGACACCATTGAAGAAAGCCTGCCCCCCTCCTCTTGGCACACACCTTTCAGATATTTGTTTGCATGGGTAAGATCCTCTCTCAGTCTTCTGTTCTCCAGACTCAACAGTCCCAGCTCTCTCAGCCTTTCCTCATCAGGGAGATGCTCCATCCCCCTCATCATCTTTGTAGCCCTCGCCTGGACCCTCCCCAGCAGTTCCCTGTCTCTCTTGAACTGGGGATCCCAGAACTGGACACAGCACTCCAGACGTGGCCTCACCAGGACAGAGGGGCAGGATCACCTCCCTCGACCTGCTGGCCATGCTTCTCCGACACCCCCCCCCCCAGGATCCCATTGGCCTTCTTGGCCACCAGGGCACCCTGCTGGCTCAGTCATCTTGCTATCCACCAGCACTCCCAGGTCCTTCTCTGCAGAGCTGCCTCCCAGCAGGTCAC
>JAVJGJ010000037.1:80192200-80230333 GCA_035590215.1 Microhierax caerulescens | reverse complement strand
GTGGATTAAGTGGCAGGCTGTCATCTGTAGCTGCTTGGTTTCCCCCCCCACTCAAACCCCCCGTGGGGGGGGGGTTGGGGTTGGCAGGGGGGTTCTGTAAATACCGGGGGTCTGGATTGAGGACCCTGGGGGGCCGTATCCAGCCTGTGGGCCATAGTTTGAGGACCCCTGTTCTAAACTGACAGGCTTGAACTCCAAATAATTTCAGATATCTGCTAATACCTTGAGGAACAGTAGTAGATTCTAAGTAAATTAATAAAATGCTTCTACAGAGTATGTAAAAGTTATAATAGTTGCTATACTGGTTTGATTGTTGGATTCTTTCCTTAATGGACTTGAATGTTCTCTGTGAATTACAGTATAAATTTAATACAGTAATAATACAGAAGAACTTGAGCTTAGGTACTACTTTTATGGACCGTAGACTCATGTTCAGGTTTTGAACGGTAAATAATATCTGAAGTATGTATACTCTTTATTGCTTAAATTATAATTAGATAGACTTTATTCATCCTGAACTGCAGTGCTTTGTATCTCTAGGGTCTAAAAATATGTGTTCAGTAAGAAACATGGAAGTGAGGCGTTGCTAGACCTGTACTTCTCCATAAACTACTGTTTGCTAGAGCACTTAGCCATCATGGGCAGATGTCTAGATTTGCAGTCTCATTTAGGTATGAAATATGGTGAATGCTGCACCATATAAATACAGCGTGAAAAGGTCTGTAGAGGTGCTTACCGCATGCACAGTGTGTGCACATAAAGAGCATAATGTGACCCTTTTGCATCATTTAGTGGCCGCTTCACTATTCATGTTGCCCTTTATACATAGTAATGTCAATGACTTAGTTCTGATGACTTGTGAAACTAAGGCTATCATTTCAGGGTGGCTGAAAGTTTGGAGCTACTGTTGTCAGAAAATCCAGCGGCAGCTTTTCTCAGCAATTTTAATATTTTGAATGGTGGGTTCCACTTTTCTTCATTTTTTTACAAGTCACTGCTGTGTAATTCTGTAGGACAATAACTGTTTCCTTGTTCGTCAAACTTTAAAAGGATACTGCTTTTGGAGACTACTGACTTAATGCAATAGATTTTCATTGTGCATATGTGCACACACATGCACTTGAGTTGAAATAGAACAGCATTAATTTATTCTGTCAGTCTGTCCAATAAAGTGCAGGGATTCGTTAGAAAGAAGAGGTGACAAATCTTAAAGGACTAAAGGCTGCTTCGCTAATTTCAGATGTTCTTTTGCTACAGGGATGTGGGATAACTTGTGCTCTTATAGGATAATGCAAACCAATGCACAAGCCCTTCAGTCTGCCAGGAGAGTGATCCTGACATTTGAAATAGAAGTGAATTACACGATATGAAGTTTTTGTGTCCTTTATCATCCCTCCAAACAAATCTAACAAAAAAGATACAGTCCGTGGGCAATTTAATTAAGCAAATTGGTATTGTTGGAACTGTTTTTCTTCTCTTCCAGATGTGAAAGTCCAAGAGTGTGTGCAGAATCTTACTCAGTTGAGGCTGGACATTGGTTCTTCTGTCAATATTTCTGAAGAAACTATCAATACTGTCTTGGAGGCCAGTATCTCTCACTCAAAGGTAAAAGATCAAAAAGAGGTGTTAAATTTAAGGGTTAACCTGTAACCTGGTGTGCCAACTAAAACAAAACAAACCACCTTGTTTGTATGGAATCTTATATTTTCACTCATCACTTCTGAGATTTAGGACTTCAAAATAATGATGTGAAGCATTGAGAGATCAATTTATAGTAGCACTAGTCTCTGGTCTAAATGGCACTATGTCATTGCTTTTAGCAGTGTTTTACACCCTTGTGCTGGAACAGAATTTGAGCTTTGCTAGCTTGGTACTGTAGAAAAGGTGAGGGTTGTGGAGAAATCAAATTTCCCACCTCAGATCCTTGCAGCATGAAGTTGTCTGAATTATTTTTTTTTTCTTCCTTCATACGCTCCTCACTGTTATTACATTATCTTACCAGTATCTTGACTTATGCCCACTTTAATTATCGGATGTCTCTTGAGTATTTCTGAAGGGTGGATTGTGTAAGTTTTCTGAGTGAAGGACTCTGTGTGTTATCATTACTGCTGTTTCCTGTGATCCCAATGATTAGTAGAAATAATGAAAAATGCCCCCTAACTTACAGGTTCTCTGTCAGGTTAACGATTGTATGACTGAAAAGAGTTGGGGGTACATTTGGTATAAAACTAGTCGGGTCAATCAAGCAGCCACTGGGTGTCACTGATGCTCCGCTTGCAGAAACAGTTGCAAGTTTTGTCCATGAAAAGTCTGGTTATTAAAAAGGCCGTTCAGACCATCATAACTACTAATAGGAGATTTATTCTTCTGCTTCTTTGACAGTGTGACTGCCTTTATCTGTAGCTTGTTATTTTGATACCAGTAAATGGTAATGAGAGAAGACATCTGGAAGTGATTCAGTTAAATGGAATTCAGTATATCTTTGATCTTTTGGAATAATAATACTAATTGACTGAATTTGCAAATTACTTCCCTTATTTTTTGCGAAGTCCTATGTAGAGTTGAGATATATGTACACATCTCACATTTGCATATCAATACAGAACTTTTTATTTGCTTAAGTGCTTAAATCCTTACCTAGTCCCACTGGATCATTAAAGCTTATTTCTTGTGCTGATTATGCAAGACGCACAAGTACTTTTTAAAGTTATAATTTAGGCAACCTCATTATGTTTATTGTATATATAGCTACTGCCTGATAACTAATGATAGCTGCAAGCCCGTAGCAGTCCTGTATTTCCATGACTGTATGCTACTACTGTGCTTGCCTCTGGAATGGAAAGAGTAAGCCTGCAAGTTATTTGTGCTTATTGCAGTTAGCCTCAATTTCTACCACAATATTATGCTCTGGCCATGCTCAGTGCCAAGTGATTAAGTGTTTTGAAACTGCTCAAAACCTGTAACCTGAAGACTATAAACATTCATCTACTGAACACAGGAGTTTGGACTGGCTCTACTTCTCACAAAGCTGCAAGGAAAGTTCAGAGGGACTTAATCTAGTTGAGAAAATGCTGAGTGAGTTAAAACTAGACTGAAATGGTGATGTTAATGTGGAGCATGAGGAAATAAATTTGAAATGTATTCCAGAGTCAAATTTCTTCTACAACAAGAAGTCCAAATCGGTATCTTTTTATGTTGCTAGCAGAATTATATTCACATTCATGTTCTGTCCCTTTTAGACACACACAAAAAGTGAGTATTTAAATATATAGAAAATTTTTTTGAATCACAAAGCAAAATTATATTCCAGAATAAAAATCTAAAAGTTGAATTAATTAGCTGGAAATTGCAATGTCATAGGAATTAAAGGGTTAAATTGCATATCTTGACCAACTTTGACTCCTAATTTGATTTTCTTGGGGATCCTCTCCCTCACTGAGTACTGTCACTAGCTATAGGTACATTCAGTGGAGGCAGAGGAGGTTCTGCCCTGAGGAGTACAGTGGGACCCTGAGTACTTCACTTTGGCTCCTACAACCTTTGAAGTTGTAATTTTTCTGGACTTGCTGCCATTTGCTTTCTTTCAGGCATGTCAGGAGAAAGGGTAGCTAAGAACTCCTGAGATATCTGGAATGCAAACATTTGTCTTTTGATGTGATATTTGTGTAGGAAGAAAGAAACCATCGTTATCCAAGGAGTTTTTACCGTAGTCTTGCTCAGGTCTGCTTAGGCATTTGTCCCTTCATCCACTATTAAATAACAACACTTCAAAGGAGTGTTGAACTGAGAATGTGAGCTGGTTCAGAGTGAACATTGCTCCACACAGGCAGCCCTAAGTGTTAAATTTCCGTGCCCTCTGAAAGAGGGAAGGACCACATTGTTTGATTTTAGTGATTCATACATCTGGATTTTGATTTTTAGGTGTTTCTGCAACAAAGGTGTACATCTGCTAGAATGGGTGTATTCAACATTATAAATATGCCTGCTTATGGTATGAGTATGAATGCTGATAGAACAAATGGTCAACCTGCTCACAGATGAAAGTAAATTTTTATAGGAAATATACTTAATCTCTTTATATTTATATATATATTTATATTTATTTAACTTTAATATTTATATATTTTTAAAATATATAATAATTTTTTAATTTTATTTTTTTATTTTAAAAATTATATTTTTAAATTATATATTTATAAAATATAATATATTTTTATATATAAATATATATTTATATATATTTATATATCTCTTTATATATTATAATATGGAACATAAAGTAAGAACATACCAATCTGATAGTTGGTAGAGCTCTATAGTTCATCGTTTCAGGTCTATTGATGATTGCAAATTGTCATGCTACTGTGACAAAAATTTTCACCTTATTGACTATAAAAGAAGGTGATGCATTTCAGGGAGAAAAAGTTTTAATACACATACATTGTGACAGGTTTTTTACAGTGCCTTTGTGGTAGCTTTAACTGGAAGATGTGATGAAGAAGTACTTAGCCTGCTGCTAAAGCTGCCTGAAAACAATAAATCTTCCCAGGTGGTGGAAGAATTATGTTCTTTACCAGCACTGGACTTGTATACCATGTTTATACTGGTTATACAGAATTTGAACTTACGCCATATCATTTACAAGGTAAGATGGGATAAAACCCATTCAGTTCCTATGGTTTTGTTTTGAAGGTGGTCTAAAGCATGCAGGTAGATAAATGAACAATTCTATTATTTCTGCAGATGTTCTTGCTCTGTGGAAGCAAACACTGGACATATGGTATTTTTTATCCTTATTTAGCTCCACGAAGCAAACACAAGAGTTGAAGAATTGTGTTGGTAGATGTTACTGTATTCTATTTCTTGCTTCCTCAGTAAAATTATCACTGAAGAGTTAATTACAAAGCTTTAGATAAAACACAGGAAGATGAAGACATAGTTTTATTAGTCTTTAGCAGAGTTTGCAGTTCATGCATTTAGTCAATTTTTAAATGTGAAAGACTGATCTGGCATCATGGGAGCTAAAGCATAGGAGCTCATGTTACAAGAATTACAAAATTATTTTACAGGAAAAATTCATTGCACTCTGGAATGCATTTTATTTACTGTAGAAATCATGCTGACAATTCAGGTGGCTCCTTCGGGAAGGCGCTTGTCCAGCTCTCATGATGATCCTATAAGGGCAAACCTCCTATATTTCGTATGACCCAAATCAAACGACTTTGACAAGAATAATGCAGTGCTAAAACTGTAATGAAGGGAATGCAAAAGTCTTTAGCAGAACTGTATTAACTGTACAACTGTATGTAATCTGGGATCTAGTGTGGGTTTTCAGTGAGACTAAATTTTTATGTGTAGAGCAAAATTGGATGGGATTTCTGACAGCAGATGTTTGTCTCAGTTCTTTTGGGGCAACTGATTGACAGAACATAAAAAGTTGCAAGTACAAGTATTAAGAAATAGTTATAACATTGGGAAGAAGAATGTTTTGTCCTAAAGCTGTAGGTGATGAGTTATATTCTGGATGTTGTATGAGCAGTTAAACAGGTTGGCCATGTACTTTTAAAAACAAGACAATTTCCCAGAATAGGTTAAGATACCAGAAGGAAAAAAAAAGATTTCTACTTTCTGAATTATCTGCCAACCCGGGGGGGTGGGTGGAAGAAAAAAAACAGTGCTTATTCTGTTGGGCTTTTCTACTGATCCCTACTGAAGCACAATGAATTTCTAGCAAAGCATGAAAAATTACGTCACCACACCCTAAATTATTATGGAACGTTTGCTAATTTTTTAACTGAGTAAGTTTTTTTACAGTTTCTTTTTTATTTAATATGTGAAAATAGCTGAAGGCTGAGAAGAAAATTAAGCTCAGACATAATTATAGTAGCAAGTCAAACAAAGGTGGATAAAATATAGATAATCACAGGAAGCAGCTGAAAGTATATAATGAGATTACATTGTTTTTATTATCATGCATAGAGAGGTAATGAATCAGTTTGTATTACCATATCATCTAAATAACCTATAATAAAAAAGGAAATAATAATGCCAAAACCTGTACAGTAGAAACAGCAAACAGCCAACTGAACTGTCAAGTAGGGAATAAAATGTACACAATTATTTTAGGTAAAAGGCAAAGGGAGGAACAGTCTGACAGGAAAGTTTGTTGTCTACTATGATTCCTAAAGCAATTAAAATAATTGCTAGATTTAATTTATTATTTTTAATATATTAAACTGTGTATTGAGCATCTTGAACCTGTTGAAAGAAAAGTTCTCATTTACACTGATTTCCAAGGGGGCAGGATGCTGCGGATCCCATTAGCATCTTAGTAGGAGAGTTCTTTTCAGCTTAGTAAGTATAAACTCGTTCTCTGGATTTTTAATTCCTTATTTGTCACAGGCCAGTTCTAACATTACCGGAGAATTTTTCTTTAGCTGAATTTGACAGTAACTGGGGAGTTAGAGAAACAGAGTTTGCTGTGACATTGTGTAACCAGTTTTAGAAAAATACTGGATGATTTTGAGTATTTAATTGAAAGGTTAAAACTTGTTTCTAATTGGAAGTTACTGTTTCAATTTTCCTTTCTTTTCCAAGATTAAAATACCATCTGAGATAGGCAACATACTAAACATGCTACTGGATGTGGTTTCCAGTATCAGCTCTCTTCTCAATAAAGCCCACCGTGTCATGGAAAACCTTCCAGTGTTCCTCCAGGGAGTTCAAAACACTGGTGTGCTTGACATCTCTGCATTGCAGCAGGTATGTGTATGATTTTAATATGCAAACTTAATTCCCATTGTGAGGTGCTTTGTTAGTGATGCATGCTTAGTAAGGAGGAACACTGATCGAAATTGTGTCCTAGAAAGTTGAGAACTTAGAGAGAAGAGAGTCCATATATTCTAGGAAGATTCTTTTGGTCTCCTTCAAGCACTGTGGTGATTTTAAGACTATTGTGGTGTTATTTCTGTCATATCTTTTTTTTTTTGTTTGTTTTTTGTTTTTTGTTAACTTATGAGGCCATAGCTTAAGTTAATATGGTTTTAGGCTACTGATTAATAGTAAGATGTATTATCTGTGATTTGGAGATAGCCATGTTTTTTTCTGCTAACATTGTTTAATTTTTTTTTAATGAGCAGGCTATTGCTTTGTTTTCATCAAGAAGTTATCGTGTGCAGTTCTTGTGTCTGCCATGGGTTTCTGTTACTTTAAGGGTTTTGTGTGATAATTGTGCTTGACATTTTAAAAAGAGTGGCATGGGGTGTGAGTGAGGATATTTCTTTTGTCCCTGTCTTTAAGGGCAGTTGCTGTGTGGGCATCTGTAACAGCTAGCACAGTGGTGGATCTAGTATTAACTAAATCTGAAAAAAAGATTTCTGTTTCTTAGTAGGGTCCAATTCCATAAGATGACCTGCTGACCCTTCTGCCATTACCTACTGCATTTGCTTTTCTGTGTGGAAAGTTTAGGGTTGAATCTCTTTCTAAAATTGCAAGCCTTTAAAAAATCCCTCAGTGGTAAACAGTACAAACTGGTTTGTGAGTACAGTACAGAGTAAACACTGTTTTCCCTAGTGATAGGAACCTTTCTAATCTATGTGACAGAGAGGCATGTTGTAAAATGCTGTTCTGTGCATATCAGTTTTGGGGTTTACCCTCTTTTATTTGCGGTAGCTCTTTGGCTGCCACAAGCAAAGCTGGCTTTCATCAGATGCTTAAATCCTTTCTGCTTTCTTTAACATATTTCTGTTTCTATCAGGCTTTCCTTCGAACAAATTCAGGGGTTTTTGTTTTGTTTTTTTTTGAATGAAATCCCAAACTTGCTTATTTGGTAGAAGACCCTCAGTCAGTCCTGTTCAAAAAAAGCTTGCAATAAAACAAATTGAACAGCAGAGGGCGATGTAGTCACAGTTTTAATCTTTGCTCCATGGCAACACGTATCCTGTAATATAGCATAGAATTAACCTTGGAATTTTTGTTTCTTTTCACATCTTACCTTTTTGGTCACTTTTTCTGAAACAATATTTATTTTCTTATTTTTTTTAATTCCTTTTTTATTAAGAAATTGCTGTTTCTTTTTGTCACCTAATAAATTATGGAGGATTAAAAAATCAGTGTTTATTTCTTTTGTTATATAATTAGATGTTTGATGTTTTGGAGGGCTTTTCTGTCTCTGTAAATTTTTATTATTTTGTAGACTAGTAAAAAATGTTTATTTTTAAGTATACTTTATTTTTTTCAGATTTTCTTCTACTTTCCAACCATACCTTTAATGATTATTTTGTTTCCTTCTTTTCTATAGTGGCCAAACTTGTGCTATTGAATTAGCGCACTTCTGAAGTGCAGATATTGCTTGTACACTCTCCACCTTTAAATATTCTCTTCTATTTCCAAAGAATCCCTCCTCCAGGGTTTTTATTTTCAGGATAACCAACAGCAAAGCAGTTCAGTGACCTAGGAAGATTACCAAATAAAGTATGTAAAACTATTAGAAGTAAGAATATGTGAAATTTCAGCATAGAATAAGACAGGTTGTTGTCTTCTTTAATTTCTAATGGAAAAAGTTATTTTGAAGTTGATTTAAAAGAAAAATTACTTCTATACTGAAAGAAGTAATAAAGTAATTGTCAATTATGGATGTGGACTTTTGTCTGAAAGACAAAATGAAAAGCAAGAAATACCTTTAAGATATCTGTAAAATGAGAAGTTGAATTGATATGCTACATATTTTGTAATAAAGGGTCATGTTAAATTCTACTACTCACATAATTTTTGCCTTATAACTGCTTACCACTTTAAAACTTATTGTATATCTTGCCCTATTAAATGTCATGAGATACTGTGTCACCCAATCTTGAGTATAGATGAATTTTCTACTTTTCATTCAAATATTATCTTCTAAATTTGACAGGCTTCTGAAAAGGAATTTAACTAGATCAGCAATTTTGTCTTTGCCCCACCCCTGATTCTGTCAATTTAAATACAATAAAGTCTGTTTTGTTTATGGCTTTACCCACAAATAGGAATATCTGTTTCTCTGCATTTGTTTCCTGTAGCACTTTGGTTTCATCAAAATTTGAATTACCTTCAACCTCCTTGCAGTTTTCCAGGAATATTACAATTAATTTTTATTTTTTTTTCTCTCTCTCTTAATGTAATGATTCAGAATTTTATTTTAGTTTTACATGTGAGCTGTAACCTCGTATGACTTTTAGGATTCTTTTGTTGAATAGCTGATATTACTACTCCATATTAATTTGGTTTTTATATGTAATATTTCTTTAAAGCATACAGCTGTCCAATTACATCAGAAGCCCCTGTGCTATGAGTTTTTTTCCTCCATTTGAGAATCCAGTTCCAGATAGCTTTGTAATCTTCAGTACTATCCTTGCTCTTCCATGAATTTGTTGGACCAGCTGACTTGAATGGTTACTTTGTAGGAGGCTGCTTGTTTGGATTCATCAGCCTTGATTACAGACCCGCTTCATCTAGTTTAAACTAGAAAAACTGGATCAAAGATAACTTTTTGTGAACATTCACCCTATATAGTTCTCCCACTTTATCAAAGCCAAATTTTAGAAAACATATCTTATTGAGTCAGTGGATATTTAGTTGAAAGACAGTAAGTAGATTCAGTCTGTTGGTGGCAGCTTACTGCATAAATATTCATTATTTGAGTTTCAAGTTATTTTGATTGGAACTGGAATTAATTAGCAAGTTTGTGCTCTTTGACTGAAATAAGTCTCGTTTATCCTTCTAGTGCAAATAGTTGCTAATATAGATTCAAAACCACTTTTATTCAGCATTGTACATAAATAAAGTTTATTCCTCCAGTAAAGTCCATGCCAGCAGATTCATTCAAGACCTGTAGATGATGGTATTACAGAATCCGCGTATTATTTATTTACTATGCTTTAAGCTGAAACTGTATGCAAATAGTCAGATTTTGGGACCAGCCAACACTGAGTTTTAAATAACCCTTTGTAATATTACTCCAGGAATACTAAAGAAGCACCTGGCACTTCAGTAAATGCATTGAACAGGATAAACAGTTTCTAACAGCACAATCTCTAAATTGTCTGTAATTCATTCTTTTTGTACTACTTTGAAAATTGACTCTTCTGTTTTAAAAGAAAAAATCCAATGATAAAAATGCTAATTTGTTTCAGTGTCAAATGCATATGTTTGACATATCACAGTCTTTTTTTTCTATTTGCCAGTTGTGCAGTCTTCAAATGATATCTGATAATCTAGTTATGGTTTTTCTTGACGAGTGTCTGCAGGAGTGATGACTATCAGGCAGGCCAACGCACCCTTCAGTCACACGCTAACTTGCAGTTACATCCTCTCAGAACTGCGCACCTGTCCAGTCCGCCATGAGATACCAGTTACAACTGAGCACGTTAGTGGAAAAATGAAGCTGCACAGAGGAAGTTGGTTTTAATTTCTATTTATTTATTGAATTTGAATGTGGGGAATGGAATGATGGTGCTTAAGCCATAAAATAGTCAATTGCTCTCCTTATTAGACACGTGCTAGTCATGAGCAATTGGCAGTAAGAAGTGCTGGTATGACTCAAGATGTGCAAAGACTAGAAGCACATCTAACAAGTTAAAAGACATACTTGAAAAATAGGCTTTTAGGGCATGTACATTTGAATATTTTTTTTTCTTTTTATCTACTGTTTTCACTGCAAACATTTGTATGTAAGATGGGTTTGGTTGTTTCTGGTGCTTTGTGACATAGCAGCAGTCTGTCAGAAGAGCAGACTTTGTGAAAACTGATGTTACTTACAATCAAGGAATCTGTAGTCCAGTTGTCCTGATATTTTCATTTCTTTTCTGCTTAGGCCATGCAGAGTATTTTTCAAAGTTAACGTTTCAAAGTTTAACATAGTACACTATACTACTGTCTTTCATTGAGTAACCTGGAAATTAAAACTGCATTACTGTTGTGTCGTCCCCACCCCCCTCCACGATGAAGGTGATAAGGAGAACAGAAACCAGCACAGCAGGCCCTCATTCTTGCAGGCAGTTTCAACAGACTAATTTTGTCAATCTCCTTGGATGCCAATATTGAGAGAACAACAGGGCTACTCCCTGAAGCTACTAAAAGCAACTTTGATTCATCTGTGTTTCTGTTTGTTTGTTCTAGTTCTTGCAAGTTGGGCAGTTCAGAAGTTCAGCTGTTGGATCCCTGGAGTCTGTAATCAAGGCAGTGTGTAAAGAAGAAACTTCATTTTTCAGCAATGCAAACCTGTTCATCGACATGCCCAGAATCATGGGACTCTTGGATGACAATAAGGCAAAATATGGCATTCCTGAAGACTCAAGTAAGAAAAACTATCAATCACAAGTTGCATGTATGCATTTAGAGTATAGGGAAGTTTTTCCCTCTCAAATGGAAATGTTTATATACCAGCTGACATCTCAATTGACACTGTAATCGGGAGCGCAAGGGTCAATCAGTAAAAGTTTTATGCCTACAAAGTAATTATATGACACAAGTGATTCTGGTTGTTTTCTATATTTGCAAATAATAAATAAGAATATTCCTGTTTTAGAGACATATTTATTAGAAATTTTAAAGCACTTAGTATTAAAAATATATCTTTGAGGTACAAGATTAAGAATTTATTGCTACATGCCTTTCTGCTGTGAACGCAAAGCTGTGGTATTATTGTGCAGTAAAATATGCAAGCCCTCTGGATAAAGTAATTTTTTTTAATAGTTAATACTCCTGTTTTCTTAATCACCTCTTCTCCCTTTCTTCAATATACATTTGACTTTATGCTGATTGATTTTAGTACTGTTAATAACATTGTTAGTGCCTCCGTGGCCCTGTGAAAGAGAAGAATACAGTGATAGAGTCACTAGAGAAGGATCTGTGACTGAATCACGACTCTTATCAACTATCAGTTTCATAGCCACAACCTGACTGTGGCTTGGCTGGGACCCTTGGGAAGAGCCAGAGCACTGCCCTAGTTTCTTCACTTTGTGGCATAGTGGTAAGCAGGCAGCTCTGCTTTTCTTTCCTGTTTGATGAATGGAGTTAGCAGGATAGCTGATTAGAGAGATTGTTTGGGGTGTAGTCTCTTCAAAGCTATTTAGGACAGAAGCACTCTCTGTTTCTTGATTTTATTTTTTTTTTTATTTTTTTTTTTAATGCAATCACAGATATGGAGTGTTGTAAGACCTTTTACCTTAGGAGCTTGAAATACCTTTAAAGCATCAGGTAATTCCAGTGTTCCTATGAGCAAAGTAATAGTTTTCCATTATTTTACAAATCGGTACATGAGTCAATGGAAAATGAAATTAGAAAGATTTATATGAGGCCATAGAAACTTGAATTGTACTCCTTCACAGTGATTACCTTGTATGTATTTTGTGTACCAGACACTTGCAAAGACTTTCTGAAAATTGCAGCAAACTCAGGTAGTCTTCTGTGTCTTTAGCATATTGATGTTTCTGACTGGTCAGCTTGGAGCCTCTGAATTCTTTTCTGTCATTTATCAATGATTGTATTTAATAATGATTGCTCCCTTGAAGAAAGCAAAAATTTGGGCAAAGAACCAGGTGTTCTTGATACATTTCTGACACTTGTTTCTTTAACTTCTGGCAGGAATTTAGATGTTTTTGGCCTAGTTTTACATTATGTACAATAATTTGTCTTCTTTGAAGACTTAATGACATTATTTAATAATTTCTCATTGTGCTAGAAATGGGTTATTTCTAAATCTACTCATAATAAAATCACCAAAACAAAACCAAAAACAAACCACCCCAAACACATGAACTGGACATAAAAATCTAAATGTTCTCACAGGAAACTCATTGTCTTTACTTGAGTGCAAGTGCAGCAGGATATCCTGGAAGCTATTCCTTGCCTCCTAGTTCTGAATGACATACACCCTAATGCATTAATAGCTCCATCTGATGCAGGACCATCCGTGTTTTTGGTTAAGGAGTGGAAAAGTGAATTGATTAGATTTTTCAAATCAAGAAGTTGAGTATCATGCCAATTTTTTCCCTGTACTTTTAGTAGGTTCTTATGAAATTATACAAATAAAAAAGTTTGTATTTGTGAAGGTATTTTTGTATTTCTACTTCTTTCTTAAGCAGGAGTAGAAAGCTACAGAGAGTGTGGAGTGAGTCTGTTTTTTTCAAGGTGACTTCCCTCAGCATTCAGCTTTTAGGATAGATGGGCTTCATAGACTGCTTTTCAGAAATGTGAGAAGCCCTTTGGATTCTGATTCTTTTTTTCTTGTTGTAATGTTTAGAGTTCTACATCCACAACACTATCATAGAATGTGGTTGAACAATTTCTGTTCAGGGGCCTGTAGTGGTTACTTAGTGACAGGTGGATGGTATTTGTCATGGTGCTAAGGCAGATATGAAATTATGACCCAAGTTTTTCTTCTAATTAAAGAAAAAATAAAATAATCCAACTTCACCTGTGTTGTATGTCTTAAATGTGAGTATGTCTTCATTTTTGCAGCTCCATTTTGCTTGAAGCTTTATCAGGAGATTTTACAGTCTTCTAACGGGGCTTTGCTATGGACTTTCCTGAAACCTTTATTACATGGGAAGATACTGTACAATTCAGACATCAACATGATTGACCTGGTGATGGAAAAGGTAAGTATCAAAAGAAACACTATTTCTGTTTATTGATTTTGCCTCTGCACTTCATTTTAAAGGTCTACGTTTTCAGGGTAGGAAGAAAAAAATGGATAATTGCCTTTTAGAAAACTGGATCCACCCTGCCCCCTGAGTTCTCACCTCATTCTTACTTTAAGCTTAGTATTTCTCTTACTTGTTATAGTGGTCTCACTTCAGCATGAAAAGCAGAAGTTTGTTTAAAGTCTCTTAAACCTTGTATAGAAAGATTAAAAAGAACACGCTAGCAGAAGTGTCATGCTGTATCGAGGTGTAGGATATACATATTCCAAGTAAGCTTTTGCCTTCAACATTTTCTTATGATGGGAACTCCAATGGGGCAGAACATCCAATGGGAGCTGTGGGGAAGAGACACCGCAGTAATGAAAGCCTGTTCTGAGGGAGTCACTGAGCTGCTTTGAAAAAAATACAAGCCAACCTACAGTACATCCTTCCCGTTTATGTTTCTAACACCAGTAGTATGAATGGCCAGTAACAGCTGAGCTGCCATATTTGTGGATGCTGGTGACTTGATATTATTCAACAGTTTTGCTGTCTCTGCAGTTCTGGTGTGGTAGGTACTCTGTCTTGAGCATGGTTATCTGCAATGATATGTTTGTTCATGACTAGCTTTGAAGTACCTCTGTAAGAGGAGGAATGATGACTTCATTTAAATACACATTAGTGTTCTATGTAAATTTTGCATTTATCTTGCAAATGTGTTATTTTTAACCTGGAATATTACTTATTGCAAGAATGGTAACTTAATTTAAAATCTAGAAAAAAAGCACTACTGCTTGTAAGTAGTACACAAAAAGATTGTAGTAACTTTAAATGTGATGGCAACTATATTCTGTGTAAAGGGAATATGTTGTGGTATTTTGATTTATGCTCTAAAAAGATAGTAAAAAAACTAAGCTGAAAAGCACATACTAGGTAGTAGATACTACAAAACTTTATAGTTTCTGCTGTGAATTGGAAATAAAATTTCAATGATTACACATTTTGCAATTAAATAACTTAATTTGGGCAATGGGCTGTCTCTGGAGTTGAGTATAATTAATTTTAAATTTTTAGTCAGCTAAAAATGAAGCTGTACTTGATGTTTATAGATGGAAATACCACAAAGAATAAGTTTTAAGAAATGATAAAAATCCCAAATTGTTTTGAATATGTGGTTATATTCTGTGTTACAATGATATTTAGAATAATGCACTGAAGAAATTTCCACATTATTTTTCCAATTAATATGTCAAAATGACATTCTTAAAAACAACTGTAGGAAAGATAAATCTCCTGAAATATGCCATATTCCCCTATAGATCTTTTACTGAAATTATGACTGAGTAATACAGTTCATAATGAAGTTTGTTTGTGGTTTTGTTTCTTTTTTAGTGGGGTTTTTTTTTTGTTTGTTTGTTTGTTTGTTTGGGTTTTTTTTTCAATGCTCTGGAACAATACAAAGATTCTGGTAGATGCTTCTAGCACAATTTCTCATTCTCATTATGTATTCTCAGGCTCACAAAAGTTCCATCAGTTTATTCAGGAACCTGTCTAAGCGCATCTTCACCCTTCCCCTAAACCTGCAGATCTAACAAGCAATTATGGATGTGTATCTGTTTATGTGTAAATATGAAAGTAGTAGGAAAGTTTCTTCAACGGGTTTTTATTTTATTACAGAAGCCTATCTGCTGTTGCTTGAACAAAAATAAAATTTAAGTGCAAAATATTGTTCCAGGTACCTCGAACACAGCTACTAAAACCCAGCCCTGTAGCCCTTACACAGCCAATCTACTGAAATCAGGACAGAAGTTCTAATTTCCTTTAGAATATGTGACCACATGGCAGCTGTTTACTAGAAGAAAAAAAGTAGAGGTTTAAAGCTAAAAAGAACATTAATGTTTGTAAGCTATGTTCTTTAAGTTTTTAACATGGACTGTTTTGTTTCAAGACTGTGTAACTGATGATTCTTTGTTAACTGTGAGGTGGCTGGTTCTACCTTCTGACATGTCAACAGTTCTACTGTGTAGAATAACAGTGACTATCACAGCTACAGGCTGTAGTGCTGACTGAGAGCAAAAAAGTTCAGTAACAGCTGACAACCAGGAGTTCAAAGACCATGTGTGATGTCTTTGATCCTTGCTTTTGCAACTGTACTTTTTGCAACTGATGAGCTATTCTTATGAAACTATTTGGTATTTCAAAAGATTCTGAGCTGATCTTATACTTGGGCAATCACATTAGGACAACTTTGTACTATTTCTTTGTAATTGGAACAGTCAGAATGTATATAAAAACCATAAATGTAGCAAGACAATTGAGAAATGAAAGAAAGGAAACTAGCAAATTAAGTCATTTCAGTTTCCTGTCTTTTTGTCTAGTATAATTTGAAAAATTGATAAGGAATTGTGTAAGTTCTTATTTTAAACTCATCATGTCTTTCTTTGCAGAAGCACACTTGACTTGTGAGCCTGTTAAAAGATGTCATTATAAAGGCAGTTCAATAAGCTCAAAATACCATTTTTATTTATTCTTACATCAGGAAAAGGCTTAGACATATTCAATCCAGACAAAAACATAGGTGATATTGAAGGCTCTAATTTTAATCAAAGGCAATATCCAGTCTAGGTGTTACCAAGAATATTTATTTTAATGAACCTTCATTGATTAGGAAAAAGAGAATTTGAAGAGACTTTCTATTAAACATATAAGTCCAGCTAGTCATTAGCATACAAAATCACAGGAGCTGCTTTATACCATGTAAGATTATGCATTCACCTTGCCCTACATTCTGATTCCTATTGTAATCAGTAAAGGCTGTATAGGGGAGAACTGAACAACATGTCAGTGAAATGATATTCCCCACAAATACGGTTGCAGCTTCCAAAAGCTCAAGGGCCAGGCTTGCCAGGACCTTTGCTGACTTTAATTTCTTTCAAATAAAGCTATACATTATATAAAGTTCACCTTTTCCAAAAATCCATGCTGCTGCAGTATTTTTTTTTTTCTATAGTTTGCATAAAGAGGTCGAATACAAGCACATTGTGGTTACTGTAGCTCTTTGAAAGTGACTTCAGAAAAAAAATACCCACCCACCCCCAAGTCAAAAAGGACTAAGTGTAGAGCTCAGATCTTACAAGCTGCTTGATATAACAATTTATATAACAATTTCAAATGATGTCCAAAAATCTGATCTCCTTGTGTTCCAGTGTGACCTGTGCTGGCTCTGGACTTCAGAAATAGTCTCCTATTCTGGCTGTTTACCACCCTTGCAGCCTTTCTGGTCTCCCTCTGCTTGCCATGATCATGCCTGGACAGTGGGTTACATGATCCTGAGAGTCAGGCCTGGGATTTCAGTCCATGAGGTTTCTGTGTTGCTTGGTAACAGAAGAACTTGTTTAGTTGGTTTGACACCAAACTTTAGTTTAACGTTTAGGATCACTCTCCCTCTGAAAGTGGGATGGGGAATGTCATGGAAGTTAAGTGCATAAATTCCTTCAGAAAAATGAAAATATCTGCAAGGGTCTTATTGGGTCTTCTGTCCTACAAACAGGAGAAAAGAATCACCACGAACGGTCTTCCTATGTTGTGCTAGGAGTAAGATTTAGCAAAGGGCAGTTAAAATACTATGGCAAAAATTGTTTACTTTCAGTTGGAATTACTGCAGATAGTATGGTCCCAAATTGGAGTTTACAACTCATTGCTGATGCTCTTTGCTGGGAAATGTCATGATCTGTACCATAATAACAATGCTGGATTGTTCTTAAATGCACTTCTGTGACTCATAACACCAATTGAAACAAAAAGATACTGCAATGTTTTCTGATCTTGAGTATACTTGTGATTTGTTTAAAACAGGCTGGAAAAAAATGGTTGTTGTTTGCTTGTGGCTAAGAGAGAAATTGTAGCTTAAGTTCGACTGGGACAGAGACTATTTTGCTATACTCAAGTCTTCCTCTGTGAGAGTATTTTGAAATTGATTTATTGGTCCGTTGGATTTATGACAATTTATGACACACCATGCTTCCAGCTTTCACTTTTATTTCATATTTGGTCAAAGTAGTTTGAATAAATGGCCTACAAGTTCTGTAGAGGCTTTCTTTTGAGTATGTCCTATTCTTTTTTGTTTTTTTCTTTTCTCTCTGAAACACCTCTATGATACTCTGTATGAAAGAGATGTTACAAAATAGAGGTCTTTATGATACTTCAAGTAGAAAACATACATGCTGCAGGAATAATTTTCTTTGATTTACTTGATATTTCGAGACTGCAACAAATACTATTCTTAGGTAGGAGAATGAAAACATTGATATCCTTACTGCTGCCTATGAAAGTGAAATGGAAAGGAATTGCAGAAGATCTGAAGCATGCCAGTTTTTCCTGGTTTTAAGGTTTGTTATGCACAGGTTTTACTTTCTTTGACTCTATGTATTCTTTTTCCCAGGCTAATTTCACTTTTGCTTTTGTGGAAAACTTGAAGACTTATTCTGAGACATGGCTTAGGATGTCTGAGGTTTTTAAAACCAGTGGAAATGTCCTTACAGTCTCACGACTGCAGGTTGGTGAACTGTGGGAGGGCTGCCTATTTTCCAATTTGCTATGCCACCTGGACAGAATTTCTGTACATGTAAAACTGCCTATCTATCTGGCTTTAGGTTTAAAAGGAGCTGAAAAAGAGGCAGATTAGCTTTAGGTTATGAGCCTACAGTGTGATTACTGAGAAAATTCTAAGGTGAAAAAACTTAAAAGCAATGCTACTTCACTATGTCCAGTATTACGAGGCAATAAGGGAAATAAACACACCTAAAAGCTTTATGCACTTACTTAAAATAAATGTAAGATTGTAGGAAATAAAATATTTTCTGGAACTTGCTTGTTTATCACTTTCTTTTTCCAACAATGTGTGCAACTGATAAAAAAAACCCTGATACAGGAAATACTGACTAAAAATAAAGAACATTTTTTGTTACTGGGCTTTTCCCCATTCTACATATTTGTGTCCTTTTCCTTTTTTCCCCAATAAAATTTAGTTTTGCCATGTTTGACTTGTGAAAACATGCATGGCTGTTACACTTTAGGAAAATAAGCAGAATTGAGCTATAACTTTTAAATTCAGTTAAGGAATGATGTTAAATTCAGTTAAGGAATGATTCATTAGACTGGCAGATCTCAGGATGCTCTTGTAGAGGTAGCATTTTTTTTTTCTCCTTAGAACTTGGCAAATGAGGTAATGAAGCTAAAATAATGTAAAAGGAATCCCCAAATGCCAGTTGTTTTAAGATAATTATTTTACTATTGCTAGTGTTAATTTGGAGTTAACCTGTTAAGAGGGGAAGACTGAAGACATGGAGAGGCTAAGTGACTTCTCCAGTGTTATGCAGGAAATCTTGGTCATAGAATTGAGCATGAATACATATTTATATTTTACATTTCTTTAGAGACAATGAACCTGATGTAACATCTAACACTTTTCATTTTAGGAGACACTGCAAAGCAATTTCATAAAGCACTTTCTAGAAACAAATTTGGATATTGACATGGAAAAACTCTTTAAAAAAATGCAAGTATATGGTATGTACATAAAAGTGCATGTACTGATTACACTTACAAGACTTTAACTTGAACTTAGAGCTATGTTCACTTGTAATTGAAGGTTTTATCTACTTAAATATTATTAAAATACTAGGCTTTAAATTCTCTTCTTCAGTTAGTCTCAAATGTTTCTAATTGTCTTTTTTCTTCTGAGTAAATGGTTAATTCACATTTCAAAATATTGGAAGACTTCAAAAATCTGGTAACAAGTTAGAAGTGGCAAACTGTCATGGGAGAGTTATAAACACAGGGGCTATACTTAAAAGAGTAGGGAGAAGTAATCCCGGTAGCCACAGTTCCATTAGGCAGTAGTAAATTTTTGTAGCAGATTTTGAAGGAAATCTATATACTTTAAATGGAAATAAATAGAAAATGAGATTAGATACAGTGTGCTTCATCAAAAGGTGTCTGTATTTTTTTTTTCTCCTTTTATTGAGAATTACTTTCATGTAATCTCCTTAAGCCTCAGAAAAGCTTGAGATACAATTAAAATCAGAGGGTGGCGAGGTTGGGTTCAGGTCAGCAGAGACTAACCAGGGTCAGCCCCAGCCCCAGCCCCTGGCATGGCTGGGTGGGGCCATGTGGGGTGATGCTGAGGCCAGGCCAGGATATCACCCTGTGGGTAGGGGGTCTGGGTCCAGACCAGCAGGTCTGTGGCCAGGTCCACAGCCAGGTTGTGACATGGTGAGATCTGCAGCCTGGGGCAGGCCCAGCCAGAGCTCTGTGAGACTCACGGAAAAGCAGTGGCCCTGGCTTGGGCGTGTGCACAGGGCTGCCCAGCAGTGTCCCCCTGAGTCACAGCCAGCCTTGGATGCACCCTTCCTGCATTGGTACTGAGCCCTGGTAGTCAGACCTCCAGGAGTAGAGAGTATGCCCTCCAGGGCCAGAGAGGTATCCCAAGGGGAACAGTTTATAATGGGGGGCATGGAGATAATGATGAGTAATTCTGGGTATACAGGGATTTAAGGAGAAGAGACAGGATAACGTTGGAAATTCAAGTTACTTAAAGACTTTAGAAGAATTTGGTAGGTGACAAAAATTCAATATGGCCTGCTGTCAGTAAGGTAGATGCACGATAATTAAAATGATTGCTGACACGTGCCAGAAGGAACTGTACATACCAACATATGGTCTAACATCATTTAGGAAAAGTTCATGATTTTGAGGATCAGTAAGAGAGAAAAGCGGGATAAAATCCATTATCAGGTAGTATAACATCATATAGAAAGGGAGCTGGGTGCTTCCTAAAGAAGGATAGTGGTAGAGAGGACTGATCTGTGTAGTTTGTTATCACTGAGTGTTAGGATAACTATGAACCAGACACAAATCTGTTCCAGTCATTTTTTGGAGAAGAGCAGTGATGAGCTCCCAGAAGCTCCCATAAAGGGGCTGTGTGGCCCTCAGTGCTGGAATAAATGGACATTACAGCAATAGAAGTTATTAAGTCTGCTCTACAAAGAATTTAGTGTAGAGCTAAAATAAACAAATAAATGTACCTGAAGTGCAGCTTTTATTGGATTTCTGTACCTGCCTCTCCACAGGAGACAGACAAAATCCACTGAAGCTCTTGAGAGATTGTAAATAATGAAGTGTTTTTCACTTAAATTGTACTACTTTCCTGAGCTGGTTCTGTTATGGTTGATGTGAGCTGAAGTTCTTAGATTTTCTTCTGCATGCAGGATGTGAGATTTATTTGAAACTGGCCTTGATTTGACTCTGTTTGAAGGCTAGGACTAGCTGAACTCTCTTGCACTGAGAAAAACGGCACATGTTGCCCAAAATTCAAGCCAGAAAGAAAGAACCTGGGCTCAGTATCCTCCTTAGATGAGGGACTCAAATTTGAATCTGTTATATCTCAGGAAGATTTTCTTAATCACTGAACTGTTGTCTAGTCTGGGTCAGGCACAGCACACCTCTAATGGTGAAGCTGGATCACAATATAACTGAAAAACAACCCCACAGAACCACACAGTTTGAAAGATAAGAGGGAGGAAAGAGCAAGTCTCTCAGCCCGCAAGGCCTGCTGGTAATATAGCTATCTCAATATATTAGTTGAGTAGTAGATGGATTTTGTTTGGATCTAACACTGGGAACTATGGGATAGGTTATGGGCAAAAAATATTTCATTAAGTAGGTATCAAGATCTCTGGACTCAGACATCATCACATGTGCATATGTTTCTCAAGCTATAGATTTTTATCAGAGCTAAGGATATGTGACAATATGTAATAAATGATCAATAGTCTTGGATGGTGAATACAGGAAATCATTTAAGTAGAATGGCTTATGAAACTAGAATTTCTTTATTTTAATGCAATACGGCCAAGAAAATTAACATCATATAGAAAGTGCAAATCAATATGGCCTATAGATACCAATAGCATTTATGCCTTTGTCAAGGTGATATGTCCAAGGTGCCAAAGCACTCTTCTGCATTTACACTTTGATTACACTGATATTTGCAGATTCACTTTGTCATTTTGGCTTTTGAAAAACGACTATGCCCTCTTATTTTTGTGTTGGTTTTGTATATACTTTGTTCAGTTTATTAGTCTATAATCATGTGAAGCTGTTACTGTAAACCTCTGTTCTAATGTGTTGTTTTTTTAAAAAAAAAAACCCATTACTCTTATACTGCTTCTTAAACGTAGAGCTTGAGTCAAAACTCTTACGCCCTATACAACGATATCTGCAGTGTCAAGGAAGGAAGAACTAGCAAATATATTGCTAGATGAAAGAGATCTCTGTTGTGATGTTCAAAGTACAGTAACTTGTATTTGTGCGAGTAGTTACAGAAAGATCAGGAAATGTTAAGTCCTGCAGCTTCAAGGACATGGTCTATTTCTAGAACTTTGCTAGAATTTGTTAAATTTTTGTTGCTCTGAAATTGAGGGAAAACATAGCTGAAGACTTGTAAAAGCCACTGAAATATGAACTACTCTTCCACAAGTTCACACTAAAATTCCTATGGTTTTAAAACTTCCTTTTTTTAATACCAAGGGTATTTACTCTTACAGGATGTGCAACTGAGAATGTACTTTTCTGTTCTGATCATTAAAACTAAGGAAGTCCAATTTATTTCCTTATCTTAGAAACAATGATGAACAAGATGCTTAACAGCTCAGCAAGTAAACAGATTGACCTGTTGTCACAGCTTGTAGTAAATATCTCTTCCTGTGTGTTACTGGACCGTTTCCAGCCTTTTGACTCTGTTGAGAAATTGGAGGAGAAGGCTCAAGAACTCATGCAGCAAAACAATTTTTTAGCTAGTAAGTACCTTAATTAAAATTCATATTGACATCAGACTTTGTAGTTGTCTATGTTTATTGATAAGGTAGGTTAAACTTACAGTTTCAAATTATGTATTAAAACATATAATACAGGCAAAATAAAGTACGTTTACCTTGAGAAGTATTCTCCAACATTTGAATGCTGTAATATATATTGTAAAGACTAATTATATTGTTTTAATTGTGGAACTGTCAAACGAATCCATGGAGTCTGTTATTTCTAACAAGATGTTGAAAAGAATGGTCATAAATGTTTAAAATAGAACCAAAAAGCTGAAAAATGTATAGTACTAAGGAGACTTGATTAATTATTATGATGAGATCATCTAGTTTACATCCTTTCTAATTTTAATTTTTATATTCTTGGGTTTTCAAAATGAAGGAAAGGAAGGGGTTTTCTGGTAAGTTTTATTCTTAAACCAACACCTCAGAGGGATTAGCTTGTTTATTCAGAGCAAATAAATTATTAAGGAACAGATATATCCCTTTTCTTCTCTGGGATTCTACTTTCTATCCTTTTCCTGCATTATATTCTTGTTGCTGAGATTCAATTAATCGTACAGAAGTTTAAAAGACAAGAATATTTTTCTTGTTGCACATGCTTTCTTTTCTTGCATAAAATGTTTTAAGTTGCATCTAGCCTTTCCAAAAGAGAGCCCCATTTAAGTCTTTATAAAGTGTGCCATGTTTTCCCTCCCTGTTGATTTTTGTCTCCCTGGTCTCCTATAAGTACACAACAAAAGACATGTCTAAACAGTTCCAGAGAATGAAACTACTCAGTCTGGAATCATATGTTTGTTCTACAGCCTGCACAGTACCCCCATTTGCAGAATATGGAAACGACCACCCTCCAACAATATAAAACCAACAGGCCATACTGTGATATAAGGAAAATTTCTCAGGCGTACTTTGTAGGGAGTGAAATTGTTTGCCTTTTCAAGGGAAGAGATGGATAGGTCTTGGCCCTCAAAACCTGAATTGTCAAGTTCTAGATCCATTTTTTCTTCTGCTTACACAGGGAAGGGTCATATGCTAACATAAGCTAATATTTTGTGGGAGTTTTTTTCAGTACTGTGGCCTTATAATCTTTTTATATGCTTAAAGAGGAAAAATGACATTTTAAGGGACCTAAAGAGTCCAATATACCAATATTATATGCTCAGATATAGGCAAATCTGGGCCTTACCTTTCCACAGTGAGGTATAAAACTAAAACAGAATTTTCTTTGCTTGTTCTTTTTATAGTCTCCACAACCTTCATAGCTTCATGAAATGTCTTGGGAAATTAAATGTTTTGCATAAATGGGAAAATGAGATTGGCCAGTTGAAAAAATAAGCTTTACAGCAGAGTAAAAAAGTATTCTGTATCATATTAACTTTCAGAGAACCAAGTGGTAGGTAAGAAATCTCTTCCAAGGGAAAAAGGTCAAAGTTTTACATTCATCAAGAAGTCTTAAAAAATCTGGGTCATCCAGAAAGAAAATACAACCAGTCTGCTGTATTTGACTTCATCTTTTCATCTACAGATTAAGCTTTCACCTGCTTTTTTTTTTTTTTCCACAAAGCTAGAGAAAATAAACATGCAAATTCTGCTATGCTAAACCAGAAGTTTTTAAATTGACTCAGAAATTAAAAAGCAGAGCAAATTTTAGTGTGTTGGTACTTTATCACCCACTTCAAGGGGTTGTTATCCTTTGATGGACAAATTTTATGGCTACTGCTTTCACTGTGGAATTGAGATCAGTCCCAAAGGAGTTAAATCTGGATATAAAAAGAATAAAATGCAATTCAAAGCAACAAATTGCAGAAGGAATTTTCTCAGATAAAAATGGTTGTTGCAAACACATTTATTATGTGAATAATCTTCTACATTTCATATTCATGAATGCAAAAAATTTAAGTCTCTATGAAACCTACCATTCTTGTGTTGGGGGGTCAAGAAATTTTAGAGTCCTGCCCTGAAAGGTGAATGTATCCTACTACCATATGGTAATTGGTCATGAGTTAGCTATGTAAATTGCATAAATCATATAAGCTTGGGTATGAAGCTCTTTTTCTTCTTGTGGCAGGTATCATCTTTGATACACCAAAGAACAAGACAAAAGATTCTAGCAGTCTCCTTCCACGACACGTTTCATATACAATTAGAACAAGTGTTCTCTACAGCATGAGGACAGATTTGATTAAAAACCCAGCGTGGAAATCTCATCCACAGAAATTGCCAGCTGATGGGTTTAAATACAACCACATCTTTATTCCTCTTCAAGACATGATTGAAAGGGCAATTATTTCAGCACAGACTGGGACAGATAGCTTAGAGCCATCCGTTCAGGTGCAAGCCATGCCTTACCCTTGTCATACCAGTGATCTGTAAGTAAACTTTCAGCTTTTTAATTCAACATATTATCCTTATTAGATTGATACTAGAGGACTTGGGAAACTACTAGGTCTTTGTAGTGGGTGAATGTGTATCTCAGCACAAGTTTGAACCAGTATGTCCAATACCAGAATATTACAGCATAGCAAACATTGTTTAACAGCTGTGACCACAACAGATTATGCAACTTCTGTCTGGCAAATGACCCCTGACGAGCTGTTGGCAGCTATACTGTGGCGTAGTCTGCTGGACAGAGGCTGTGTCAACATACGGTGCAACTAACTCAGATTATGCGAAGAAACCCACTTTCCACCCTTAGTTGTCCTGTACACAAACTGTAAAGTAGTCCCTGGTATCCCTGTTGAAGTACAGCATAAAGTTGCTGAGGGGAAAAAAAAAAAAAAAGTGTAGAATTGTTCTTTGTAAAATCATGCAAACATCATGACTATTAGAATTAAAACTTAGTGGTAATATATCTGTTCAAGTGGAGCAGAAGCTGACTGGCTCTTGGTATTCCCTACTGTCCAAATATATTATTTTGCCATAGAAACAAACCTGAACTTTGTTTAATTTTGAATGGAGCCCTGAAGAATGATTACATCTGTTGTAATGTTGTCAAATACTAATAAAACATTATATTACTAATACATAAGTTTAGCTTCTTCCATGAAAAATAAGCAATTCTAACCAGAACAGGAATCATTGTTATTGCTCATGTCAGATTTTATTTGTGCATACTTTGAGAATAGTCCCAGCATTAATCTATTAATGTTCTGCTTAAAAGTATTTTACCTTTGGGGGTTAACAACTCTGCATATATGTTCTTTCATAGATTCTTGAACAATATAGGGTTTTTTTTCCCACTTATGATGATGTTAACATGGATGGTTTCAGTTGCTGGCATGGTTCGCAAACTTGTTTATGAAAGAGAAATTCATCTAGAAGAGGTAAGAGGCAGATTAGCCTCTGAAAATAAAATGTATTTATTAAAGTGTACTCTAATACAAAACTTAAACTTTGAAGTATGTTTATGTACTTATAATCCAGCTGGCTTTGTTTTCACTTGTTTCCTCTGAGCAGTAGGTTCTAGTTCTAAATGCCAACTCAGATTCACAACATTGTTTAAGCATCAGTCTTCTTAATATGCAAGTATTGCTCTGAGATGAAAAGCAACAAGCAAAACATCCATAAAATGTGAAGCTGGAAACTGTTGTTTGGAAAAAGTCCTTGTGATTAGAATGATTTTTGTGTTGGAATCTTTTTCATGTTTTTCTATATGTGGTCTAAAATGATAAAACTTCCTAAACCAAATTAAATTTTTTCTATATATTGTGTAATTCTCAGAAATATAAGGGAGGATAATACAGAAAAAGTGTGACAATTATTTGGTTATATCAAAGGCTAGTCTTAGCATGTGCTAAGCATATGGAAGGACAGGGGGTTTATGGTAAGTTTTCTATATGGAAAAATACACTTTTTTTTAAGAATTATACTGGTCTTTAGACTGCTAGAGTAAGCTTCTTTTAATTTGGGAATTTATCTGATTTCTCTAGACTTTGTATTCTAATATAGGCCTTATTGTTTAAAAAAATGCTTTAAAATATTAAATCAACTTAATATTCATCATCATATGAAAAATGTTTCAGAAGTAGCATTGGCTTGTTTCCAAAAGCTTTTTTTTTAGAAAAAAGAAGGGTAACACATCATACCTGGCTAAATTATTATTTGCATGCTAATACTTGCAGGTTTACAAACATATCCGTATGTTATTTGTAGTTCAGCAACAGGCTGAGAAAAAACATTTACTTACACAGTGCTGTAGATACCTTCACTACTTTTTAGAGTATAAAAAGACCAACTCCTCACTGGAGGACCCAGCAATCTGATATCTGGTCCTGCAACCCTACACATAAGAGTTGTGCCTGAGCACTGGTATTCCTCATGTTAGTATGTGATAAGCTCAGAGGCAGCCCTGCTCAGAACGTGGTTCCAGGAGAAAGCAGCAGAAGGGGTAACATGGGAAAAGGGAGAAGAGACTAGTAATTTAATGGGAAAATTACATCATTTGGGGAGCTAGTAGTGTCTTGGTGGTAACATGTTAGAGAAGAAGAAAATTTGTTTCCTAAACTTAACTCGCTTTGCTGTGCTGTCTTGCAGTATATGAAGACAATGGGTGTGCATCCAGCCGTTCATTTCTTTGCTTGGTTTCTGGAGAATGTTGTTGTGCTCACAATAAGCAGCTGTGCTCTGGCCATTATTTTGAAAGCAACTGGTATCTTCGCTTATAGCAATGGCTTCCTCATCTTTCTTTTTCTCCTGGATTTTGGAGCTACAGTTATTATGTTAAGCTATTTTTTGGGAGCATTCTTTAGCAGTGCTGACACAGCAGCTCTGTGTGCCAGCCTTGTATATATGATCAGTTTTTTACCCTACGTAGTTTTGTTGGTCTTGCAGAACCAGTTGAGTTTCATCAGCCAGATTATAATGGTAAATATTTATTTTCCTTTTCTAATTTTTCTTCTCCAATCATGCTGTGGGTTTTCCATAGTTTTGAAACTTTAGACTGTAATTCACTTATTTTTTTTCCCCAGGTTTCTGTTTGCTTTTCTGTTTCACTGGAAATAAGTCAATTAATAAATACCAAATTGAGAAAATGTTTTGAATGTAGAGGAATAAAAAATAAATTCTCAGGGAAATTTTGTAAACCTACAGAAAATATAAGGAGGCTGCATTCCTCATGCTTATGAGTTCTCTTTACATTTTGATGTCAAAAAATTTGTAATGTTACTGTACCTTCAAGCACACCTGGTGACATGCCACTCCTGAAAGTCATTATTTGTTTGGACAAAAACTAGTGACTGATCCTCTGTTGAGTACAATTGGGGATTAGATTGGAAATTTGTCTAGTGTTTATCTAGCTATACATATAGCTAGTCTGAGGTATATGTTTCTTTGGTGTCAGTTCTTCCATGTCCTTTCCTGTTTTATTTACACCATATGCTGGTTTATGTCTTTGCATTGTCTTAACATACTATATCCCTGATTGGGTCATCAAATATACCATCATACAATGCAAACCATATTTCACACATTATGGCTTCACTCTTTCAAAATAACTCACATACCAAATTAACCTGGTGGAATAATTCATAGACTATTAAAAAATATGGATGCTTTTTCAGTGTCAGTTGGTCAGATAAAATATATTGGTTCTTTGCATATAAGTAAGCACAGATGTAAGACGACAGAATTCAGGCATAAACAGACAGGGTGGAATTTATTTTTTTTTCCCTCCCTCCTTTGGGCCACAGAGAGGGAAAAGTATGAATCAGATAACTTGCACACTTTAAAATAATTTATTTCAAAACTCTTCAGATGTCTTCAGCATTTGCTGAAAATCAGAGGCAGCAGCATGTGAAAAAGGTAACAGTTTTTGAAGAGAGAGGAGAGGCCATCAAGTGAGATAATGAAAACTTAACAGTGTAAAAGGCAGGGACTCAGTTGATGGTAATTAGCATTAACTTCTCTGTATAAAAATGTAATCCATGCCGCTAATGATTTTGATTTTTTTCTAAGTAGCAGCCTATGTTATACTTTTTGCTTCATACAGCTGGCAGGATGTATTCCTTTTGTGTCAAATATTGCAGAAAAAGTATTTAATTGCATTATTTTAAAATAAGATAAAATGATCTTCTGTTTCAGCTCACTCTCAAACTGCAGAACTTTGTCACTAACACATTAATTGTAGTAGTGTTTTGGATCTACCCATCAACCTTCTCGAGCTCACCAGTGTTTTTCCACTGATCATCAGTCACACTTTCTTGTTATGCTACAACACACTAACTTGCTTGTTTTCCATTTTGTAGTTTTGTGATACAGCAGGATTATGTTGCTTCTTGGAAGTCAAATGTTATTGCCTTGCACAAAAATGCTGTCTCAGCATATAGTGCTTGGTGTGTGTGTTCCTTCTGCCTTTGTCTCTTCTTGAGTTCTGGTCTTACAAAAACAAGTAGCAGCACTGCTTTTACTATAGAAACTATATTTATTTGCATGCTTTTACAGTGTTATGCATTATACATTTTCAGTATATGGTAGATTTATGATAGTCTATAACTTGTTATAAAGTTAGATAATGCTTTCCAATATTAATAACTAGATCAATGGTGCTCTTTAAGGTGGAGCAAATACTACTGCAGTATGTGGAAGTGAATTGTTAAAACATAACAGAAAATAATGCGAAACAAAGGTCTGTTTACTTTGTGCTTGCTTTTAGTGTCACAGAATATTTTATTTCATGGAGCTTGTTAATGACATTTTATTTGATGTTCACATCCTGTTTCTGCTTTGGTGTTGTAGTGTCTTCTTTCTACAACTGCCTTTGGGCAAGGAGTATTTTTCATTACATTCTTTGAGGGCCAAGAAATAGGTAAGCTCACCAGTTAGAAGAAAAGTTTTGCAATACTTTCAAAAACTACAGTTGGAAATGTTTTTCACTTTGTTCAGAAAAAAAATATAATAATGATTTAACAGGGTAGATCATAATAGAAAAAACTTGTTAGTGCCCCTTGAAAACAGCTTGTGCCACTTCCTGGCAGTAAATGAGAGTGCTTAGCACTGCTCTGTTTGCAGTACAGGTTGAAGGAAAATCTCTACATCCTGTTAGATGACAGACTGAGTGTATTCAGTCAATGAAATTGTTCTAGAGATGCAAACCCAAACTTTATATTTAGTGAAATTCAGTAGCGCTACCTAAGGGCGAGCATCTGACTGAATATTATTTCACTCATTGAATGTGTTATTTCTCAGTCCAGTGGAAGACGTTTTGGCAAGGCATTTAGAGCAGTTTATTGGAAATGCTCACTGGTGTCAGTGGCAGCTCTAATGACTGATTTTCGGTAAGGATATTAATAGGGAGTTTTGTAGGGTCATAAGATGGTTGAGGGTGGAAGGGACCTCTGGACGTCATCTAGTCCACCCCTGTTGCTCAAGTAGGGCCACCTACAGCCAGTTGCCTGGGATTTTGTTCAGATGGCTTTGGAATATCTCCAAGGTTGGAGACTCCACAGCCTCTCTGGGCAACCTGTGTCACTGCTCAGTTACCCTCACAGTGGAAAAGTGTTTCCTGATGTTCAGAGAGAACCTCCTATGTTTCAGTTTGTGTCCATTGCTGTCTCTGGGCACCAATGAAAAGACCCTTGCTGTGTTTTCTTTGCACCCTCCTTTCAGGTATTTAAATACATTCATAAGAACCCCTTGAGCCTTCTTTTTTTCTAGGCTGAACAGTTCCAGTTCTCTCAGCTTTTCCTCATAGGAGAGATGCTCTAGTCCCTTAATAATCTCTGTGGCCCATTGCTGGACTCTCTAGAACCTCCATGCCTCTATTGTACCAGGGAGCCCAGAACTGAACCCAGTACTCCAGGCATGGCCTCACCAGTACTGAATAAAGAGGAAGGATCACCTCCCTTGACATGCTGGTAATGCTGTGCCCAAGGCAGCCTGCGATATCATTAATTTTCTTAGTGGCAACGGCACATTGCTGGCTCATTTCAACTTGGTGTCCACCAGGACCCCCAGGTCCTTTTCTGCAAAGCTACTACCCAGCTGGGTGTCCCCAGCATGTACTGGTTCATGGGACTGTTCTTTGACAGGTGCAGGACTTCCAACTTATTAAACTTCATGAGGTTCCTGTCAGACTGTTTCATCAGTCTGTTGATGCCTCTCTGGGTGGTAGCATGATCCTCTGGCGTATCAATCACTTCTCCCAGTATTGTGTCATCAGCACACTTGCTGAGGATACACTCTGCCCCATTATCCAGATCATTAATGAGGATGTTAAACAGGATCAGACTCAGCACTGGCCCCTGGGGTACACCATTAGTTACTGGATTTCAGCAGTCCACCTCACTGCCTGCTCCTCCAGCCCGTACTTTATTAGCTTCTTTGGGAGGATCTTATGGGAGACAGCATCAGAAGCCTTACTGAACTCCAGGTAGACAAGGCCCACTAGTCTCCCCTCATCTAACAGGCCAGTCCTTTCATCACAGTTTAATCAAGTTGGTCAAGCATGACTTCCTCTTGGTGAAGCTATTCTGACTACTGATGATGTTCTTGTCCACCAAGTGCCTGGAAATGGTTTCCAGGATTAGCTGTTACATCACCTTCCCAGGGGTCAAGATAAGGCTAACCTGTCTGTAGTACTCTGCCTCCTCCTTTTGCAGATAGGAATGATATTTGCTTTCCTGCAGTTTTCAGGTACTTATCCTAATTGCTATGATTAATCAAAGATCATTGAGACTGGCCTTGCAATGATGTCTGTCAGCTCCATCTGTGCTTTTGGGTGCATCCAATCAGGGCTATGCAGTTTGCAGAACTATTCCCTGACCTGAGTCTCTTCCACAAAATGTACATCATCCTTGCTCCAGACTTTTCTCTTGGTCTCTGGGACCTGGGATTTCTGCAGACTTTCTAGTAAAGACTGAGGCAAAGGTGGCATTCAGTACCTCAACCTTTTCCACATCCCATGTAATGAGATCCTCTGCCTTGTTGAGCAATGTGTCCACATTTGCCTTAGTCTTCTTTTTGTTACCTATGTACTTACAGAAGCCCTTCTTATTGTCTGTGATATTCCTGGCCAAATTCAATTCCATTTGGGCTTTAGCTTTCTCAGCTTCATCCCTGGATGCTTAAATGATGTCTCTGTACTCTTCACAGGTTATCTGTCCTTGCTTCCACCCTCTGTGTGCTTCCTTTTTGTGTTTGAATTTGGCCAGGAGCTCCTTGCTCATCTATACAAGCCTCCTGGCACCTGGCTTCCTTCCTATTCATTGGGTTAGACTACTCTTGAGCTTGGAAGGTGTGTCTGGGTTCACACGTGCACTAGTGTATAACACAATGGAGGTTTATGAGAATATACAAAACAGGAACAGTCTAAGTTATTCACTCTCAACATAATGCTAAGATGAATATTTAACTGTTATACATTGGAAAAAGATTACCTTTACTTTGTAAAGCATTTTGTATGTTTCTCCTGTATGACCTTATTCATACTCAGCCTGAGTAGCAGCTTGCTTCTGCAAGCTTGGAAGCAGCTGATGAAACCCTTACTCAGGTACTGTGCAGGTGCGGAAATGCATGAGAATACCCTGTTATGTTTATGTGTTAGGAAGAAAAAAAATATTTGGAAACTGCTTAGATGTTCTAACAGGTTGCTACATCTTTTAACATGATGATCCCAACTATCCCCAAGCTAAGAGCTGCCCCTATAGATGCTGAGGTTTTAGAAAAGTAAGAAATTAATGCCTCGGCCCTTGATAAATGTCTACAAATGTATGTATCTAAATATATAAAGGGTTGTGATGCCTTTATATTTTTACTACCATGGCAAGATCGGTATTGATGACAGCAGATGTTTCAAACCACTACACACTGAAAAATATCATAATGATACAAAAGTTGTGAAGAGTGGAAGAGACAGTTGCAGGAAATATTATTTAAATATCCCACCAGTCCCTTCAACAAAATGATTCATCTTTACTGAAGAAAGGGCAAAACGTGCTTTGTGGAAAGATTGCTTTTCTTGACAATTGTAGAAAAAGAATTGGAGAAACAGTATCAAGACCCACTGTACTGCAAACAAAGCAGCATTTTCAGAACAAAAGTGCAATGCTTTTTGTAAAGCTACAATTTGGTTACTTTTGTTTTCCATTTAGCAGTATGGTAGCTTTCTGTTGTACTAGTGATTTGAACCATCACAGAATCACAGAATGGTTGGAGTTGGAAGGGACCTTTGTAGACCATCTAGTCCAACCCCCTGCTAAAGCAGGCTCTCCTAGAGCAGGTTGCACGGAACCATGTCCAGGTGGGTTCTAAATGTCTCCAGAGAGGGAGAATCTACAGCCTCTCTGGGCAGCTTGTTCCAGTGCTCCGTCACCCTCAAAGAAGTTTTGCTGATATTCAGATGAAACTTTCCGCATTGTAGTTTGTGCCTGTTGCCCCTTGTCCTGTGGCTGGGCACCACTGGAAAGAGCCTGGCCCCATCCTCTTGACACTTGTCCTTAAGATATCTGTAGACATGGATAAGATCCTTTCTCAGTCTTCTCTTCTCTAGGCTAAACAGTCCCAGCTCTCTCAGACTTCCTCTTGAGGGAGATGTTCCAGTCCCTTAATCCTTCTTTCTTCCTTTCATGTCTTCTGCAAAGTAATAATTTTATGAAGCAATTATTCAGTGAGTTTGTTGTTCCAGTTTACCTCTGAATACAGTCAATGCACACAAATACTTGCTTCTTAGTTAGAATTCACAGATTTAAGTTTTCAGATTAAGCATTATATAAATTACTTTAAACTTTGTGTAACCCATTTCTTTATAATATCAGAAGAAGGCTGATTATAAATAAGAAGAAATAAGGCATAAGCCTTATTTACTGGAGAGGTCAGTGCCCCAATCTGCAGTCATAGTTCTTTTTCTTTTGGCAAATTAAGGACCAGCTAAAACTTCATAAACAGCCTTTTCTACAACAGCTTTTCTGCATTCTCCCACCAGCAGTGTCACCTGCTGTTCTAAACAGAGGCTTGTAGAGGCGCAGAAATTCACTTGTATTCATTAGGATTACTGTTATTAACTGTGGTCTTTCTTGTGTCAGTGCTTAAATACCCAGAAGTGTGTAGTGATGTGTTTGTGAACTTTAATGCTATACTGATTTAGCATTGACCTTTTAAAAATAATTATTATTATTACTATTACTACCAGGAATTCAGTGGAATAATGTGCACCAGTCAGTGGCACAAGGAGGATACATGACCTTTGGATGGATGTGCTGGATGATGTTCTTTGACTCCATTTTATATTTTATAGGTGGCTGGTATTTCAGCAATATTATTCCTGGTAAGATCATGGACTTGTTCTTATTTCATGTTTTTGAAGAAGTTATTGAATGGAATTGATAGAATTGGCTTTTTTCATTGAATGCAACTAAACCAAAAACATTTCTTACTCCGAACCAAGGTTTTGATATGCAAAACTGCCTGATTACCATTAGGGACTGGGTAAGAAGGTCTTCCTTACATACATAAATATTACATAGTGCTAACACATGGACTAGAATTTGTAGCTGGGCATGAAAAAGCTTTTGTTTGCTTATGGGAATGACTAATATTTGAAACATTTAGGAATTTGTTGGTACTTTAACAAAGCTCAGTCTAGTTGCAAAAATTCTTGTGAATATGGTGAATCTTCTGAGTCAGTAGCTGGGCTTAAACCCATGAACCACAAGTTTTCAGATCACAAAGACTTCAAACTGCCTGGTAACTATATCCCAGTCAGTCCACAGTCCAATGCATAAAGGAAAATAATTAACTTTCAGAAAGTGGAACTTTTTTTTTATATTAACCAAGTGTTATGAATATTATGGAGTTGGTTGATGCATTTTTCATTGTAAGCCAATGCCTCACTAGCTGTTTGAAATTTACCTTTCCTCTGATTTACATCGGTCACCTTTACTTCCAGCTACTCTCTATTTGTTTTAAAAATGTAAAAATAAAAAAATGAAATTTGCATTGAAAGACAGGGGTGTGTGGAATATACAACTGAATTTTACAGCCTTTAGCTTAAGTTGATGCCTGCCCTTCAGTGTCAATGAAATGCAACTCCAAACACACAGAGTGGATCGTGTGATCGGTAAATCAATCCTGGAAAGATTGGGCAATGCCAAAGTTTAAGTTGTGTGTGTGAATGTATTTTTTTCCCCTGTTTGTTTGCATGCTACAATAAATGTTTCTTATGCTGGCTGATTTGTTTAAATTGTGCAGATAATAATGGAAGAATAATCTTTAATGATTGGTGCAATGGATTATTGTTATAATGAAAAATAAGGCTGCTTGCCTCGGCAGGCCATTTGGTGCATTTTCTTTCCTCTAGGTTACAGGGTTATGTTAGGCTGTGCCTACATATTGTTGGCTCTATGATTGTGTTACACTTTAAAGCTGATTTGGAGGTAAAGTAAAGCACAGTATCGCTGAGGATGGATTATTTTATGGCAGGACCTGCTGTTACAGCCAAATTACTTTTTTCTCCCTTTATTAAGGTTTTTTAAGTGCAGCTAAGAGTTTGAGCTAATTAAATGGTCAAATCAGCTCTTCACAAGTGATGATAGGACATTAGTAGTCTACAAACAAATATGAAATGAATATACATTTTGCAAAAGTTTCTATCATAATTTTCTTCTAGGAAAAGTTGGATTAAAGAACCGATGGTACTTCCCCTTTACTGTTGCCTACTGGAAGAGCCTGTGTGGTGCAGAGAGGAGGAAGAGGCATCATCTGAATTCTAATATGCTTTTCTTCAATGAAAACTTCCAAGAAAAAGGTTTGTAATCATAATAGAATTTTAATAAAGTCTCTTTTCTGAATGCTGCGCTGATTTTTTTAAATCTGCTTTTATCACTGCTTGGTCCTTTATTAGGTGTTTAGATCTTGTCCCTTTCTCTCCTCCATTATATAATGTATACTATGAACATTATATACAAACTGTTAATTATGCAGTCACCAGTAATATTTGAATCATTCAATTAAAACTATTGTACATATATATTTATTATAACTCTTTAAAATATGTAAAATAACTGTCTCTTGGGTTCATCCTGTCCCAGTGTATTGCTTCTTTGCTTTATTAGGTTCTTCTGAAGTTCCTTAAACCTTTTCATCCTCTTACTGAATCTGAAAAGTGTTGTGCTTCATTAACACTTTTTTTTTCCTCTGCAGTTTGATTTTCTTCCTCCGTCTGCTCCTCTGCTGTTTTTATTTGCTTCTTGTTTAAGTGGAAAAAATAGCTTTGTTCATGTATTTCCGTTTTTCTTATTTCCCTCTTCTATGATCACTGTTCTTTCTGTCTCTGCTTTTTAGACTTTTGTTTAAAAAACTGCAGGTATTGTAACTAATTTTTATCTGCCTCAAGATACTTTTACTGCTCTTCTATTTCTTTGTTCACTTGCTTAAAATTAATTTAGATTTTTAGTGGTTTTTTCCTCTCTCAGGTCTCTTTAAGGACTTGCTTACTTTTCATTTGTTTCGTGAATCAAGTCAGTCACCCTCACCTATATTCTCTCTGGGGCCTCAGAAGAACATGGGGGGTTGTTGTGGATTTTTTGGAAGTTACAGTAGTTTGGAGATGATCCAGTTGCCTGTAGCGTAGGTGAGGAAACCGAACAACTCAGCAGTTTTGTGTATTGATATCTCCTTCAGAAAGGCAAACTTGAAAATGTCTTGAGTTTCATGCTAATGTTTGTGGAAAAACTATCAGTATGAATTTTGTCTGAATTTCAGCAATTTGGAACAATTCCATTTTCTTGAGATAATTGTCTTTGGCCCTTACTTAAAATGAAGACTTCCCTTTGGTTTCACCACATTCTCTGTGGAGAATGAAGAAAAACTCCTTTTCTCTGCCTGAAATGTTACTAGCGTGGGCTCTGGCTCAAGCAATCCAGCTAGTTGCCTGCAACTTTGTGGTTCTGTTCTTCTTGCCTTTCCTCTGCTTAAACTGATGTACCTCACATGCTTGGTAGTAAATTGCCTTTTTGTGCACTCTAATATTGCCATGCATGCAAAGGAACTTACTTTACTAGAATTGGGCATCTTTGTACTGATATTGGGATAAAGGCATTCATGGATAATTGCTTGGAACAGCAAAATGACTTGCTCCCAGGTAATTTCTCTATTTGTTCTATATAGCCCAGGTAAGGGCTAATTCAGTGGGGTTGGAAAGTGCTTCGGAAATCAGAGGTGTGACAGGGAAGGGCTGGCTGGAATGTAGGTCCTACAAGCTGGAACTACAACTACAATAGGGCTGGCAGAGATCTAGGTGCTCAGTACCCACTTGGAACTCCTGTTAGGAGAAGTCCTAGGGTAATCAAAAAATCAAAAAACTTTCAAGTAATTTAGAGCTCTTCCTCTGAATTTTATCTGAGATACATTGTCTGAGGCTCAATCTGTACTTAAAAGATTTTTTATTAAGTTCCAGGATGTACTTGCAAACTTGGGAAGCAGTGGAAAGGGCATGAATAACATTTGTTTAGTGGTTTTAGTCTGCAGACCAAAGGATAAAGCTAACTGGAAGAGAGGTTCATGAAATGTCACAGGTGCTGGTAATGTCTTTCTGTAAGGTAACCTCAAGCTTCTGGCAAAAGTTCTTTCTAAACTTAAAATTGTGAAAGAAGCAAAAAACCTTTTTCATTCACAGCCTAAAGAAACCAATCCTTGAAGTAATTGTGTTATTTTTAATTTATAATGTGATTTATATATTTTTATACAAAGCATAATTTTCTTTCCTTGTAGCATTTGTTTATATTTAATTATATATAAAATTATTACATAAAATAGAATTATAAATAATAGATTGTATATATAAATATATCATTTTTATATTTGTTACATAAAGTACTGTGGTGGTTTGACCCTGGCTGGTTGGCAGGTGCCCACCAAATCTATCCACCACTGCTCTATCCCTCTGCTCTTCAACTGGACAGAGGAGAGAAAAATATAACAAATGGCTTGTGGGTTGAGACAAGGACAGGGAGATTACTCAGCAGTTACTGTCACAGGCAAGTCTTGACTTCAGGAAATTAATTTAGTTTATTACCATTCAAATCAGAAAAAAAACCCCACCTTCTCGCCACCCCTCCCTTCTTCCTGGGCTCAACTTCACTCCTGATTTCTTTCTACCTCCTCTTCCTGAGCAGCACAGGTGAATGGGGAATGGGGGTTACAGTCAGTTCATCACATGTTTCTGCCACTCCTTCCTCCTCACACTCTTCCCCTTCTCCAGCGTGGGTCCCTTCCACATGGTGCAGCCCTTCAGGAACAGCCAGCTCCAGTGTGGGTCCCTCACAAGGTCACAGGTCCTGCCAGCAAACCTGCACCAGCATGGGCTTCCCACGGGTCACAGCCTGCTTTGGGCCTCTGGCATTGGGTCCTCCGTGTGCTGCAGGTGGGGATCTGCTCCACCATGGACCTCCATGGGCTGCAGGTGGGGATCTGCTCCACCATGGACCTCCATGTGCTGCAGGTGGGGATCTGCTCCACCATGGACCTCCGTGTGCTGCAGGTGGGGATCTGCTCCACCATGGACCTCCATGGGCTGCAGGTGGGGATCTACTCCACCATGGACCTCCATGGGCTGAGGGGGACACCCTGCCTCAGCATGGGCTTCACCACGGGCTGCAGGGGAATCT
>JAVJGJ010000037.1:80173724-80188898 GCA_035590215.1 Microhierax caerulescens | reverse complement strand
TAGACTGTGGGGGGGGGGGGGGGGGGCTGGGCACTTCCACGCTTCAATGGAAATAAATGCCAAGTTGGTGAAACTTCTCCTTAAGAGTACAATTAGGCATATGCAGACACATTTGTGGCATAGTGTTTTTCCTTTTTAGTAGCTACCATAAAAGCCTGTTAGTTTAAAATTTTGATCTAAAAACTCGCTGGTGTGGAACACTGCATTCTCTCTAGAAAACAACTGTCTAGAACACCCAAGACAAACTAGAGTTAGTGTTTGGTTAAAATTTATGCAAAACAATACTCTGTATTTTACTGTGCTTAGACTGATGAATTTTAATTTTGGAAGCACCCTGTCATACTAATGGCACATAAGAATACTAAGGATCATGCAGGCCTTGCTACTAAGAAAAACATAATTATTTTAAAGACAATGAATGCTTTGAAATACTTCAGACAAATTAAAAAAGCAACAAAACAGTGAAACAAAATATGCTTTTTAGTAAGCAAAAGAAGAGGGCATTTAAAGAGATTAAGAATAATTTTTCTAGATATAACCATACAACAATTATAGAAACCTGTTTTCTTAGAAATAAAAAATTCTTTCAGAGTAAATGGCATGTTTTACAGACTGCATATTCACTCAAATAATTCAGGAGATTAGTTTAGGACTGTTGAGCTTGCCAGGCTCATAGCAACAGAAAGCTTCGAGGTCAATTGTTGCCCTGTAGGTGGGCTTATTACCCAGTGCACAGTGTTATTTCACAGATTGAGTCAAGGTATTTCTGTTCCTGTATTCTAGTTTGTGCAAAATAGGGAGCTAAATGGTAACCCACAAATGCCTAGCTCCCCAGTTGTCCAAATTTTACACTATTTATACAGTTTAGCACGCAAAGACACCAGGCTGCATTGGTTACAAGCTACCTAACTCCTCCCTTACCTGGTGTTCAGTGTCCTATTTGTCAAATAATTCTGTCACTTCTCATGTTAATTAGTTTGCATGCTCAGTCTCAACTTCTTTTTGGGTCTGGGGGATTTCTTGAGTCAGTGGTCAATGATCTCCCCCTGCTGGAATTAGCCTTTCCCCTAGTTTTTGCTGAGCTCATTCCTCATGGTGAACTTCCAGTCACTCATCTATCTTGTGGAGGTGCTTCCTTTGGAAGATACTCTTTTGGAGAAAGGATTTATCTGTGCTCAATGAAGCACTTAGCGAGGTATACAAAAATACTTATATCTTGAATTAGCCATTAACAACTCATTTGTTTCAACTGTCTTAAAGTCAAACTTGTAAAAATACATTTGGTTTTATTAATCATATGATGTCACAATGGCTTGAATATTCAATGTGACAAAAAATAAAATGATGATCTTTCAGTACTGCCTTTATTGAGCACGTTTCCACACACTGCTCAGATGCAAGATCATCAGAGGGCAGGGGCTGAATAGACAATGTCTGTAAGGCATCTCCCAGTCCTTAACACAGGAATTACATTAGGTTGGATTAAGTAGTACTTTTCTGTCTTCGAGATTACGAATATATTTACTTCACAGAAACACAGAAACACATCTTAAAAAAAAAAAAAAGGCAAAAAAAAGCTGTAGTGTGACCTTATTTAAATCAAATAACTACACAATTCATAAAAACTTAGGCATTTTTAAAATTTCTTCATGTAGTTACAGAAACTGAAGCACTGTTTGAGTTATGAAATTAACCATCTTTACCATGGTTTAAGAAAATATAATCTAGAGTTTGCTGAAATCATTGAACAAATTGGTATTTATTTCATTGGACTTAATTTCAAAATTTTCTGTTCTTATCCTGTGCAATACTTATCCAGAATTTGTATGTCAGTTGGTGATGAGTATTTATACTTTGTAGGTAAAGAGTTAGTTGGATTTTTCTTTTTTTTTTTTTTTTTTTTTTTTTTGTCATCAAATTGTATAACCAGTCAGAGGTGGTGTTTTTTTCGCTTTCCATTTACAGTGACTTTTCAGTAATTCTGCTTTGAGTGGATATTATGTGACTGGAAAATTTTTTCAAAATTGGTCTCATTTCTGTACTCCTGTTTCAGAGTTCTGGAAGATACGGATTTATGCCAAGAACAATATAAACCCGTTGGAGCCCTTTCTGGGGGAATGAAAAGGAGGCTATCAATTGCCATCTCCTTTATTGGAAACTCAAATACAGTTGTTCTAGATGAGCCCACCAGTGGAGTAGATCCATGTTCTCGCCGTAGCATCTGGGATGTTCTTCTGAAGTACAAAGCTGGTACAAAGCTTGTACACATAATTTGCTGCTTATTTTCCTTTCTGGAATTCTGTTTTGATAAATTTAAACATGATATTTTTTATATTCTGCATGTATTTTTTTACATAATATATAAAATATTAATATTGTTATTCTATAACTAAATATGTTAATTTTAGCAGTAAAATTTAATCAAACTTGGGAAACCTTAAAGTAGCCAAGTAAGACTGCAATAGAAGATTGAGCTTAGTTCTGAGTCCTGTCCTGAAGTTTCTCTTCTCTTACTTTTTTCTTTTTTATTAGTCTCAAAATTATTTTTGGGGTTTCATTTCCCATTTTGTGCATATCTTTATATAGGTGCATCTATAACAGCAATGAAAATAGACTCATCAGTCAGTCAGCTACATTAATCTTTTAAGTGCCATAAGGTTAGAAACTGATTGTGGGAAGCAAACTGTTCAGCTAGTGAGCACTCAATTAGCTGTAATAACTCACAGTGAATAATCTATTGAAACAGACACTGCTGTTACGTGGTCTTAAGGAATCCTTTTAACTTGTAAAACAGCTTAAAGGTGTAATGGATTAATGTTCCTTACTATGTAATACAAAGCAAAGCAAGTTTAGACCTGAATCTAACTCAGACTGTAAATCTGAATGCAGGTTTTGTTTGTGTCTTGCAATTATGTTTTGGAGGGACCTGAAACGTGTTCCCTTAAGGTTAAAGGATCCTTGCAAGAAAAAAAAAGCAAGATGTGTTTCTCTAGAAACCAGGTTTTGTAGACATGTACCAATCTTTCTGATGCAGGTTGTACACTCATCTTTACCACTCACCATCTTGATGAAGCAGAGGCGCTCAGCGATCGCATTGCCATCCTGCAGCGTGGCCAGCTGAGGTGCTGTGGTTCTCCCTCTTATCTGAGAGAAACATATGGCCAGGGACACAGTCTGACACTCATAAAAAAGGTACACTAAAAATGTACTGTACAGAACTGAACGGTGTCTGCCAAGTAACAGCGGCGTATGTCCCTGCCAGGAAGTAATATGTGACATAGATTATTAGAGAAGCAGCAAAACACGGTTTTATCAGTTTTATTGGTGGTTTTGCATGGTTGGTATTATTAGTATTTTTATAATTATTAAAAACAGAATGACATCTTTGAAAATGATGAATTTCAATATTTACCTGAAAAGGGATTTGTCTCACTGTTCTTTATTCCTGGTAAGAAGTCTGCACCTGAGGTTTCACATACTTTCATCAATGGAAGTTTTCCTGTATGAATTCTACTGTCAAGTCTATACTGCTGGTAACATTTAATTTTTTTGTGCCTTATTATCTTTCTTTCCTCATAGCCCTCCGTGTTTGAAATCCAGGATCCTAAGCATATTGTTCGGGTCACATCTCTGGTACAGACCCACATCCCAGAAGCCTTCCTGAAAGATAACAGTGGGACTGAGCTGACCTATATGATTCCAGAAAGGGCAGATAAGACCTCTTTTAAAGGTCTTTTTCAGGCTTTAGATCAAAGCCTTCATCACCTACATGTGACTGGCTATGGCATTTCTGACACCACCTTGGAAGAGGTACTCATATTTTTTCTGTATAATGGCATTTGCTTGGTTAGAGATTCCTGTATTAGCTTCCATCTACTCTTAATTGTATCTTTCATATTATACAACAGTTTCTTGTTTTCTTGTGAGAAACATGTTTTCTAAAAAAATAAACCAAACCAAAACCCTCAGGTGAAATATATATATAGTTTTGATGTGCTGTGAATTTCAGCACCTACTCTACTACAACTTATTTCTTATTTCAGGAATTTGATGTGAAGACAGATGGAGTGTGTAACTCTTAAACCTCCGTTTCTGCATTTGCTTAAGGAAAATTTAATGTGTCATTGATTTAATGAGAACCACTGTTCTGAATCTTTGGCATTGGAATGAACTTTGAACTTGTAAGGCTGGAGGTTCAGTTCAGGCAGCTCTTGGGGCAGAAAAAAATTGCTGACAGTGTTCTTGACTTACAAAGTTCTAAAGCTTAGGACTTGGCAAAACTGTGTGGCAAAATCTCTAAAAAGTATTTTATGTATATACCGAGAAAAAAAAAAAAACCAACAAACCCCCCCCCCAAACATATATGCACTCTAATATATACATATACATGTTTGTGTGTGTATCTAATGGACCAGACAAAGAGACTCTGTTATGCTTCTTTATTTCTGAATTTAGTTCTGGGTAAACTGCCATATCAGTGAGAAGTTATTTTGCTTGGACTGTTTTTATCCAAACTGTAACTTCTAAATAAAAATTCCCTAAATCACCACTGTTTTAGTTCTGTATTATAGACTCTTTTGAAAATAATTTTTTTCCACTTATTCAAATGATGATAGGAGACTAATCTCAGTATTTTTTTGATGCACAAAGAAAAAAAGCTATTTTTATTTGACAGCACAATTTACTGGTATTACTTTGTGAAATAGATTTCTCCAGTGATTACCTATCAGGTTAAATATAGACAAAGTTGGACTGTTTTCTAACTGAAAATTTAATATATCTTAAAAAAATTTCCCATAAAAGTAATCAAATCCAGATTCCTGTAGAGTGATTTTTTATTTATTTATTTTTTTTAAATATATATAGCAATAAATACTTAGTGTAGAAAAGAGGTGTATCCCTTCTCCCTCTGTTCCCTGGAAACATATGTGATAATATGATATAGTACTGTCGTCAGCTAGAACACAAGATCCTCTGGGGAAGATGTTTACCTTTCCTGGTTTTATGAAGATAATACACTTTAAAGCTTGTCAGATATCACTTATGCATTGTATTTTTTCTGTGTGAGTTATACATATGGGAATTAATGGGATCAGGTATTTGAAAATATATCTTAGTGGTTCTGGGTTTGTTTTGCAGGTTTAGAATTGTACATCTTATATAATCTATGGAAAAAATATAAATAGAACTGCAATAATGCAAGCAAACCTAAAATGACAATTGTTCATGAAATTTATTGAACCAATACACCACTATGTGGAGCTTCTGTATCTTGAAGTGGTCCACTGGGACACATCTTTAGGACTAAATTGATATGTTACATAGTTTTTTAGGACACTGTACAAGCATAAAGGATATGTTTTTGCGTATTTCTTTTTAAACTGCAGTCCAAAGAATAACCTACCAGAAGGTATGTGTTTTCCTTTGAAACAAAGCTCCATACAACTGACTTATTGATGAAGAAAATAAAAATAAAAAAGCATCTCTTCGGTGTTATAAATGATCACAGTGTATAAAGCTAGTGTGGCAAACATTTGCTATGCCAATGGGCTAGGGGGGAGGGAGGGAAAGGCCAGAAATATATCGTACAAGTTTAATGAACATTTTACTTACTGCTATAAAGTAAATTACATTTCTGTTACTCAACTCTATAAGGCAAGTAAAAAGCTCATTGAAAGTGCTTATTGAAAAATTGTTGTTTTCTTTCAAATTATATAGAGTGATTAATGTGCTATAAGAAAGAATACTGTTCACTGCCAAACTTTATATAGATTCTGAGGTAGTGTATCTGTTGATAACCTTTTGATTACGTTCCTGTGAGACTCCTGAGAGAGTCATAGGACTTTCCAAAACTGGCATCTGTAAATTAAATGTGAAGTTGCCGTGGAATATGAGGAAGCTGCCTCAGTGTGCTGCATCTGTTATTCAGTTGAGAGCTTACTTTTGGTTGTTTTCTGCAGAGGAGGTTAAAAAGAACTTTAAAGGCAGTGTTAGTTATTGAAGTATCATTCTTCAGCTTGAAGACTTAATGCGTTAATTTGAGGTGATTTCTGTCATCTCTGCAACTCATCATTAGTCATCATTGCAACCTCAATTCTCCGTTTTCTTATCAACAGCCTCCCTGCACTGGCAAGTAAATGGATAGCACATAATAGTGCTATTTAGTCTATTCAAACAATTCAATCTGGAAACAAAGAACTCTGACTTTAAAGGAAAAAATGTGTTATAATTTGTATTTTACCCTTTCTTCTTGTTCTCTCATACACTCACCATTATTCTTTTTCCTTCTGAGGGACACTCGGGCTCTCTAAAGTCATACTCTTCAAGAGAAACCAGGCTTCAATTCATACTTCAAAGGAGACTTGAAGTTCTAACAAAATCAGTTCCTGACACTTTCAAATCTCTGTAATATTATAGTTGCTTCATTTTAAATATCTTTTCCAACCATTTGTATTTGTGTACTTCATAACTGAAAGAGTGTTAACAGAACCAAAAGGAGGGTAGAAGGGTGGTTAATTAAATTAAGTGTATACTGAGAGCTCTCTGGAGGATGATATTTCACTTTCTGGCAACTCTGGAGAAGCTTGTTGCTTTCTTGCTTTGCTTTGAGGAGAGAACAAAACATTGAAACATCTTTACAAAGTAAGATGTGTCAAAATACCTGTTAATGGAGTACTGCTTTAAATTCTCTTCCTTGAAATGACCAGAGAGTTTGCCCCAAAACTTTCTGGGGAAAGTCATGTACCTCCTTGAAATATTTTAGCTTTAAGGCACTATGTAGCTTCTAATGAGCTTCAGTTTTGTTGAGGGTGCTGTAACAAACATCTAGTAATGGCACAATCATATTAATCTAATTCACTGTAGTATTACCATCTGGCCAGACCTTTTTTCTAGTAGAAAAAAGCTCTTCCTATATCTAATGACAATCTGGTGGTTTGGAAGAAGTAGCCAGGGCAGTGGCAGTGGCTGCTGCTTGCAAATAGGGCAGTCCTTCGCAACGGCCAGCACGATGACTTGCTCTCTCCATCCCGAGGGTGACCAAGCTGGTCCTTCAGTGTCTGGCATGGAGCAAACTCACAGGTGCAAGTGCTGGAAGCGAGCCCTGCTACTCCTTACATATTTTAAGTATTTTCCTCAAAAGCATACAGGGTTTCTTCCTGTGCCTTTGAGCCGTGCCGAGTGTCTCCCTCCCTCTGTGTATGCATATCTAAGTTTGACAGAATCGTTCCTGTTTAGCAGATAACCATTGACCTGCTTGCAAATGTTCCTCAGTCAACAGTCACCCGCAGTGAAGGGCTCTAAGACTGCTTCTGCTTCATTCTGCTTAGTGAAACACACCTGTAGCTGCAGGAGGCTATACCGAGCATGGACTGCCTGGGAAGAAATACAAACCCAACGTGAATAGGAAATGTAGTAGGGCCCAGAAATGTTGTTAAAGTGTCAGTCAGTGGGTTTGGTTGATAGACTGTCTATAAGTGTTGGTTTGGTCTAGTTTTTTCTTTTTTTTTTTTTTTTTTCTGTCTATAGGTGTTGGTTTGGTTTTGGTGGGGTTTTTTTTCTCTTTCTTTCAGCCATTTTGTTTTACTTCACATTTTCCTTTCAGATGAAGATGGTTTTAGGAATGATCAGTTAGCTAGGACAGGCTTCCCATGCTCTGCAGTGTCAAGGATACTGTGCCACTGCATCAGTGAACCAGGCTTGGTTCTCTAATGCTGTCCCAAAGAAGAAATCAGGAAGAAATCAGGGAGTAGCTGCCTAGTACAGCTTAGAGGGGGTGCAGGAAATATCTTTTTCCTCAAGTTCCCCTACAGACAGCTGCCTGGACAAGGCCCTGCTCAGATATGGACTTGCTAGCCAAAGCAGAAATTAAGCAGGAATTACGAAGGCATGTAGGGAAAGGCATGCTCTGCTGAGGCCCAGGAGATACCTTGCCTTGTTGAATTTATCCAGTCTGTTAGCTATGGGAAGAACGCATTGTCATGTGTCTAATCCTGACTTTCCAGATACGCGTGTTTTGGGGGGTACTTACTCTGCTAATACCATTGTTAGGCTAATATTACTTCTGTCCACAATATCCTGTGCAACATTAGATAAATTGTCATTTCTTCTGTACACTATGGTCCCTAATGATTCCCATTCTTAATGGGATGTTTGAGAGCTACCTGGATACTATGGGGAGGACTGGCCTTCTGCCTGCAGAGCTGTATCAGAATAGCTGTAGAAGTGAAGTTACAGTAGACAGGTGTATGTATTGGAAAAGTGTTTTGCTGTTCTGCTGCTTTTTTAAGGCATAGCTACGTCTTCAAGTGACATAATGTGACTAAAGAAAATGTCTGTCTGCAACCCCAGCAGAAATTTTGACACTGAAATGAGTATATGCAGGCAACACTTTGTAGTGTAGCCTACGTCCAAGCCAGAGAGGAGCAGTTCCTTTGTGGTTTTAGTCAGATCAGTTTAGTTTGGTTTGCTTGATAGAATTGATGTGTAGAGGAGCCATCAGCAAGCAGATCCAAGACAACAAATTAGAATGTAGCTTTGGGCAGTCAGGATCTCCCTTCAGGGTCTAATATAAAAATATCAGGAGGTATTAATTTCTTCTGGCCTTGCAGTTGCTAATGGCCAAAAGTGTTCCCTGAAAGCTGGCAGGTAACAAATGCAACCAATAACCACTCTTAGATGGCAATTGTATTGACCAAGCAATATAGGGTTTATGTAATAGTCAGACTTCAGCAAGTAAAAAAAAAAATCTTCCCACAACAATAAAGCACTTCAGATTGACTAGTTTTTATTTTCTATTGTATGAGCTCCTTGGAAACAAGGAATTTTTTGTTATAGCTGATATCAGGTTCTTTTGTGGGAAGAAATAGTTTCTAAATGAGTTCTGAAAGTCACGCTGTGGTTACAATCCAGCTCAACCCAAACAGAGAAGAGAAAGCAAGAGAAGGCTCTCATCAAGAGAAAGCAAAACTTTCTTTTTGTTGTACTTCTGCTGTTCAATTAGAGATGCTCATGGTAGTTGTATTTTCCATTAATTTTTCTTTTATTGCTTTTTATCTCAAGTTCCTAGATCACTTTTTAAATTGCAGTTTGGGTTAAGATAAGAAAATTTTAATTTTAATTTTCATTTGAGCTTACAAGAACTGGTGTGAATGTTAATAACAGACTCACTATGAAAGCTGTTCCAAGCTTCTGCAAGGCTGAGGGACTAATAAATGAAATACATCTCTATGAAATTTAAAGGATTTTTTGTGAACAGAACTGTGAAGGAGCATTAAGCAAGTAGTAAGATGAACAGAAATCTATTTGGCAGAGTATATACCATTTAAATAGATCTCATGATTATAAAGTTTGTGAATTCTGTTGGGGTTTTTAAACATTATCTTTGACTCCCTTCCGATGTGTGTTCTCCTGCTTAGAAAGATTCAACCCTTACAAGTTTACTGTAGTGCATAGTTTTAGATTGTTACTTTTAGTAAAAAATAATTTCATTTTTTTCCATGGTCATTTTAAGTAACATCTCCCAGTTTCAGGTATGCATGCTAATGCTCTTGCTAAAAACACATATTGTTGCCCAGTCCTCTCCATAGCATTAATTAAACAGGACTTTGTTAATGTTGACTGTGCTTGGTGATTGCATTGTCCTTTAAATGTCTTTCAATAGCATTATTGCCCACATACTTGCCTAAATCTATGGACACTTCCCAGAGCTCTGTGAATTCTCTGTTCTGTAGGATCTTGTACATTAGATTTAGTTGTGCTGGTACAACTAGAATTCTGGTAACAGTTCCAGTTGTGCCCACAGATTTCCAGCTAGAGTATCAGAAAATACTTGCTTTCAATATGCCTTTAGTAAACATGGCAGTAACCTAATTCCAACAAATACTACGGTTTTGGAACGTAACATCAACCAAAAGCAGCCAGTCCATTGAGCAGTCTATGCAGACAGTAGTGTGCATGGGGTAACAATGCTTTGCATAGGTGCTTTGGCATCTTTTGGAATTTATTCCTTTCCCATCATCCCCAGGATTCTGCCACTGGAGCGCTTAACTAATTTTATAGCCATATTCCAGAAGGGTGGTTACAGAAGCCACTACTAATAGCTGACAATCTGGATGGTTTGGGATATATGCATATATATTAAGTAGTTTCTAGAAAATGGATTCTAAGTTATTTTTTCCTATTTCATGAAAGGTATTTCTGAAGCTACTGCAGGACTCAGAGAAGACGCCCTATGTTCCACAGGCAACACACCTGGACCATGCAAATGGTGTTGAATCAGCCAGTAAGTAGAAAATTAGATAATTTCTGAAGCAGTCAGATTTATAAAGATCACAAATGCAAAGATAAATATGCACAAAGTTCCCAAAGTTGAGGAATGCACGAACAAATGAAGAACACTGCCTGCTACCGTCTGGCAATTCTTTTTTTGTGTCAGTGATCTGCCTTGGGTAGTAGGTTTTTATATGTCTAATGTGATCCACCTCTGCATCGGTTCACAGTTGTCTTCCCACCCTTCTACTATGTGTACACATGCACACAACCATTCTCTCACTGCGTCAGCATTAACGTACTGCTTCCTTCAAGCCTCTGGCAACTAATTGCTTTCTTTGACTCATACTGGCAATGGATAAATATTGCTGAGATACACCACAGATATAAAATCTGTAAGCTATTAGAAAGGTGTATTAATCTCCATCCATGTGCAAATAAAATAATAATAAAAGCTGTTGCTCTCCATAGTAGAAGATAATTTTTCCTCTCAAGTGGCATGCTATTTCAGGTTTCCTTACTTATTTGTTTTAAAGCAAGCTCCTTCATCCTTTCTGTTTTCTTGCCATGCAAGTTTGGGACAAGGTCCTCATTAATATTTCTGAAATCTTAGGAAGATTCTTTCTCTTCAAAAAAATTTTTCTTACAAGTCACTAATGTGATACCTCAAGTTCTGTAATGACTGTGTCCACCAAACTGATCAGTATTTTCTCATTGTTCCTGGGATTCTCATACTTACCATGTTTCTATTTGATGATTTATATCTAGATTGCAGTTATCTTTGGTTAGATGTCAAACACTTTATTCTATATGCAGTCCTTTTTGGTTTGCTTCTATAGAACACAGGCACAGACAGGTCCTGATCTGTGACTGAGGACATTCATTGTTACAGTAATGGAAATAATAATAATTGTGAGCCAAGCTTGTGTTATTTGTTAAGATAAACTCAATTGGATCTCCCAGTAATAAGTAATCAGTACCAAGGACTGTGGCCTAAGATGAGGCCTTTTCTCACAGTGTTAACTTGACTGAATGACTTTTTCCAGAGGGTCTTTCTGGTGGACTGTTTCAGTCCCTGTTGGATCAGAGAAGATGTAACTGTATAGTAAACCCTCCCTCACTAAGCAAATGAAATATCCACTCATGTGAGGGGTGAGAATAAGACTTTCATTCAAAATGCAGCTTTGAATATCCCTTATTTTATAACAATCAGTCGTGTATTTCTTCAAAGCTGAGCTAGGGTATCTGAACCAATTTGAAATCAAAACAGTCTGTCTTCTCCATGTTGCATTTTCATTAAAGAGTAAGATTTACAGTTCCTAAAGTAATGAAAACAGAATACACTGTACCTAAGAACTTGATATCTTTTATCATCTGCATTTCAAACCACATAACAGTATTTGTTCAAGTTATTACATTAATAAAGAATCTAGTAATCAGAGACTGCTTTTCTAAGTCTGATAAATTATAGAAGAAAATATAATGATAATGCCATTTCTTTGGGGATGAGAGTACTGGAAAATTGTCATTCATTGCAGATGACTGTCATTCATCATTAGGGACAGTTGTGAAGTGTAGGCATAGGGGATCTGGGAAATGGTCATGAAAGGTATCCATCATTGTCAAAACTAACCAGAATACTCCATGGGCAATAGCTTGATCTGTATAACTTTGTCTTTGAAAGCAGATTCAAAGACAGTCAAACTTCCTGTTGTCAAAATAATGAAATGAATTTTCAAAACCCCCTAGAGCAAACATCTGGGTTATTGAGAAGATCACAGGATGCTTCTATTTGATTTGTAAAAGAATTTGGACTAGTGAACTGCTTTGACAAAGTGTGGAACTGAGCATAAGCAGGACTATTGGCTATCCCTTATAGTACTGAGCCCTTGGGGCATCAGAATTGTGTAGAAACCAAAATGATGTCTCTTGTCTCACAGCCCAGGAGGTGTAGTGGAGTGGTGTGCATGTCCCTTAAATGAAACTGCAAAAAATCAGTTTGTGATTTAGGTTGAGGTCTCTTGCCAGCATTGGTCATCACTTCAGCGAAATATGACAGTATGTTACTGAAGTTGGTGATCTGATAATTCCTAGTTGTGTTTTGTAGTGTCTTATTGTACAGGCGCTGGCTGGAATGGAGTTAATTTTCTTCATAGCAGCCCTTATGGTGCTGTGTTTTGGATTTGTGACTAAACCAGTGCTGATAACACACCAGTGTTCTGGCTGTTGCTGAGCAGTGCTTGCAGTGTCATGGCTTTCTCTTATTCCCATTCTGCCCACTCTCCCTGTGGTGAGTAGGCTGAGGGTAAGCAAGAAGCTGGGAGGGAATACGACGTGGACAGCTGAGCCAAACTGACCAAAGTCAGTGTATTCAATGCTGTATAGTGTCATGCTCAGCAACAAAAACTGAGGGGAGGGTTTGGTTTTTTTTTGAGGAGGTAACCATTGCAACCAGACTGGCTGAGCATCAGTCTACTTTGTGGGAAGTGGTGAGTTACTGCATTCGCATTGCTTGTTTTTTTGTTGTTTTCTTCTTTGTTCTTCCTTCACTTCTTAAACTGTCTTTATCTTAACCCACAAGTTTTCTCACTTTTTCTCTTCCTATTCTCTCCCATACTCTGCTGGAGGAGGGGGAGCCTGAGTGAGCAGCTGTGTCATGCTTAGCTGCTTGCCAGGGTCAACACACCATGATAACATAAAATAAACTCAAGATTATATGACCATTTCTAAATGTAAATATTAGGGGGAAGTAGCAGTCCATTAATTAAATTGTAACAATTTTAATATTGGCAACGTGAAATATACAAAGCATGCTGTGTATTTTCTAGTGGTTTAAGTTTTCTTTGTGGAAGGTTCACTCATAATTTTGAGTTATATTCCAAAGGAAAAACCTTGGAATAAAACTAATCTTTTGGTGAGAACAGTTAACATTTTAAGTCAGGGAATGCCTACGTGTGCAGGCATAATACGTGAATGTATTTTAATAGAGATGTGCAAAATTAAATTCTCCACAGCTGGGGCACACAATTGATGGTTACTGTTTTGTAGGTGTATGGAGAGCATGCAGAAAAAAAGTTAGACTGAGCTTGCAACAACTGCATCACAAGATCATTGGAGCCAAGTAGTCTTGAGAAAATGGAAAAAACAAACTCTGTGCAGTCCAATAAAATCATAAACTACAGCAGGCAGTATATGAACACAAATAATCAGGAGAGCTAAGAGGATATTTAAGGGGTGACTAGCTAACCATGGATAAATAACAAAATATTCTGAGCATATGCAAAAGCAGGCGATAGGCTAGAGAGTGGGCTCGTTGGATTGTTAAGGGACCAGTACTGCAGAACTAAGATATTCAGATATTTTCCTGAAGAACAAAATTAATTACTTTTGTAGCATTCTATGTCTTAGAAATGTTTGGGAGATACCAACTTTGAATCTAGCCTCTTCTCGCAGTAAAATACGGTTGGAACCTGAGATATAGTAAAACTAAACTATAGAAAATGCAAAATGGATTAAATTGTGTGTTTCACACAGTGATTCATAACATTTCAAATTCATTGCCATAAAATGTTATGAAGACTAAAAGTGTGGTAATACTTTTTTAAAAAGTGAAAGAGTGGTTCTTAGTGTATATATAACATGAATAGCTGTAGCAACAGAAGTGCTATAAAAGCTTATATGTCTTTGAATTTGGGTAAGTTAGCCATTGAAAGTGTGGGAGTGGAAGCAGGTTGATTCATAACTAATTTTTATGGTTGCTTAAAACTTTCTCTGAAGCAGCTGGTGATAACCATATTGAAGGCTATTGGGCAAAATGTTACATTGCTCCTATTAGGAATTAAGAGATCAACAATATGCAGTGCTTATAAAGCACATCTGAAAGCTAATTTAAGTAAGAAATTGTAGATGACAAGAAGTAGTCATCAGTAGTGAAACATCAAGCTGAAGAGATTTCAGTGAATTTTCACTGGGTTTCAACTCTGCCTCTTGATTATTTTCATCAGTGATACTGAAGTAAATATAACTTGACTGTTAAAAAAAAAAACAAACAACAACGCTGCAAGGGATTGGTAGAATGCTAATGAGTCAGATCAGTCCTAAAGAGTGAGTTAGGTCACTTGAAAAGTGAAATCTATTCTAAATAAAGTGTGTATTAATTCAGCCAAATGCTGGTGAAATCTACGTAATGGAGAGTACTGTCCTGGAAAACACAGACTTTGAAATTACCTACTAATCCTGGTGAAAAAGTGTTTTAAGACAGTATAGATATGATGATTTATGTTTCAATTTAATGTACTAAAGGATGTGAAGAGGTCATTTTCACTATCAGTAAAAAATTGATGAGATTCATGCTACAATACCATGTACAACTTCTGTGTCCATGCTTTGAAGTTTTAATGTCTTTAAGATGGGAACATCTTGGAGTTCTTGGATGGAGGTAGAGTCCTTATAAAGGCACTATCAGGGCTCAGTTATTGTAGTTTATCAAAAAGAAGATAAGTTGTTTACTTAAAAAGCCTAATTTATTTTTATGCATGGAGAATACTGCCTATTAAGTTCTAACTGTTATAGGGGCAGAAGCGATAAATGTAATAAAGAACAAAGATATACATTTATAAATGAGAATGGGGGATCAGTGATAGATCTAGCGTTAGCCTAGAAAGACATACTTGGGAAAATTAAAAGGGTGAAAGTACTAGAATGGGTGGAGACACAGCAGGACATTCTCCAATATTAATAGAGATGGAGGGAGATAAAGAGGGAGAGAAGGTGAAAGAATTAGGTAAATCGATGAAACTGAACAGATATTATTGGGATGAAGACAAACAAGAGGAGTTTATAGCTTACTTCAAGAGCAAAGATTTTGAAATTGAGAAGGTAGGGTGGGAGATAATGTTGGAGGGG
>JAVJGJ010000037.1:80111829-80165722 GCA_035590215.1 Microhierax caerulescens | reverse complement strand
GCCCTGGGTAAGCGGTTGGACTTGATGATCTCAAAGGTCTTTTCCCACCTAAATGATTCTGTGATTCTGTGATCTTCTAGATGTAGTAAATAAGGTATCTGAGTAGGTACCTCCAAAATATCTTGTAAGACATTCATGATAGGGATTTCATGAAGAGATGCTATGTGATGATGCTATTAAAGCTTATTACATAATGCAAAAAATACCAGTTATTTTAATTTTATTTTCATAGCTGGTCTCCATTCTAGCACTTTTTAACATGAGAATTTAGCCTTGAAGTGTTGACAAGGTATTTTTTGTAGTCATTTCAGCATGTAATATCCTGATTATTTATTTTTTAAACTAAACTAAAAAAAAAACCAAACAGTAAGCCAGAAATTACTAATGATATTAATATCATTATTAATAAATAATTAATAATAATTTAATAATAAAGCCAAGACAATGATAAAGTCAATTCCTCCTGGTTTTTCATTCTTGATGCCCAGAAGTCGCAGAAACAGTTTTGGTTCTTTGTAGGCTGTGCCATAAGTCTTGTGTAGAATTACAGTGCTGCTGTTCCTGTTTCTCTGGGATTGTAATATATAGATAATACAAAAGTAACAGATCTCTGATAATTGTCTGTATGTGCAGGCATACAAGCTTGTATACAGACAGATTTGTGTGTGCACATGTATAAAAAAATGGCAAGATTTTTGGAGGGTTTTACCACATATTTGCAAATTGTGCTTAAGCATTTAAATGCCTTTATGCAGAGAGCTAGGCAAAGTTGTACCCTGCATTGCTCGTAAACTGAGGCTGTCACTGTTATGGAAATTATATTATTAAATACAGAAATTAACTTTACATGGCTTTTTATGAAAGTGTGGAGTGTCTGTGAATGAATAGTTCAGGTACAATATACATGAACAAGTGTTACTTGTTTTATTAGTAACTGTTTTCATGTTTCTATTCTTACTCTGGAAAAATTATAATCAATTAAAAAATGATGAAACAAAATCTATGAATAGTATATGTAAGACAGATTTTATAATTTATTTGTTATGTCTGTTTACATCTAATCAAGTTTATCTGTTCAGCAACACCGAGATTGTTCTGAATAACTGGAAAAGGAATTCACATTTTGCAAGTGTTAATATATTTGCATTGGGTTTTAGCATTTTTTTAAAAAAACAAAGCAATGGTTTCAGATTTAATAACCTTTTTTCCTTCCTAGATATTGTCTTTACTGCCACTTAATAGACAAAAAAATTTATTGTCTGATTTAAAATTATTTTAAACTGTGATGTATTTGGGTTTATATTTTAATTTCAATTTTGTGTTTTTTTTTTTTTTTAAACATTGAAAAGTGTTTTGTTTTCAATGTTGTTCACATTTTGTTCTTTTTTTTGTATATTGTACTTGTGTCTAGGGCTGTAAGGGGAATGACCTGACTGTATCCCATGCTTCAGCAATCATACTGGAATAACTGTTAGCTTGTCTAGATGAGAGCTATTCACTTAGGAAAAGTAGAGCTGTATGTCTGCAAATGGGTGTAAACCAAAGCAGAGGGGCAAACAGCACAGTAACAAATTATACTCCCTTTTTGATTTATGGCATCTATTCTAAAAAATGCAGTTCAATGCAGATATTGTGTCATTGTCTCTTTATTATTTTTTATTTTGTTACCCAGTAATGTAATTTTGGAGTAATCTTTTGATCAAACATAAAGTATGCACATTATATTTCCACCAGTAAACTTTCCGGGAGCTGTAATTTTTTGATGTTAGCACAATATTCTCCAGGAAATATAATCTTTGACTAGTGGGACACCACCCCCACCCCCACAATGTATGGATGATTAGATACTTTTCTTAATTAGGAAGGTTTAGGAAATAGGACCATGTTCTTGATTTGCTGAGGTTACATTCAGCAGTTTTGATTGAGGGAGAGAAGAGATGGTAAATGAGCTTTGGGAAGAGTGTGGTTCAATGAACTGGTCATTTGGGACTGTTCTGTAAGTTAAAACAGTGGTTTCTAGGTTTGGTTTTGTTTATTTGTGAACAAGCAAACTGTTAAGGGTTTTAAATTAAAATACAGATTTATTTTTGTCTTTTTAAAGCAAATAGAAGTCTGCTAATAGTGGACTTTCTCTTTCACCCCTCAATGAAATCCGGATTTCATGGGTCATGCTTCAAAACACACTTGGTCAGTATCTCTAGGGACCCCTTGTGACCAGCCAAGCGTTGGCTCAGCTGTGTGGCCACAAGGCATTGCGCTTCACCAACTTCTCTTTTCCCAACTCAAACCTCTGAACAAGGACCTGTGACGAACGGGCCGAAGGGATCATTGAGTTGTTAGTATTACTTGTTTTGCCTCAGCTTTTGGGCAACTAAATCCACTTCCATTCCCACTGCAAGGCTAGAAAGACCACCAGCAAAGCAGCCAGGGGACTTCCTTATCAGCATAGATCCAGATACAGCTTATTCCCATGTGTGACTGCAGCTTTAGACACATATCTGAAGTAGTTTTATATTATCTTTGTACTGCTGGCCGTGTGGCTATGGAACCATATCATGGGCTGCAAAACCCTTCTGAGAACTGAGGAACCATTTGGGCCATTAGCCTAGGCTAATGACCTCTTTGTGATGTTTATACTGAAAGAACTGTGAGGTCAGGCAAAGACCGGTCTAGCACAGTATCCTCTCTCTTGATAGCAGTAAGAAGGGAAAAGTACAGGAACAAGATAAGTACATAAAGTTACTTTTCCACATTATTCAACCACCCTTCAGCAATTTGTTGCTTAGAGGCTTACTAAGCCAGAGGTGGTGGTCTTAGTGGATTCCTCCCCGCTCCCCTCCTGAATTTCTCAAATCCTTTATTCAACTCTTGTCCATCTCTGGCATCCAGCTTCCCTATGTGATGTAAGGAAAAATACTTCCTTTTATGGATTTTGCATTATCTCCCTATAGTTTAATTGTATGCCGCCTGTTCTTGCATGAGAAACATAGGGAATGAAGAATCTTGCCTTACATTCTTTAGGCCAGTCATGATTCTGGGCTCTGTAAAAAAATACCTTTCTACCACCTTCTCATCTTTCTTCAATGCTGAAAAGTTTTAAACTATTTAGTAATTCCTGATACAGGAATTGTTCCATTCCTTGTTACCATTTTATGTTCCTTTTGTTCCCTTGTTAATTGAGCTGCTCAGCTAGCTTCAGGACCTATGTAATTAAAGGTGTGGAGTTCTTGGACCTGATTTGTAGTCCTTGCTAAGCTCATGCTTCTGAAGCTGATGCTGCTGTTAATACTCAAGTTAATTATTAGTTTACAATCAGTCTGGGAATTTATATTTTAGTTTCAGTCTCATGGTGACATTTTAGTAGGTAAAGTAATACTCCCTGAAAAACTAATGAGGTGAAAGTCAAGCGTGAACAACTAGTTTGAGGGAAAAGAGGAAGGATAGAGAGGAAAAATATTTTTTTATGTCAGAATATGTGTTTTCATGTGTGTGTATACCCCAATAGAAATGCAGGTGTTGTTAAAATAATGTGATAGAAATTAGCAGCAAAATATATTTTTGTTTAATATTTTTGAAGAGATGGTGATTCTTTTGCAGCAGATGGCTGCTGAACAGGTGTGCTGGCTCAACTTATGCCATTTTAATGATAATGTTTCCCTCCTTAGGTCTTGAACTATCAGGTGCTAAAGGTTTGATCCTAACAGCGCTAATCAAACCAGATTGTGCTTTTCTCTGTAATTCCACTTTGGGTTTCTGAATTAATTATATTGTCGGAATCAGAGAGGGAAACAGTGGAAAAAATGGTTGACTCAATTTCCACTGCCTCAGTTCACTACTGAAAGCAGCTTGCTGATTATAGCAAGGGGAAATGTTTATTGCTGATCAGCTTACTCTGTATGGGGAGCTCTTGTACTAAAATGAATTATAAAATGAAGGTATAGAAGGATCATAATTTGACTAGCCAAAAGACAAAAGTCTTTTACAGCTTCTTATTTGTACCATGCTGGTGTTTATGCCGTTCAAAATTTAGAATTAAATCAAACTTACACAGACTTATCTGTCTTTTCTGATCAGAATTTTGATTAATTTTCTTTGGAAACTTCATTGCATACAACAATTTAATTTTATAAGACTGTTTAACATCTCCATAAGCCAGCATTTTTCAAACTGTAATTCAGTGGTGGCTGCATAGAGATGCCAGAAAACTTAGCAGAATCAATGATCTCTTGTAAAACGTTGCCTCAGGTTGGCTGCCAACTAAATTGAACACCCTTGTTAACTATATCTGTCTTTGTCACATCTTTTTTTATTGTCAAATATTTTTTTTCAGGGAAGATGCTATGCATTTAAAACATTTAATTAGAGATGTATTATGTGTTAGTAAATCATCGTAAATCAAATCAGCCACTCACTGCTTTGGATTCCACCTTATCCTGGATCCCTTTGGCATAACTTTTCATCTGTCAGGTCACACTGCCCACTGAATATTTGGTACCCTGTAGCACAGACCCATAGGACTTAATTCATGTAACATCCTTCAGGAACCAAGAAATGGGAAACTGCCATCAGGAGTGTTTCTTCTTAGTCTGTTTTAAGCAGTTCAGTGGTTGCATTTGACTTCAACAATAAAGTAACTTAAAAACACCAACCAAAGACCAAAAAAACCTACAATAATTTATTTGTAATGCAGCTTTTCATACAGTGCAACTTTTTATGCAGAAGCTGCCAGTGTCATACCTAAAATGTAGTGGTTTCATTCTACACGAAGTCATGCACAAGTCTATGGGGCCAGATGGAATCCACCTGGAGGTACTGAGGGAGCTGGCAGAGCAGCTCACAAGCCGCTCTCCATCATTATCAACAGTCCTGGCAAACTGGAGAGGTCCCAAAAGACTGGAGGTCAGCCTATGTGATGCCCACCTACAAGAAGGGCAGGAAGAAGGATCTGGGGAAATATAGGCCTGTCAGCCTGACCTTGGTGCCGGGGAAGGTTATGGAGCAGATCATCCTGACTGCCATCATGTCATGTGCAGGACAGCTGGGGGTTCAGGCCCAGTCAGCATGGGTTTATGAAAGGCAGGTCCTGCTTGACAAACCTGATCTCCTTTTGCAAGAAGGTGATCCACCTAGTGGATGAAGGAAAGGCTGTGGATGTTGTCTACCTGGACTTCAGTAAAGCCTTTGACACTGTCTCCCACAGCATTCTCCTGGAGGAACTGGCTGCTCATGGCTTGGATGTGTGAGCTTTACACTGGGTCAAAAGCTGGCTGGATGGCTGAGCTCAAAGAGTGGTGGTGAATGGAGTTACATCTGGCTGGTGGCTGGTCACAAATGATGTTCCCAGGGCTCAGTACTGGGGCCAGTCCTGTTTAATATCTTTATCAATGACCTGGACAAGAGGATTGAGTGCACCCTCAGTAACTTTGCAGATGACACCAAGTTGAGCAGGAGTGTTGATCTGCTTGAGCATAGCAAGGCTCTGCAGAGGGATCTGGACAGGCTGAACTGATGGGCCAAGGCCAAATGTATGAGGTTCCACAAGGCTCAGTGCTGGGTCCTGCACTTGTGTCACACCAGCCCCACACAACGCTACAGGCCTGGGGCAGAGCGGCTGGAAAGCTGCCTGGGGGAAAAGGCCCTGGGGGTGCTGGCTGACAGCCGGCTGAACATGAGCCAGCGGTGTGCCCAGGTGGGCAAGAAGGCCAGCAGCCCCCTGGCTTGTATCAGAAACTGTGTGGCCAGCAGGACAGGGGAAGGGATTGTCCCCTGTACTGGGCACTGGTGAGGCCGCACCTTGAATACTGTGTTTGGTTTTGGGGCCCTCACTTCAGAAGTGACATAGAGGTGCTGGAACATGTCCAGAGAAGGGCAATGAGGCTGGTGAAGGGTCTAGAGAACAAGTCTTCTGAGAAGCAGCTGAGGGAACTGTGTTTGTTTAGCCTGAAGAGGAGGATACTCAGAGGGCACGTTATTGCTCTCTAGAACTGCCTGAAAGGAAGTTATAGACCAGGTGGGAGTAGGTCTTTTCTCCCAGATAACAAGTGACATGGCAATGGGAAACAGCCTCAAGTTATGGCAGGGGAGGTTTAGACTGGATATTAGGAAAAAAATCTTCACTGAATGTGTGGTGAAGCATTGGAACAGGCTGCCCAGGGAGGTGCTGGTATCACCATCTCTGGAGGTATTTGAAAAGCACATAGATGTGGTGCTTAGCGACATGGTTTAGTGATGGACTTGGCAGTCTTGGGTTAATGATGGACTTGATGACCTCAGAGGTCTTTTCCAACCTTAATGATTCTGCGATTCTCTGGTTTGTATAATAGAGGTAATAGTATGTTCTAACTGAAAAAAAAAATGTTCTTGAAATTAAAGGATGATATTTGTAGTGTGGGTAAGCCTATGGTATGTCTGTAAAGAATGAGTAAACAGATTGAGTTGGATTATTTCTTATACTAATAATCTGTTCTGACTGTTTTGTAGATCTTTGCAGCTGCATACCATGATGCTGGACTGCTGTAGTGAGAGGTAGATTCAGATGGACTTTGTTCAAGTTCACCTAGTAATCTGTACAATAGTTGAAGAAGTTGGGGGGCAGGAATCAGTCTTTTTGAGGCAGTCACTTGCTGCAGATGTCTGCAGTGTTGAAGCTGTGATTCTACATTTTCACTTCTAATTGCTTAGCTTGTGTCAGCAAAAGCAATGTATCCATTTAATGAGCTGTTGAGAATCTACATAATGTACTCTATTCAGTTTGTTATTTTGATAACTATAATGTATTGTATTCAGTTGGGTCATTCTGTAGCAGAAACTAGTCATGGTTTTATTTCTGTTTACTTGTTAGCCATTCCAAAGTTGTCCTGTAGAAAGTAGAGTTAAAATGCATCAGTGTGCAAGAGGCATGGAATATTTCAGATTGGTGGTTAAAGTGTTTGTATCAGTCATATTTCATGTGAAACCATGACTGGAAAATTCCTCATTTTAACTGTTCGTCCTCTACTAACAACAACAACAAAGACTGAAGTTCACTTATTTATTAACAAATTGACGTGTTGTGTGCTGCAGTACACATTTTTCAGATTATCTCATAAAGCTTTGTGAAAAACTAAACTAAAATAATGGGAAGGAAGGGGAAACTATACTTCTGTCTTGTTTCTTTCCTTTTACTGGTGGATACTACCAATGTATTTTCCATTGCCATTTAATTATGTGCCTTTTGTGAGTCTGTACAGTGTGTTTACCACCTGCAACAAACCTGATTGAAAATCCTGGATGCAAACAGTTCAGGATCAAATGCTGTTGCTTGGATGCATCTCTGTTGTTGATTTGATAACAGTGCAGCAAGAGAGCAAAGAAATATATTTTATGGATGAAGGTTTGTTGTCTGCTAACTACTGCAGGCTTTACAATTCTCCTTTTCACAAAAGCACTTTACATGACTGTGTGTTTTGTTTAGCAAGTGGTCAGATCTATCTCCTCTTCAACCAACTGAGCAACGGTACCGTAAAGGGTTCCTGCCTTTAAAGAGATTTAGCTACAATGGTGCCCTACTAGTTCTTCACACTTCTAGATATTGCTGTGGGTAGATCATAGCTACTGTGTTTAGGCTTGACTATACAATTTATTTCTTCTAAATAGATGGTGGTTGGTTTAAATGAAGTTTGCCCCCTTCTTTCCTAAGCTTCTTGCCAACAAATGAACTTTTGTTCATACCCTTTTCTCTGGGAAATGTAAAACCAAGGTGCTTAACGAGGCTACTTTACAAGTTTGTTGGTAGTTTTTCTGAAGACAGTTTTTTTGGTTGTGGGACTTGGGTGTTGGGTTTGTTTGGTGAGAGTATTCAGCGCATTTTTCTGGCTATGTTGGTTCTTTCATGATTTTCTAATAGGAATCAGTTACATACTTCAGGCTTGGACAATAATCTTGAACAATAAGGATGTCATAGACAAAGGAAGGAAATCCTCTGATCAGTCTGGCTTGAGAGATCTGAGTTGTGAAGAGGCTTCTCCACAAGGTTGTGGAAAGACACACACACAAATGCTTTGGCTTTAAAGTATGTAAATTTTACTGATGAACTTTACAGTTACCTAGATCTCTGTTATTCTGTCTCAAAGATCTTCAGACCCATGCAGCACACATTCTGGAATATGGAGGCCAGAATTTAAAGCTGAATTTTTAATTAAACAAAACACTTTTCCCTTCAAAAAATGTCACTTAATTGGATTAAACAATATGTATGGGGGAGGGAGGAGCAACTGTAAGTTTTGCTGAAGTTTTGCTTTTCTGGACAGGAAATTCTTAAGATGGAAACAATTTGAATCAACATTTTAGAAGAAATATTCACAGTGCTTAAAATGAAAAATACCCTGGGGGTGAATGAGAGGATTTATATCTAAAAATTCCAGAAGGGAATTTCTCCTGTGAAATTCCCCCCAAAATACAGATTTCTCTGACCAGATTTGTAATGGAGACAGCTTGTGAGATTATTACATAGAATCAAGACATAATCATAGTATGAAACACAGGCTAGAGGCATTCCCTTTATACCTCACACAGTCAAAGTGCTTCTTATTTAAACGCTCTATTGAAAATTGGTCCTCAAAATCCTCTTGGAAACAAAATTAATATTTTACTTATTTTTATAATGAGTAAACAAATATATAAGAAGATGAAGTTCTTGTTGGCACAGAACTTCTGATAAGCTAATAAATATACACTGCTTCCAAATGCAACCAGTTTAATGTAAGCTAGCTCAACTGTTTTGCCACGGTATTTCAGTTCCAAGATTTTCTTCTCCAAGTTGGACCTTCTTGACTTGTCTAAATGTCAAAATGACAGAAGCAGAATTGAAAATGTCTACTCCTGACTGTTACCATAGACATTGTATAACCCATTTTTTCTGATTTTATTGTGCCATGAAAAAAGTTTAGAACAACATTATTTTCTTGAAGTATAAAAAAGGGGAGGGAGAAGACCATCTAATATCCAGTTAGATACTCTTACAATATTTGGATCTGCTCCTGATTCTAAAGCAGTCTATAGGGAAGGATTTTCAAAATCTTGGTTCCCAAATTTTAGAACTTATGCTGTTTCCCTGTACATGGTGTTAACTATATGAATTGCAAAGCAGCAAAAATCTTTTCCATAGTACAAAGGAGCATCTGGATGAATTCAGAAGTACAACTTCATTGTGAACATAATTGCACTTCTTGCACGTAATCGCAATCGTAAATCAAGCAAGACAGCTTCTAACAGTTGGGTCAGATTTTTAATTTTGTGATCTAAATTATTAATGAGAATATTTCCATAAACTTTCTGCATAAAAATTGACTTCATAACAGAGAGGTCAGTTGGTCTTGTCTTCTAGCCTTTATGTTTATCAGTGGTAATCAGAAACTGTTTTCCCATAAATGCGTGCTGCTTTTATGCCTCCTGACATACATACTAAATATAGGTGGTGAATTACTTAAAAGCTTTATGAAGAAAAAATTAATTCTGTAGGTTCTAGTTCAATTAGATTATACATGGATTAAGAAACATGAAGGGTTAAATGGCAAGTGTACACAGGAATCGTATTTAGCTGCTTTTTTTTTTTTTTTTTTTTTTTAATGATTTAAAACCTTGGGAATCTTAAAGCCATATTGAATCAATTATGGAAAGCCTGATGCAGGCTACGTTTTACAGTGTGGCTGCAGTCAGACAAAATGGTATGGTGCATAAAGACAGGCAGGTCAGTACGAGAATGCATAATGCTATTGCAGAACTCCGTAGGGTTTCCACATCTGATAGACAGCCATGTTGAACACAATATCTCCTGAGAATGATACCGTGGTAATATAAGCAGACTTGCAGCAAGTGGTGAGGTTGATTAGACTATAAAGATTTTTATTAGAGAATACTGAAAGATTGAGATTATTTATGCAGAAGATAGATTGGAAACTTCTATAACCTGCCTCCTAAAGTAAGATTTAAGAGCATACCCAGCACTGTCAAATAGAATAAATTCAAAACAGATAAAGAAGATTTTTGGGTTTTACCTGAAATGTGAAGAAACTACAGAATTCAAGGTCACAAAGACTGAAATTTAAGATGATTCAAAAAGACATTGGACACCTTTCTCAATGAGAATTTTAAATAATAAGCATACATATTTTTTTTTTTTAGAAAAGACAAATCATTTTAAACAGCAGTGCCCGAGGCAAACATATACTTTTAATGTAACGGTTTATTGCATCTTCTTGTGATGTATCTTGGCTGGCCAGCATTAGAAATATTGAGTAGGAGTCAGGATATTGGACAAAATGGACAATTATTTTTTTCAGGATGGCAGTTTCTCTTCCTATTGCAATCTGAATTAGTTTGTTATAATTTCTCTCCGCTCCACTTGTCAAGAAAAAAGAATGAATGGCAGCTTTGATTTCCCTTTCTGCCCCCAGAAAGGGAAATCTGTCATAGTCCTCTTTCAGAGATTCAGAGAGTCAAGTATTTTGAGGCATGTTTCACTCACATTTCATGCTTATAATCTGTGAACAGGTCTGGGACTATGGTAAATATCTCATTCTGTGCTCCTTTTCTGACATTTCACTACTTTAATAAATGAGAAGTGGTATATTTTACAGTTTCAGGCATGCTCAGCTGGAAACACAGGATCTGTTTTAATCTAAGAACACTCATCCCTTGAAAATTGCTCTGCTTTTGAGCGTCTCTATTTCTGTATTGACTTAACTATTGAAAATCTTACCATAATAATTCAAAGAGCTTAATACATTCATAAGAAGTTTGCTTTAAAGAGATTCTTCTTTTACTAAGATTGTCTTCTCCTACTAGCCCAATTTATGGAAAAAAAACAGGTCTGGGCTAAAATATAACAGTTCTTGATTTGGGCACTTAATGCTGAACCAGGAACTGAATTTCATCTTTCTCCACAGAGATTCAAAATCCTAAATCCCATTTGTGTTAGCTGTCAAATTACAAGATATGGCTATGATTAGAACTGCTTAAATACAGAATTTTTATTCTATGGGATTTTCTAGGGAAAAAAGAAATGCAATTCAGTTGTAGAATTAAAATAATAAGTACTAGATTATTTTTTTTTTCACCCAGAAATAAAACCAAAGTTAATTACCTAGAGTTAATTGGAATCCGATAGAATCAGAAAATATTAAGGTTGGAAGAGCGGGCCAGGCGGGTGAAGTAAAAGCAGTTACTCAGTGCCTGGTCCAGTCTGGTCTTGAGTTTTGGTTGTCAACCCCACAGTGAAATTTTCTTTCCTGATATATTGTCAGAATTTCCCATGTTCTAGCTGGTGCCTGTTGCTTCTTGTTCTTTCCCTGAACAAAGACTTTGCTCCCTGGTGCCACTGGGGTCCCTGGGAGAGCTGCTCCTGTTGCCAGGAAGTTCCCCTTGTCCCCACTTCCTGACCTGCAGGTGCCTCCAAACAGTGGGGGTCCCCTCCAGGTGCAGGTGTGCACGTGTGTGTGTTAACAAGTACTGTCAGTCAGCATTTTCCTCATCGACAACCCTAGTAACCAGCTGCTCCTCAGCTGGCCCATTCCTGCTGCTCACAGCCCACAGAGTGGTCCTTTTAGTTCTCCTCACCCTATTTGCTCTAAGGGCACTGCAGGAGACCATGTCACAGGCTTTGTTAAGTCAACGTGAACAGCATCCGCTACTCTTCCTTCATTCACCAAACTAGTCCTATATTCATGCCAAGCTCTCAGGCAGCATTATTTGAACTTACAAAGTCCATGTTGTTTATTACCAGCTATTGCTTGTTCTTCATATCCTGAGTGTTTTCTGAAGGATTGGTCTGTACCTCTCACAGGGACTGAGGATAATTAGCCTGTGTTTACCTCTTTCTTGCAATTAGAGGTGGATGTGGTGTTTGTCTTTTTCCAAAAAGTCTTAGACTTGAGAAGTCCACACGAGGTGTTCTGTGTCACTATGAAGCCCTGTCTCACCTGACTTCCTCCTCTTGTGTAGGCCCAAACCCTAAAAGCCACCATCGCCCACAGTGTGTCTGCTTGATTAAAACTTTTCATGGAAAATTACACATAATTTTTAATATAAGAAATCATAAGTTTATAATTCACACTCCAGTTGTCATGGAGTGCAAAATTTGAGCTGTTTTTCTCAATAACCACTGTATCAGAAGTTCAAGCTCTTTTTCCGATTATTTCCCACCCACCCCCATTTGCCCCACAGCTCTCTCTTCTGGGATTAAAGTTCTAACATATCAGGAAAAAAACTTTGCTAATTGAAAGAAAATTAATTTGAGGTTACTTGAAAACTCCCATACAAGTACTTGTTAAAACATAACATGGAAATGCTACATAGGATGATCTCAGTATATAGAAGGGAAGGGAGTAACAGACAAATCACCGGGGATCATAAAATGTAGTATGTATTTGAGCACTATGATAAGCAGACTATTCAGTCTTGCTATGGTACGAATACCTGTGGTAGTAAATCTACCAGATGCTGCTAGGCTAAAAGGAAAAAAAGAGGTGTGAGGTATGTTCAGTCTGGCAAGGCAACAAGTAAGAGAGGCTGCAATAGCTTGCCCATGTCTCTAGCATCTGTGATGCTCTATTACATAGTCTAAAGATGTCCCTTTGAAATCTCAGTGGAAAAGTTGCCACTGATTTGAGTCAGGGTTGATCAAGACCTTAGTGCTCATACAGGCCATGTTTATCATAGTAATTTGCCTAGGAGTAAAGGTGGTATTGCACGAGGAATGGTTGTACCAGTATGAAGAACATGGGAAAATATGTATTCAGTACTCCCTTATCTGTGTACAGGGATCTATAGAGAGGATTTGTTAGCTGAATATCTGTTTTCCCTTATAGGAAGAATTAATTAGTTATACTTGAGGGGGTTATACTATTCCATCCAAGAGAACATTGTAGCTTTACGTAGTTTTGCCTCTTTTTTTTTTTCTATCTAAACGACTATTATGTTGTGTATTTCAAAATATAATATATGAAAGTTAAATTTGGGTTTCCTTGCTTGTCAAGAGGTTTTTTTCTTTTTGCACTCAGATATCTCACTCCCGGGAGCCTCAAGCATGCGTGGAGCCCGTCTTGTTCTCGCACAAACTACTGCCCTTCTGGTGAAGAGGTTTCACCACGTTAGGCGAGACTGGAGAGGAAGTGTGTCAAACGTGCTGCTGCCTGTCGCCTTTCTTGCACTGGCAATGGCCTTGTTTAGTGTGAAGCCGCTGACTATTGATTATCCTTCTCTCAAGTTGACACCAAAACTTTACGACAATGCAGAATCCTTCTTTAGGTGAAGAGCTCATCCATCATCATCAATATCCAGGGTTTTGGGACCTTTATTCTTGTGTTCTCATATTCTAAAGACTATTTGTATTTTAGGAAGAAGAATAGGTTACTTCTTAAAACAGCTATTTATTTTTTAGATGTTTAGTACATTTTTATAGATTATTATGAGGGAGAGATAAAATTAGAGAAACATTATGCAGAGGATTTTCTGGAAGGAAGGGCAAAGACTTTGGAGCAGTTTGAACAGGGTGATCTGTTTCAACACCAGACACAGCCATTTATATATAAATGCACAAGTGTATTTAAGCAAGACTTTGTATGCTTCATTTTGGCTAATTGCTTAGGTCTGAAGCCGTTTTCTCAAAATAATTCTCAGGTTTGAAAGTGTCACACAGTATTAACAAAGCCTGGTACCCTTCTTACTCAGCTTTTAGTTTCCATGTTTAGCTTTGAAACCAACTGCATTTATTTATTTATTTATTATCTACAGTACCTATAGATCTGAACTATTCTGTACTAAGCACGTATCACATATAGATCGCTTTATCTACTGGACAAATATCCAGATATCTTCATAAACATAATAATTCTGTTTGAATTTATAAATGAAACATAACAACATTTAAACCATGTTAGCTGTTAGGAATGCACGTTTATAAAGAGGAAGATGGCCACGAGAAGAGACTGAGATTTGTTTAGCCATTATTGTATAGGATTTTATTTATACATTCACACGTAGTTTTTGAAATGAGATAATTTTGCTGGTTTGGTATGCTTCCAATCCATGGATTTTATAGTTCTTTAATTTATTGGTAAACATGCAGGATCTTGAGCCTGAAAGTTAATACAATTAACGTGTTTGTCTTTCTTTTTCTCCCCCTCTTCTTTTCCCACCCCTGCCGTGGCCCACTTTGAACAGCACTGAAGATGATAACCTAGGAAACCTTTCTCACATTCTGCTGAGATATTTCTCTGATTTGGACCACACATGCATGCATTCAAAACAAGGGTAACAGTGACTAACATAACTACTTCCTTAATTGTAAATTGTAAATATTGTAAGTTCAGTATTTTTAGTCTGCGGAATGTGGACTATCTTAAGCTTTTCTTGGCAGCATGAGGTGAGTGACAAATCTGTTCTGATGAAGAAGCTGGCATCCAGGTAAAGTACATAAGTAGCCTTCATTGTTAAAAGTCTGATCCAAATCCCTTAAAAGCCAGTGACAGCTTTCTAATTAATGTCAGGAGGATTTTGATCAAGTCTGGTGTCCATATGAATGAAAGCTAGACAATAATTACAATATTAGTTAGGAGGCATTCCTACAAATACAAATTTAGAAATGCAGGGTGGTGACTATGCTTTAGTTATGTTATTGCCACAAACACAAGGCATGTAGTTCATTTGCAGCATTACTTATATAAATATTTTTAGCAAATCCACTTTGATATAAATAAGTAAAATTGATATATCTCTAGACACCACTGCCACTGTGAAAAAATGCTAAGAAAGCATTCAAGATGCTAGATCTGCTTGTTACTCTGTGGACTTTTTCTGTTAAGTATACATTCCTTTCATTTAATGGTTGTTCTTATTGTTATGTTTATTCCCCTTAGAAAAAATAACTCGTGTTGGCAGATGGAATCTACATCACTCCAGGATTCATGTGGATGTGTGGCTGAACAAGAGGTATGCCATTTTATATTTATTTTTGTATGTAAAAATGATGTCTGTATATTACATCTAATATACATAATAATACACAATATGCATAATATACATACTTGGACACTTCTTTTTGAAGGACTAGAGAAAGGAATAAGGAAATAAACCTTCAGAACACTGGCTTTTTTATGACTGGAGATTTCCTTCTGTTTCATATAGTGTTTGGGCTACATGTTTTGAAGTCTTCAGAGAAAGAGCTTGCACAGTTTTGATGTATATATGCATATATATATAAGTGTGTACTTATATAAGTAAGTGTACTTATATATATTAATATTATAATATATGCATATTATTATGTACTTTTATATATATACTTATATATATACTATTATATATGTGTTTAAGTTTGTGTATATATGTATACACACTAGAAATGGCTATAGATTGATGTAAAATAACAGGAATCAGAGATGAATTAACTATTCTCAGGAGATGCAACTTTGCTTTAAATATGTTATAGGACTTCCCTTGCAAAAATACTCTTGTAAAACACGGTTAAAAAATAACACTCCCATAGTATCTGGAAGACTACCTACTTTCAAAAGGACAGGGCAGGCAATCTAACTGATAGAAGGTACCAGGGAATCTACATATGAATGCAATTTAATTGTTAGTGGTTTGTTTGGCTTGTGTATTTGAAAATAGACCTTTGAGGAAAGAAAGGATTTTGAAAATGATAATGAATTTCTGACCTTCTTGATTAGTGAGTTTTCCTGCTGACTGGCTCTGGGGTTTAGCAATAGACAAGAATGTGAAACTGTGTCTGAAGTGACAAATATATTTCCCTGGATGGAACTGCTCTATCAAATACATTCTCTCCTTCATAAAGATATAAATATGTAAAGTAAGAGTTGCATCTGAAATATAGCAATACAGTTTTGGGAAAAAGCAGGAGGAAACTAATTTTTTACTTTGCTGGGCAAGGAACAAATTTGCCTCTAATACTAGTGAGATTTATTCTTAAAATATGAGAAGCTTAAATAAAATATGAGAAACTTAAATAAAATGGGAATGGGAACTCACAAAAGGAGAGGTCCATTAACCATGAAAGCACAAAAGAGAGGTCACTTGACAGTGGAGGCAGAACCTGTGTCTGTGACCTATGGAAAATCAAAATCTCTGAGAGGGAATTTTAGTTTGTGTAAGGTTAGGATGTCAAAGAAGCATTAAAATTTTTCAGTTAATATACATAATATATTGTACAAGGTTTCTGAGATATTGGATCATACCATCTGTCTCCTTTTCTTTGGTTGTGAGAATATACCACTGAATCATTAGAAAACATTTTCATTTATTCTTCTCTGCAGTCCTTCAATGGCATTTTTAGAAGCATATTGCATTGGTTAGAATTTTGTTTTCATCTCGTATTCACGTGGTGTTTTTTCCATGTTTCTTCTCAGGCACAAGTGAATAACAGTCTTGCCTTTTCATTGTTGCAAACCTTTCTAAACATATACAAGTCTTGATGTCTTCCAAACAAAACTGATTGCCAGGGTTGCAAGAGAAATCAAAATTGGTTCTAATATGTAGGTAACAATTATTTGAGATGCATTATAAATATAAACCGTACATAATTTATTGAAAATTTATTATCAAAGCTGAGAAAGGCAAATCCAGTTGAAAAGCAATGCTATAAAATTTATGTAAAAATTTAAAAACATGGCTAAACATAGTGCCACTGATTTCTAAGTGCTTTACTTTTTTTTTTTTTTTTGGTGTGCTGCTTTTCAGATGTGTCCAAATTTCAGTACCTCTGCTCCCTATGTGAAGAATAAGAATGGACATATTTTGTACAATCTTTCAGGGTTCCTTGTGGAAGAATACTTAGTGAGGCCTTCCAACAAAGCAAGGTAAGCTTAAATTATCTAAACTTTGTTTATCTTTTGAGTATAAAACCCACAGTCCTTCCTGATCTAAAGCATAGACTTATGTCACTTAGGATATAAGGGGTAGTTGCCTTTATCTGTTGGCTGTTATCGAGGTGTACAGGCAGGCTAAGGTGACATGGAACCGCCTCCATGGTCTCTTCTCAGAGCTTCCTCCAGCAGTTGCATGATAATTGTATCTAGGCATACCCTGGTTCCTCTTGCCACATAGTGAGATATTTCAGCATCTCGGAGAAATAAAATTGATATGTATATGCAAATCAGACAAACAATATAGTTTCCATTCCCCAGAGACTCAAATAGAGGTGGATATGCTCCGATTTATCTTTCTTTGAAGTAAAAAGGGCTGGTATACCCCTAATAATAATTCGTATTCTGTGATAACAGCCACAAAGGTGGCTGTATTTTAAGGTTTACTTACATGCCTTTATAGATCAACCACTTCCTTTGACCTAAGTGCAAATACTAGATCAAGTATGATTTTATCAAGAAGAAAGTGCTAGCCATTTATGCATTAAAAAAAAAAAGTGTATCAGATTTGATAAAAATAGAGGTAAGCATCTTAGAATGAAAGATTTGAGCTAGAATATGAATGGAATAGGAAGTAATCAAACTGTTTAAGATGTTTCTGAAAGTCAGGAATACCTCACTTGCTCACAAACCTTCCTGTTGCTCAGGGATTTCAGCTTTCAGAAAGTAAAAATTCTTATCTGAGGGAATCCCCCTGACTGGAAAGCACAATAACGTTCAGCTGATTCAAGAGTATATGGAGCTTCTCCTTTTTAACAGAGAAGGGGTTTATGAAGGGTGAAGTTTTGCTTTCAGTTGAAAAATAAAGTATTAGTGTAGGTATTACTTTATCATTGCAAGAAAAGACTGCAAAGCTTAAGGCAGGTAACTTGTTCTTCCTTTGTTATTATATTCTATTACCAGATATGGTGGTTGGTCTTTTGGAGGGAGGAAAGCATCTGAACGTCAAGATAAAGAATTGAATAACACCAAGTCTAAGCCTCTGGCTAAGGTAAGGGCTGCATGTATGTATATACATTTGTATGTAGGTATTGCTTACTTATTCTGACTCCAACTTCACAGCACTTAGCAAATAATAAATCATTACATTAAATCCTTGCATTTAGAAATTGGGAGAAAAGCCCTCTGTTATAGTCCACTTCTCTGTTCATTATTCTTAAAGTAGTCTCCTGTATTCTGAGAAGCAGTTTTAAATGAGTCAGATGATACATATATATATATATATATATATATGTATATATATATATTTATATAGTTTCTCTAAGGTCAGGTCTAAAACTTGTTCTTAAGTATTCAGCCCAGATATTTCTTTATGGTTTTTGTTTTCTACAAAAAATCAATGTCAGAACTGACAGAAATTCATTGAATGTCTCAAAAACGAGTTGTTATTGATTTTTTTTTTATTCCTGCAAATAATATTTTTCTTTGCCACATTTGTCTCTTTCTTCTCCACCTTGCGCCCATGTCCTGTGTATCCCATCCCCCCTTTGCAAAAAAAAAGAAAAAAGTAAAGATTTAGCTTCTAGGACTAGTTGCTTCTGCATAACAAATATGCTACCCTGCTTTTATAATCAGCTTTTGCAATCTGAGTAACTTTCCATTTTTATCCCAGAGAAACAGAAATGTATCTTGCTAAAATTAGTCAGGTTGTAAAATCCAAATCTGTTCTTGACAGCAGATTGTACTGTCTTGAAATGCTACCCAGATCCGTTGTTTTCTGTCAGGAGCTACCTCTGAAGTTAGGAAAAGGGTTATTGTAAGGACAATTGAAATAAAGAACTATTCCTTGAGGCCTTTTGGTATGCAGTGGAAAGATACAGCATCTCAATACTGTGACAACCTGGGACAGGACCTAGAGGCTAACAGGCTATTTAGTGCAAGGAATTTTATTTTCCTTGGGAATGCTTTGAAAAGTTCTTTTGAGATTCATTCAAATGTAGACCAGTAATGAGTAGAGGAACAAGAGTCTCGGAGGAGTACTGAGGATCAGTGAGTGGTCTGTATTTTTGTATTCAAAGCAAGCCAGATTGATCCAGATCCAGAAAGCTCTGGACTTTCCAGATTGCAGATTAGAATATGGAAGCATGTTTTTCTGCCTTTAAACTGTTTTATGGGAGTATACAGACTAGATTTTATTTGCTCTTATAAAAGAACAAGAGATGAAGCAGTGTAAATAAGCTCTATCCCAAAATCCATTGTGGGACAAAGTGTCAAAACAACCATTTGTTAAAACAACATACAGATATTCGCCAATCCAGTATCATTTCACATTTTGTTTTGCAAAATCACTGCCTGTTTGCAATGCCTTTTCCATGTAGTTTTGTTAAAAATCTTGTATATGCACCCTACCTTATAGATATTTTCATTTTGGTCATTTGTGACATCCCTTCTTCCCCCACATCTATTACAGCTTTGAACTTCAGTTCCATCAATCCTTCATTAGGAACTTGAAGTCCTACAGGACTGCAGTAAGATGTGTTTTCTAACTGCTGTTTTTCTCCTACATATATTTAATCATTTTATACTCTTGTTTTGACATGCCTGCATTGTGGTTTTTGTCAGGGTCCTTTTTTTTTAAATTGTCTTTTGGCATAGAGCTCCACCTGCACAGGGATAAATTATAGTTGTACTGTTAGTGAGTAAGCTTCATATATAAGACCCAAAGAAAATAGTGGAGTAGATTTATAAAGGGCACTGTGTTATATAAAATACCTCCTGGAAGTGGCTTTCAACTGATGCAATGTCAAATTATTGCATTAACCTTTCAGTAATTAATGACCAGACTTTTACTTTGACCTTTCAGCCTTGTTCATGAGACAGTGACTGTACCATTTACATAGCCTTGTATGAAAGAAAATGAGAAATTTGCATTTGAAGAGATCTACCATATGATTCATATCATTTCAGAAAATTTCGGAATCTTTATCTGTTATTCTCCTCCACTCTAAAAGGCCAACAAGTTTTCCAGTTCAAATTAAGTTACCTATTTAACACCTCTTTTACTGTACCTAATCATACCATGCTGTATATACTGCATACATGGTATATGCATGCACACAGGGAATGTGTATGTGTGCATTCACAAGAGAGAATATATCTACCACATGAAAAAATATGGCTGATTAAAACCGTTATGACATTCAATGGTGATCACTGCTATGTGGCAAAAGCACAACTCCTCAATTTTTTTCTGTTTTCATGACTGTATATTCTTTGGTTTTCTTCGATTATGTGGGAAAAAAAAAATAATTCCATAATGATTTCACAGTTGCTGTTGTTTATAACAAATAAATATAGCAAGCACATGTGGTAATTTTAGTCCTGAAAAGCAAATTGTACCATTTATGTGGCATTCTGAAGTGTGTATTTTTCCAATCTCTAAGGTTGGGATTTGAATTTTTACTGTACAGTAAAAGTATAAGTGTCCAGAGGAATTTACATCTCTCCAGTCTAATACCCTTTCTCTGGATTCCCATCATGAGTCTGGTCCAGCAATGCTTAGAGATTCTCTACCCCTCCTGATGCTTTTTCTTTTTGATAGACCATAGATGTCAGTCTAGCATTATTCTGAAATATTAACGGCAGGTAAAAATGGTACAGAATAATGGAAAACACCTCGTTACAGAACTTATATCTAATTTGGTGAGGTGCAATGTTTTTCCTTGGGAAGGAATTTTAACAATTGTTTGAAAGTTGATAAAATAATTAATATAAAACCAAATAATCTTAAATAACTACCTGTGTGGCACACAAGAAATATGAAAGATATTTCAGCTGGAACCTCTACAATCAATTTAGAATAAGCCACAAAACTTTAGAAAAAAGAGCTTAAATGCATCTTCTGATCAACAGCCTCAAATGCCTTTTTTTTTTTCCAGATAACAAACAACTAAATATCCAGCTTCAGTTTGGTTATTTCCTGGTGGTTTGATTCAGTTACATAATGTAGCTTGAATGAAGAATTGTAATTAATATGTGGGATGTAGAAATGTATTGTTATACACAATGACCTATTGTGTTTTTTTGTATTTTCATTTGAATATTGGTCATATTATTACATTTCTAAGGTATTCTGTGAACACTTGAGACCTTTCCCCTACTTCAATTAAATAAGAAAGTGTCATCAGATTTTTGTTTTATTGTTTTACTGTTTTCTTACTTCCCTTTTTTTTTCAATACAATGAGAACAATTGTAGTGGAGTTTCATTATGTATGTGTAACTTTCTATTTGACCCAATTTTTATTATTTTTTTTAAAATAGAATAAGAAATGGGTGTGTGGGAGTATGAAAAAGTCTGGTTACCCTTTATTACTTGTTTATGTTTCTTTGCTTTGGTTGCCGTTTGTGCAGGAGATTCAGAAATGCAGATTTGCAGTTTTCCTCAGGACACTTAGGTTTTATTTCACTTCATTTTTTTAAAGTTTTCTTGTTGATTAAAGAATGGGGGATCTAGTTTGTGTAGTAATTTGTGGGAACTGAACTCGAGGAGAACAAAGGAGTTAGTTGTACGTGAGTTTTCAGAGAGATAAAGAGTTTGCAATTTGTTATTTTTCTTTTCTTTAAACATGGATATGTTTAAACATATCTTTAAACATAAGATGCTGCTGATATTTCAAGCAGTTGTGAAGACAACATAAAGATGAGTACAAAATGTGAAAGGTAATGCAAGCAAAAGCAGTGGTAGCCCACAGCTGCTCATTTTTTAAATAAGGACTTAGAGATGCCAAAGACGATTCAAGGGTGAGAGGCATAGAAGCTCAGAGTGGTATTTGGAAGCTTGATATAGGATAGATGGGAGAAAATGGAATGGACAGTTAAGAGTGATGTAAACTTTGCCTCACAACAGTATCATGTGGAGGTCCAAACAAGTAGGTAATCAGGAAAATAATTAATAAGACAGGGGCTAGGACTGAAGATTAGACAATCTCACTGGGAAACTGCCACAGAAGAATATGGCAGGAAAAACAGTCAAAATATGGAACCAGTGTTCAAGTAAGGATTGTAGCTGGATACTACAAGAAAGAAAAACAAAAAGAATTTTCTGCAAGAAAAAAAAAAACATCTGGAAATTTATACCAGTATCAAGAAAAGGCACATATATTTCGAAGAGTATTAAATGAGAACAGCATCTGAGTGAGGGGAAAAGAATCTTTAAGGAAGTTTCCAAGATGTAACTGTATAGATGGTAATTTTAGAAAGGATCTAAGATAACTGAAATCCTAGAAGGACTGTTAAGGCAAGAAAGACCTATATAAAACACTGTGCATTTTGCAGTATGAATCAGAATCCAGACACAAAATGAGCATTGCACAGCATCAACCCGAGATGTACTAAAAGCAGATTATCAAATAGCTGATACATAATTTGGAAAGGTTAAGTGTTTTTCAACTGTATAAACAAAAAAAGGATATGAAAGGTTACACGGAGTGAGGAATGAATAATAATCAGAGATTATTTTAAAAATGTCACTAAACCCCAAAACAAACATATATAATAATTTGACCTAGTTTTCAATATGGATGATGTGGGTTCAAAGGCACTATAAATAACAGCAATAAGGGACAGAAATGGAATCGATTTTCAAAGGCAAAGCAAAAATCAGACCTCAGTATTTTCAGTTTTGAGACATATCAGTCTCTCAGTAATGACCCTAGCACATGGAAACGTGAATTTATAGTATATTTATCAAGTCAGGGTGATTCTTCATGATTTAGAATAAAGTATATGTTACAGCAGAATTAATTCCCTGTGCTTCTCAGAGAGACTGGCTTGCCTTGTCTGCCTTAAAGTTTGATGCATTAATTTCCTCCATCCCTAACAAATTACTAGTGATTGCTTGTTGAAGGTGGAGGCACAGTTTTGTCCTTTATGGAATAGTTTTATACTCATCTTGTAAACAGTGCCTCCATGATTCTTTCTTTTCCTATTTTCTGGGATATTCTGTTTGTGGTGTTTTGAGTTTTTTTATACTGTGTATCACTTGCAGGTATTATTTAAACAAGTATTTTTTGGAATTTCAATAATGCTTTCCTCTTGTAATACTAGTTTTATTCATCTCTTGTATTTTCAATTGAATTGGCGTAAGTTATTTTTCCATTGTTTTTCCTCTAGTTGTTCAATCAAATGTGTGTAGAGGAAGGGACACTGTTCCATTAAATCAGAGAATCTCAATTTAATAATTAACAGGTGTACAGCTCCAACAGTAGTAAACAAACTGCTGCAAACTGTTGAAAGGTCTGCACAAATTAACAGATTCTGCTCTGCCTTGTTGACTTTCTTCTATAAATAGGTGTCATAACAAGAGAATTAGATACCTTTATGCAATTCTTAAGGGTACGGGAGCTTTCAGATCAGCATTCCAATTCAACTAATTTTTGCTTCACAATTTTCATTCTCTTTTCTAGGTATGGTACAACCAAAAAGGTTTCCATTCACTGCCATCCTACTTAAATGAACTCAACAACTTCATTCTGTGGCTGAATTTGCCTCCTAATGTGGATTGGAGACAGTATGGTAATAGTCCTTCTTTAAGTCTGTTTTCATATATTTTGAAAAGTAGTTTTTAAATAAACTAAAATAATCAATCTTAAGTACGAAATTTTTCCATAGTATAAAGTGGGATTGCAGGGTAACACATTTCCTAGGAGGATTTGAAAGTAGAACTTTTATTTAAAGAGAAGGTTTGTTTGTGTGAAGAATGTGGTACACAAGTTAAAATTAGAATTTACAGCTCATTATGCCTTACTAGTTTCTTACAAAGGACATTCCTGTGGAGTAAGTGTCAATTGGTTTACTACACTTGGGCTGTTAGTCCCTGTGAAAGCAGTGCTAGAGATTGCTTAAATGGGATGATTAATGCACACAGAATATGGATTTATAACTTCTTTGTCATTTTACTCTATCTCCTTATGTAAATATCCAGGGTAAACCTGGAGTATCCTGTAAATTCACACTGCAACGTGATGTTCCATAGCATCCTGTTACTCAAGGAACATGGAAGGCTGGTATATCTTACTATTGTATGTAACAAAACAGAGACTAACATGTTTAACATCTGAATTCTCTGATTTAAATATCCCAGAACTTTATAAGACCTAGTTAAAATATGGATTTTACAAACTGACTTTAGAAAAAGAAAAAGACTGTAGCTAAAGAATCAGCTGTTAACACAGGTGACATTTCAGCATTTTGAAATCTAGTTTGAAATCTGGACTTGATAGTTCAGGCTAACTCCTGTTCATTCCAATTCTTTTCATTCTTAAGATTCTGTTAAAGAGGAATTAGTTTGGTTTAGAGACGTTGAAAAATAGCTTATGACCACAGTTTCTGAAAAGGTGGGATGATTGTCTGTAATGGTAAAATGATTTTCAGTATGTTTGTAATGAAGAAGGAAAAGGATGACAGAAAATCACTGAGAAGAGGGAAGGAATCCTGAGTATCTGAAAATAGAAATCCATTAAGAAAAGTTTCTAGAATGTTAATGAAAAAAGTAATTCCTTGCTTTCAAGATAGCTAGGGTTTTATTTTTCTAAACGAGTTATGAGAATGAATCAAAGGTAATGTATTTCTGCAGCAAGTTTGAAATGAAATCAGGTATTTTAATGAGAATTTTTAATAGAAATAAATTTTTATTCATGTTTCCCCACACTTCATGCAGAGTACTGATGCTACCTTGTTTTCTGTAGCATTAGATAATCCATTCTGGAACTTAAATGCTTAAGTACCCTTACTTTTATATCTGTCATGGAGAACTGGGGCCTTAACATCCAGATTACAGCTGGAGAAAATTAGAGTTGTCCCAAGGATTGCGGAAATTTATGTTTTATGTTGTTGCATGAACATAGAAACACAATAAGCAAAACAATGTTTAATAAATATTTGAAGTCTTGGGCTGTCATCTATGCAAATACGGGTTCATTATATAATCTTCTGGCAGAATATGTTTGCTAAGTCTCTGCAGACATAGATTTTATGAACTAAGAAGCAGTTTATTTATGTGTGTATCTATTGGAGAGGTGCAGTAAAGATGGATTGATCATACTTTTGAGACAAAATGCAGAGGAACCTGTCAAAGAAATCCTAGAAAGAGAAGTTATCTACCTTTCTGTATGTATTTATATGTGTATGTATGTGTAGAAACAAATACATATGTATACTTTATTAAAAAAAAAATGAAACCAACAGTTGTACAACGCTATACAGGACACTTAAGCTGAGTTAACTTTTACTTTTAACTATCTCATTTAATGATACTGCTTTGATGAAGAACTATTTATGTTCTTTTCTTACTAAAATGGTTCTATGAGTTCCTATAAATTAGCACTCAGAAGATGACATACTATGTTTCAATGCTGAAATCTATTTTTCTGATCCCCCCCGTGCTTTGCAAACTCTGTTTATATGCAAGGTCAGTTCTAGGATATTATTGGAAATTGCGCTGAGGAAGCTTGTTAGGATGTTGCAGAAATGTAGCTTTGTAATTCAGACTTGCATTAATTCCATATTTTTTTGCACAGGATGACTTTTTTCTGTCAACAGAACTGGTGCTTCTGTATTACTTTTAAGTGACTTAAAAGTAATCTGACCCTTGAAAAGGGAGTGCGAGAACAGTCTTTCCTTACTTCACAAAAAATACATCCTGCTTTACTGTATGACACTTCAATAGGGCAGAGCATTGCCATGAATGCAAACTACTATGATATTGAAACAAACCTGAAAGAGGTCAGTGGCTCACTTTAAACACTCATAAAAATACTGAGGAACCCTTTCACTTAGCAGTTATATCCTGTGCGTATTCCTTGAGCATGAACCCAGCTGGAGTTCTCCCATGTTCTCTGGAGGAGGGAAGAGTCATTACAGACAGTGCCTTGTTCTACCTGCTTTGCTCACAGGGACAGTCCTACTAACTTTCATAGGAAATCTGTAATACTGGTCCCAGTTTGTGGTGGGATTTAGTGATAAGGAGCTGAGAAGGAGTCTAAATGCTTTTGTCTAATGTCTTCTCTTCAGTCAAGAGGGTACAGGGAACATAGACTTAGGATTTTGTATGAGAGTTTGAAGGAAGTCATGCCCAAGAATACAGAGGACATCGCTACCCTGTGCTGATTTATATCCTGAGGGATTTGTATCTGTTCAAAATGTGTTTGAACAAAATCTGTTCAAACAGTGACAAAAAGTTGGTGATTGGGGTTTTTTTTTGTGTCAGTCCAAGTTACTGACTTTTGATCATCCTGAGCATGCAGGAGCAGGAAATGGTAGTTATTTAGTGATCAAAAATACTTCATTTATATTATTGTGTAATCTGATCTTCAGATACTTCCTTTGCAAGTGGGGATATTTCTCTTTTTCTACCCCCATATGGGATTATCAGTAAACTTCTCTGTGAGGATGCTTGGAAAGTTACAATGTTTGCTTCTTGTAATTTTCATGTAAAGAGTAGTATGGTTATTGCAGAAAATATGTGTGCCAGCTGAAGGTGCATGTAAATAGATAGAGCAAGAGAAGTTAACCAGATTGATTTATGTCAGTTTATCATAGCTGATCGATCTATTTTGGAACAGCAGTTCAGGAATACTTCTTGTGTAAAAATAGCTCCATGTGAATAGCCACCTCTAGCTTCATAGTCATGTAAGTTTGTGGTTCTGTTGTCAAAAAAATCTAACTCATCTGTCTTACTGGAAAGGAAATCAAATACATTTTGTTCTCTGGTTGGTCATAAATTCAGTGACAGTTAATGAAAATGAACATGTTAATAAAAAAGAAGTGAGGAACACTATTGCAGAGAAGGTAATATGTATTTCTGTCAAAACTCTTCCTCTTAACGAAAGTCTACATAATTAAAAAAAAAAAAAAAAAAAAAAAAAAAAGTGGTAGTAATCTATAATAAAGTCTGTAAAATATAGTGGTCAAACATTTTCTTACATCAATACTCAAAGAAAAGAAATGTATCAATATAGAAATGCCTTGTGTGGTGGAGCTACCCCATCTCAGGACTTCTATTGAGGTCATTGATTTTCTAAAAAAAACCTTTCATGCTAGGGCTCATTGTAATCATTCATATAGCATCCTCATTTATTTTAGATTTAGTTCTTCAAGAGAGCTGAAGGGATCAAGAGACACATTTTCAGCTGAGTTTTGGTGTAAAGTGACTGTAAAATGTCCTGACTGCTTTGTAAATTCTAAATTTAAACCTCTTTTCAAAGGAAACTGTGAAATGACATTTAGTAGGAACTTCCTTAACCTTGTCTGGTTAGTGGGAGGAAAGTAGAATAGAAATCATTAATGAGGGTGCTGCCTGTGAAATTCTCCATAAAATATCACTTGTAATTTTCCATAAATAGTAATATCTCATTTTATACAAACAGAAATCTTGTCATAAATGATAAATGGCCAAAAAGACAAGCTTGTAAAAAACATGTATGTAAATATATATGCTACCTCCATTTTTGTTATACATATTATTTTATTCTAATCTGAAATAAAATGTCTGGAATAAAGGAACCTGATTGGTCCTCTATCCAAGTCTGTAACAATTATGATATTTAGAATTAATAGCACATATCCAAATTGATCTGTGTACACAAGACTCAGCATGCTACATGACAGAAAGAAGAGATAGTTTACAAAGGAGTGCCGAGAGACAGGCTCAGGCACACCCAAAATACAGTGCAGAACCACAAAATATACCTAAGGACAGCTCCAAGTAGCCTACGGTGATGGCACACAACCTTGGGATTTTTTCTTCTAGATCTCTCCATCCTATACTGAAAAAGTACTGCTTGGTTCATATCACTGTCCTCGTTTTTACTGCAAACCCATAGATTTTGTAATGTGATTATGTGGAAAGCTGCACTCAGACAGGATGGCCTGGGCTACCAGTAGCTCTTGTTCTTTAGATCCTACAGGAAGGGAACATTCCAAGTCTCTAGGACTATGCCAAATTGCATGTGGCTTTCTTTTCTGACAGTCAGGTGGTTTTGATTTGAAATAGAAGATCTAGAGCACTCCTAAGGTGCCATTTACAGACTGTTAGTAAGATGTTGGTATGGGAAAAGGTGTCTTGAATTGTGCAGCTCCTGAATGGCAACAGGGCAGGATTTTTCCCACTACAGCCAGGATGCTGTTCATTTCAAAAGTCTGTAGTGTGGATGTGTTTTCCTTTTCCCTGGCAACTGTCCGGTCCAGAATGGAGATTGGTGGCATTTTATTCTAGAGAATGTTGTAATGCTTTAAACATTTTATAAAGAACTTATTTCAGCAGGTTAGGGATGCCTTTTTAATATAGTAGAATCTAAAATTAAATTAATCAGCACAATGTAAGAAAAGAATAGAATTGTTCAGCTTGGAAGGGAGAATACTATGGGGAAAACAAAGAGAAGCTGCAGAGGGTACAATTAATTGTTTACTGCCTCTTCTACTACTAAGCATGCAGTATGGAGCTCTTAGTGGCATTTCCAATGCAAATAGTCCCCCCTCCCCTGGCCCCAACTGGGTTATTCATGAAATTTATAGGTAAACAGTGAAGCTTTGAACACTTCCCTTCTCTTTTTTCCTTACTAATGTGGCTTGCAGGACTGGTAAAAATGGCCTTGTTTCTCTGTTGTGTAAAGATAAGTCTTTCACTGAGTAATACAAGAGATAACAGCTGAGCCTTTTATTTAAAAAATAAATAATTGAAAAGAAAAAATAAAAAGAGAAAAGAACACACACCCCCCAAAAAATATAAATAATGCAGTTAGGTGTAGGCAAAACTACTGAGGAAAGAAATAAGACTAAGTTTCTTAGGTTTCTTAGCTAAAAAACAGCTAAGAAAATATATTACCAAAATAACTTACTCTGTTGGGATCTGGGTTCATTCCTTTTCAGAACGATACATGCACATATATATCAATTAACATGTATACCATTGTGTTTCTTTGATATGGCTTCTTCTTCACCCCACCCTAACTGGGGAAATAATGCCTTTCATTTCTCAAGTTCACCTTTATACTGGAGAAGGTTAAAAGGTCTAAGAAAGTGTTGGATTCATGGTGTTCACTTACTCTCTGCATACAGCATTAACCCCCTGATACAGTGTAAGGATCTCCATGGTCATAGCTTTTTCTGTTCTTGAATTGCTTATGCAGGGCTTTGGAAAGGTTGGGATTGGTGGCTACCACAATTTGTCACCTGTGCCCATAAAGAAACCTAAATTGTCACTATAAAAATAACGTGACCAACTCCATGCCAGTGACATAGACAGAAGTTGGTTTAGGACAATTTGGAAAATTCTGGCTGTGATTAAGTCAGGAGAACATAATGGTAATCTGTAGATGTGGAAGAAATAATTCCATACTGAGAAATTTATGAAAAGGAGCAGAGCTGGAGCTGAATCATGTCACATTTGTTGATATTGCCTGTCTTGTTTTTTGCTTTGTAAATACTGATTTGTTAAAATTTGTCTTGAAGGCTGTTCACACACGGTTTGCAATACAATCCTTAAAAAAATCCTTCCATAAACACCACAAATCTACTTAATAGAAGCTTTGTCATTTAGAACTTCTTGGTTTATCTGTCATTTATGGTTTTTATTTTAAGTCCTCAAAGGTGGTTAGTTTTCAACTTATTGAGCATCATTATAGCAGCTTCCCATAGAAAGAAAGCATATAAAGGCAAGAAAGAATCAATAAGTACATTTTACATCATGGTAAGAGCTGTATTGGGACAAAGATACATGTAAAGAAAGATAGTCTAGGTGGTTAGGAGAAATTTAGGAAGGGATAGATTATAAAAGTACACAGAAATTTTCTTTATTAAAAAATACATATACCATCAGATAACATGAATCAGTATTGGCTTATTTTGCTATTGGAAGATAGTTTATAATTTACTACTCATTAGGTTCAAGGGAACTCTTTTTCCTTGGAATTACAAGCCATTTTGTTGGCTTTACGTAAATTCAATATCTGTTTTTGAACAATGTGGGGGAGAGAAGAAATCATTATACTAAAATATATAGCAAATGTAGAAGACCCTCATGCCCTAGACTAATTGGAAATTTTTAAAAAATGAATGCAAGGCAAATTATTGTATTTAATTTTCATGTTTACATTGATAGATTTTTGAATTCTAACATAGAACTCAACACAGTCATACTTTGGTTAATTGTAACTCAGCAGTCCTGGGAAATCTAATGTCATTTGTGTGTATAAATTTTCAAAAATGCAATTCTTTGTTTCATCTACACAGTTTGAATGGAAATTGACTGTAGATAATAGTTACTACTTTTAAGAAGAGCAATTACTTTTTGGGACTCTTCCAGTGAAGGAAATTAATTCAGTGCAATTTGGTTTTTGATAGTATTGTATGATATAAGACCTCAAGGAGAATTTTGCTATTTAATGGCATGGATTTTTTTTATTTTCCCCAGCAATTATCTGTCTTTCACAGTCTCTTTTTATTCTGTACTAGAAAGTTTTAGCAGTGTATATCTGTGTATGGAACACAGTCAACTACTGTACGCTTTTGTTTAATAGCACTGCAGTAAACCTGAAAGTTTTGTTGGTTTCCTCTTGGGATCTGTACACTTAGTAGGGATGGGCCATGGTGATTTCAGGAAAGAGATTGCTTCCAAACACATTAAAGATTCCTGAGCAGAAGTTATTCCTTGTAACTTGTTTGGTGTCTTTTTTGTCTTTGTTATATTTTGCATGTTTCATTAACTGCCCGTGGGTCTTTTTGAAAAGTTCCAGCAGTGCAGATGATCTTCTATAAAATCCATCAACTACATTCTCAAAACATACAAATGGGCAAATCTATGTTTGTGAGCGTGCAGTCACTGGCACAGAAATTTGCACAAACATGAACTCATAGCTCTGGTTTTGCTAGTGCATGTTCTTCTCAGTGGATACAGTAGTTGGTAGCAGTAGTGCAGTGGGATATGATTCAGACTGGCCTGGATTAATTCAGAGAATATAGTGGAGAACCTTCCTGGATTCCTGACAAACTGCTCCAGTTCTGGACACATTATGGGCAGTAATTTGCTAGCACAGTCCACGTGAGTTTTACCTGTCTCACAATTCTGGGAAAAGGGATGTGAATCAGTAGGACCTGTAGGTCTCCACATCTTGGCATATCTTGATTATGGGCAGTATTTTCAGATTTGCTGCCTCTTGAGCTGGAGCAATTTTACTGTAGGATTTCTGTCATCTGAAGCTTGGTGGAGGACAGCTTGGTTAGAACATTAAAAGTTTTGATCATGGAGGCAAAACCTTGACAATTGTGGGAAGATCCAGTATAACTAGAACTTGGCTCATGGCCAAAAAAAAGGAGACCTGGAAGACATCTTTCTGCTCTTTGCCAATTTAGCTGACAACTAGTGAGTATAAGTAGCACATTGAATGCTGTTAACTTTGTGTTTTAGTGCTTCTGAAATTATCAGGATCCCCATTTTCCAAAAGCTTTCCTCCACTGTAATTAGATTAAGTTTGAAAATCAGATATTTTTTTTTCTCTTTTCCTAACAAGATCTGAAAATAAATTCAAATTGGTTTCAGTTTGTCTGTAAGTAAAAATCTGATTTAATTCTATTTTTGTCTACTAAGTTCTGATTCAAACAGGAATCCTACATATATATGACGTAAAGACATTCATTCTTCTAATATGCATACATTTACTCAACTACTGGAAAAATCTTAGAAAAAAAATCTGGGAATGAAGCTTTTTTTCTGTCATGCTACTTTTCCTTTAGATAAATGGAATTTTGGCTAATACTTGGTTCCAGTGGGGAAAAAATTATTTTCTTTGATATGCCAGTTTTAGCTTCAGAACAAATAGCAGCTATTGTTTGAAAAATTAATGGTGTAAAAGGAAAACAAAGGAAAACTTTAAACAGTCCCTCTAGGCAAATGACATGAAAGACTTCTGCAAATATCACATGTCTCTACTAGGGATGAATCAAAACTTTATCGACTTGAATCTTTTGATTTGTTAACTACCATTGGGCTTCAGTGTATAGCTTTTAACCGTGTTTGAAAAATCATTATTTTGTACTAGTTTTGTGTGTGAGTTAATTATCATCCTCTGTTTGTCAGCTTTTTACTGCACAGTGACTTAATAATTTTTAGATTACTTTTGCTTGAAGATAAAGAATGAAAAAACAAAGGGGAAAAATAAATTTATAGCTATACTGGGTCAGATTGCACCTGTTACTAGAATGAAGACAATTTTTATCTTTATGCAGCTGGACTCTAACAAAATAAGACAAAGTGTGTTCAATTAAGTGGCACCTGAAGAGTCCATCTCATCTAAGGCTACCAAAAATTTATTTCTTCACCAAAGATACTTGGAAGATTATAATTGCTGTTAGGGTGGATTTTTTTACTATCATTTTTTAAATTGGGAACAGGATAGATTTATTTAGATACTCTAATAAAATAGTGCTGGTTTGATCTCACTGCAAGAATTTTTGGTTGGTATTATGTTACAGCTGGCACACCTGCCAGGTGCACCTGTAGAAATGTCAGGAGCAGCACCATGACCAGTTGGACAGCCACTTTCACAGTGACAAAGTTTTACAAACACTACACCACCACCACGCCACCGCCCCCACCCCCCCCACCCCCCACCCCCCTTCTTTTTTTGTGCCTCTTTTTGGTGAATTTCGCTAAACAGTTTTTCACTGCCAAACATCAGCAATCTGTAAATGTTTTTAGCAATCATAAAATATCAGGTATATAAATTTTGGTAACAACCTACCCTACTCCAGGAGATTAGGTATATGGACAATTTCGACTTTAGGCTTTGTATTTGGTCTCTTCTGTGCTGTAGATCCTGCAGCAATATACAACATTGTTGAACCATTTGTGCAGTTCAGAATGCGGATAAACAGCTATTACTAATGTTTATTCATTAGATTATTATTATTATTTATTTTTTTTTAATGGATCCAGATCTGGAAATCACGCAACAGGAGGCAGTATTTGTTTTGGTAGCTCAGTGGTTGACCTTTTCCTATTACTTATTAAGTATTTAGCCTTTTCATTCATCTTCTGCAATAAGGGCTTAACAGTGTGCTCTAGAACTTGAAGTCCTGATGTAGCATTTACTATTTCATAATTTATTTTTCTTTTCACAGGGATCACACTCTACAGCCAACCATATGGAGGAGCGTTGCTGGACGAGGACAAAATGTGAGCAAACCCTTAAAATACATAGCAGCTGCAATAAGCAGACAATTGAAACGATTAATTCAGTAAGCATGTATGTTGCATGCAATAGGTGGTGTGACTTGATGCAATTCAATTCCACTGAGTGAACCATTTTGTCTAGTCTGGTGTTTTTATGTCATCTACTGTTTATACCAGATATAGTTGCATTATTTTGTAGAGAAAAATACTGAATTAATGCTGATATTGCTTTAGAGTTTGAACAGGTCGTGATATCTTCAAACAGGTTAACTGCCTAAAATGATTGTCAAGTTATTATTTTTTTTAATTTTTTTGTAGATGGGGAAATATTTGTAAAAGCTTCACTTTACTGTTCAGACAAAGTGAAAAAGACAAACACATGTGGTGTTCTGTAACTCATGTACAGTTTTGTAACTTAACACATCATCTTGCTCCTGGTTTCTAATTAGATGTTGACAGCATACAAACACAGTGTTTGCAAACAGGATTAAAGTCCTAAAGTCTAGTGTTGTTTTGGTAAGAAGTCAGCCTTGAACATGATTGGGTTTGATAGTTCTTTTTCCCCATTGTGTTTTCATTAAGCAATTTTGCTTTGTGCCCTAGAATGGAGAACGTTCGTCAGTGTGGGGTAGCACTGTGTATCATGCTGGGTTTCTCTATCCTTACCGCGTCCATTGGAAGTGCCATAGTGAAAGACAGAGTATCTGGCACAAAGCGCTTGCAGCACATCACAGGCCTGGGTTACAAAACTTACTGGCTTGCTAACTTCTGCTGTGATATGGTATGTACTTGTGGGGCAGCCTGTGTTTAGGTGTAAATTTTTAACTAGTTTGTCATAAATGAGCAAAAGGAGATACGGTCACAAGATATGTGAATAAGATTTGCATTGTGCAGAGCAACAGCTCTTGGCTGTCATGTTAGTTAGCTTTGGGATATCATTCCTACTTTAATATTGTCAGATGAAATTCTTTAAGGCAGGGATTGTGTTCTTCATTTTCCAAAGTTGAATTGTAAAGTCAAGCATATGATAGCTTTAGCTACCTACACTGTTTTACAAATGAAAGGAAGCTGGTTAATCAGCCTAGACAGAGAGAATCTTCCACACAGGAGCTGATAGCAGGAGTTTCTGTGCTTTGAGTTGCCACTGGCAAAATCTTTCAGATTATGGGAGAAACCTGAAGATACTAGTCAGCTACTTTAAAGGCATAATTATGTTGTCTGTTGGTGGGCAATATGAGAGATACTCATATCTGAAACCTTTTCTTTCTGGCAAGACAGACAGTAGGTAAATGTGGTTTATGAATTCACATAGACAGAAAGACCTAGATAAGAAATAGGTGAAATCTCTGTCCTGAACATTTATTTTTCTCACACAAAGTAAATTCTCCTATTGTTAGCATTACAAATAGTATTGCTGCATGTAGTTCAATAACAAATCTAAAAATCTTATTTTTTGAAAATACCATAACGTTTGTTTTTTTTTTTCCCTAAATTTTCCCCTTTTAATCAAAAGTAAAGACAGAAATGCCACTGAGACCTTACTTTGGCAAGTCAGATTTAGGCCAACATAGTTAAATAAAATAGGAATTTTTGTTTACTTTCTTCAAGACTGAGAAGTTGATTTCTGTTCAGGCAAATAAGCAAAGGTGGGGAAATAGAATTAACTTTCTCACGTCATTGCTAGTCCCCAGTCACTGATTTTTCATCAGCTGTGTAATGGGGCATAAATTCTGCAAGTTATCTTCAAACATCTTTTTCAAAGGTGACTTTTTAAAAACTAAAATTAAAAAAGTCTTCATTATATATATGTATGTGTGTGGCATGTGAATATATATATATATATATAAGGCAGAAATAGATGTCCCTTACTGACAGGCTTCTTCATAATTAACTTGTGATGATGTTTGATATAGTATTAGTTGAGTGTTTGGTGGGGTTTTGAGATTAGGTCATCTGCTTCTGGGAAAGAGATAGATTTAATATTTTTAAAGAACTAGGGTGCTGTTTGTTGGTAGTTCACTTCCCAAAGTAAGTGTTTTAGATTGGGAAATTGGTTTCAGAGACAATAATGAACAACTGGAGTCAGTCAGGTTATTCAAAAGTAAAAGGATTCCTGTTCCCAGAGAGGGAATATAGACTTTCCACACCTTGCTTAACACACTGAGTCATGGAAGGAAGGGCTGGGATGTAGCATAGGCCACACAAACATGAACTAGGCTGGTGAGGAGCAGAGATTTTTGGAACAGTCTCTGTTCTTATTCAGATATTCTAAATCTGACACATTAGAGCTTCACCCACCTGTGCTTGTAATCAAGATTTTCACACTTGAGCAAGCTTGAAGTAAGAGCACATTTCTCCAAACATTATTTACCTAGCCAGTCAATCTTTGTATTCCTTTTTCTGCTGTGTCAGATAAGAGGGCTTGGTTAAAACCTCAGTCCTTCATCATTCATTTTCTCCTTGTGCAGCAAAGTCAACTCCTCATTATTTTCTGCCAATCTCTTCCTTTCAAAATGTTCTCACAAATTCAGCACAGTACTGCATGATCAATCATGATCTGGGAAAGAACAGACGCTGCTTTAAATGCTAATTGTGCAGCAGATCATTTAGGGACACTGAACACATGAATATATGAACTGTCAAATTCGAAATCCCTCTACATATTTTAAGTGTTACAGGCTGTGTCCTGTATTATTGGTAGCATAATCTTTACTAGACCTGCAGAAATATTTGATTTATGAAATTGCTTTCATGAGAATCAGGCAGTTCTTACTGTATTACACAAATGGATGGTATTCTTTACTATTTTCAACAAATGCAAAATGTATAAATGCTAAGAAAATTTCATGACAAATAGAGATGTTTTGTTCAGATTAAGCTTGTTTCACTAGAGGGGCAAAATTAAGGTTATTTTATTTGTGTGTGCCCAACTTTTATAACAAACCGTAAATTCAGGTAAGATTTCTAATATAACACGTTTCAGGTTATTTATTTCTAGAAAAAAGTCCCAGGCCTGTTGAAACATACTGGTACTTTTTGACTTCTCTACCATATTTCTTAAACAGCTCCAGAATAACTGAAACATAAATCTGTGGAGTGGTATGGTATGATATTTGTGTACGGTATGATACATTTATATGGTACTGTATAAAGTACACTGTGAACAAGATGTGTCCACATTTGACTCCATTGCCCTTCTCCTAAAAAAATGTCTGTCTTTCCATTGCCCTCTGGCTTAATTTTGAACAAGTTTGCATTGTACTTCACTAAGAAAACCCAGTTTTAACAGTAAGAATGTATTTAGCTAGATCTTGATCTGTTGTCTCAATTTCAATTGCATCTCAAAATCTGTCATATTAGGATAAAGCTAATTATTACATAAGTAGAAATGGAGGCAGTCACTGTCCTAACGAGCTCAGCTTCAATGCACAGAGCAGGCAGACACTGAGGATGGAACTGAGCATAGATTTTCACATCTTGCCACTGCTAGTTGCAAGCAGAACCCTTCTCTTGAATACTTGGATATGAATCCCCTTTACCAATCACATCCTTCCTGCTGAAGTATTTGGTTACTATTATGTCAAGAGACTAAACAGAGAATCTGCTTTTCCTGTTGCCTAATGGGTATAAGTCTTCTAAATACTTTGTCTGTTCCCATTAAAAGTTGTCATTTGCTTCATCAGTACACATGGTCCTTCATTAAATCTCTTTTTAAATTGTATCCTTGCTATTCTCCTATGACTGAAGCACCAATCAGTGAAACTGTTATTTCTGAATCTAAGACTCTGTATTCACAGTTCAATTTGATGTTCTGGAGCAATAGTCCCATACGGACTCATTATCTGGAAGAGTTAGCTTGTTAAATGGATGTATTGGAAAGGTCAGTAGAAATGGAATTAAAGGGAATATTCTGTAGTCAGATTTTATTTTCTCAGGCTGTTTCATGTGTATGTGTAAGAGGGACAGTTGCACAGCAAGTGTGGACTATGAAATCTCAGAGCTCTTCTGCCTAATTCTTCCTAATTTATAGTGTAATTATATTGCAAATATGGAAAAGTTAATTTGTAGAGCCCTTCTATGCTAATTAAGTAAGACCAGTAAGAGACACTCACTTGCTAAGTGCCTTTTTTCATTTGTTTCTAGCTGTTTTACATGGTTCCAGTCACCCTGTGTGTTGCTGTTATTAGTGCCTTCCAGCTATCAGCCTTCACTTGCCGAAAGAACTTGGCAGCCACACTTCTCCTGCTGATACTCTTTGGGTATGTGATTGGAAATGGTACTATGAAATTATAGCTTGTAAGAAACAAACAGAAATCTTTAGACTCAGTTTGCACCTGCTGCTGGATGCATGAGTTTCTTTCTTTGGAAATGATTATGATTCAGTAAAAGATAGTGAGAAAACAGGCTGAAACATGAGTTAGAAAGTTCGACATGGAAGGTGGAGGTACAGTTGCTTACACATTTTTTTTTAAAAAAAAAAGGTGGGTGGGTGGAGGAAAGGACTGAAAATGTCTTAGAAAATATTCAGTCTGTATAACAATTATTTGCTGTTAGAAACTGATTGTATGTTATCTTCCAGAAAATGAGGGAATAATAACATAGCCAGGTCAGAATTTCAGTGTTTAGCTGTGTAGAATATCATCAAGAAGAAAAGAAGTGGCTGTCTGTTATTACAGTTCTGCCCAGTTTCTAGAAATACAGAAATACATAGCTCCAGGAATTTATATTTTGAATGAGAAGTCTGTCCAATGTGGAGTACTGGGCTGGTTGGAGTTTTGTCTCCAAATAGTACTGTGAGAAAGAGAAGTCCTCACCTATCACCCTCTTGCTTAGTTTCACATGAGAAAACCAGTTATAAAAAGTTAAAATAACTGGTTAAATGGAAGAGTAATTTTGCTGTAGAAATACAGCTGTTTAGCCCTGGGCTCAACAAACTAATGGTCTGTCTGTTCTGTTCCTTGAACTCTTCCTATGTGCAGTCCCGAGTGATGTGAGAAATGATGAATAGTTACAGGACAAGCATTCTGGGAAGTTTCTTCCTTATCTCAAGCAAACTGTTCCTCTCTTTTTTTAGGGGGGATTACATGTCTTGGAAAGCAGATGTTTAGATAATGAAATATAACTGCTCCATGAGAGAATGACAGGGATGGACAGTAGAAAGGACCTTCTGCAAGATCAGAACATGTTCTATTATTGCAGCAAGAATCTCAGATAAACACTTTAAAAACCCCACATAGTGTATTTCACCTTGAAACTATTTTCAAAGTGTCATGCCTCCAGCAACTCCTGTTTTGGAAACCTGTTTCAGTATCTCCGTAGCTGGATGTATTCTTTGAAATTTCAGCCTAATTATATTTGGATCTGTACTTCATAATTTTCCCTCATCAAACATCTTTTTCAAGCCCAAAAAAGTCAAGTCCTATCTTGTAAAAAGGCCTTCCCATTCCCTGGATAATTCTATTAACCATTTTTCCCTATAACTCCAGTTTGAGCTCATCTTTCCTAGACATGAGTGGGCAGATTAGTATGTAATATTCTAGAGTTATGATGCCAGGATCTTGTAAATAATTCAGATGAAACATCCAAAGTTCATACTTTTCTTCTCTCTGTGTCACTGTCATCTTCCTCCTCTTTTCTTCTGCTCTACCACCAATTGATTCCTTCAAGTTAAAGGCACGAATTCCATCAGTCTTAGTGCAAAGGCTTTACACTACTAAATCTTATCACTGGTTTGTTTTTTTTTTTTATTACAATTGTCGGATTCTTCTTGCAATCCAGTTGCTGTGACACTAGTATAAGAATAGACATCTATAGATATCTTAGTCAAGTAGCAAATGAACCATAGAGTACATATTTGTATGACTGATGAGCTCACGACATGTTTTCTGTGGTGTGCTATGGGCTTTGGTCCTGCCCACAGCATACTGCTGAATCCCAGGTGCTAAGAGTTAAGTTGGCACTATTTTAACCAAAATGTTGAGTTAGAGTCTGGGTATGTCAAAAGAAACAAGCATTGACTGAACCTGCACTGTCTTTGAAAAAAAAAAAAAAAATGTTGGCTGCAGATGCAGTTTAATCATCTCAGCATAGTCCCTCTTGAGCTGTTCAGCTTTCGCTGACGTAACAGATATTATAGTGATTTTTTAACAAGAAAGTCTATGTATTCAATGTGTATTAACATGTATTAAAGATACAATAACTGTCAGTCAGTAAGCTTACCCTGTCTCAAGGACACTCTGATAAATTGCAGGTCTCTTAACTAAGCTGCATTTTTTCCTCTTCTAGCTGATAGCAGAAGTGTTTTATGCTGCAACTGCTTAAGCACTTTTGTCCAAAATGCTCTATCTTTGATACATACAAAATAACAAATTACAGCTAAAGCTGAATAAAGGAAAAGAAAGAATTAGGATAGAAAGGTAGGCCTGACTGGCAGGTACTTTGAAGGCTGCGTTTGAACATCATACATCTTTAGTATTCCAAAAGTCTTACTCATTTCTTAGCAGCCATAAGCAAACAAATCAAATTTTGCTTTCACTTACAGCAGAGTAACAGCACTCTAAATCATGTCTCTTTCCTGAGCTGTTCCCAAGGATGGACTTGTCTCATATTTACAGGATTGTAATTCAGAGCAGATCTTAGAACAGTGATTTTGGTGTGTGCATGAAAGGAAGTAAAGATGGTGTGATTGACTGGCAGAGAATGCTGAGAGGTGTAGTATGATTGTGAATACTTACAATCTTCATTCGAGACCCAAATATGAAGTCATGTAACCTTTAACTTCCTGTAAACTGAAGATAATATCATTATTCACATCAAGATTTGAAAGTTTGTTTCATAAAGTAGAGGATTCTTAGATGAAAGAATGTCATCTGTAAGGTACACAACACTGAATTTAAAATGGACTTTTGTGGCTCATAATCTAAACTACTGTTTAATGCAATTAAATGAAATCAGATTTTTGGCTAGTTACTCTTGCATTGAGCTCTCTGTTAAAGCAATTATATATACACATATTAATGCTATACAAGAAGTGTTTATATATACAACCATACATATAATAACCATCATGGGATGGTTGTATGCTGATACTTATGCTCCAGCTGTCTATATACTGTTTGCTTGATAGATATGCCTTGCACTATGTTGAATGGAAAATAAATTTCCTTTACATGACGTTCATGCTCAGCAAATTGCCTGAACATTTTTTTTTTAGTCTGGCTAGAAATATCTTGCTCTATGAAAAATATGACTTCTCCATTGTGGATAGCCATCATTTGACTTGCAAGAATGAAGTGTGCCTTCCCTCTTCCTTTAAAGATTTGCATTGAAAATGTAGCCACAAACATACTGTCTTACCATCATTATGCTATGAAATAACTATGCAATCATTTTTGGTGGCTACTGCTCTACTATCTGATAACCTCTTTTAGTTAATAACAATGCTAACATGATGTCTGGCAAATTTCATTTATCATTGGTACAAATATTAGTTCAGGTTCAGGAATTAATGTTTTATTTCCTTCCCTTTTCTTCTTTTTTTTCTTTTTTCTCCCAACCCCCACCCCCACTCCCCACCCTGGTACCCCAGCTTGTTCACTCTCTCCTTCCTTTTTGATTCTTTTCTTTCTTTATGAAAGCCTCTAAGAAAAGCTGACTGCTCAGCATCCATGATTTAAAGTTCAAATATTTGGTTTTAATTCGATCTCTGTATAAGAGGCTTGTTAGGATGCATGGTTTTGCAATCAGTCAGAAATTAGAGTTGTGAGCTTTCTGGAACAGTGAAAGTAAATATATGCAGTTGATAGATGCAAAAAAGGACCATATCTTTGCATCACATGCCAGTGCCTATGTGTACATCTACAGAATTATAAGGTAATTTGATAAAGAAAACATACTCCACATTTTTCCTCTTTTCTCAGTGGGTCAAAGGAGTTGTTTACATGTCTTAAAAACAAGGATTGAATACTGTTGATCTTTTGCTAGTATAATAACTGTTTTTGTTTTTTTTTTTTTTTATGAGGTGAAAACATAACTTATTTATGATAATTTTGTTTCTTTGAAATTTCAGATATGCAACTTTACCATGGATGTATCTTGTATCCAGATTCTTCTCAAGTTCAGATATAGCTTTCATTTCTTACATCTCTTTAAATTTTGTGTTTGGCCTGTGTACTATGCTGGTGACTCTGTTACCTCGTTTGTTAGCTATAATTTCCAAGGTGCAGGTCAGTGTAAATCCTTTGCTTTACATTACTTGTGAGACATATGCACAGATGTACATATGTGTATATGTTTGTGTATATATATATATGTATGTTTATACATATGCACATACAAGATTTTTTCCAGCAGAAAAAAATTGGGTTTAAATATTCATTATTTTTCTGTTTTAGTGTATACTTTAATGCTTGATACCATCTTGAATTTTAACTTGTTTATAAAATAAAAAAAAATTGTGCTGTAATAATAGAAAACCAGCATTAATTGAAACCTTGACATTTTCCAGACCATTAAGTTGTAATTGGCACATAATGGGAGCTGTTCTGGTCCATTGAATAGATTATATGCATTGTAAAATGTGTTTGAATAATATTGACATAAGGGATAAACTGCATATTCCTAGGATTTGTAATGCACTGTATGAATAGTAATATGTGTGCTCACTCTATGTATGTAATTTTCATTGGTCATAATGGTAATTAACCAACTTAATGGAGAGGAGATCCAGAATGTATATGAATATCTATGTTTGTACCAGGTCAAAAACTTGATGTTTGAAGCCAAATCTGGATTACATGTCACTCAAGTCTGGAGGCAGATTTGGTATTGACTTGGGTTTAAGTTGGTGATTTAGAATTTATAGCATTCAAATTTTAATAATTTTTAGAAAACAGAATGATTATGGCCACATGTATTTTGTTACTATCTGTGAACCTCAACTAAAATTAGAATCCCATGGCCATTAGGCCATCTAAAATCCAATAAGAGATGAACTCTGCCCCAAAATAGTGCATGATACACTCTGAAATCAGTTAACCTGGAGTGAGATTTAAATGCTGTATCCAGCTTTGTAAGTGTGCTTATTGTGCTGTTGGAGAAAACTAATTTATTTTTCCTGTTCCCCCCTCCTCCTCTGCCCCAATCCCATTCCTCCCCTGGTGAATTTTAATACAGAGTTTTCAGAGCATCTACAATATCCTCAAATGGGCGTTCATCATATTCCCACAATTCTGCTTAGGCCAGGGTTTAATAGAACTTTCGTACAATCAAATCAAGTTTGACTTGACCAGCAACTTTGGAATAGATTCATATGTGAGCCCCTTTGAGATGAATTTCCTGGGCTGGATTTTTGTGGAAATGGCCCTGCAGGGAACACTACTTCTTCTTTTACGTCTTTTTCTTCAGTGGGACCTCCTCCAGAAATCAAGGTGTGTTACCATTTATATTCTGCCATAGTGGACACTGAACTAATTTTTAAAGAAAAAGAATAGTGAACACCTTTGAAAACCTGATTATAAATGCTTCTGATAACATGATGTACCTGAATTAGTGGAAACTGCAGAAAAAATATGAGTAGTGGCTGTTTTCCTTGGATTTTGTGAGACCTGATCACCAGGTTTTAAGGGATTGCAACCAGGGAAATAAAGTTACCCAGAATTCGGCAATGTCCAATTTGTCATGTGTCATCTGTTATGATCTTCTCTTTTAGGGGCCAGTGTTCAATTAAAAGCATAGTCAGCCCTTCAGAAGATGTTGATGTAGAAATGGAGCGACAGCGACTCTTTGGTGGAAGAACTGGTAATGATGTCCTTCTTCTGTACAACCTCAGGAAGAATTATGGAGGCTTCAGTAAGAAGAACACAGCTGTGGAAAGCATAAGCTTGGGAATACCGAGGGGGGAGGTAAAGAGGTCTTTTTTCTGTTCAGAAAATAGCACTTCATTCAGAACAGTTGTTCAGACATACTCAAGATGTCTACAATCAAAGATCTGTAGATAGCAGCCTAACAATTTCAATTACAGTAATTTCCAAAAATCGATAACTGGGTAAAAGCAGAAACTCTGGTGATGTTTAAAAAGCAAGTGTTCACTTATTTTTTGGTTTACAAATTCATCAGTCTAACTTTTTTCTTCTTGCTTATCCTTACCAAGTTACTGCTTTACAGGCTAACATAAAAACCACGTAGGTAGCATAGTAGTTCAATGTTCAAAGAGAAAGCAGGGAATATCTGGCTCAGTTGTAAATTGTAGAGTGAATCCTAAAATTATCACAAAGGCAAACTTGTAGCTCCCATGCTGAAATCATCACAGTATATTTTAATATAGCATATAATATACTATTTTAATAAAGTGAAATTTAGCACTGAATGTGGTACTTCTAAAGATTTCAGAACAGCATTTATTTGGTTTGGTTTTGGCTTTTTAAAAATTATTTTGGTGTTTTTGCAAATTGCAGATACTCGTTTCAAAAATACTCATAAGGAAAAGACTTTTCTTCATTCATAATAGCAGAGTGGAAGATGTAAGAAACTGGTCGATGACAGTGCAGGTCCAGCGACATCCTGCCAGTTTTAGATCAGTTGAGGCATAACTGGGATAACCAGGAGGATGCTATTGCTGATTAAAAAGCTATTTATCAATAAGAAAGATCATGAAACAAGTATTTTGAAAGTTTTAAAGTGCTATACATAGACTTAATATGAATCTTGTCCTAGCTTAAACACATATTCATCCCAGCTAGGGGCCTGAAATAACTGTTCAGAGTCATCATGTGTATTGGCTCTTTGGTGTTAATTTGCTTGTACAGAGTGAAGCAGCTCAGGAGAAACAGAAATATTTACTCTATGGACTGGTACAGGGCTCTAAATTAGAACTTGAGATCCTCAGGTTCAAATCTAGTATTTACTAATAATGTGGAAAGACAATGCATTTAGTTACTGGGCAGGGTTTTAAGTGAAGAGCTAGAATCCTAAATAAGTCACCTTTAGGAATTATGGAGTAATAAAAATATTAAATCATGGGGGTTTTGAGAAACGATTTTCAATTGGAAAGGGAATTTGTACATACAACATATTCACATGCAGTATCTTACAGGCATACAATAGGAAATACAAAAAGGGGAGAAACTGTTGAAGAACTAATATTACTTCTTTCAGCATAGCGGATTAATCACTTTTGCTCTTGTTTTTGATCTCTGTTAGTGCTTTGGGCTCCTGGGAACAAATGGAGCTGGGAAAAGCACAACATTTAAGATGCTGACTGGTGATATCATCCCATCGGCAGGACGTGCTGTTATCAGGACTCCTACAGGGTAAATAACACAGGGTTTGATCAGAATAGTACTAATTGATAATGGCAATTATCAAAGACACAGCATGTCTTCAGTCCTTTATACTGTACTCTAAGGACCTGTTTTGTTCCCTTTTAAATGTATATTGCTTTATTGCTGTTATGTCTCTGCAGGAAAGCATTTTAGCATTATTTAGTTCTGACAGCTCTGTTAATTGAGAATAAACTTGTCTGATAGAAAAACAGTAGGCTCTAGGAAGCCTTAGCATACAGCCTTTTTGTAATTGTAACAAGAATCTTAACATACAATATGTCCAGATGCTTGGATATTTATCCCCCATACTGCTGGTGCACTGAAAAAGTTTTCAGGCTTAGGCTGATGAGCAGTGTTTCAAGTGGATAATTTAAAAATGTTTTCTGAAACTTGTGTCCTTCAGAGTCATTAATTCCATACTTGGTCAACGTGCTATGTAGTTAGGACAGGAGGTAACGTTGGTGATATTGAAGCTAACGTTGATGGAATGATAAGTGAATAATGGACTCTGGGGGTTAAATGTAACCAACATTTAGCATTTTTCCCACAAAAATTGGAAGTAAAGTTATTTTTTAGTCAGGCCAAAGTAAAATATGTATGTATATATAAATGTATTCTGGACTAGCTAACAATTTTTAAACTTCTTATTTCCTAAATTATGTCTATTTCAAAACATGCATTTTGGAGACAGACAGGGGAGAGGTTTAATTTAGAAAGTTTTTAAAGTAAGAATGTTGAATTTTCCAAAATGACAGTTTACATTTCTTTGTTTTAGAAATTAAATACTTTCATAGGTCAGTGTTTGCTCACTTCTTTACAAAGATAATGAACAAGAGATTTAACTTCAAAATGCAAGTAGTTGGAAAATTTAGTTTTCTGAACAGTTTACACCTCTTTTGAAATGGACACCATCACCACTACCAAACATGTTTTTACTTAAGTGCATTTTGTTTGATTTCTTCGTTATCTTTCATACATTTTTTTCCAAGCAATTCAGTGTAAAAATAATTTGATAACAAAGCACTCCTAAAATGACCAACAAATAATTGTTAATCATGAAGAAGGAATTACTAGAAAGATTTTGGAGAAATAACTCTTAAAATAAGAGAAACTTACATGGGTAAGGGTTTGCAATGGTTATAGAGACTGCTAGACACTTGTTTTCATTTATAACTTCCCAGAACAGAAGACAAAACTTTTGAGACATTAAGCAACAACAAAAACAATAACAAAAGTTGGTGGGACTTTTTATGATTTAAAATTAGGTAAAAATTTACATTTGGTGTTCTTTGGAGCTGATGGGATGCTTTGTACCAGGGTATCATAGAGGTCAGAAGATTAGTATGAGTTTGAAGAGGATTTGAGATTTACAGAAATAAAATAATCTGTAATAATTTTTTGTAAGATATTGCCTTCAGGGCAGTATTTCATCTCCCAGGTTTTGTTTGGATTTTGAGGGGTATTTTTCTATAGATTTTAATGGGATTTGCCTTTGGTCCCACCTATGCATTTGTGAATTGTATGTGGCTCTCCCTGTACAATGCAGTACCAGATCTGTATTGGGGCAAATGATTTGATCTGGTGTGACAATTCCAAAATTTTAATATCCACTTGAAAGCAAATATAAAGTTATAAAAATATATTTTATCATCACATGTATTGACATTTACACTATTTTTATTATCTGTGTAACTTATTTTACCAGAACCCTTAAAGATATCTTCTAAAAAAAAATCACAAAACAGTTTAACAATGCCTGTATTCCTTTTACTAGACATGTTATGTAACTGTGGCTAAACAGATAAAAATTCTTCTGAAGTCAGCATTAGTATGCTACTGTCATTTAACAACAGGTTAAATGCTCTCCCTGCACATGATGTGTACTACTTTCATTTCCTCCACTGTGTTTTATAAATCCAACATGAAAGCAAACTTTAAGATGTAACATTATTTTCCAGATACTAAAATATAGGTAATGAAATTTGACACATTTAGGAGGCTCAAAAGGAAGCCGCAGACATTTACATTTAAATGTCCAAAATACCCTTGACAACATTAATTATCACCCTGTATTATGGTGGTGTCAATCCAGGTTATGGATTTTTATGTGTTTGAAGTGGCTGAAGTGAGTGTAAAACTCATATTCCAAAGTTTTCAGAACTTACCCCTAGCTTGAGAAGGCAGCCTCAAGCAAGAGGTGCAGCTACACAGTGGCTAAACTTGGGGAAACAAACAAATTCGAGGCTGGGAGAAGAGATTCATGTTAATCCTGACTTTGTTCCTTGCTTCTTATTTTGGCAACTGCTGTTAAGCAGATGATGGTGCACTGTGTTGTTGTACTACTGAAAATCACTAGTGGGCAAATTCATTGATTCTTCCATAAGTAAGATGGTTAATTAAGTTGACTATTCCATAAGACACAACAGGTCTGGAGAACCCTTCCTCAACAGTAGAAAAATTACTTAAGTTACTCACCCCAGGGACTTTTAGGTTAATTGGTTTCTATTTAAACCTGAGGAAGGGGGATATCATGGTAAGAAGAAGACTTCTTTTCTTACTCCACTAGTGTGCTCAAAAGGCTGGTATTCCTGGCACAGAGGAAGAGGAGAGTTAGCTGAAGAAAGCAGTGCTGGTCACAGCTGCAGACCATGTGCTGCTCAGCAGATCTAGACTTCTTTGTTTAAAATCTGTGTCATGAAGCAGCTTCCATAGAAACATTACCTTTGATAGCGATCCCTGATGAATAATTTGGCCATCAGCTTAGATGTAGATCCCAACTCCATTGTGTTTGACTGGGAAGAACACAAATTTTGTCCTCTGTGACCCTGAAAGGACAGGATACTACAATTTGATGGATCCTTCGTGATTTATTTTTCATGATCAAATAATGAAATGAGTATTCAAAATTATTATTATAAATATTGGAGAACCTAACTGATGTAACTCTATGCAGAAAATTCTTAGTTCATTACAGTTCCCATTTCCTTTAATAACTATGTTTTAAAGTTCCTGGTTTGAAAAAAAAACCCACCAAACCAACAAACAAGACAAAACAAATACAAACAAAACACAAAACCCATAACCCAAACAAAACCATATGTACATTTTTCTGATTGCTATTGTAATCATTTCAGTAAATTTAACATGAAGTCAGCAGCATCTCTTTGAGGCAGGTGCGCTGCAGCCTTGAATTATTTTCCAGGACAGCTCTTGCACCTTTGCACAATACAAGGGACCAGAAATGGAAGGTGACCTTTTTCAAAAGTGCATGTTGAATTGCAAAGTAGATCTTTGGGAAGTTCAACCTAAAACATCTTGGAGGTGCATATAACCCTTGCAGAAAGAGCCTCACACGTTGATAATCAAATTGTATTCGGGGAACTCCTGCTAGATTCCCAGAGTAAGAAAAATGTACTGAGCAGCAGCTGCCTTTTTAACAGGGCAGAAGAGCAGATTCACAGCATCTTCAAGTACTTCTAAAAGATTTGTTGGCCTCTAGGTTTGTTTGTTGAAAGTTCGATACTGCAAAACAGAAGCTTATGCCTAAGAATCTGAGGGAAAACTGCCTCTGTTTTCATAACAAGACCTTAGAAAAATACATAAAGCTAGACCTTATTTGACAGTTTTCAGTATCACTGAGATTCATAAGATGGGATGTTATTAAGCAGGGATGTTTATTAAATACTAGAGCCAACTTAATCTCTTCTGCAAATCAGAGTTTCCTAGCATTCTTGTTGATAGGGGCATTCTTTTGGGAAGGGAAGCCTAATCTTTTTTTATTAAGCTTTTCTCTTTTTTGTACACTACAAATTAGATAGATATTTGAAATCCACTATGTGCTAAAAACTTTGTACCTTAGCATTTACGTGGCAAATGCACATTTATAATATACAAGCAGGGCAGTCTACCGAAAACCTGATGTACTTTTTTTTTTAATTATTATTTTGATATCCTTCTGCAGAAAATGTTTTTAGGAAACTTCTAATCTTTGTAAACCCATTCTGGTTATAACTGTGATGTGGTATAGTCCAGAAAGAGAAATAACAGGAATTTATCACAACCACAGCCAACATTGTGAAGATAATAGTAAAATGCCATTCACAGATGATTTTGCCTTTTTCATTATTTTGTGTACCTCGTTAACATTGCATTGTCAGTGAGATATCTGTCCAAAGGAAACACAAAAATATTTATCATATAGTGAATGCTTCTCCATATTAGGGATACTTGCAACCCCAACATTAAAGAGTGCCAAAAAAAGAAGCAGCACTGCACCAGTTACTTTGGAAGATGTGGAAATAAAATACTGATACTGAAGTAGCAGCAGTCCCTCTCATAAAGGGCAGAAATACTAAAAGCAAAAAGGAAAATTACTAATGAGTATTTTAATAAAATTTGCTTACCTCTGTTTATAAAATATGGTGCCATAGAACATTAGGAGGCTCTGGCTTTTGAACAACATCCATATGAACAAGTTGTCAAGCTTAAATATGTATAATAGTTAACTGCATGGTCCGCTTGGCATTTGGAAGGTTTTGTTGTGTTCTCCAGAGCACAGCTGTTCCTCTTTAAGAGTACGAATGGACTCAGATTAGCTTATCCTTAGCTCTGCTGCCATAACTAGATTGCCACCAGTGTGTGAGCTGGCCAAACGAAAGCTAGTGCATGAAACTGTGAACATTTTTGTAGTTACTTTTACTGTCAAATAGCTTGAAGAAGTAAGGTGTTTATTAAATATGTACTAAGAAAAGCAGACACTTAACAAAATGGTAAAACAAAAGAACAAAGTGAGTCCTCCTAGTCTTTGAATACCTGCTGAGCTGATTTGTCAGCAATACTTATTGTCTGTTCCACTTGTTTTGTTTTTGGGTTTTGGGGGGTTTTTTTGAGTGTACATTGGCCATTCTTTGGTTTTTTCCTCTTTCCATATTTGTGTCTAAACCTTCTTCAGTTACTTGGTGTCATAAAGCTTCCCTTAGCTGAGGAGGGCTAAACACAGCTTGGAAGAGAGAGTATCAAAATCCTTTTAAGTGTCATGTCAAGATCAATGTAAAATAATGAATAATATGACTAGTGGTTTGTTTGCTTTTTCCAGATGCTCTATTTTGCAGGTTTTGCCATTGTAGCTTGCTGAGTGGAGTTGACTTTAAGTTCATAAAGCAAAGTCTCACTTGTAGTGGGGTGCACAGAGGAAGAAATAGACAAGCTGGGTGTCATCTCGTTCATAAGGTGCCCCACTGAGGGAGGCCTGAAGCATGTGGCAGTCTTCCTCACGTAATTATTTTATCTCCCATGAATTTCCATCTTCCTTCTGCAGGGAGATCCTCAATGACAGCAACTCCCCATCCTATTTAAATTATGTGTCAGTCATCTCAGTTTTTGGATTACAAAGTCACAGGACCAAAGAACTGCTCTCCAAAGAGGGGAAAATGAAATAGTTCTTTATAGCTAGAACTTGGACTCTTTTGATAGTTGTGATATTCAGCTTGATAAATAATTAAAAATGTAATTCAAATAGCTTTTACTTGAAAGGCAGAATAAATTTACATCAATATAATGGCTCAGATAGCTGTTGTTACACTGTATATCAGTATAATTAGTTTAATTATATCTAAGCTATAGCTACATTAATTATATTTTAACCTTGATTTTTTTATAATGTTAATTGAGCATTAGCATGCACTGAGATGAGTGTGCAGTTAAGAGTACAATGGAATGTCCAACTACTCTTCAATTTGTAAATTTATATTTCATTTTGACTAATTAATGGAATTTATCTCTCTACAGAAGCCATTTTAAATACCATATATATCACTGCCTTTATTTTAACTGCATTCAAAAGCTGCAGAAAAAGCATACAAAACTGAAGCAAAGTGCAGAGCAGGGTCAATAGTGAAACAATTTTTCCAAAACCAGCCATAAAGCTGATATTGAGGGTACTAAGTTGTCTCTGGATACTTGAAACAGGCGTACCTGTGGATGTCAGCCCATAGCTAACCGCAGACTACGTTGCTGGTAACCACTGTAACAAATAAGAACCAAATCTGGCCTCTGCAATAACCTGCAATAAACTGGAAACTACAGGTCCAGTTCAGGCAGGAGAAGGCAACAGGTTGTGTCCAAGCTCATTCTCACTCATTCCAGTGTTTTAGTTTCTTTTCAGTGTCAGCAAAGGCTTCCTGAGCACCCCATGCCACCCAAGGTAGCTTTCAGGGCTGGAATCAGGTTTCAAGGGTTTCTTTTGACACATAAAAGAAATGGACTGATGTAAAAAGGCCTTAAAATGCTCGATGGAGAATCAATTTTGAATCAAAAATTTTATTCACTCAGAGTTTAGTTCATTATCCCCAGTATCTCTCAAGTCTGGCAAGTTTCTTTCATTAATAATACAAAACTCTGTAAGATGAGCCCTCCAAACTTATGGAAGCCTCCTCGAGTCCTGGATTTGTTCAGGATGATTTGCACCGAAGTATCATAATTCTCATTTTATAAATGGAGACCAAAGCATTTAGAATGAGATGCAACGCAATACCTTCCATACTTCGAAGGCCAGACTGTGCTATTTTCTTGAGGATGCCATACATTCTGTTGACTTTTACCAAAAATGTACTAGAAATGTAATTTTTTTGACATGTTCTTTTGGTTCTGTCTGTTGCAGCTCTTCTAATTTTAGACAAAAATTAAATAATAAATGGAAGCATTGACTGCTCATAACAATATGGTCTAAAAATAAAGTCTTCACTAGGAAGGAGATGACTCGTGTTCCATGTTAGTTATATGTCTTAACTTTCATGATATGTAATGAAAGTTACTAACAAAATTTAAAGATAAAAATTACTCATTTTTTATAACAATACAGGAAGTCTTCTATTAGTGTAAAATTCTGGTTTCCTGCCTACAGTTTTTAGATATTATACTGGAATTCATTGTATCTACTGTACTATGGACAAAAAGGCTGAGAAAGTTTCAAAACTCTACTTATATGTTCTTTACTTATAAAACAAGCTGATTTTTTCATCTGTGTCCTGTTGTTTATATGAATGGCCTAATGAGAAATGTTAGTATGCTGATAGTAAAAGGGCAGAAAACAAATGTCTGTTTTTCTTCAGGTTGACAAAAAAACCCAAAAAACAACAAACTAACAAATTTCTACATGCTAATCTGTATGTCAGAAAATATTAAAAAACTACATTTGCAATTTTCTTGATTTCTTGAATGATTCTGGTGACATCATATATGAAGATGTTTGTTAAGGAAGAAGGAGGCTATAATTAGTTCAATGAATAGCAGCAGAATTTAAAAACTAAAAGGGAAAAGCATTTATAGTATATAATTTAGTGAAAAGGTTTTCTGGCATCATGTCATCACCACTTGAAACGTTCATTTCATTTAGACCCATGAAAATTTAAACTGAGAGATTAACTGAGTTTCAAGGAAAATAATTTTGCAGACATGAGGGCAGTTTTCTGTTATGATATGTACTATAATTAAAAATTATGCTGTGTTTTTCTTTCATCTATTCTTTCAGTATTCAGAAAAAGCTTAGGACCTGGCTAAACAAAACTGAAGGATGAGCTCCAGCTTTTTGATTTGGAAATCTACTCAGTGATATTGCTAAGGAAGGAATAGACATAGTACTATATGTACCAAAAAAAGTCTCAATAAAAGACCATAATCATCATATAATGCCCCCAACCCACCCCCACCCCCCTGCCCCAACACCCCAATCTAGTCAGATTTTTTTCTTTGACAGATACAGAGTTGAAAAAAAAAAAAAAAAGATCCATGAGTTCTTTAGTGACTACATTAGAAGCTCATTATTAATGGGAACTCTTTAAGTGTTCAAGCTCAGCATTAATGGATAAAGTAGCAAGATAAAGACCAAACTGAGAAAGAATATTAAATGATGTATTCTCACTGTACTCTTCCTTTATGAAAGCTAAAGATCAGCAGTTGGGCTATTGTTCACCTAAGGCTGGGTGCTTTATGGGAGGCATAATGCTAGGATCATATCTATACAATTAGCACTGGAGACACTGATAATGTTTTTATTTCCTGGTGCAAACCTGAGTAACTATTATCTAGTATAGTTCTATCTAAAGGACATTAGATATCTCTTATTTTTTGCAGCCATGAAACTTAATTTTTGTTTTTTATTGTATGGACCCACTACAGACTAGAAGTTTCTATCCAACTACAGGATTCATGCTGAGTAAATGACCCTGAGATTACCCCTGAGTGATTTGTTCTCTTGTGCCTGAACCTGGCGTATTACCAAAACCTCAGTCTCGTTTCTCCAAAGACAGAAGCTGCACCAAAAGGAAATCTTGTTAGTGTGCCTAAAACTTCCTAGTAAAACAAACCTCAGACACACCTCTCTGTGTCATCTCTAGATCTCTTTCAGATCACTGGAGAGTATTTCACTATGTTAGAGTTCATTGAATAAGGGATCCACTGCTTCTGACAGGTTATGCAAAAAGATCAATATTAATTAATCAATCCATACATTAAGGTATAGATCACCTTAAAAGAATAATTTAATTTTATTTAGGCGTGGCTGGAAACTGAGCTGGTAAAACTCTTTACGTACCTCATTTAAAATAGCCTATAAGTGGATATAAATTAATGAGGAAGTGCAGTTCTTGTATCCTTTTTCCCCTATTTGTGAAGTCTTTGTCTAGAGAGATATCTACAGACAGTTAACTTCCTTGGCACCATCCAAAGCTACAAAGATAGTAAAATTTTATATCTTTGCCATTAAGAGCAAAGGACCATTCTAATTAGTCCCCAGCAATGTTTGTCATAATCATAATTTATCTTTTCATAACATTAAAATATATTTTGATGCTGTGGTTCATTATGTAAAATGAAGAATTTGTGTTTTCTTTTCCTCCCCAGACTCCTGAAACTTGTTAACAGAAGATACATATTTATATTTTCACTAGTGATGTTATTTGTAGATTCTGCATTTAATACATTTATTTTATGTCTAAATGATTAATCATATATTTAGTTGTTTTAACTAGAAATGTAGAAAACCACTAAGGGGAAAACTGTTCTTTTACTTAGAACCTTTTAAAAAGTTTTTTCTTTCAAAGCTCGGATTTTTTTTATTATTAGGTAACTTAATTATGACAGGCCTTTTCTGTACATGTAAATCAGCATCACTGAGTGTTGAATTAGATGTTGGAATAAATAGGATAGATTTAGTGTCATTATGGGTAATGAGACACCCTTGCAATCAAGCTTGCTTCTTAGCAATGAATGCAATTTCAAGTAACACTGTACAGCTACAATGATGACCAAAGTATCTTAAATCAGGGTAATTATTTTTTTTTTTTTTCTGTATTGTCTTTTCACCTGCTAGGCTTTAATACTCTGTGTTTTGTTTTATTCTTGCTCTTTAGAGAATGCATGCACGCATATGTGTGTGCAGACACAAAAAGAATACACAGCAACATTCCTTCCACCCCCCCTACTGCCT
>JAVJGJ010000037.1:80099522-80111729 GCA_035590215.1 Microhierax caerulescens | reverse complement strand
TATTAGGAAAAATTTCTTCACTGAAAGGGTGGTGAAGCATTGGAACAGGCTGCCCAGGGAGGTGCTGGAATCACCATCACTGGAGGTGTTCAAAAACCACATAGATGTGGTGCTTAGTGACATGATTTAGTGATGGACTTGGCAGTCCTGAGTTAATGGTGGACTTGATGACCTCGGAGGTCTTTTCCCACCTAAATGATTCTGTGATCCTATGAAAGAAATAGAATACTTGCCTGATAACATCCTTGGAAATGATATTTTAAATTCATGTGAAGTTCTTAACAGAGTAAAATCCACAGTCTAGAATTTTTCGTTGTGGAAACTTGCCCTGCCCTGAAGTTAGTGAAGACTTTATTCCTTTATACCAACAGTGGTATAATGGTACATGGCAGTGCAGTCTGAGCTCCCTGTCCATCTACCAGCTCTACTGTTTTTTTTTGGATTGCTCACCAGCAACAGGGAATAGCAGTGGCAGAGCAAATATCTTCTGACTTGGCTCCTTCTTCCCTAGCAATTAACCAAGCTGGACCCAATGGGAAGATGCAGAGCTGTGAAGGAGAGCTGGGAGGGCAGGGATGCAGCAGCAGCCCTGTGTCACCTTGTCTCTCTGCTGATGCCTGCCCTTGCACATTGCTCTTGGAACCGGTACAGCGTAACTTCCATTGCTTAAGCAATGTGCATAAGAATATGGTTGCCATTTCAGTGCTTATGGGTTTATTGCAGCTTCCCCAGCTAAATATTAGCAGTGAGCAATTCTAATAAAAAATAATGTGTTGATTAGATTGCCTGTACTTAACTTTTATCACATGTATGTTAAGGAAGAGAAGTTCATTTCCTAAATTATTCTGAGACAGATTGTGTGGTTATAGATCTAAGGAAAATCCATTAACTTTGCCTTCTCCCTAAATACCCCTATATTTGTCTTTGTGTATTTGTGAGACACTGTTGTACTCACATTGCTGAAATATGCATATGAATGTGCAGCTTTGTTAAAAGATTTGAAAAATAATGCTACAGGCCCATTTTTCTCATTAAAAAGTTAAAGAACTTTTTTTTTTTTCTTTCTGTATTTATGATTGGTAATCATATCTTTTTGCTAACAATTCCAAGCAATACAGCAATTAAAGCATAGTTTAATTAACATAAATTCAGGTACATTGGAGAGTGAAACATCCTGTAGTAATTAAAACATAGGCATAACATATGTTTTTTAATTTCTTATTGTTATCATTAACAACTTTCTTATTGAAATTCTATTGTTCAATAGCATAATACCAAAAACACAGTGGTAATACAGTAGGCATACATGATGTTATTTGACATAATCACAGGAAAATCAATTAAAGCAAATGTTCTTCCTGTCTTGATAGTGTAGACAAATGGATTTATGTTTCTGTGTATCATTCTCAGGTTTGGAAACGGCTATTCTGTCAAGGTTTGGCTTGATAAAGAAACGAGCTATCAAAGAATGATTTTGGACTGTCTACAACTGCATTTTCCTGGAACACAGTTTAAGGTACAGCTAAAACATTATCATCATGGGTTTTTTTCTATGGCAGGATTAAGTATGGGCTGGTAAGAACAATATATACACGTTTGGATATATTGATCTTTTTTGAAAAACTACATATGAGCATCCTTTTTATTTTTCTGTTAGGCAATACTTACAAATCTGACTTTTTATATTGATTAAATCAACCCCAAACAGTCATGTAAATAAATAGGCCCTTCCTCTGAGTCAAAATTTCCTTTTGATTTCATTGTTGATGAGCTGAACTTGCTTTTATGTTCATCTGAAGTAGGAGTGCAGTGTAGTCAATGAGAGTATTTGCTTTGATTGCTTTCTGATAAGGTCCAGAGTTGATAAATGTCAGTCTTTACTGAGATCCTTTTACTTGATACAAAGCCTTACGAAAGCCCTGTAGTAATTACACTTAAAGAAAAATTCTCAAAGGCCTTTAATTATTTTGTTATTTGGGTTTTTTTTTACTTTATACATGTTTAGGAAAAGAATCATGTGAAATTGTGACTACCTTAGATACAAACCTGTTTGTGTATATAAGTGTTTGTGTGTGTGTGTGTATTTGCTTAGCCTTTTCCCAGACTGCCTTGAATCTATAGTATAAAATTGTCCTTTATTGAGATTAGCAAAATGTCATCTCAGAACATGCACAAAATGTGTGCTCTGAGTCTGATCATTTCTTTGTGCTAGCAGCGTAGATGAAATATATCCTTGTTTAGAAGCTCTCATTTTACATGTCAATCTGCAATGAGAGCCATTGAAGCTAGATTGGTTATAGGCAAGTGTAATTCTATCATAATGTGCATTTACTTTTATCTATTTTTATAAATTTTGCTTGTTTTAAGGGACAGCGTCTTAACCTGCTCGAGTACCTCATACCACGAGGCCAAGGGTGCTTAGCAGAGCTCTTCAGAGTCCTAGAGAATCTCAAGGCTTTTTTTCCCATCAAACACTACTCCATTAGCCAAACCACATTAGAGCAGGTATTTTTTTTATCTTTTTTCTTTTTCTTCATTTTTTCCCTTCCTTTTTTTTTTTTTTTTTTCTTTTTAAATATGCTGTGTATTGTAATTATTGATGCAGTAAAATACTGTATTGTTTGCTGGATCACCCAAATGTGTGCAATAAACCAGCAGTTCAAGCCATCTGAGGTCTACACAGTAATTTCATAAACCCTACTGCTTTTACACTGGAAGGGAGCACAAAAAAAGCATTGCAGTAAGCCTTATGTTTCTACTGTGTGCAAGCAAAATCAGTGCTTAGATGCATCTGGATCTGTGTGGGATAAGAAGATGGGACTGTGAACTGCCACTTCCACAGTCCAAAAGGTGGGATCTTACCAATGTCCTTGACAAGGTTGAACCAGTCCTTGTGAATGACAGTAAAACTTAGGCTTACAAGGACTTTTTCCTTTGAGAGTTTTCTTTTGCAGTGAGTGTCACACTGCACATTAGGGAACAGTGGAAATGCACAGACAGACAGAAGAGATCCCACTACTAAAGGCTGTGAAATCCTATCTGGGTGAAAGAAAGAACAGATTTGTGGCAAGGATGGAATTTCTGGGTGGTTGTGATGTGTTACAACATCCTCATTTGCAACTTCTTATGTATTCTACAAACTCAGAGAGTTGCATCTAGTCAAAATATTAATTTTCTATGATAGATGGTATGAACTTACTCCTTTTTCTCATGTGCAAATCATTAATGAAGTATTCTGATCTGTACTGATCTATTGACTGCTTTAAATGATCTATTCACTGAATGGCTGAAAATAAGATAATTTCAGCCTGTTGATTGTTCAGGCATTGTTCACCCAAGCTTATTTCCTCTCCATTATTCATGGTGATTCATCACCTCAGTCACCTACCATTGTTCCCTTTCCCTGACAAACTGAGTGTCAGTTTTAAACAGGGAAATCTTTCTCCTGAATAACAAACACCCTTATAATACATCCTAACTTTGTTTGCATATGAATATGATCATTTGAATCAAGAATAGCCATCTTTCCCTCTGCATTCCTTGCTGTCAGATAGATGTGTGATTAAAAAGCAAACAAGCCTTTCTGTAGTAAGGTCTGTTAAAAAGAATTAATTAAGGAGCCACATTAGTCATCGAATCATCACTGCAACGTTCATAAGTACACTTTCACCTTGAAGTAGCTGAACTCTCATCTGTGATGGTTATTGATGGAAACAGCAGGCTTAAGTTCCTTAGGTGTGCCATTTCAAAACAAATTAAAACAATTGTTTCCCACTAACTTGTGCAGCAATGTAATATAATATTCATACATAAGTTACTAAGTAATTTTACCATTATTTTTATAATTTGTCAAACACTGTGTTAGCTGGAGAGGGATTATTTCTAGAGTTTATAAAACATATCTCTAGAGAGGTTTCCTCAACATCAACTATTGGGTTTTGTGTCACTAAAGCTTAAGGAAAGGAACTGAAAATGTCATCAGCTACGTCTCTGAAGTTTCAGTTCATGTACTGTTATTTTGAAAGTCCTATTTTTTTCATGTCTTACAGGTATTCATTAATTTTGCTACACAACAGCAAGGAGTCTCACATTCTTCACAAGAATCTCCTGTTGTTCATCATGACCACCTGCCAGTCTAGGCTCAGAACAAAATACACCTTCAGCAGCATCTGTGTGTATATTTGTGCATACATATGCCCATTTTACATGCAATAACTTTTCAGCTGTTAACAATCTGTGCATGAGAAACAAATAGTAGAAGCAAAGGTGAGTTTGCATTTGTAGGCTAGAAGGAATGCTACCAGTTCTGAGTTAAACAAGAAACTGGTTACATACAGGCCAAAAATCTGCCAAAAAGTAATGCTTTTGAATTAACTGCAATTTTAGACCATAAATGGCCTAATAAATATAGCTTTGTGTATTAAAAAAAAAAATATCAAAAAAGGAAAAAAAAAGGCTGATTTGAAATGTCATGAATTGTCATAGCGTATAGTAGATTTTTTTTTGTGTGTGGTGGCTCTACATTCATTTGACTACAGTAACCTCTTGCATGCACACTCAATATCTAATTTTTACATGACAAGACAAGAAAACCCCATTGAAAGGTAGCAATAGCTGGGCTATCACCCCATATTTGTATTTAATGGCACAGTTTGAGAGCCTTTTAACTTCTGTATTAATTCAGTTCTGTGTTGTGACATGCTAAATTAGCTTTTTTATTGTATAAAGGACGCATTATATTCCATAAGGTTTTATGTTAAAGAGGTTATTAGTGTATTAGTCTGCCTCCAGTTATCTTAAGTAAATTTAACAAAGTTTCATAAATCATACTGGACAATGAGTTTTCCCTTAAGCCTGCAGGTTGCTGCTGGAGGAATTCTCAAGTATCTTTGTAATGACTTATTTCCTTTTTCTTAACTTTTTTCTTTTTTCTTTTTTTCCAAAAAGGAAGTAAAAATGCTGTTTAATCATCATGTTAAAGGAAAATAAGATAAGCATTCAGACACTGATCAATAAACTTTTCAACAAATGTATATTATGATGCTAGATACTTCAGATAAGGCCATGCCACAGCATTCAACCTATACATGCATAAAATAAGTGAATATTCAATGAATAAAATCTCCTTGTGTATTGTAATGGGAGAAAAAATTACCAAAAATTTTGGAGTAAACTGCTGCCTCTTTCAAAACAAGTCTTTGCAGCTCCTGTGAAATGTGGCTGATGCCACTTTTATTGGACTATGTTTTCTGATAGTTGAAATTGTGGAACCAATGGCTTAGAAGTTAATTGCTGCAATATAATTCTGGGGTAGGCAGGAGAGGGGGAAGTATATTTTGAGATGGAAGAATTTGATTTTAAATGGACAATTTTGCAGTGCTGCTGCTCTAATTCCCTGCTGTACCATGATGAAATATTAAAAAATACATATTTGTGGTTTAGGGTTTGCAAGCTGACTCAGAAGACAGTTTATTGAGGCTTGACTTGTTGGTGTGGTTTTGGCCCACTATGCTTTTTTAGTGTCAGAATTCAGGTTACCTATTTCTATAAAGGTGAATTTAAATCCTGAAAAAGTAAAAAAGAAAAAAAAAAGGAAGATTTACAGTCTTGATCTGCATGTACATATAGATCAGAGTGAGCAAGCTTGTGAAACTGCTTTATCATTACAACGGCTTGGTATATGCAGTCTGCTGTATAATATTAGAGCTCCGCCATGGTCCTCAAGATCCAAAGCATTCAAGAGCCATTAGATCCCAACAGTCAGCATCCTGGTAGAAATGCCATGGCACAATAGGGTGGCCATGTTTGAGGTGAAACAGGTTATCTTTAGTTTCTGCACGAGGCTGGGAGTGGAAGGTTTCTAAAGTCCCCAGTCAGAACGGAAAAAGGTCAGTCTTACAAAGTAGAGTGTGAAAGAAGTAGTAGAGGTGAAAGAAGAAAGTGGCAGATGTAGGAAATTTGGGCAGAAATAGGGTTATGCTGTTGAGAGTGTCCTGCTTTATTTCAGGATCTTAGGGTGGAAGAAACTGAAGGTACAAGGCAAAGCCAAGCATCTTTGAATTATGTCTCAACAGAATAATATTTCTGGACCCCTTGCTCAGATGAAAAAAGTAGAAGGGAATATATGGGACGAACACGCTCACAGAGCTTTTTATTTTTTTCCTGTTGGTATGTTAATTTGTAAATTGTTGACTTTATGAGTTTTTAGCCTTTTTTGGTTTTTGTTTGTTTTCATAAACTACTATCAGCCATCACAAGTCCTTAAAATATGAAACATACACAAGGAAATTTAGAGGATAGATTTTAGAAAGATGGTGCCAGCTCTTGGGGTGTGAGGCAGTTGAGCCAAAAAGTCCCATTTGTATGAAATTGTGACATGAGTGCTTATTCCTGCTTAGGAAATGTGCCAGGGAGCTGAATTAATAAAGCAATCCTGCAGCTTGCTTAGACCAAAGGAAGCATAAAAACATACAAGACTCACTGTGGTGAGACTGAAAAACGGTAGCCTAGCTGAATGCTTAGATAGGGGAGCTTTTTCAAGGTTTGGCTGTGTAACACTAATTAAATGTCATTTTTTTCTGATTAAAATGTGAAAGATTATATTAGTTTAATAGATGAATACAGTAAATAAAGTTTACTTCAGATTGATGGTTGAGTAAATTCAGTTAACGGTGTTTTTCTTTTTTTAAATTGCTTCATATGCATCTCAGGAGAGCCAATTTAATTCAGCAAGTAGCAAACAATTTCTGTCTACCAATCCTTTATGGCTGAAGAAGGTCAAAATCTAATTGAGTTCCAGAGTACTGGGCTCTGTCTTAGAGGATATTTTCCCTCTCTTTGACTTGCTGTATTCCTGAAGTACGTAAGTTTCAAGAAAAGTCTTCTGAAGATTTTTCAGGGTTTTTTTAATTTTAATAATAATAATAATAATTCCTAAGCTAGGAGTTTAGACAGAAAAGGTCATTTATGCATTAATGATGGAAGAATTTTTGTACTCATAAATCATGCAGAAATAACTCTTCTTCTAACACCTCTGCATTTTGAATCAAAGACAGCTGAGGATTTTAAACAATAACTTCTCTTGTAAGATTTTTGTTAGGAAAATTTCATGTTCTTTCAACTGGAAATTTCACTGACTATGAAAGTGTGCCCTTCACCTTGATTCATAAAGTACCATTAAACTCAAAATTAGACAATCAACTGAATATCTGAAATGCTCAACACTGAAATCAGGGAGATTATTTTCATTCTTGTAAGGGACTATTCCCCTATCTAAGTCAAAAGAAGGGCTTCTGCCAACCATAAAGCACATTGTTTCATGCTCTAATTTAATTTTCATACAATTATAGAATGAGGTGGGCAAAAATAAGCTATAGGTCTGAACCTTAAAGTACCACAAATGCAGTGGAGGTGGAGGGGTGGTGGTAGCAGTGGGTAGGATGGTGAAAAGTCATGGATCCATTTTGAATCTGGCTACATATTAAATTTCTGTATGGATTTTTGTCCTGAGAGGAAAGAACTTATTTCTCTGGTTTGGTTCAGTCATGACCAAAGATGATAAATTTCCCCCAGGGTAGCAGAAGACCTGTGATGTGATTTCCAGCAGAGAAATTGGGCACCCTTTGAGCTTATTGGTCCTTGTGAAATTTGAATCACTGGGACTTGAAATCTCATAAATTAGGGAGTTAAATCTGACTTTTGCTAGAACTGCTCAACTCCTAGATCAGTCTAAACCCAATTTAAGTAAGAATATTGCTTTCCTGGTCTTTTCCTAGAAAGTAGTAAAGCTGCCACTTGCTTTGATTCAGTTTAATATGATTTAATCTTTTTGTGTCAGAACTTTCAATTTTTCTTTCTAAAGAATAGGGAGATCAAAGCTAGCAGTGCAAAGATCTTGCTTTAAGTGATTGAGAGCTGACTAGGTCAGACAGTTTTCCTGAGATCTACAAAAACTGAAAAGAAAATGCTTCCTGCATTGTGTGTTGGATACTTATATTACAAATAAAATTGATGCTGCAACTCCAGTGAAGGTAGGCAGCAGGTACAACTATCTTATTCTTGCGTGGGAAGAACAGTCTGCTACTATCAACAGGCAAAGTACTGCTGAATGCTTTAACAGATGAATTCTTCATGCTGAATAATGATATGGATCACTGAAAGAAATCCAGGCATTTTTATTCTTTATTAAATTTTTGTATTACAGTGAATATTGTTCCAGCAGTACCCTCATGCTTATTGCTACATGGAAATACATGTTGGGGTGGATTCTGGCCCCTTTCACAATGTCTCTGTAAAAGCCATAATCAAAGACATCATCACTATAGACTTGTATGGACTTCTTTAGCTTAGGCAGATCAAATCACTGAGGTTCAGATCTACTTTCCCACAGAACACAAATAGAAAAAAGGAGATACAAGCTATATAGGCAAGTGATTAAGTCAATAGTTGAGGTTTCCATCTGCAACTAGATTATTCCAGCTATAGGACACCATACATACATAATTTTGCTGCCTGTTAGGCTGCTGGTGCATGCTATGGACAATTGAAAAAAGTGCCTGAGGATTCAGCTGACTCTAAGGTACCCAACAGGAAAAGGATAGGAATACCTAATGTGCTATGGAATAAGGTAAGATCAAATAGAAGCCCTTCCACCTTCATATTGAGGCAATAAATTTTACTTTATAATTAAGTGCAATGCATATAATTCAAGAGAAGTATCAGAAACATTTTTTCCTTTAACTTGCGTTAGAATAGAGAAATTGCAAACCTTATTTCATATAGCATTTTGATACCATGTTTAATTTCTATTCTGTATCCCTTACTACATGCAATAACCAGACCCCCCCCAAACCCTCAGCTCTCCCCTCAGACATCAAGCTTTTGCAGCTTGAATCACCTTCTACAAACTGTGAAAGTTTGTGGTTTTTTTTCTTTAATTTTGTTCAGATCTGGTTCTTAAAACTTTAATAACTATAGCTGAGAACTTAAGTGAAGGAGTGTGTGACATTTATACTGAATCAAATGGAATATGCAAGTAATAATCTAGCTGAGCAGTTGTAGGCATCTAGTACTTTGTAGCTGGTGATAATTGTCTAATAAGAATCTGAAATTGTTTTCTTAGGAATCTGATATTATGAATAATTCTGGTAGCAATGTGTGAATCCAAAATACATTTAATCTAGAGAAGAGGGTATTCTCAGTATATAAAAGGTTAGAATCAAGGTCTTGCACAACATTTTGAAGAGTTGTTTTGTTGGGGTGGTTTTTCTCTCCCAAAGTTAACTATGTGATTGAAGTGGCACTTGTCAGCAGCCATCTAGTCACAGAAAATACTTACTGATGGCCCAGAGCCAAGATTGTTTACATGCTGGTCATTGAGACAAGCCTATGCTCCCATTTCAGTAGTCTTCTTTTCACTAACTGCACGTTTTAGATGAACAGGTAGTAAAAAGTCAATGCACAGAATTATATTTTCAAGTCTTTGCAAGCTGTGAAATTAGAAATAGATTTTCTACATGTTCAGCAACTGGGTAATGTAGAAGATTTTAAGTATTTCTATATATTACATTATTTAAAGTAAATTTTAAAAACAGTATTCACAGAAATGTACTACAAAGTTATGAGTTATTGTGTGCATATACTATATAGACTTCTACCTTAAGTCTAAGTGTGAATAAATAGGTCCATAGTTATGTATTTCTAATTGTGAAAAGGATAGATTTAGCTTTAAGCCATTTGGACACCTTTGATTCTACGGTTCTGACAATTATCCAAGATATTTCTATTATTCATGACAACTTTAAGAAAAACATAACTATTTCCATCTTTAAATTTTCAAAACTTAAGAATTCTGACAGTTAAATTTTATTTATAATGTGATACTTTTCCTGACTTTGAAGTTGGGCTTGTCCCAATGCCAGGCTAAATAATGATCAAAATATCACAAGAACTCTGTGGTTGTTGAAGGATGGGAGGCGCAGAAGAGAGCTGTCCAGTGAGTGTGTAATCTTGAGCTCCATGGCTGCTTTATTTCATGAGGAATGCAAAAAACCTGATAAGTGAGTACTATCCAAAAAGTTTAGTTAGAAATGTATGTTATTGCAAGACTTTCTAGCACTGAGATGAAAAGTGTTATAAACCAATTGTTTTGACTTTTCACTGTTTTTTGCTTTTAGAGTAAACCAACAGACTAACCCAAAGAAACTTGATCTGTTTTACCAGTCATTAACTCTTTTTTGGAAATAAAGATATCACTTCACAGCAGAGCTTCAGGTATCACGGTTAAACAAATAGAAATCTTCCAAAGCTAGTTTCAGATCCAGTGCAACCATATACTAACAATGCCTTACAGATCCATGTTTTTTAAATCCTTCGTATCTACTCTTTTGTTGTGCCAAAGAAGCAAGTGTTAGCTGGATCAAATGGAAAGGTGATTGGAGACATTTCATACAACAGTATATTCTTATTTCAAGCAAATTGCAGTAGATAGGATTGGACAATGAAATCTGCAATCCAGTTGCCTGATGTGTCCTGAAGGCACAACAGTCCATGATTTCAAAAACTTTCTATAAATAGTCAAAATAGTTTTAGGAAACAAGAAGGAAAACACAGAATGACTAAATCACTTGTCTGAGGTTGCAAAGGAGGATAGTGGCAAAATTAGGGAAAGAACCCTTTTCTCTTTTTCCCCAAGGTTAGTAAAACACATATGCAGTCTTGTTACTGAGTTTAGACAGAGCCAGTTCACCTGAGTATCTGGATTTTTTCAGTTCATTGGTCAGACAATAAATACAGGTTTCCTGTATTTAGGGCTAAATAGAGAAGGACTGTGTACTGGAAAATAAGACACAGGGTCTTACCCATCAGTCCATTCTTCGAACCTAACCCATGCATGCAGCCAGGGCAAAAGAGAGAGAGTGGGACAGAAAAGAGGAATGAAGTTAAGAAAAGAGGAAACACAGCAAAAGACATTTCTGAGCCAGAATTTCTATTGCTGAAAGATAGAAGTGGAGGAACCTTGGAGGTAGCCTGCCACTGGTGGTGTCTTTCCCGAAGCCAAAAGAATAAAAGAGAGGTCATGTAAAATATTTTGAGGAGGGAAGGATAGGGCTTTCATAAGATAACAAAGAAAACCTTTAACACCGTGCAAAAGAAACCTGACATAATATGATGCTAATTTCCTTGTTTACAGATATGACCACAATTAGGCCCAGTCTACTTTCTATTTGGAGGGTTGCTTACTACATGTGAATGTGGCTGTATTCTGTTGATCACCTACAGCCCTGCTCATTTCTAAGAACTTTGGCTTTCTTTGATCTTTAACATCCTGTTGTCCAATAGAAAGCATAGGATGAAACACTAACAGATCAGGACGGAGAATTCTGTATTCCCAGGTAAGCACGGAGCAATAGAGAATCAGGACCTGGCCTTTGGTGGGAACTGGGCTAATTTACTGTGGTGGGTTGACCCTGGTTGGATGCCAGGTGCACATCAAAGCCACCCTGTCACACCCCTCCTCAGCTGGACAGCAGAGAGAATATACAAAGAAAGGCTCATGGGTCAAGATAAGGATGGGGAGAGAACACTCATGGGCAAAACAGACTTGACTTGGGGAAATTAGTTTAATTTATTACTAATCAAAACAGAGTAGGATGATGAGAAATAAAACCAAATCTTATGAAACCTTCCCCCACCCTTCCCTCCTTCCTGGGCTTAAGTTCACTCCTCATTTTCTCCACCTCCTTCCGCTCAGCAGCACAGGGGGATGGGGAATGGGGCTGCGGTCAGTCCATCACACGATGTCTCTGCTGCTCCTTCCCCCTCAGGGGGAGGCTCCTCACACTCTGCCCCTGCTCCAGTGTGGGGTTCCTTCCACAGGAGACAGTCTTCTGTGAATTTCTCCAATGTGAGTCCTTCCCATGGGCTATATAGTCCTTCATGAACTGCTCCAGAATGGATTCCCCACAGGTTCACAAGTTCTGTGAACAAACCTACTCCAGCCTGGGCTCTTCTCTCCACAGGGCTACAGGTCCTGCCAGGAGCCTGCTCTGGCGTGGGCTTCCCATGGAGTCACAGCCTCCTTTGTGGGCACCCACCTGCTCTGGTGTGCGCTCCTCCATGTGCTGCAGGTGGGGTTCTGCTCCACCATGGACCTCCATGTGCTGCAGGTGGGGATCTGCTCCACCATGGACCTCCACGGGCTGCAGG
>JAVJGJ010000037.1:80036681-80092417 GCA_035590215.1 Microhierax caerulescens | reverse complement strand
TACTACTAGCATTCTTCCCCCTCTATTTTGTTTATTGTTTTGAGAGGATGCTTTCTTTTTATGTCTCTGAATGCTGACTGTGCGTTCATCTAGGCTAATGCTAATGGACTAACTGTGATGGAAATCAAAGTCCTTGTTTCTACTCATCAGAGACCCCTTTAGGCAAATGTTAACCTGCCAAAAGCATGTGCATTCCAAGGAAGATTTGCAAATGAACTAGTTGTTTCCCATGAACAGTAGTCCCTGACCTAAATCTTTCTGAGTTAAAAAATAAAAATAAAAAAAAAATGGTATGAACTAAGAGGCTATTACAGAAAATATTTTCTCTAGTGTTCCCTTTGCCCAATCAGATTAATATTAACTATTTCTAGAGTATGATATTAAATTCTGGTGAGTACAGCCTTTCACTGTGATTATTCACAGAACCGACCCTGTGCCTATAAACCGATGTTTTACCTAAGTGGATTAGCCCGCTTGCATGTTCTTTTAAATAACAATCTGCTAGTAACATTGGAAAGTTAAAGACAATTGGGGAAATATTCTCATCTTAATGTGTTGGATGTTGCCAGCTGACTTCTGCTGGGATTTGTGAACAACATTGCCAGTATAATGAATTGTAAATGCAACTCTGCAGTACTGAAAAAGCGTTCATGTGGCACCACAAGCACTATGACAGTAAATTAATTTAAGTGCTTTCTTTCCAGTTTTGCTCTATCTTCCTAGAAGTCTTAAAGCACTGGTTTGAATAAATGAAGAGCAGACCAAGTCTGGAGATGCAGCTGATCCTTGGTCTACTAATGTACAGTCTGAGGCAACTATGAGCTTACACACACTCCTAGGGCTGCAGGGGAGCTGGGTACAGGCAGGTGGCTGCAACCCTGGCTAGAGGAATACTATTAGACACAAAGTCCGTGTACAGGTGGTACCCAGTGCAGAGAGCTGGACTTACGTCTCTCCCAGCTTGCTGAGAGGTGTTTTATTTGGACTTTACAGCACTGTCAGCAGGAGGCAGGACACATTCCCATATACAGTTGTTTCCTCTAATGCTGAAGTGGGGAGAAACTCTCTGCATGCCTTTTCCCCTCTCTGATTCATTTACAGAGGAGCAGCCACTTCAAGACTTCCATGTTGACTGTATTGGTCCTGCTCTTGCAATACTTCTGCTAAACATAGCAACAGTATGACAGTCATCAGTGCCTGTTGTCACCCACAGGACTAACGGTAGCATGAAAAACAGTGCCTAGTGAGATGTGGAGCTCTTTTTAATAGTTATTTATTGCATGCAGGCAGTACATTTTACTTCAATATTTGTGAACTTGTAGCTTTGTTGTAATAACTTCTGCCTTGCAATTAAATTCTCCCTTGAAAACTGAAAAAAACCCCCACAAAGAACAATCTCTTTGTATAAGCTTATTTCTTGACCATGTTTGTTGATATCTGTTATACCGCAGCTTTTTTGTGCTGCTACTGTTACAGTAAGCAAAAGTAAGTCAATTTATACCAGCTGATGATTGGCCTTGGTGGCCTACATCCCAGCTACTTCTTTAATTTCTCAGTTGCTGTTGGTAAGGAGGTTTGGTGACTTCAGTAATTCCACTAAAACCAAGAAAGTCCTTTCATTTTGACCGATGTTAGAATAGATACAGGACCATAGTTTTTTTCTGAAACGCACACGTTTGATCTTTCAGTGCCGTTCATAAAATCCTCTGTGTTTTATAAGTTAAAGCCCTCTGGTAGCTGTTGTCTCTAAATCATCTAGCATGTCTCCAAAACACCTACTTAGTTATCCAATATTTTCCACTATTGCTATGATCACGTAATGTGATGACATGATTACAAGACAAGGGATTCTCACTTACTTGTGGTATACTTATCTGACTTAGCTATCTTTCCTAAGATGATAACAAGAAGACAGCAAGCAAGACTCTCTCCTCTGATTTACTGTAGGCTACCCCATGATATGGTGAAACAGTGATACGCTGAGCAAGGTCCGGGCATGTGCTTGATGATTCCTGGTGCAGTGTGAAAGTTGCTGCAGTGACAGGATCAACCCTGCAAACAAAGTTCTTCCCTTGAGCTGGCCATCCTCTCTGCAGGACCCTTCCTTGGCCTGATGCATGTGCTTCCACTGGACACCCTTTAGCACTTTCCTAGGTTTATCAAATAGTTTGGGTTGGAAGGGACGTTAAAGATCATCTAGTTCCAACCCTTCTGGCATGGGGAAAAAACATCTGCTAGACCAGGTTGCTCAAAGTTCCATCCAACTTGCCCTTGAACACTTCTAGGGATGGCACATCCACAACTTCTCTGCAACTTCTTCCAGTTTTTTACCACCCTCACAGTAAAGAATTTCTTCCTAATATATAACAGTTCAAAGCCATTACCCCTCATTCTATCACTACATGACACCCTTGTAAAAATTACCTCTCCAACTTTCTTGTAGTCCTCCTTTAGGTGCTGAAAGGTTGCAATAAGGTCTCCCCAGAGCCTTCTCTTCTCCAACTGTATTTATTTCTATGTGTCCTCATTTATGAAAACAAAACTTTATTTCAAAATCAGGTCTGAGGTATAGGTGGGAATTTAGGTGTCCAGAAGGCTTTTGAAGCCTGACTCAAGGCTTGAACTATTACTGAAGTATAGGTGGGTTTTTTGAGAAGGTAAGGCCAGAAGCACTATTTCTACTACTTAGTGAAAGTTTTGTACTGAAGCATATTCCTCCCCAGTGTAGGCTAACAATACACTATTGCTCCTAAAGATTAACTTGGTCACTAAAAATCCCAATTTAGAAAAATATCCCTCTTGAAGACAACACTGAAAGAGATATTTAATCACATTACTTAAAACACGTTAAGAACAAGGGAGTTCAATGCATGCTTGAAATTTAACATGCGCTTAAAATGTTTCCCCAACTGAGAGAAGAACTTAAAGGTCACCTTTGGATGATTGCCTACCTGGATGCAAGACTCTGGAGACATTTACTCTAATCCTCTGTTCTTTTCTGAAGTCCAACTCCCTTCAGTTGTCCATACTGCTGTTCACTGTTTCACAGGCTATGGGCTGTTTTAAAACTGTTCTGAGCATTGGATCTGGCCTCCTGCAGGTCAGATCTCAGCTTCTGCACCATGCCCATAGCTGTGTGTTGACCCAGAGCAGATCATAGAAAAATGAAGCTACCTGAGTGTCCAGCACTTGGGAGTGGAGGGTCACCCGTGCTGTTGGGTAAGTACTCTCAGCCATCAGTTGCCTTCTCTGTTGTAAGTACAAACTTACCATTGACTCTGAAAGTGTCTAACTTTTCTGTTGTTCTTTTTAGCACCTGTGACATACCTTTCATTTCTTTGCTGTCTTCCTTTCTTTCATATCTTGAGGCTGCTAAAACAATAAGAACCTTCACTTTCAAGATTTTTTTGTTTCTTTTCTCTTTTCCAAGAGATTTCTGGGATTCCAATTATTCTAGGAGGGCAGCCTCTATAAATACATGTATACTTTATGGTTTTTTTCTATAAAATAGATCTTACCTTCCCTGCAGTTTTACAAATGAAGGGATTGAAATCATTGGACAAGAAGCCTTAGATGAACTAGGTCTCAATATTTGTAAATTATCCAGAGTAATAATGACAGACTCATCCCTACTTGAACGTACTTACAGACTCTAATTCTTTTTTCAAAGCCAGAGAATACATTTTCTTTATGCATTTTCATTATAATTTTAATTAAATATTTTTTCATAAGTGCCAAGTTTTTCTTTTTTTTCATTATCTATTTCTTATAGAGGAAAAAAGAACCACATTTTACTTTCAGATGTTCTGATTGAAAAAGAAAAATGTAAGAGTTTTCAAATATCCTAGTATGAACCCATAGCAGTTGCTAACTCTGGAGTAATTCTTCATTTATGTAATGTTAAAGATTGGAGAGGTCTGAAAATAACAGCTATGATAGGGAGACATTTCTATTTATTGAAAGTCATGGAAATTGGGAAAGTTGGCGTGCTCTCATGCCCTCAATTTATTGCTTCCTTACTTGTGCTAAGAAGCCATAGAAGCAGTAAGTGTTGTGGATCTATTGTGTAAATTATTTCTGGTTCTGTGTAATCCTTTTATGTACTTACGGAGCAATGATTAACTGAATGTGAATTCTTAAAAACGATTAATGTTTTAGCTCATCATTTTGATATTCCATATATGTTGCTGTTTTGATAATTATGCATCTATTGTCAAAGATTTTTAGAAAGATGAATTTAGCCTATTTTTTTTCTTCCTGGAAAAAATCAGCCCTCACAGTCTCCACTTCTCTAAAATCTGCAGGTGTTTAGCACTTATTAAAATCAGGCAACTCATCTATGGTTGAAAAAAGTACATGCTCAGCCTTTTTATCTCTGCACAGCATTGAATAAAGTTTTGTCACAGACTTCAAAGATCCATCCCAATGTCCCTTCTTTTGAGTTTTTGCAAGAGAAAGGAATAGCTCTTGATTTCTTTTATGTGTAGATAGATAGAATGGATTAGCTGACTTCTGTTTGAATATTTGGTGTCAGAAGTGCTTCCTTCCTCTAGCAGTTGTCTAGGACAAGCTGGGAAAAGGATAGGTTTTTACTTAAGGAAGACCCTTTATTCAACAAGATAAGTATTCTGTGTGCTCTCTTTTGATGTTTGAGACAGTAGTTGGGCATGTCTTTTAAAATATTACTTTGTTTGCTGCCCAGCTTTGACATAGGAAGGGAGTGAATGGAAGTGACTGCTTCTCATTGGAAATGCAGAGCCCTTTCTGGTTGGCTCAGCTCATGGAAATTAAACATGTTGCCCATGTGTGCCAGTCCCAGGATAATGCGGGCTGCAGTGTTTAAGCTGTTCACAGTGTTGAGAGCACCTTTGCTCTGTGCAGTACTCAAAATCTAAAGCATGGAACTACCTTGGCTTCCAGATGCTGTGCCATCCATTACTGCAGATTTGCACTATTTGTCAGAGAAATAGTCAAGCTTTGGATTTATTTGCCTCACACTTAAGGTGTCTTATACTATGTTTCAAACACTAAGCATTGCCAGCATGCCCAGGTTGAATGAAGATGCGAAGCCCCATCTGAGATGTTCAAGGCCTCACGTGCAGATGCACATACCCCAGTGAAAAGGAGCTGCTATGGATGTAGCTTCTGCGAAGGTGGGGTGAGGTGTTTCAGCTGAACAAAGCCTACCTTTGCCATCACATCTGGGCAAGTCAGGTCTGGGTGCTGTTTTTTCCTATAGCTATGAAGTCTTCTAAGCGTAGTCAGGGTTTTTGATACATTACACCTACTTTTGCTGTTGTGTAATAGCATATTATTTACCTATCACCAGAAAAATCCCTCAAAACTGCTAGCAATGTATATTATATTTTGTATTTGCTCTCTCTCATAATGGTATGCTATACAATGGGAGCATTGATAAATATTCTGTAAACAACATGTACCAATTACCTTTAAAATAAAAGACAACTAGCAATTTTTCCTGAACTCTGCTTTTGGCATCAAAGAAGGTACAGTCTGAAAAAGTGTTTTTACCATAGAAACAGTTTCAGTTCTAGCAGAATCATCAGTATTTTTTGTCCCACTTCCGCTAAAGATGGTTGCCAATACCTTTGATCCATTCTTGTTCATCACAAAGTTCTTCAGTTTCATTAGGTTGGTATGGCATAACAATTAACTAACAGTGAGAAGCATCAAAATTTGAATTTTCTTTAATAATGGTGAATGAAAATGACAACCCAGAGTGTCAGGATATTTTTGAATACTTTCATGCACAATTTTAAAAAACAGTCTTCTCTATAAAGAGATGCCTGGAACTGTAAGTTTATAGTTGTTTGAAGGTAAAAGTTTGCCTTGCATTTAACTAATTAGGAGTCTAGCTATAATTGAAAAAGAATGCTTTTTATAAATTTGTAGAAAAGTGATACAGCAGTATTGCTGCTTGCAAATAGCTTAAAGTCACACCAGTGCTTTTAGACTATGACTTCATGCTTATCTTTACCATAGTTTGTAGTGGACAGTCCTTCATTAGGAAGTGAAACCATATTATCAGTTTTATTTCAGCAATTTAGCATACAAAATTAGAGTTCCCAGTGGCCTCCCCTCTCCTCTCCAGTTATTCTAGCAAAAGTAGGAGTAGCTGCACTGAAGGGCGTGACTAACTGAAAGGGGAAATGCTGTCATCAGAACCAGCACCCAGCATATCAGGGGAGACCTGAAACACTTGTCTTCCCTAGTTGGGTAGTGCACATGCATCTGCTAAAAAGCAATGTGGGACTTATTAAAGCTAAACTGAGCACCTTGAATATTGATGATCAAGTACTTGCTCACGAATCAACTTACTGCCTATAGGCGACACCCAGAAAAGACTTTTCAGATAGCCTGGAGTGCTGTATTTGAGAATTTGTCCCTTGTCCCTGATGATGTTGACAAAGATCACATTCTAAAGACATTAAACATATCCCAGGACTTCAGTCAACTTTAAAAAGGATACAGTGCCAGGGAGTGCCCAGGTTAGAAGACCAGCTGACTAGCTCTCCTTCTGTAAGCTTTCTCTGGCTTACCACTGTTACTGTTACGGATTTACACAGTTAATTTTTGTGGTGCATTTAGGCACCAAGAGGTAGGTGCTATGAAGAATTTAGGTCTGTGTAGGGGAGATGAAAATGAATTTACTTTTACTTAACTTTACTTGCCTGTGCTTAGAGTTTTGGATATGAAAAAGAAAATATTTACTTTTCAAAGACCTTCTCCATCAGTTTGTGAAGGTACATAAACCTCTCATTAATTAATCTGCAATAATAATGGATTAAATTCTCCTTTGTGGCTCCACATGTGGATTAGTTGGACAAAGGACATGAACTCCTCACTTACTTTCATTACCCTGATTTCCTAGAATGGTCATCCTCACACACAGACATGGCTTGGAAGAAAAAGCCTTCCTGGGATTAGCAGTGTTTTGAAATGCTTCTAAGACATTGCAGGAATATATAGCTGGCTTCATTGGCCTCCAACTAAAATATTCTGAGTACCTACACACTCCATCCTGGCACCTGCAAATATATAGATCTTAGATTCTGAACTGCACCAAAGTTACTTACTCAAAGTGTATAGTGTGGATATCCCCCATTATTTATTATTTCGCAACAGCTCCCCGGCCTCTGTGAAACTTTGGCACCTGTTTAGCACTGATGCTGTATATATGTTGGAGGACTTTTGCTGCATGTATGAGATCTTTGTCAATAATACGATACTGAAATAGTCAAGGAACAACTTAGTGAACAGTATTGGAACACGTAACCCAGAAAACACCCTGATCTCAGAGATGATTAAATAAACAATTCTGCTTTTAAAAGAGAATATTTCTTGCTGTGTTATAAAAGAAATCTTTGAAGCACAATTCTACCATTTATAAGAAGATTTTATTGTTCATAATTTCAAGACAGAATAATTGAAATACTGAGGAAGGAACTGAAGAAAGGTGTAGCAGGAGCTTGAAAGAGCTCTTTGGAGTGAGCCATTGCATAAAAATATGATTTCAATTTAAAAAGATATCTGTCTGTATAGTAAAGAGAATACTGTGCTTCCTTATAGAAATTTGTATATGGAAGCGGTTTGAGAAGGAAAAATAACCTTTTGAAATTCTGAAAATGAAAACATCTTAGCACATCAAAGGGATCACATAAAATAATACCAAAAAAGATCTAACATTATGAAGATACATGCAAGATATAAAGTTGTTATGCCTGTCAAAGTGTTTTTCATGTATCTTGCTTCTATGATGGGACATGCTCACTAAGAAAACAATAATTTTCCTGTTCTCTCTGAAACGTACTAATTCTGGCAGGCACGGAGGCACTCTCTCATATAATTTTTAACAGGGCAATCACTGTTCTGTATGAACAAAACATTTTAAGAGAGACAGTTATCAGGGCAACTTTATGATGCCTGATGCTACATGTGTCTTGCCTAGACACTTGTAAGTATGATAGCATTGGCTAGCTGTGCTCCACTGTGTGAGTTAGACATGAGCAGGGAAGATGCTCCTGGCCATCTCTTTGCTTGAGACCTTCATTGGCTCCAGCACAATCCAGCTCCCCATGTATCTCCTATATTCAAAATGGTTTTATGGTTACAAAGCCAAGCACTGAAGAATTAGAGGAAGGCTCCTTTGTGACAGCAATTTAGCACTTGCATGTGTGGATCAGGCTAACAGAGATCAAACTCCAACAAGGTAAATTTTGGAAGCACTGTTCAGGCCTAATCCCTTAAAGCTCCTTTGTCTTATAATAGCTTTGTGTTTAATTGATTAGCTCCCTGTCCTAGGCAGGGATCTTATAGAATAGTTACTAAGGGATTGTGTCATGAAATCTTTGGAAAGACAGCTCCTGCTATAACACGACACTTGAGGTAAAATAACTGATTTGTGCGTATCAGTAAGAGGACTTCGTGTATTAGTAAGAATCGCAACTGCTAGATTCTCTATAGCTCTCTGATTGTCAAGGGTGCATCGCTGATGGTAGAAGAAGGAAGGTTTGAGAGGGGAATCCTTTCATGCATGCAACAGAGAAAACTTCGAAAATGGCCTACAAAGACAAGACTTGTATGTGTGACTTCTAAAGAATGTCTGTTAAATCCTTCTTGGTTACATTTTTACTGCTCCAGGTTCACTTTATATCGATGTGCAATCCCCCCTATCCTGCTTTGTCTATTTTTGTTCTTCTACATGCATATTTCAGGAACTAATTTGGGTTGGAAAAGCCCTCAAGACACTTCTAGCCCAATCTGCTGACCAAAGCAGAGCCATCTAGTTCAGGCCAGTTACTTAAGATATTTTGGTCCAGACTTGAAAACTTCCAGGGATGGAGGCTGAACAGCCTCTCTGGGCAACTTGTTTCCATGCCTAAGTAGCCTCATGGTGAAAAAGCTTTACCATATTATGCAGTCTGAACTTCTCTTATTTAAATCTTAAGCCTGATGAGCCTCTTCCTTGCAGTATGTATTGCTATCAAGACCCTGGCTTTTTTTCCTGGATGACATCCCTGTAGATACTGGGAGACTGCTATCAGGTACCCCCCTCACTGAAGCTCTCTCTTCCCCACAATGAACAAGAACTGGTCCCTCAGCCTCTCCTGAAAAAGCAAGAGCTCCAGCTTCCAGCCATCTTGGTGGCTCTTCCCTGAATATACCTGTTTATCAATGCCTTTCCTGTACTGAGTGAGTTCACCAAAACTGGATGCAGGATCTAGATGTGGACTAACGAGGGGTAGGATCCCTTCCTGTGATCTTCTGGCTATGCTGCTGTTCATAGAAACTAGGATGCTGTTGGCCATCTTTACTGCCAGGGTACACTGCTGGCTCTCTTGCAGCTTGCTCTTTGCCATGTTATCCAGGGTCTTTTCTGCAGAGCTGCTGCCCAGCAAACCCATCACCAGGCTGTGCCATTGCGGGGGCTCTTCTTTCGCTGGTGTGGAGCTGGGTATCTGTTCCACAGTGTTGAATTGCATGGAGTTCCTGTTGTCCCATTCCTCCAGCCTCTCTGATTCCCTCTTTATGGCAGATCTGTCCTCGAGCATTTTAGCTGGTCCCTCCCATTTGCTGTTATCTCAGAACCTGATGAGACTCCACTCTGTTGTCTCCTCCAGGTCATTAAGAAAGATATGAAACAGAAGAGGTCCCAGGATTCTTACGATTCTGCACTTGTTACTGGCCTTCAGACAGCATATGATCCATTAACCACTGCTCTCCAAGCCCAATCATCCAAACAATCTTTATCCATCTACTAGTTCACCCATCCAAACTATAAGATAGTAACTTGGATAAAAGACTACTGTGTGAGAATATTGTGTGTGTTTAGTCTTGCTAAAGTCAAGGTAAATGTGCTGTTCTTTCCTCCTCCGCAACTCCAGTAATTTTATCATAGAAGGCCATCAGGATTGTCAGGTGTCACTTGGTAAATCCATGCTGACTCTTCCAAGTCATCTCATCTGTGGGTGCATAAATATGTCCCTCTAATAAGAAAAGGGAAACTGGTCCTTTTGAAACTAAGGCTGGTCTCTCAGAGTCAGTGAAACTGGATGGCATTTATGTTCCTGTGAAGGGCAAGGTGCTGCATGTTTCAAGTCAGCTGGAGTTTTAGCAGTTATTTCAGTGGAAACAGACCCATAAAGTAGAAATGGGTTTGTTTGTTAATAAAAAGCCTTTCTTAATTAATCATAGTTTAAGACTGAGGACAAGATTTTGGTTTTTTGTCTTTTTAGATAGAACCCATAAGCCAAACAATAATAAAGGATAATGTCTTGCCCTGGGAGGTGCTTCATCCAGCTACTCTTTAAATTGAAGTTCATATAAAGTGGAATGCATTAGGAACTAACCATAAAGAACACTAAAAATATTTCTTTTATCATATCTGTGCCTGCCTTAAGTGCACAATAGTTAAGTTTATAGCTGTGTCTTGAAACTCAGCCTAGAGGGGTTCGAACTCAATAGTTAGAAGATGGCTTAAAGGTCAAACCTGGCCTGCCCCTCAAGGTACCCTCAGCAGTAGTACTGAAAGTATTGTATACCTGTAGTTTTTCTGTCCTTTTCTTTTTTTTTTTTTTTTAACTGAAATTTGCACTTCTTAAATAATTGATTTGAGAATGCATATCCTAATGTAAAAGAAAAAGGCAGTGAGACACATCAGCAAAGTAAACAACTGTTTTGTTTTATTGACTAATAAAGTAATCCTTCCTTTTTGTTGTGTATTTTCTTTTTCCCCTGTTGCTTATATTTGATTCTCATGTTATTTAAAGTTAGGTTTAAACTGTATGCTAACGCAGTTCCTAAAAATGGGTGCTTTCTTTGCTACATCATCAAGGAGTTTTGTGCAATTTTTAGGGCTCAGAAAAATAACTGTATCCTATGCATGCTGTCATGTTGCATGACTAGTACAGATTTAAATCACTTGGCCAAAAGGATGCTCATTGCCAGGAGTAGAGGCTGTGCTCCACATGACCATACACATCAGAGACATTAGATGTGGATTTCTATCATCCTCTTGACTATGTACTAATCTGGTGATATTAAAAATCTTGACATCTTTTCTTACTCTGGCTCAGATTCATTTAATCTCATTTGACACATTTAGCTGCAAAAAATGAGTTAGAAGCATGATCATCTTAGAGTGGTGTGCAATCAGTAAAAAGGAATAAGCACATCCTAGGAATGATTCAGGCCATCTCTCTGCCTGTTGCTAATATAGGGAGTTTTGGACAGTTAGGCTCCTATATAGATGCCTCACTGAAGTAAACATGTTTGCCCATGTTTTCATTTAATCTTGGGCAAATTTTGTTACGAACAGGGAATTACAAATTATTTAACCCCTTTTCATTCCTTTGAAATTTTTAGGATCCCCCCCCCCCCCGCCTCTTTTAATATGTTCTTGTTCTTGCAAGAATCAGGGGGTGGGAAGGGGAGGGAAGGATAAAAAGAAATATTTGAAGAAATTTGATGAGCAAAAAGTTACTTCAACAGATTTTAATGTTCTGTTGTTGTTTTTAATGACTTTCTGACTAGAAGTCATTAAATGCTCAAAAATGAGCAAAACTAAGAACTATTGCACAGCTATGACTGGCCAGAAGGTGATAACATGAGCTCCAAGGGTACAACTTCAGAACCCTAGACCCAGCACGTACCTTTATCTTCCAATTGCTTTGCTTTGATCTTCAGAGCTAAGTAGAAACACAGATAACAACTCAGGGTAAGCGTAACAACACATTTTAAGGTATAATCTGGTTCTACAAACAACCAGATTTATTCAGAGAGACACCTTTTTTTTGGGAGGTATACCCTTTCTAGTTCTATGGCCTTGGTAATGGAGGAACCAGTGACAGCTGGGAAGGAGTCAGATGTTTCTTATAATAGGTTATTGAGTACAGCTGGAGGTAAAGGCTTCAAGAGAGAGCCTGCACAAGAAGAAAGATGTCTTCTAGCCTGCTCTGGGTAAGGGGAAAAAAAAAAGATAGGATTTATATGAGGAAGTTTTGTTCAGTTTATTTGGTTTAAAGGGTAAAGCTATACTTAAGCAGGCCTTAAGTAAGGTGCAAATCTCTTTTGGACTGACGTATTTGTCTATGGAAGGTTTTATCTCTTTAGTTGTATGCTTAATACATCATAGCAGTGCAAAGCTGATGTAAACTGCAGCCTCTGGGTGTCACTTGGTGTTTTCAGGGTAATTATAACCAGGGAAGGTCTGCTCAGATGCAGGAATAAGGGAAGCAGAAGGTCACTTGTAAAAGAGTATGCAGGCATCAACTCATTGCCACCCAGCATTCAGCTCTAATGTCTGTGAGGTACAGAAGCACTGTTGTTTTCAGGGCACTGCTGATTAGTACCTTAAAGTCTAGAGATGTTAAGCTCTTTATGATAAATCCCCCAGTGAATCTGCAGAAAAACATGAAGAGAATTTGTGAGGTCAGCTCTGAGCCTTCACTCTAAGATGCTGCACCTCTTAACTCTCTAACGGTGAATTCTTCCCAACCTAATGCAGGCTGTTTTCTCTACTTTGATTTCAATGCTTTTTTCTGTCCACCCTTCCTAGTGCCTAGATTAGCTGAGCTTCCAAAATCAAAAGGTAACTGATGAAATTTCAAAAAAAGCGAGAGCATGTTGTATGCTATGTACAATATACTTCTGTGGAACTGTTATGCCATGTGCAGAAAACAGGCTTGTTTCTCCTCTTGCTGATTTAAGTTGAAGTTATAATGTAGATTGTAATATTTATGTATAATGTAACTTTTATTGCCACATAAGACAAATTATTGCTGTTTTTACAGTACAGTAAAAGATCTGGCAATGCCCTATGCTTTGTTAGAACACAAGTGAATCCAACATTATATATGATATTTCTCTATTTGCCACTGCACATCTGTAAATTACTTGGACAAAAGGGGGGGGGGGAGCATTGAGTCTCTGTAGCATCCCATAATCTTCATTGTGCAAGCCCCAGGAATTATCAGAATTTACAGGAGTGCAAGCCTACTTGATGACTAGCCCTTTCAGCAGCAATATCTTCTTAACAGAATTTTTATGTTATCCCCTATTAGAAAAACACAAGAGATGCTTCAAACAGCTGTCCCTTAGTGCACAGAGGATAGTTATTCACAAAAATATTTGCAGTTGTAACATAGTAGTAGTTACACTGGGCATTTAGTCCTTTATATCTGAATCCAAAAATAAACCTGAAAAAACTAAATTTTAGAAAATTCTGTGGCACTACTTGAAAGGATAATATTTCTCATAAAGTGTGCCAGTGGTCTCAGGCTGCACATCCACAACATGATAAAGAAAGGCTTTTGGTTTAAACTGAACCAGTTCAGCTTATCTTTAGTTCTGGTAATTTTTTTCACTCAGCTAATCATCATTCCTGTGGGCTAATTTTCTAATGTTGCTCTTTATTTGCTCTCTACAGCTGTACTTAGGAAAGGAAGAGACTCTAACACAGTCATATTTTTCTCATTTATTCCTTTAAATGAGGTTAAGAAACTCTCAGTGTTCAGGAGAAAAATCTCAGGAAGTGTTTTCATTAAAACTCTGCTGGCAGCAACAACAGTGCCTCTGGCATTGAAGGTTGCCCGTGCGTTGCTCAGTTCTCAGTTGCTCTAATAGACTGTACACCTTCTTCCTGTTGAAGTGATTCAACGCAAGGAAGCAACTTTCTTTCTTTTGTTATATTCTGACATTTTATAAATTATTACTCTTAAATGTAATACTTCTAAGGCCTTATCATTTAAAAGATTTTAAAATACTGAAGCAAGGAAAGAACTGCTATGAAGATAAGGTTTTACTTGAAAGATCATTCTATGTTTGCTTTCTATACCTTGGTAGCAACAGAAGAATTTCTACTCCTTTGCTACCTCTGACATGGAGGGATGCACCTACTAATGAAAACAGGCAACTCCTTTTTGCCTAAGCACTTGGTTCTGAACGTGCCACCTGAAGGTCTATCATGGAAAAGAGGAGAAGGAACCATTCTGAAAACCCAGTGACATAAGATTGGGCCACCACGTTGTAAGGTAGAATATAGATGAATATCCTATTTCTCCTGTTAGCTGTTCTGACAAATACATAAACTGGTAAAACTTCAGCTAGATTTCTTATCAGTTTAGGTATTTTCATATGTTCTTGAGGAACCTCATCGATACCAAGACGAGGTGACCTCTTTATTTCAGTGTAATGGCAACTCCTCCAAATAATGACAGCCTTCCTTTTAAGCCCTTTCCTTAGTACATTTCTGTATTGTGTACAATCATATTCTTCAACTGGCAAGTTTTACTGCATTAGTTTTCTGGCAAGATCTATGAATAATTCTTAGGCATTGAGGCATTTTCCTCTCCAGATTTTCTGCCTGTCATTGTAAAATACCTTACTTAAGGTGGTTAATAATTGGATTTAGTAGGTTTAAATCTTTGTGTATGCAAGAACCATTGGAAAATAATTCTGGATATGTAAGAATAATTTATGTAAATCTTGGCATATTCAGATTACTGTAATTAACAATAATTGCCTTTTTTTAATCAGATCTGTAAAGTACCATTGTTTTGATACACAGTGTCCCAAGGGAAACTGCCACTGTAACTGCAGCTTTCCTGTATGCAGTTGGGTGCTCACTATCCCTTATATTAATGATTATTTTTAGTCAGCAACAGAACAGAAATTTGGTAGTGTGTGCTGACTTTCCATGGTTTTTTTTCATCTTGAAAGTGTATTTTGTACTGCAACATCAGCATTGGGCAGAAGAGGAAGTGGAAAGCTTTCATCTTGTATGCAGAGACAAACAATGTATTGTCTTGTCTTGCTTGCCAAAAAAAAAACCAACCTGAGAAGTGAAGACTCGGGAAGTCAGAACTGATAGAAGGGAGGAGAAAACCCAAGAAAAGCTTGTGAATGCACAGTAGTTCTGTCTTCCCGAGTCTCAAGCGCTTCTTGAGTGATTTGTGTTGCTATCTTTAATTTAGGAAGTCTTAAAGCAAAATAAAGACAGAATACAAAGTGTTTAAGGAATCTAAAAAAATAAAAGGGAAGGTCTGATAATGCCGTTTCTCTCTGCTGCTCAGTCCTGATGCATTTAACGAGCTGGCTAGGCTACCGCTCCTCATTTTCTTTTGGTGGAACCCTCATCACAACAGTGTATGGTGATCTTAGTGTGAGCAGTGCTGTAGGCTGAGGGGTTTTCTTTGTGGGAGTGAGAGAGTTTGTAATATGGAGCTTATCCAGTGTTTTGTGTGTATACTCTTATATATTATGTATTAAATGAGAAAGAGAAGATATATACATATCTCTTATCTTTTTATATATTATATTCTTAAATTCTCTATTGTGGTGGGATTTACTAAAAAATCTCCACAACTATTTAAATTCAAAAGGATGAGAAATACAGCATAGCCTTTGTCCATATAATTGCATCAGTATCAGAAATGTTTCTTAATAATAAAAATAACAAACCTAAGATTTATTTCAAATAACAAGTCTATGGAGTTTTTCAGTTAGACCAGAAAACAACTTGTGAAACTATCCCCACATCTGTGCCCCAGACATGTATGCATGCATGCTACTAGAATTCATCAGTATTTCAGTGATCCCTGGAAATGTCTGGCAAAATACGATGATGACAAACTTCTTGTTTGTCAGATATGCATAGCTGTATAAATTGCTGGTATGTCTGAAGAATATTTGACGTGCTGACTGCTTGAAATAAAGCTAAGATTGAAGAGGAACTGACTAGGTCCCCAAGGGAGTAAAGTACTCTTAATATTGTAACTTTTTATACTCCTTTCAAAACAAATCTTCACAAGGAGCTTTGTTTGTGTACACAATATTATATCTAGTTGTAGATACAGGTGGCAATGCTTTATTCTTGCAAATGCAGTTACGAGCACTTCAAGAATGTCAACAGTTGTGTCTGGAATTATTTGTATTTCCTGTTACTGAAATTCACATGCTGTCAGGTTCTTTGAGTAAAATGGTTCATACTGTTCGCATTTTTATAAACTCAGATTGAGATCCAAACAATTGGCACAGTAATTTGCTTGTAAAAATTATTTGGCAATGTAGAACTTCCTCTAGTTGCAAAATGGATCATGCTACTGTCTACAATTGTTCTTTAGTGAATATCCCTGTTATTGAACCAACAACAGCAGCAACAAAGTCCTTGGCTCATAAAGTTTCAGTGTGTCCTGTGAAATTGCAGTAGCACAGTTGTGTCAGGGTTCAAAAAGGACAGATAGGCTAGGGGAGATGGGAACCAGCTGAAGAAAAGTCTGAAGAGATTTGCCTGAGTGTATATTTTAAGTGGTCCCCTGAAGAAAAATGTGCTTTTCTGATTTTAAGTCCTAAAGTTTCCTTAAGTTTTAGTCTGTACCCTGGGTTATTTCATGTGTCAGAGGTTCAAATAATACTGATGCATCTGTCCCTACTCCTACAGCATTTTCTCAATGAGATTCATTAATTTATTTTCCAAAGAATAAAGGCCTTGCTATATATATACTTTTTTGGCTAAATTCAAAGAACCCCCTAATCTTTCTGCCTTCCATCTGCTCTAGTTTTTCCTTTGATTGTAAATTTTATTGACAAAACATAACATAAATTAATGAAGTCTTATTGACTTAAATGGAATAATGATAGTTTATAGCAGCTGAGGATTTTGCATTATGTCATATAAATACTTAAAGGAAAATCAGGATGCTTGCTTCTATTGGATATGCCATATCCCAAGAATTCTCTTAAAGTTATTTATTTTTCCTGTGTATGTTGTTGCAGTGTTTTTTGTTGTTGTCTTTTTAGCCAGTATAATCTATAGATCTCTCTCCTTTGTTTGCCTTATTTTCAGAACATGCAAATTAGGACTAACATTATTTTTGTCATGCAATTTTCCTCTGTAGTAAATTGTCTCCTTAGATGCTTGCTTCCTATCATAAAACAGGTGGGATTAATCATCTTTGGGGACAGTGTAGAACATCTCCATCACCTCTAAAGGAAGCATAAATGATTAATTTAGACTGGATAGGGAAAATTAAATTAAACAAATTCTGCCTGTAGTCACTATCAACCTTCACTGACTTTGTCAAATGGCTCTTTTTTGAGCATATTTCTGAACTCAGAGGAAGGAACTCAGTGGTTTTGTAGTTCAATGATATGCAAAAAAGAAGGTATGCATTCTGAAAGTGTATCTACCATTGGTTTATGAAAATTGCGACTCAACATGCACCACTAGTTCCTTTTTCTTTGGCTAATCTCTGTTTATAGATGCTTCAAAACATTTTGCACTGTCAGAGGTGTACCTGAACAACACAGCTAAGGCTTGTATTTTGCCCATAGTATTCCATCTGGTTAAACTGTAGTCTCCTCCTTTCTTTTTTGAAACAGGATATTAAGGAGAATGATTTCAGCTGTGGCTTGGTATCTAAATCTTCAGACTTGGTAGTTATAAATTTTCCTTTACTATTTGATAGTCTGTAACAGGGCTGCCCATTCTGGGTTCTTCATTAGTCACTGACCTAAAAAGCATGATTATTTGTAAGTTATTACAAATATTGGGAAGCCTCACAATGATGGAATCTGGAAAGGTCAGTAGCAGAGAGAAGTTTCCATATATGAGACTTTTTCAAGCATGAGGAGAAAGACAAGAAGTGGCAGCCCCATAAATAGGAATATAATTAAGAGTGCAGATGGAAAAAATAAGGGAAAGTAGCTCATGGATGATTCTACTGATGCAGCCAGAGCAAAACTGATGCATGTACTAATAGCTCTGTCATTTTCATGAAGTCCTTTATCCTACAAAGCCAGCAAAAAATAGAGTTGAAAGTGCAATTAGCATTGAGTGGTTTGGAGCATGTTTACATTTCAGACATAAACAAGGGCAATTTGTGTCTGGAGTCAAGAGTTTAAAACTGCAACAAGAAGAAACCTGGAGATTTTAACTCTTTGTTCCCTTCTTTTTAATCAGTCACTTTGCAATATATATGATGCCCAAAATGTAGTTGAATTGGTGTTTGTTCCCAAATAGCTGACCTGCTGCTGTGTATAATGAGTCTTTTTAGGATGGTGTCATTAGTCTGGTGTGGTAATGCTGCTGAAGATTTTGAAAATCTTTTCCTCAAAGCTGCTGTTGGCTTCTGGGTTTAGCTAGGACAGATAGGGGTGATCATGGGTGTTAATTTGGGTTTAAAGCTGCATATTTAAACCTCATTCTTCAGTTTGCAAGTGCTCAGAGTCTGTGCAGAAATTCATACCTAATACTCTTTAGAGGTCATTTGTATACACAGCATATTCTTGCTTCAATGGACAACATCAGTCAGGGCATTGTATTAAGTGGACATATGTCAGTTTGACTGAAAGTGTCCTAATCAGTACACTCACCGCCAGAACTGTTTCAGTGGTTCTAATTTAAGTTTCTTTCCATGCCCATTCAGATCCTGTTACTGGTGCTGTCTTGTCTGACAGACGTTTGCTTAACATACATATGCTTTTCCTTTGGGTAGTGAATACTAAGGCAGTTCCCTCTCTTTATACTTGCAGTCGCTTTGAGCTACTTCAATAATGCAAAATGGCAATAGAATTTTCTGGGACAGATCTTGGGTCCCCAGAGTTCCCTTTGCACAGGGATATATGTTGGAAGTGTAGTGCTTGTCCTATAGAAGTGAATTAGAGGTGGTCAATTGCACCAGAAAACTCACAGAAAATTGCACTGCAGTGCTCCAAAGGCTAACATGCTTCTAAACATTTCTGGTTAATATTTGTCAATATGTGTACTGTTTGGACAATTTATGTTCAGCCAGAAACAGTTATTAATTCTGAATACATTATTCACTATGAATAATTCCCATCACCATTATTCTGTTGCAGCAGTCATCAAAACTTAATAGTGCTTTTTTTCTAAGTAAGCTTTTGTTTATTTTCTGCATTTAGGCAGTGGTGAACTTGTGTTCTCATCACATGAGAATTATTTTTCATTCTGAAAATCAGATGTACTGTCTCTTTTTCTCTGGTGCCCCTCTCCATTTTTGATCAATACCCTTTGTTTCTTCCTAAACTCATTATTTTAATGCTTTACTAATTGTCAGTCCAGATCATTTGATAAGTAGGCTTAAAATTGTTCAAGATCAATCAACACTACAGCTCTGATTGGCACTTTAAAGTTCAGTCATTGATTCTAACCTAAGTCTCTTCAATTACAGTGCCTGTCACTTCAAGTCGCCGGTGATGTTAACTTTGAAAGTCCTTTATATAGGCATTTTTTCTGCCCAGCCTAATTATTTTGTCTGTTTGTCATGAAATTGAATTATTATAGGAATCCTCCGTATGTATCCACAGCCAAAATATGAAGCCTGTCTTCTCAGTAAGCATAGAATTCTTGGGTCTAGCACATTTGAGGTGAAGAAAGTATGCTTCTTATTAAATAATTTTAATTATCAGAGATTTTGAAAGCTAATTGAGATCCTGTTTGTGCCTTCTTCATTTCTGCTCCCTGTAATCTTTCTTGTTTTGTCACAAGATAATTCTGTGTTTTCTATAAAGGATTTCTCTTGAATGTCCAGTAAAGAAGAGGACTTTTTCTGACTATGAACATTATTTTTCAATTAATAGCAACAGCTGCTGAGAGAATCTGTCTGTTTAAAGTTAAGCTTGAAAATGGTCTTTAAAGTCTTTTCTTCTCCCTCCATCTTCCAGTCAGTAATAGTGCTTGTAGTGGATGTATGCATGTAAGTGCATGTTTGTATACATAAATTAAAACTGTTCCATATATTTTTAGACAGAACAGACAGCTTTAATGTTTTTGACTCAGTATGACAATGCTGAAATGTAACCTACAGTTAATAATCAGACTTATTTTTAGGACAATATTGGTCATTTCTGACCAATTCACGTATTTCCATTATAAGTAGCAACATGAAAGGTAGAAAATATACACTGCATTTTTCTTCTTGTCATTCTTAAAAGTAAAGTCCTGAAATTTGGATTTAATAATCATAGGTCTCTGAGTTCAAATTGCAGTATACATAATTGATAAAATATAGAAACAATTATAATCATCAACAAAAAGCAATTAATTGATTCACTATTTTTATTTACATTTATTCCTTAAGCACTTAAGTCTCAATTGTATAGAATTAAAATATATAAAAAAGACAAATATAATGAAGCACTGGTAAAAATAAGTAAGAAAAAGGAAAGATCATTTGTGTGGTTTTCAAAAAAATTTTGATGTACAGGACATGAAAACTAGATAGGCCTAAGTTCCCATTAGTGTTTTTCTTCTGTAAGTAATGGCACTCCCGTGAAAATTATTGTCATGAGATTGGTCTGAGAATAGTAGAACTGAAGGCTTCTCATTCCCTCCCATAACATTTGAATTTGAAGTACTAAAGAAGTACTTCACAAAAAACACTGTTACAAAAATGGTGCAAAAATGACCTGCTCCCAATTTCTTCTCCTTCCCTCCACACCAATTTTGATGAAGCAGCATTACATTTCACTGATAGTTACAGGTGAAAAGCATCAGGGAGGCAATGAAGATATATTATTAACAGTAGAAAACTTACAAAAGCAAATAGCTCCTAAACTTAATGGATATACATCTAACCCTTCTTTATATCTCAGTCACACCTTCCCAGCCTTGTTACATTTTCCCTATTTTCAAATGTAGAATATAAGTTAAAGAAACTGGATTGATTTGTTCACACACTACATATTCATCTCCGTGGTGCTTCTGGTTGAAAAAATATTAATAACAAAACAAAAAGAAATCATAACACAAAAAGGAAACTGGTGTTCCAACTGTTCTTTGTGTCCTTTCTGTGTCTTGACATCCTCTGAGCTTCATCTTGCTCCCTGCAAGCTCATCTAATCTTAAGGAAGGCTTTTGGAGTCTAAGGCAAAGGGTCCAGCTTTGCCTATGAAAGCAGAGATGTTTATCAACAGGGAGTGCAGCATAGTGCAAATTCTGAGCTTCAAGCAGGGATCAAACAATAATCCTCTACACAGTCCTTTCAAATATTCTGCTGGTCTTGGTGCCTGAGGGCAACTTGAAAATTAGATTTGCTGCCAATACCACTGCACAGCCCCATCTCTTCGGTTTTAAAATTCAGTTTGTACTCTGTTCAACACAAGATGAAGATAGCTTTTAAGCTCAAAAGGTTTGTTTATATTTGCATCATCAAGGCTGATTTCCTAAACCACAGTTCAAAGCAATGATATAAAAGAAGGGTATTTTTTGTCATTTTTTAAATATAAATTGTGTCCCCATTGTGCATCATCTTGAAAATGACAGCTTTTACTCTTTGAATACAAAAGATGCAAAACCAAAACAAAATCAAACATTTACTACCTGTCTCAAATTCAAACCCAGTGAAATAGCAAAAATGCACTGCCTATCAGAGTGTGATCAGTGTTATCTTTGGAAACACAAGGGACACAACTAAGGAAATGGTAGTATGAATGCTGGTGAGTTTCTTCTGAGTTTTTTGGGGGGAGGGGCAGGTGGGAGGATGCTTGGGATTTTGTTTGTTTTGGCAGATTTTGTATGCTTTTTGGTTAAAGCTCTGAAGTGAGGATCAGCAGGTTAGAATTTGGTTCCTTAATTAACTGCAAAGTAGCACACATAATTTTATCTGCAGTTTCGTAGTCGGTATGTAAATTAATCTGACATTAATCAGTGGACATGGCAATTCGTTAAGTTTTTATGTGCCACATTATCCATTCAGAAAATGGAGTCATTAGCATTTGCTGCTTCCCAGCTTTTCTCTCTCCTGCATACGGTTGAGCTCCTTAGGCAGAAATCTCTTACAGTGCATTTGTGCAATATCCAAGTATAATCATGCCTCCCTCTTAGTTGGACTCTCTAGATACTGCTATCATATTCAGAATTATACCAGTAAGTATTATACCAGCCTTATATTCGCAGTCGTTTTACTCTCTCTGTAGAATCAGAATAAGCAAGTGATTTAGCAAAAATGCATGGTGGTTTGCTTTTGCTCCTGACTGAAATGGTATTTCAATGTTATGTGTTACCATTATAGATAGCTGATTAGTCCCACAATGGCTGCTTTCCATCCATCCTTGATCTGAATCCTTATGCAAATACCCTAGTTTTGTGGATCCAAATATGCAATCATTGTCATCATTTTTCAGTTATGAACTATGTCCACTTGAGTTACTCTAAGCATTTTCATAATGCTTGAAGACAAAGTACCTTTTGAGTTGTGTCCTACAATTATTCACATCACAGTATATATCCAAGTATCCTCACTGTCTGATAGTTAAAATAAGAGCCCTTTTTGTAGATTCTAGGAATATAAGTTGAAATGGTTTGGATCTGGGCTTTTTTTTTTTCTTCACGGTGTGTGAGCTCTGTTATGTATCTAACAAGAAGCACAAGAAAACAATTCACACTGAAAGAAGTAGTCGGAATTAAGGAAATCAATATCTGTCATGTAGACTACAGCTGAAATAAAAATATTACAGAAAGTGGATGGCTAAAATTAAATATTTAATTCCTTATTTATGTATTTAAATGTGTGACTGTTTTAAAAAAAGCCGCACAATCTCAGATACCTGTGTTTAACTGCATTTGAAGCAAAACACTCCTTATGTACTGTGCTACTTACACGCAAACTGTACTGTGTGCTGAGTAACATACACTGCCCTCACTGCATGGAGACTTCTCTTTTCGAGAGAGCTAAATCAGTATAGGATCTACTTGACAAATAAAAGCCTCATATTTTCCAGCTGCATGTTATGGAACAGATACCAAACGACACAGAGCTGAGGTTGCTCCTGTCCTTTGTCTCTACACCCTGTTCAAACTGAGGGTTAGGACTAGCCGGCAGGGCTGCAGTGACTCCAGCTCGTGCACATTGCCCAAGCTCGTTTTAAAAGAGCTGGTTCAGGTACTCCTGGCAGCATAGTCAGGGCAAAACAGAGCTTAGCCTAGCCTAATTGCCTGAATATTTACACAGCTTCTCAGGAGGGCTTTATAGCCTGTGCTTAACCACTCTACCTTCCTCACCCAAATTAGCACATTTAAAGGTAGTTCAGAGGTATACACAAGCTGCAGTGCCACCTTTGACAGTTGAGTGGATATATACTCTGTTTTAGACAGGGCAATTGGACTCAACTGTAAGACTTTGGTAACCTGTTATATAAAGCAACAGGTCAAACTCAAACTAATTGGCTGCCATTATATAAATCAATCATATGCCCTCCTGTGGGTACCACCTTCTGTAGCAGTGCTTCTTAAAAGGAAAGCAAACCAAACAAAAACATTAGGAATGCAGGGGATTGAGAAATAGACATAAAAAACATGAAAGAATGCTCTCTGTGAAGGGAGATTGAAAATCCCAGGACCATGTAGTCAGAGAGAAGACAGACTGTCTCCAAGGGTGATAGAATCAGGAGTAATGAGTGATATCTAGAACATAAATCAGATGTTCTTATTTATTGTCTCTCAGGACAATGGTTTATGCTATTCCCACCTTTGAAATAGTTTTGGTCCTGCATGTCTCCTGAGGTCATATAACAAGTATGTTATATGAGCATGGTTACAAATACTTTTTCCAATGTGTAGATTTCAGCAATTCTTGTTTATTTTTATCCACATCTGAAGATACTGCCTGCTTCAATTTCACAGCAATATACAGTGCAGCTGAACAGCTATGAACTCAGACATAGCACAGGTCTGTGTTCAAAACAATCTTTTAATAACCTCAGGTTTATATTCCTGAACCTTGCTTTAGATAAACTGATATTTTTTGTTGAATGAGTCTTTGATAATCTAGTTTCTAAACCAATGCCTTAGATACATATGTGCGCCAGTGCATTCAGAAACTACAAGAAAGGGGCAATGTGCATTTTCATGCAATTTTTCTTTCTTGCAATGAAATCCTGAAGTAATTAAAGGGTATCAGCAAACTGCAACCATTATAAATATATCACCTTATTGCAGGTTTCTCTAGTTTTTAATTCTCTTGAGAAATGTCTCCTGTGGAGCTCATGACTGAAGATTCACGCCTTTGGTTTCTTGAGTTTCTCTACACTTGGTTTTGAGTTATGAAATTGTGAAGACAAAGGAGAATCAAACCCTTAAATTAAAAGGGAGAGGAGAATCATTTACATGTAAAGGAAAAGCCTGAACAGCACCTTAATCTTCTGTAAAACAGGAGTTGCAAATCTGAAAGTCAGAAGTGCATAGTCCCTGTGTTTTCTTGTTGACAATTATGATCATTATTAACAACACAGACTTTATGGGGAATGGGACAGATTTTTGCTTCAGAGAGCTTGTTCTGAGCAGGAGCAAATCTTGCAGTTGGTTTTTCAGAATTTTGAAGAGTAGTTTGGATTTTGGAGGTCCTCAGTTTAAATTTGATGAATAAACAAGATCAATTTTTAAGTCAAAAAAATCATGGTGAAGTGGTAGGAATTTTTCAGATGGATTTCATATACCGTTTTTCTGTGTGACTCATATAGGAAAGAACATGAACTTCAACAACTATCAGCAAGTTTATTACTAAGTTCCTGAGGGCACATAAAGAAAATTCCATTGTTTTCACAGGGAACTTGAAAACTGACAGCTGAATATGGCTCCTGTATTCAACCTGCCCCTTTCTTTTTCAGTTGAATGGTTTGACATCTCCATCAAGCTAGGTCTGACTTCAGTGCTTTGAAAAGTTTCTATAACTACTAATCTTTTTCTCCCACCACTATTTTGTCTTCAGTGACAGCATACCACTCCATGTATAACTGAGCAGATCCATATCTCTAAGACTCTCTTTTGTATACTCTAGTGGAATTGTGTTTTATACTTCTGCAGTTTTCTAAATTTAGATGGATTTTGTTGGGATTTTGATTATATTCTCTGTCCTCTACATACAAGCCTGACTAGCTGGGTACAGCTTGCAAAGGTAATTTGAGACGCTTCTTTGATGATTATTTGGTTCCTCACGTTGTGACATCCTCATCTCATGAGTGAGCATGTTCTAATGGCTGCATAATTGTTCTTTTTGGACAATTTTATAGGTTTGTGATTATTTTATATCAGACAGTTTCTGAGAGCTGTCATGTAGCACATAGATGTTTTGGGGAGATATTGGATTTCCAATGCCCTCTGTAATGGAAGGCAGCACAGTTTCATCTCGAGCTACTCTCCTGGTGTGCAGGTCTTTGTTCGTATCCCCTTGAGTGGCCATGCTGTCTTCCAGTACCTCATGGCAGGTATAATGTCAGGTACCAGTGGCCTAAAAACAAATACTGAACACTGAATGGTTAGCAGCAACTATGGATGAATGGTTCCTCAATATATGATTAAGAGTAACGTAGAAATTAACTGGTCACTGTGCCTTCTGATTTATCTAATACAGGTTACAAAAAGTATCGTATAGAAAAGTATGTAATGTCATGCAGGTTTTTCTATGTAAAACAAAGTAGAAAAAAAATAATTATCCAGGCCATGGCTTTCATTGTTACCTTCAAGAAACCATTCAGCTAATAGTTGAAAAATATTCTTCAAGATCATTTGAGTGCTTTTTATCCACACAAGATAGTTAATAATTGTAGTGAGTTGTCTTTTATGAGGTTTTCATAGGAGGCAATTCAATCAAGAGAATGTTATTTTCCACATGAGACAATGTTAACTGAAAGCAGTACATCCCCCTAGTAGTGATATCTGTGAGTACTTGGACTACCTCTACAGTGCAGAGTTAGGTTTCCAGTAGTTGTTGGCTTGAAAATTTGTCATAAAAGTGAGCTGGAAAGCTCAAATAAAAATTGAATTAATTCAAGTTTTTTATGGTTTTGGAGACACCTATTGATCAGGCTTTCAGGGTATGTTACAGATTTTTTTAAAAAACTTTTATAAGTTATTTTCCTTCCCAGATCTATAAAAAATTATATGGCATTTTTATATCACTAAAAATATATTCAAATATACTGTTTTGTTGTATCTCTAGTACCACAAATTGCATTTTTTTTTTTTTCCTGAGATCTGGCAATGATGTTTGACAAGAAATCTGCACTGAATGAGAAAGTGCCAGTAATATTATTCAGTAAAGAAAAAGGATTGCAGAGGGGTGAGTGGGTGTAAAAGGTGAGATATATTTGTGTACTAATTCTGCTGTAAGTAGTAGGGGTCAACACACAGCTCTGCAATTAACCACTTTGAAATCAGATTACTGAATAGAAGAAGTCTGGGCAACTACTTAATTGAACATAGGAAATATATATACATGTATTTGTTGTAAGAAATAGAAAACATCAGGACCATTGTTTCCGCATGTTATTCTGATTTAACATGAGACAGAAAATGAGAAGACATAGAGACGGTGACCGCAACTGTGCTTTCAATATCCAGCCTTGGTTACAAAAATTACTCTGTGCTGTACACAGGGCTAGGAATTCGAGTTCATTTTGTTATGTTAGATCTTAAGTGTGATCAAAAGGTAATTTTGTGAAGGTGCTTTTTCCCTCCCTACATCTGTAAAGAAAGTCATTGTGTGCTGTCATGGAAGATGCTGAAAGGGCTCATGTTTGTGACTTTGGGCAGTTGATACCTATGGAGGAATATTGCTGACAGCTGGTAAGGAAAACACAGGGCAAACTGGGTGCCTTCTGATTAGACTACCCTAAATCCAGATTTAGTATTTTAGAAAATCACTTTTTTCCTTCAACAATTTTCTGTGGTTTGATGGGAGACTTTCACCTTTCACAGTCAATTTTGGGGCTGGGGAAGCTGAGGCCCATGACAGGGCAGGGACTCACACCCTGTCCCCAGCCTCTCCAGGCCCAGCCAGGGGACTGACATGAGGCCCAGTGGCCACAGGGCCGAGGCCAGGATGATGCCTGGCTGGGAAACCACATTGAAGGTTTGGGGTTGGGGAGGGAGGTGATCATCTCATGGCACGGGCTGGGAGCAATGGCTGAGCTTAAAGCAGCTTTGTGAGAGTGGAGGCCCTGTGGGGGCTCCTCATGGCCGCTCCCCCCAGGTGCCAGGCCTGAGACCTGCAGCTGCTGCTGGGCAGGGCTTGTCAGGAACCCACCGCCAGGCACCCCAGCTGGGGGGACGTGAGGCTGCAGAGGTCCAGGGCCAACAGAGCAGATGCTTGATAGGACAGGTCAACTTTTCTCCTGATTGCGTTACTCGCCGAGCTGGAGTGCTGCTGGGGAGCCTTTGTGTCAAATCCTCAGTTTGACTGAGAAAGGCCCCTGAAGCTCAGCCACTGAATCTAAAGCCTTGGCTTCTACATTTCCTGAGGAAGGTAAAACGCTCTCCATATTTCTGAAACCACTACTTCATTGCAGACTTTCTCTTTATCAGCCCATACCCAATCTGCCAAATAGGGAGGACCTCCACACAGAAAAATCTGGGTAAATTCCCAAAGCCTCTTGAACTCCTTGGTGCCCTGGATGGCAGTGAACTGAGTTTTAAGTCATACTGAGTTTGGAGTCATACCTGCTTTGGGATAGAAGGTGATCCCAGCCATCAGTACCTGTGTATGTTTTAATCATACTGTATGGGTAGCGTTTGTGGTTATTGACCATGTGGAACCATTTGCATTGTTAACTAATGCAGGGATATTTGTGGTGATTTGCTGATGGCATAGTGCTATTCTTGAATATTTATAACTGCTTTTAATAGGCAAGCTTTAAGTAACTGGCCATTTTAAAAAATCTTGAGCTCAGTGTTAGGTCTTTGTTTATAAGTATCTGATTATATTTGATATGATACATTAAAATCCACAGGAATTCTATAATAAAAATACAGCTGCAGTGTTTTCAGTGTATCTTCTTCCCCCACAGGTAAAGAACCTTTCTCTATATACCTGTAGACTTCCATCTTGATATACAAGCTTTTTATTTATATTAAAAAGAGTACTTTAATTAAAGTCTTGCATGCATATACATGATTTATTTATTACTAGCTGATATAAATATGCAAAACTGGATAGATTCATCTATGATGATGGTAAGAAAAGTTCCGGTTTTATTTATGATCAATATTTCTGATTGATTTTGTTGCTAGATACATTGTTGTGTCTCAGAGCCACAGGTGGTTGTCTTCTGTTCTCTTTGATGTTACTTTGTCATGATTTGTTACAATTTTCAGTCAGTATTTTCTTTTGTAAAAAGTTCCCACGTGGCATATATGAATCCAGGGACAGATTTAACCTGATAGATATTAATTGTCCAAAAGAAGGTAGCAGTTCTATTCATGGGTGTTTGTATCAGGATGAATAGTGCTTTTCACTGTACATTTTTGCCACACTACTATGCCTTCCTACAGCAGCATAGACAAAATAAGGCTCTGCTGGCAAGACTGCAGTGTTCTGGATTCAGGGCTGAAGATGGGATCAGAGCAAAGAGTAGTATGTCGTAGTAGTCCTGCAGTTCCTCTGCTGGATGACAGCACCTACCTACAGCACCAAAATCCTTGTGGTTCCCAACCAAATAGATACCTCACCAACTGTCTCTGGGTGAAAGCATCTTCACAGCAATGAAGTCTCTGGGAAGCTGCTGAAGGAACAGGCTGTTAAATCATCAAGACATACCAGAGACGTTTTCCCATCTGTTTTCTTTGTTCCTGATCCAGCAGAACATATCTGACATCTGGAAATATTGTCAGCAACATTTCCACATTTGTTGCTCCCCTTTTTCCTGGTTATGCAAGTATTGATGCTGAAGAAAGTCAGTACTGCAATTTTCCATTGAAAAGACATGTTGTTTGTTTGTTTGTTTGTTTGGGTTTTTTTGCAAATATTCCTATGTCTTTCCTTAGGGTTCTGTGGGCTGATATATTCAGTGGACTCTGTTTCTCTAATTGAACTGTGGCAGACTTTTATTGCTTTCAAAGATCTGTTTATAGAACTTAGAGGAGTACGTGGTTATTAGCCTCTGTCCTTTTGATGGTGTCTGGTAAACTGTCAGTACACTATGCAATCCTTCTGCATGATAGCATAGGAGCGTACTGAGTATTTGCCAGGAAAACTTCTAAGGTAAGTTCTGTTCGCATTGATATTATATTTTGTCAGTAGTACAGCTGACTGTGGGAGAAGTTAATAGCACAGGTCAGCACCCTGTAGCTGATGAGATGGAATATTGCAGATTAGACCAGACTATGCACATGTGTCATTAGTTATGCGGAAATGAAAAAAAAAATAAAATCCTCCACTTTAGAAGGCAATATCTGTCCTTAAAACTCACGTAATGCATTGTTTCCTATATCTTTGTGTTCCCCTCTCACTGCCTTAGTGGTTTGACTAGTCAGTGGCATTTCCTGACTTCCCACCCACCCTTGAAGTATACTAGTAAATGAGAGGAAGGTTCCCAGGTAAGAGCACTCAGGAGCCAGATGTTCTACCCTGCTGCCTGGATCTAATATTTGGCACTATTAACAACCTGAGTGAGTCCCATTACAAGTATAATAGGATTATCCCCAGCCCTACAACTCACAATGGGCCAGGACATTGATTTTTCTACTGAACATTCAACATAGCTATCAGCTATGACAGAAATTGTCTATCAGCTCAAAACAGAAATGTTTAATAATGTTCCATCCTCTCTACCGAGTTTGGCCCTGGGGTCAGCAGGAGGCTTTTGGTTGTTTTTTTTTTTTAAACTCTGTCACAATCACAAATTATTTTTCCAAATAATGGAAAGTGATATGGTGAAGCAAACACTCAAGGCCTGTGGTCCCAGTGTATGCCATGGATAGGAAAGAGTGTAACTGTAAGAAGGAGACCTTGGTAGGGGACTAGCCTTTCCCAGTCTGAGACATGCAAAAGAAAGTCCTGTAGAAGCTTTCAATGTGCAGAGGTAAATGAAGGTCCTTATGCTTCTTTTGGAGTAGATAGACCCTTATGCTACCTAAGAAAACACTGATATTTTAATTTCAATACAAGATATTTTTAAACATTGTAAAACATCATCTATGTACCATGTGATTTTGAATACATTGCATGAGTCAGCATGCTGTCAGGTTTGTCTTTTCTTTAGGGTGTTTTAAAGGTTATTCTAGTTCAATATTCGTTAGACTGATAAAGCTATAACTGCAGAAATGTAATGGATGAGGGATGGATAAAGCATCAAGAATGGAGACTTCTAAAAAAAGAGACATGCTTGTGTTTATAAGGATAAGGAGTAATAAAATTGTCTGAAATTAAAGCTTATTTGGCAAAAGGAAGTTATGAGGCTCGCTGCCTACAGGTCATTAAAGATGTGTCATTGACGTTGTAAACTCAGGTCATGCAATATTTCAGAAAGACAGAATACAAGAGGGAAACAAAGCTTAGTAATATTCATTAGATGTGTATAATTTAAAGAGTAAAGTGAATGAATCTGTTATGGCCTGCATTACAGCAGAGAAGGACTAATGGCCAAAATCAGAGATTAGCCTGAAGGAGTCTACACTGTTATAATTTGCAGTTTACATAAAATCTTCCCCGAAGGACTGATCCATTGTTCATTTAGAAACCTTTTATTACAGCTGTTCAGAGGAGACCTTAATTCTGGACACGGAGAATCTTTGTTGGCTCAGTGTTCCCTATAATGATGCCTGTGGCACAGAAGTCAGAACAGAAATTTCTGGATCACTGCTGTATGTCACAAATCTCCTGCTTCCTGCATCCTAGGCTAGGAAGTTGTGCTTGTGTCAGAGACAGTCGCAAAGGCTATTTGTGCTGCCTGGCTTATCCAAAGAGCACAATATTGCTGTTTGTCACTCTTGGAGATGATGAAACAATGACTGTTGAACTAAAGTTTAAATTATTTTTTAATAGAAAGTGAAATGATTAATATTTACCAAGAAAACAGAATTAGGGTGGGGGAGAAGGGACCTCTTGTTCATGTCCTGATTTCAAGGCATTACTAACATTGCTTTCTTCAGGCTTTAATTTTTACAAAATAATTGTTTGTAACAGAAAACAAAAAAAAGCATCTGAAAGTTCCCAGTGGACTGAAATGAACTTGAGTGAAATATGAAGGACTTGACAAATATCCTAGTTTATATAATATCTATTCAGCATAGGAAATGATCCTGAATAAATATAGTGTGAAATCACTAGACCAATTTAAACAAGAATAAAAGTCAACAACTATGTGAAAAGTGTAAGCAACAACAGAAGAAGACATAAATAATGAAAAAAAATAAACAAGATACTGAATGCTATAAAAAGGATGCATTAGCAATGCCAGAAGAACTAAAATTAGACCTATAGAAACACATATACAGGACTTTTTTTTAGGTAACAAAACCAAATTCACTGAAGAAAGAAATTAAAACATCAGATAAGGAGATTAGAAAATAAGATGGGAGGAATGATAAAGCGAATTACATGGATGTTTCTCCAGTGTATTTACTTGAGAGATCAGGAAAAATATGCCATCTGACACTATTTGTGTATGCAATATTCTGAATGGTTTTGTGACCAGTGAGGCAGAAGCATTTAGTAATTTAGCACAAATTAAAGCTATCAAGTCTCCAGAACTAGATGGAATTTCTGGTAAGGTTTTATTAAGGAGGCTATGGAAGAACTATGCAGGGCAGTGAAAAACAGCATAGAGGAATTGTCAGGTTACAGTGGGTTTAGAGAACAGGATTACAGTAAAACGAGGCCAAATATTATGAAGTTCATTTGTTGTCCTTATGCAGGTCTTAGTGAGGTAGATATCTAATAAAGCATCATAGTGGAGTTTTGTTTGAACTATGGTGTCTAGTGGGCTTGATCGTGGTCTGAACCCATCATTTGCATGCCAGAGGAGAACTCTAATCTGGTGGCTATAGTGAAGCCTGAAGTGGCTTCTCTGAAGTTCTCTTACTGAGATTACTCAATTGATAAAAATAAATACTTTTTTCAGAGGATGAGAAAGGAGGAGAAATTGATTTATTCAGCGCCTTGGCTTCATGCTGGCACAAATAAAAAAATCCATTTTCCATATAGCTTGGTAAATTTAAAAGATTGATCAGAGAAAGAGTGAGTAGGACAGCAAGGCTTGTTCTTCCAATAAAAAAACATAGAGAAAGTAAGTAAAAGGAAAAAAGCTGCATCAATTTGCTTGAGTCACTTGAGCTGACTGGCCCGAGCTCTCATGCACTGATCTTGGAAAATGTTTTCTCCTGCACTCTATATACAAAACACCTCATGAGGGAAGGTTTCCTTGTGCCCTAGGCTGTTCCTGTGCCCTTCACCACACTAGGTTTTAATCCTGAATATGCAAAGCACTGTCTTTGCTTTACATCAGCTATGCATTTGTCTCCTCTGACAAATGATGCAAAAGGAGAACATGGGCTTGGTTTTTTTTTTATTATTTGAATGTTAGGTGTGGGTTGTTGGTTTGGTTTTTTTCCCCTCCAGTGGTTTGTTTCAATTAACTAACAAACCAGTAGCCATGTTGCTTGTGTTACTTGATGTCTGCAGCTGGCCCGTTCAAAACTCCAAAGTCTTCCGTGATTGTGGCATATGTGTACTTTATAATTAGTGTCTCTCACCCTTGTGACCACCTCATGTTTTTATTTTCACGTACATATTTTCTTGCCAGTTTGAAGCTGACATCCTGTGGTTTGTTCCTATACACCCTCACTGGTAAAACAGAAAGAGCTGTTTTACAGAGGAGTTTGTTCAGCAGTGTCCAAAGTACATGTTTCTGCATTTACTTCTGTTAATTTATTTTAATTTTCACACATGAAGAGTGTATTAATATGACACTATCTTATACAGATAATTGAGACTAGACAGTCATACATTCATTTTCCTCTCTTACTTCCATATGTTTTCTTGTTAATTCTGTGAATAAATGTGTCTTTGAGACAATGTGTTGGAAACTTTCATGCATCACCCATCCAATTTTTCACAGAAAATATTAGACTGAGTGATACTGAAGCAAGAAATAGCGTGGTTTAAATATCAGATCCCAAGCTGAATCTGCAGGTCAAACAGCTCCATGGAATCATATTTTTAATTCTAAATGCAGCAATTTTTTAAGACTTAAGAGATAATGCCCAATTATGCTTTTTATGTGGACATTTTTCACAGGAAAGGTAGACTTTATCATCTTCCATAATAAATTTGAAAAGAAATAAATGTTAAAGGGGACCTAAGCCTCTAAATTGCTTAATTTTATATACGAGTTCTTTTTTTATATGATAAGGCCTGATCTCCTGCCTGTTTTTAATCTTTTATCCTGGGAATAAAAGAAAATTATTAAGAAGTGGGATATTGCATTCATTCATGCAATATCTTTCATTTGGGGACTGTGACATTTCATTATGGGCTAGCAAGAACTGTAGTAATACATAATGCAGCTCAGATGGGGTCTCCTGAAGTTCATGTAGAAGTAGTAAATATTTTCCAAGCACAATGTCTGAGATTGTTAGAATTTAACAAATGTTTCCTTGAGTAAGAGGCCAAGTGGGATGTTGAACTGTGCCAAGAACCTAACATTACGTACAGCTCTAAACCTTCAAACACAATGGTCATGGATTTTCTTCTGAGGCAAAGCAGCATTATTTTATAAATGGATAACTTTTATTATTATAAAACTTTGATTTATTACTTTCAATATTAAACAGAACAGTGCTTTCAATTGAATTGATCTTGAAATAATCAAATATGTTGTCATTTAACCATATGCTTAATGGTATGCTACTTATAATTGTAATGATTGTGTGCCAAACATTGTTTCAAAGAAGGAAATGTACAGATGGTTTTCTTATTTAAGTGCATTAAAATGCACACACAATGTTTAGAAATGCAAATCCTTTAAATCAACTTCTTGACAAAATCAGGCTTTGTTCCAAGTTGTTGTAATAGTCTCTTGCATATAAATAAAAGATTGTGTTACAGAAAGAGAGGGAGAATAAGTCATCTGTAGAACAGCAGTCAAGAACTGGAGTCTGAAAAGGGTGAGAACACAGGGCTTTTATAGCACTGAGGAGTTAGAAGGGTTGGAGAAGTAAATTGTCTGCAGTTATTTCTGTGGCTGATTGTACAGTAGCAGCAAGATTATGTTGATGCATATGTGCCATTATAGTGACTTAGAGGGAATTTACTCCTTTTAATACCTCAGCTCCAGAAGTCATCATTGCATTATTTTGATTTATAGCATTATTAGCACAATTTATATTTCAGTGCCCTCTCTTAATCCTCCTATTTATAGTGCTATACCAGTTTCTCTTGGATTTCAGCAGTGTCTTCAGAAAGACAGAGGTTTTCCAAGGGAACAGTTGTTAAACCAATGCTAACTGTTGTTTATGATGATCAAAACATACAAATGTGAGGGCATATGGATAGGTGGCCCTGTGATGGAAAGATCGGTACTTATTGTGCTGGAAATATGTTTTTTCTGGGAAATTCAGGAAGTCTCTGCAATTGGATCAAAGTCTCTATAAAGATAAATCTGAGGTGACTGGAAGGGAGATCTGAGGAAGCCTGTAACAAAGACTCCAGAAAAAAATAAGAAAATTTTAAGAAGTGGGAGAATTGTCCTTGGCAGAAGGAGCAAAAGAGAGCTAGAAGAAAATGAGTATGAAATGGAGAATTTGATGAAGCTGGAGATAGGTTTGCGATCACCAGATTGGCTTGTGTTTTCCTGGCAAAACTCCAGTTTTGTTGTATGGCATCTTTTCTTTCCTATGATTATGTAAATCTAGGTCCATCTAGGAAAACTAACAAGCAAGTAAGGAAATATTGGTGGAGTAAAACTAAAAGGATATTGGTCTAAACATGATGTGAGAATCTGCAGTGTCTCTTGGGCCAGAGGGGTGTGTTTGGTATTGCAGGTAGGTGAGACACTTTAACATGAAACATCTGCAGTCATGATGTGGAACAATGGAATATTTTCTAGGTCAGTGGCCTAGCTGTGAGATTGGATTTGAGAAGGTTTCATGTGACTTTCCCTATTTTTTCTTTAGGGTTGAGTAACTGGAATACTGAATATCTGTTCAGGAGATACTAGTACACCTCTCAGGTGTCTCGGGTAGAGTAATGAATAGTCTTTGCTTGTAATGCAAATGCAAAAATTAGGACGGTATCAGAAATACAGGCAGTGAGGAAAAGCTTACATCAAAGACCATTTTGTAATGCAAAGCACATGAAATAGAAAAGAAGTCTATCTAGCCACAGCTACCAGTCTTCTAATTGGATCATTTTTATACTCCTGTTCTAGCTGGTGACCAAAGTAATACTGGTTGTCACCGCGTAGTGGTTTTGCAAGCAGTATAGCTTGTACTGTTTGCCTGAATATCTGGGCTCTAAAGGCTAAAAAGTATGCTTGCCATTTCTTTTGGCAGCACTTTAATAAAACTTGCCTATGTAGCCAGTAAAATTAAAAATTTTAATTTTTAAAATTAAAAATCTCTGATAGGATAATCATTGTATTGCTGCTGTCTGTATTTAATGCTAATGTAACAGACAAATGATGCAGCATAAAGCTAATATATTACAACGGTGTTTAACAAATATGAATTAATTGTAGCAATTTTCTTGTGATTCATACAGTCTTCAGAGGACAGAATGTGCTCTACATCCTCCAGAGACCTGAGTTATTGTATGGAATGACCAATAATGTAATGAAATACTGATTTTGCTAAACCAGATGCAGGTTATATAGGTTCAGGAAGAGTAAAGACAAGAACAGTAATTTTTTTCTATACTGTAGATATTTTGTATCTAGCTGTAATAAATGAATCGTAGTACAAATGAAAGTGACATTTATTTCTGACTGGTTCTATTTTATACACTCTTTGCTTTCATGGAATAAGGTTCAGAGGAACAGAAACAGATCAAAATCTTGACAGAATAAGCCTTTTTTCGAAAAAAAATGTACATGCTACGGATGCATGAGCTTTCCTTCACACTGTGGGCACGTGTTTTGCTGAAAGAAAATTTTTGTTCACAATAATGTATGCGTGTGTATTTGCATGCACACTTGAAATTGAGCTTGGAAGCAGACTTCATATAAATTACTTTTTTATTCTTTCAGGTTTGGGGCTCATCAGAGAAGCAGAGGTAATACCCTGTGAGTTCAGTGATCAAGACAGATAACAAGTACATAATTGTGACTAGAACGCTCCTCAAATTGCAATTGGAAAAATAGCTCTACTAAGTTGAACCAAAAAATTGTTCCCCCCAGTACCCTGCTTCTAACTGGTTATAAGCATCTCATAGAGGTAAAGTGAGATTAGGCAGGCATACTTCATTTAATACTACTCTAGGCTGCAGACCTAGTTGTTGTCCATATCTATTTGGTAGCTATCAGTAATCTTCTTCTTTGAACTTGACTTTGTCTATTCATTCACTCTCTCATAGCCTGTTCCATGAAGAATTTCCTCTTTCTGTTGGATTTGAGCCTGGTTACTGGCTTCTTCTCACTTCTGGTTCTCAGAGAGGGCGTGAGCAGCCAGCTCAGCCTAGCATGGTTCCTGCAACTTCTGATTGTACTGAACTCCATTGTCTCTTGTCCAATCTAAAAAGTCTGAATTTATTTCTTCCTCACCCAGAAGCCATTCTCTACTTTGTAGTGCTTCTCTGAACCTTTCCATTTTAACCTTAAATGTGAATAGATGTATAGAGTAGCATAAAGATACTTTTTCTGTCATAATAGGAACAGCCTTTTAAAGACAGTGCTTCATCACCAGCACAACATGCTCCCTCTTTCTTGTATTTCTTGTACCTTGATATTTCTCTGTGACTGTTTTTCTTCCACTAAGTTTTCAGCACGGTTATTGGATTTCAGCTAGAAATTCCTTTTTTACTCTCTTATTTCTTAGATTTTTAGCATTGGTGTTAAAGTATGTGTTTTGGTCCTCTTGGCATTCCATTTAAATGGTACTTTTGCATTTCTTGCATGACTATTTCTTATTCTTCATGAGTTAATGAATTTCTGCGGCTTGCTCTGTAAAAGATATACTCTTTTATACATCTTTGCTTTTCCCCACATTTCAGTTTAAAAGTTCACTTAAAACCTTCTTGTCATTAAAAGGCCAACAGTCTGGTTCACTTAGAGTTCAAACTAAATCCATCCTTCCTCTCTGGCCTTCTTTTACTCCAGAAACATTCCATCTGAATTATTGATGGGGAATTAATCTCTAATATGATTTTTTTTTTACAAAACCCATTCTCTGAATATGTTTAAACAAAAAGCAGGAGAAGTTTTAAAATGTAGCAAAGTATAGAAATTTGATATAACTTTAAAAATGTTGTTACTAGTTTGTAGGTATTTTGTGTAATGTTTAAAAGTTAAAGAAGAAAATTAAGCTATCCTTTATCTAACAAGCTCACAAAAGAGTTGTGACAAACTTTCAATGAGATCAAAACTGACTGTAATTGCAACTTCAGTTCTCTCAGGAAATATTTAAGAATATGTAGGTGGAAAAGATTCAGTGTGGTCTTTGCTGCCATTTTCATTACACAAGGAATAGTCTTGCTCTGGTGAAATGTTCAAATAATACATTAGATAAAAGTTCTACATTTTGAAGACATACAGATTCAGACAGAAAAAATGTTTTAATTGCATTCAGTCCTGGCAATATCAAAATACAATTTCAATAGTTTGTTTCTGTAAAGTTGTCTTTTAATGGGAGAAGCTGATCTTGCATCAAAGCTAGTGGAAAGTCACCTTAGAGACCACTCACCCAGTCTGACAGTGAGCCAGAGTTTAGAGAAAGTGTTATCTAAATGGTGTGCTCAGTCTTTTAATGGTAAAAAATTTTCACTCATTAAATGAATTTACAAACCTCTATTGAGTCTTCATCTGTAAGAATTTAATAGTTAGTCTCTTGACTCTAAAAATCCCAAAACAACAAAGCGTGAACCAAGTTGCAACATTTTTTTATATCAATAAGATTGTTTACCTGGATTATTTTCAGGTTATGATTCAGATTAGGAATTTAACTCACTGAAGGCTACTTCCCTTGTCTACAGAGGGAGTGAAATGACTGCTGATGTTAGAAGTATAAAGTCAATAACAGTGCATTCACTGTAGTTTTTGTTATCGAGTTTTATGAGACTTTCTCAAGTGTTGTTTTTTTTATTTTTGTCCTTTGATCTGTATCTGAACTAAAAATGGCAGTATTTGGGAAAAAAAGAAAATGATTGGGTGTAGAGAGTGTTCAAAGTTAGGAAATATGCTTTTGTAAGTGAAATGAGCACTTCTTGGTATGGAAATAAATCGCTGAGAGGTAATAAAGAAGGAAACCAATAACAAGGTTTTCTGTTTGCTTTTCAAAAGAAGGTTGCAATTAAAAATAATCTTTAATTTTATTATAGAATATCAATTAAAACAAATAATCTTTACTTTTATTAGACTAGATTTATTAATATCTTGTTATCTGAAGACATTCTAATTTCTCTCTAACAATTATCTTTTAGTATATGAAAAATCTTTTCCTCAGTATTCTTTAGTGCACTTGGTTATTCAGACATCTATAGGCTTGTTTCTAAGTAAACAATACTTGATCTCTCCTTGTTTTTTGAAATAATTAATATAAAATTATGGAGTGTGTAAATGAAAATTAACACAATATATAAGCATTCTTTATGTCACATGGTGATACTCTTAGGAGAAACTAGATATAACACTACAAATGTAAGGTGTAATTTGTGCTATATGTAAGTTCTGAACAAAAAATAAGATCTAAACTGATGATATGTGATAAAAAGTATAGAATATCTCTCCTGTTTGAGTAGTTGTGGTGACTGGAACTTCTTATCCTGCTCTTGCCATGTCTTGCAAGAAACTGATTGGTTTGTTTTTGTTTGTGCTGCGGGTTTTTTGATATTTTTTTTGTTTGTTTGTTTTTCCACAACAGCCAAATCTGAGATTTGGAAAATTTACAGCACAACCTTACTTACTCTTCAGTACTGCAAAACAAAGTAAATAATTTATCTCAGAATCCAGTATGTTGCTTATGTGTCACTATTTTGTTTCTTTCTGATTCTAATCTAGTATACTTTGATATTGTGTTCCTTGACAGAATCAAGCTGCATTTCACAATGTGTTGTAGAGGCAGACAACTTACAGCAAGAAACCTCAAAAATCTGTGCAGTTTACATATATTATATTGCTTGTTATATAGATACTCATAAAGGCATAACTTGCAATACTCCTTTCAATGAGCGTTGGGAATCACAATTGAAAAGTATTATAATTTTGATTAGCTATATTCTCTCTCTCTCTCTCTCCCCTAAAGAGACAGATTTCCACCTCCCCTGACCTTATCAATCATTTCCCTTCTGATTTTTTTCTTGGCTTTGGTATGTAGAAAGTATATCCCAGAAGATGAGATAATTCAGCTACAATAGTGTTTTTATTGTCAAATACACTTGCCATTACTTCTTTGCGGTAATATTTGAAAAGGGATGTCATTTTACAAAGTAAATTAAGAAGTTATTGAAAGTAGGTAACCCGTCTTACAGAGTTCCACTCCTTGCTCAAACCATAAAAATAACCGTATACTTTCCATTAACATATTCTGTTCTATGAGCTGTATACAAAATTGTTTTTGTTACTGCAGGCCCATGAGATCAAAAATCCTTATAACATCTGCATAAATGATGACATTATAAGAATCATAAGAAATTGCTTTTTTTTAAAAAAAAAAACAATATAGAAGCAGTTGCTATTACTTGTCTTGCAGTTTTGGTGTGAAAACATACTTTTTGATGAAAGAAATCTTGACTATTGATTACAGCAATTTTACAGAGGGAGCTGGGCTTTAATAAAAGTAATCAGATGCTATGAGTACATGGGAAATTACCTAATTTAAAACATGTCTTTTGAGTTAGACTCACACAGTGATGAAGAGAATATTTTCTGAGTGAGAATTAATCACTTGTTAGTTCTCAACAAGATATCATCTGATTGCTGGAAGTAGACTCAACAACCAAGGTCCTGTTGTATTTACAACTGCTGGATATTTTTCTCTTATGTAACATAAATAGATGTTTCTCCTTCTTCCAGCTGAAAGTTCAAGACCAGTAATCTTGTTGCTTCTGAATAGACTTGGAGAGGCTGGGAGGCAGAGGAGGAAAATATGTAGACAGAAATTGTGATGCACAATCCCTTTAATCCATTAAGAAAATTGTTAGACAGGTTGTCATCATCTTTGTTGCTGCCCGTGGCAAGAAGATTACCCACAGTTTTCATCAGTAGAAAACCGGTAAAAGGACCCTGCCTAAGGCAGCTTGGAGGCGCCTGAGGTACTGTATGCTAGGCCTGTGAAATCCACACAGTGCAAAGCAGCTCAGATCCTGTGAACAGGAACCCCCCATTAATATACACTCCCTCAAATAATTAATAGGTTAATAGATTTACCACATCATAGATCTAGTAAAAGTTTATTGTTATGTGTAGAGTGTTGTACTTGCCACTTAGTGCCTCTGTGTCCTGCTCCGTTATGCTATACAGGTGTGTCCAAAGGAGAGACCCTCATAAGAACCTAATAAACATGCATCTCAGATGCTTCATGGGATCACTATTTGTTCTTAGAGAACCGTTTTAAAATTAAAAGGTCTTAAAATGTTTTTTAAAAAGCCATCCTTACTCAGACAGGTATGCCTCCCTTACACTTCTTCAGTGGAGTTTATATCACACACAATATCCACACAACCTTCTTCTGTAATAGCAAAGTCGTCTTATTGACATTAGTTTTCACTGGGCTGTAGTTCTATAGAATATGCATCTTAAGTCTGAAGAAAAACAGACATCCTTCAGTTTTTGTTCTCATTTCTGACCAAATGGTGTCAGCTGCCCATGGCTGGTAGACAGCCGTGTAGATAAATCACTAGGAAAACTCTTGTCAAAGAAAATGTTGCTTGTAACTGAGTTACAATAATTTGTTTTGGTATTTACACTGCATTGCTTATCTGTATTTTTCAAAGGCAGATGACCCATACCTGTGTTTTACAGTAGAGGAGTAGTCAGCACAAAGAAATCCCTCACATCAAAATCACAGAAAGATGGTACGGACTGCATTAGCAACAGCATCTCTAACCATTGTAGGTGATTTCCCCATAGTCACTTGCAAAGTCTGGCATGGAACCAGAGAGAACCCATTGGTTCCCCACCTGATAACCTATTTTTAAGCCTGCTGAAGAAGGCTATTGCCTATGGTTCTTTATTTTAAAGTCATGCAGATATATGATATGGATATGTTTCTGTAGTAGTGAGATGTGAAGAAATTAGAATGTGCGCGTACGTACGTATGAGAAAGATTCTTACAAAAGACCAGTAAGTATCAGTAATAGGTATAATGAAGATGATATTGGATGACAAAAATATTCCATCTGCTCTCTGACACTTGTCATAGATACATCCCCATAGAAACTGCTTTCACTGTTACTTACAAGTGAACTGACAGTGTCACACAACTGAAACTTCAGTTTTGGTCCAATATAAAATTAAACTGGAGAAGTAAAAGAAGCCCTATCTACTGGGAAATGAAGCAGAATGTTTAGGTAATTGAAAATTATTTACAAAAGAAAAAAATATTTATTTTGTTCTGCCAAGCTGAGGATCCTCTTACTCTGGTGATACAATGTTTTCTAAAGGGCAAATGACAGAAGATAAAGCTGAAGTAGTTATATACGTAATATTTATTCTTGGAATAATAACCAAGCCTATGAGGCAGCAAACTTAGGGGGAAAAGGTATGTGGAAAGAAAGAGATGATTCCACTGGGCCTCGTGTTTTACCTTATTACTTCTTCTAAGTCACCAAGGTATCTGTCATTATTATCACTGATGGTGACTTGGAATGCAAATGGTTTGAAGGCATAACTGTTAGCTTTCCTGAGTAGGATATAGGTCTGCTCTCCCCAAATTTTTTTTGACTGTAATTATTTTCTGTCCATGGTAATCACGTCTTTCAGACTAACAATTGATTTACAAGCCTACCTCTAAGCATTCGCTTTAACCTGATAGCAATAACTAATAATAATTGCAAGAGATTCTAGATTCAGGTGTGTAAAATAGCATCCTGTAAGTATTTATTTTTTCTGCATTTGTGTGACGACATGGAGAGATAAAGCACTCCCTGATGACTGGTTCACAATATTTTTGATGTTAAACCTTTGGCATTTTGTTGTTCTAGCAATGCCATCTGTTCTCAAATGCCTAATGAATGTTCATTAAAGGTATATTTCAATTTAATTCTATTTTCCAGCACACTCTATCTCAATAAACAATTCATCTTGTCTCTGGGCATTGGAGGCCCTGTCACATTGATGAAAGAAGCACCAGTGATAGATGATGGAAGTGCCACTCAGCAATTATTTGCATTTTTCATCTCCCATTAAATAAAAATAAAAGTCTCGTAGAAAGATTTGAGTGTAGCTGCAACTGCCACATGTGATATCTGTCAAAATATGATAAATTTACAATTTTACCCTAGCCTCCTAGCTATTTGGACTGAACAACTAGAGGAAGGCCTTATTTTCTTATGAATTACCATCGCATTGACGAGGTAAAATGTGTTAACTGTAATCTCTTTCATTGAGATTTAAGCTAAGGGCAGTGCCAGAAGCTACTGCTTAGCTTTTTAACCTAAGGAGTTACTGCTTTTATCACTGATCTACTTGACTTCACACTGCAGCGTACTAGGTAGGAGAGAGTACGTGGTCACTTAATGCACCTGGGTGCCTGTGGGGTGTAAGCTCAATGTTAGTTCACTTCCCTTTCCCCTAAACAATTTACCTTGTGACTGAGATGAATTTCCACTCTACAATAACCAGTTGAGGCCATCCAGTGGATAGTGGGAAATTTTTTTGGCATTTATGGCTCTGCTGTGTTCTGATATGTGCTGTGCCCTACAAAGCTTTGCTGGCTCTGGATTCTACTGATTTCTGAGGTCTTGCACAGAATGCATTAATAAGGAATATGTATCCCTTGTGGCTTGTAATTTCTCACAACAGTACTAACATTTTGAATTGTTTCCTAAATTGCAGAAAACTCTGTAGTTAATTAATAATTAGATATTTTCAGGTGGAATCTTTTTTCACCCATGAGGTGTTCAGTCCTTAGAAAATGTATGAATTACCTATTTCTCAAATATTGGTTGAAAGTATTTAGAAGAAGTAAAGAAAAATATCAGATATTTGAAACTGCACAGGGAATTGCAGGCAGGGAAAATGAAACTTACAGATTACATACTTGATTGAGATGCTGGAGGCCCTTTTCAAGTCATTATACCGTATCATTCTTCAATTTAGTGTAATTTATATTCTAGCTTTTGAATCTGTGCAGATAGATTTATTAAGACACTGTATCTATTTTGAAATAAGGACACATTTATCTGCAGTGAAATTGCATTTGCCATATACTAGGCCAGGTACTTAATATAAATGACATAGTCCTTCTGATTTTGATTGCACACAACCCAAGAAATTCACAGTGTTGCTGTGGTAATTATGAACTTGGAGTTTTATTATTTTTTTAAAAAAAATTAATTTTTTTAACCATCTAAAAGAAGCTTGTTCTTTAAAATTACTCCATACAGAGCTTTCTGCAAAATAAAAGTGGAGAGGAGCCAGTTATTTCAGATATGACTGTAATTGTGGTTAGTAATATAAATTTTAGGACAGATTAATTACTAACAAAGATACAGCTTCATGTTAATTGAATATCCTGTGCTAAACTGGTAATCTGTACCCTGTTTTGGTCTTAAGGTATCTCAAAATGCCAACAGTAAGTCATCTTTGGCTAGTCTTGGCTTCAAAGGGACAGAGAGCTCATCCAAACACGTACAGGATTCAGAATAATTCCTAAAAAAGTAATACTCTGACCTAACTCAGTCTATGGTGAAAATATCTTCTAGGGAATATAGAGTCAGTGGAGAGTCATAATCAATAGTAGAGTAGCTATATGATGTTGACATCTTACTTTGTCTTAAGGGGCATTTAATGAAACATATGGAAAATACTTTAGGGAACTTGATACATCAGTTACATATTCATTGCTAGCTACAGCAGGAAATACGCTATTCATTGAATCATTTGGCCCATTTTTCTAAACACATTGGAATTTCCAGACTGAAAATGAAAGACATACATTCAGCAACTGCCTCTTCCCTTTATTTGTAAGACCAGTTAAGAATCATACTACTTGAGATACTCCATGCTAAACTTTTGGATTTTCATTAGTGTTCTTGTATATATAAATCAAAAAGAAAAGGATCCATCCTTTGATTTGACCACTGTTAGTCTTGCAATGTATAAAAGTCTTATAATTTTCTTAGAAATAAGAAACCTGAATGTATCAACTCTGCCAATTCTCCCTCATTTTATTATATGCAAGTAGGTTATAGCACTAACATGTTCTGCCTTCAATATGTTTATAACTGCCAGTAAGTTATGGTTCGGTTGGAAATACACCAGTCTTGACTATGATCATATTCCTCTGGTGTCCCTAGTGTTCTTTGAGATATAAAGGTAATCTGAATCATAAATGTTTTTTACTATCCTGAAATAGTTTCTTCTTTAACAAGTCTGTTTCATCTTATCTCATAAATGTACAGACTGTAACAATAAACTTCAGACAAAAACTCTGTGAAAGGCTTCTAAAAATATATCACCCTCCTATTAACTTTCTCGGCACTCATTTATTATTTCAGTAATGTCCTTTTACCGTGCCAGTAGGGGACATAGTCCCTTCTGGGAAAAATCTGTTTACTAGCAACTTGTTATTTTCTATTAATCCCTTTGTATTTGTTAAAGTATCTCAGAGACAGAAAATAAAAGGCTATATCCGATTTCTGAAATATATTTACCCACCTTTTCCTAGTCTTGAGTGAACTCTTGACAGCAAACCTAAAATAGTGTTCAAATTCAAGATACATATCTCTGGGCTCCTCTGTGATTATCTTGTATCTTCAATTTCTTCTTAAATATAGTTTAGAATAAAACTATGCTCCTACTTACGGTGCCTGCAAAGTTGTGATTTAAGCCAATGCTAACATTACAACAGCAGAAATCTGAATAGCAAGATAATGGCAGATCAAAGCATCCTAGCTTTATAAAGTAAAACCAGATCCTGATCTGGGAACATGATTGAAAAATTGATGGGTAAAGAGTGTAACAGCACTTTGGAGACCTGTTTGGTCCAGTATGTTCTAAGATGTTGATGGTCCTGCACCACAGACTTGAAACACACCTTAAAAGGTCATGCAGGTCCTAGAGCAGAATCAACTATATCTCTGTTATTTTATTAATTTAATTTGCTTAACTATCAAAAGGGTGTGTTCTAATGCTTTACTATATTTATTGTAACAATATGTAATTGGAAGCAGAGGACGCTGCAGAGGAAGTTCTTCTTCCACATTCCCTGAGAACATAAGAAATGCCTCCCTGCATCAGAGAAATGCTGTTTTCTGAGCCCTTGTACTTCACTAGCACCCAGACCTGTTAGAGTTTACACGTCTAACTCTGCAGTCTCTTAAAGGGTTCAGTCCTCTTGTTATCTGCTTATGGATCCATATACTTCTCTCATCCTCTTTTCCAAAGTGCAGCTAACATCTGCCACCTCGGTCTCCTGTTGCAGCAAGTTCCAGAAGGTCATTGCCTGTTGTGTAAAGTACTTATTTTTATTTGTTTTAAATGTCTTCTACTGGTTTAATCATATTTCCCCTGTTTCTGTAGACTTTTATGGGAAAGTGTTGTGTATTTGCCTTATGATACGGATTATGACCTTTATGACATGGATGGTAATTTTCAAGTGTCTGCTCCCTTTTTTCTATAGTTTGAATACTTGAATGTAACCGCTTGTATATAACATTGCATCGGTATTGTTGAAAGACAAAACTTTCCCTTTTTCTGTTTGTTTTTTTTTAGTTCTGTTTTGGTTATGCAAACATAGCATTTCACACCTGGCCTGAAACAAAACCTATGTGCCTGAAGCCATGCCAGTGCTGACTAAAGCAGAAGGTCTGTCCATGCCTCTTGTGCTGTCAGCCCATTTGCCTGGCTTGCCTTACACTGTTGGGGTGTGTTCAGCTTGCAGTTTCCAAATCATTCTCTAAAGACCTGTTGTCTTACCCACTTGTTGCTCATTCTATATGTGCAAGTAGTTATCCGTACCTAGTAACCCAAGTTACCTACAATTATTTGGGGTCTATAAATTCTAATATACTTGTGATGCCTCTCAGTTTCCTGCCATGTGCAAATTTAATGTACATAAACTTTGTGGAGGGCACATTCCACCATCGAGATTGCTGGTGAAGTACAGACCCTCAGAGTCCCACGTACTTTGACAGTAAACCATTTGTAACTAGTCTTCAACTGCTTTGTGAAGTTTTATTCCCACATTCTAGAAGTTTCATCAACCAACTTATGCTTTAGAAAACCACTTGGAGGCAGTTTCAAAAGCTTTAGTTAAGATTGATTTTTTCTCACCTGGTGGCAATGCCTGTGTTACTCTGCAATAGATGTAAACAGTTTGGCTTGACAAGAATTTTTGTTAGTTATCACACATTGCTTTCTGTTTTCCAAATGATCACAAATTGCTTTAGAATTTTCCCAGATTGATCAAATTGGATAAATTTTACTCAATCAAATAATTACATATTTATGTTTTTAGTTAACTACCCCAGAATTACTGATGGGAACAAGTGTAAATTTCTCATCGTTTCTAGGAAATTAGTATGGTTTTATTTTATTTGCCTACTGGTCTCAATATGTCCACATAAAGGGAAGTTTAGGCACATGTAAGAGCATAGGTTTGGTATTGTTTTCTTGGAAGAAATACAGCATCATTCTTCAGCAGAACTTGTAAGTATACTGCAGTGTCAGCAGATCTGGGTAGCTCAAACTGTAGATAACTGTGGTCACAGAGACAAGGGCAGAAAGCAGACCTCGAATTCATTGGTAATGGACAGCAAATTCCCACTTTTTTCGTCTCTTCAGGAGCACAGAGGAGTGTATTCAGGAGCGTCCCTGTACCCCTGTTAGCTGCTACATCATTACACAACTGCTGGTTTGGCAATAACTTTCCCATAACTGATGTAAGACTGGAATGAAGCAACTCTGGAGATGATTGTCCTGTGTTTTAAACAGAATAGCAAAATCATGGTCTGAATACCAGACTGGCACCATTCTATTAACCAGTTTGTTTTCCATATTAAGTGGGATGGATCCAAATAAACAACTAAATAAAAAAGGGAATGACAATGAACTCACAAATGCTAAACAGATATATTTTAAGATGGAAAGTTTCATCCTATGAAGTGGAAATATATGCGTGATTTTTTTATAGTTATATCACTTTTGTTCCAGTTCTCAAAATAAAGTCATTCAGTGCATTTGATGAGACTCTTGAAGCAAAAAGAAACACAAGGGAATAGTGGAAAAATTCATGCTGATCATTATTTTAAAGTGTTATATAAAAAATATATATTGTTACTGAGATTTTTCTTTTAGTCTGGAGTCTGATGAAAGCAAGCAAGTCTCAGATGCCATGATGTTCTTCAACCCTTTATCTTTTTTCAATTACACATAATTTTTAGAAAGTGCTTCCAAAACACCAGTGGTCATGTTTCAAGTAATAAAATCCTGGGGTTCCTTTTGTAATGCTGAAATAATATTGTCTATGTCATAATTAAGTTGTACAAAAATTCAGTGTGAGGTCTAACTGTAACTTGATGTGATAAAGACTTGCTGAAGATAAATCAGCAGGTCAGCATAAGAAACTGGAAACATCCCAGAACTTCAGGAAGAAAACAGAAATCAGTTGTAATAGAAATCCACAGAAATCAAGCTGTGAAAGCTTAAATCTGCAGCAGTTTAATGAACTTCTCCTTTGAAAAGTGCTGTCTGGAGCTGAATGTAGAAAAGTGAACAGAAGAGCTTCTTTCTCAGAAATTTTATCTTGTTTTAAGTGTATGTCTGGGAGGAGGGACACATCCTTTCTGGTTAAACCAAAAGAGATTGTTCTAAAAGTATGTGGTTGCACAGTGATTATTGTGCTTCTCATACAAAGGTCCATTATTTTTGTTTTTTGTCAGCTTATGTCAATATCATGGTATCAGGATTCTTATCCTTGGGGGGGGGGGGGGTTGGGGGTGGGGAGGAGAAAAGAAAAGTGAACATTTCCTGAAAGTTTACAGAAACAGAATAGAAAGAAAAGAAATAGAAAATATATTTTTTTTAATCCCAATGAAAATACCTTCTCATTTCTGTAAAAAAGTCTATTTGCTTTTAAATAAGAAATTGGCTGAACTATCTGAAAATGAACATCGTTGCCAAAAACATTTCTACAAAACAAAACATTAGTTTGCAAATATCTCTCTTTCTCTGACATTTCTCCTTTGCTCTTGCTAAAGGCCATGTTGCGTTGGATTTTTTCCAGTGCACTCTGTCATCTTAGATTTGCCCATCACCCTCAATATTAGTTTTTCTGCAACTCTCTCAGATATCAGTTGTGCCAAGATTTCTGTGTAGATCAGCTGTGTGGCCACAGAGGTTTCTCCCCTGGTGATTTTTAACTGGCAGAAGTTTTATTGTGTTGTGATTTTTAATTCTCTGAAGCCCAAATGTGATTCTGCTGGAATAACTTGTTCTCTCTCTTGGATATTTGGTTTCTGGTTTTGATGTCGTTCTTCTGGGTTGTCTAAGTGAAAATCTGGCTGGCATTTTAGGTGATGGCACCTTTCTCCATAGAACCATAGAGTAACTCAGGTTGGAAGGGACTTCAGAAGGTTTCTAGTCCAACTTGTTTAAAGCAGAGTCAGCTCTGACATCAGATTGCTCAGGGTTTTGCTCTCCCTTCCCTAATTGACATAATTGTTTTAATAGATTTCAGTGCTGCAATTTTTGGCTTCCAATAGAGTATGCAGTATAATCATCCATAATGCACTTATTGTTCAAAAAGGTTTTAGCTAGACGATGAATTACCAATACAGTGGTAGCTTACATTGCACTGTTCACTGGTTGTTTGATCATGTAAGGTACTTCTAAGTATGAGTAATTCCATCATTTGTATCACTTTTCCTGTGCATAACAGGGAAGTTGAAAGATACCACAGTAAAGTGACGGATATTTGAAATGCATGTGACTGTTCAAAAGCACAAAATGAGATATATGAATCAAAATTAGACACATGAACGGACACAAAAATCTCCTGGAGTATTCTATCCTATAATACTACACTGAAGAAATTAAGACATTTTTAGCTGGTTTTAACTAAAAGAAGTTGTGTATATTTAATAAATGATAATTCCAACCATGAGTTAAATCGGTCATTGTACTCTCCCATAAATTATAGCTCAAAAATGTACTGTTCTCAGGAGAAAGGAGAAAGAGGGAAGAAACCTGATGAAGCTAGTTGTTGGGTTACTTGCTAGTGACAAGGATCACGTTTTTATACAAGAGAATGTTTAGCCTATAACAAGCACAGGAGTCCAGTGCACAAGTTCAAGAAAAAAAATCAATGGTGAGGTGTTTCTCTCCTGTTCAGAACACTTTGATTTCATGATGTTAGGGGAAACAAAGAAACTTTGAATTCTTTCAGAGAGAACTACCATCCACTCAATTCCATACCATGTAGCTCTACACAGCTTGAAGAAAATTTGTATTTTGTCTTCTTTAGCCATTGCGTTTGTTAGTTTTTATTTCCTTTTCCTTCCAGGTTTGAGACTGACTCCTTTATACAGCAAAGTCTTTAATTCCAAGCTATATTTCAAACCCCTTGAAATGGGTCCTCGTAATGAAAGTGCTGAGCAATGTTTGCAGCTTGCCAAAGTGTCACATCTGTCACTTTAAAAGCTGTACTGTGAAGTGGCAAAAGAAAGCAAATACATAATATGTTTTTTTAATGATAAAATTAAAGCAAAGAAAGGGAGGGTAATTTATCAAGTAAACCTGGCATGATCTAATCCTCTTTGCACGGTGTTTAATTTTCAGGTGTCTGATCTACGTAACAAACCAGTTAGGAAGGTAATGAGAAAATAATATATTTCCTTACAACCCTCTACACAATTACAGTCACTGAAGGAGGCATTAGCTCCTGTCCCTTTCAGAATGTGTTTTTTTCTACTTATACAGGCCCTCCCTGGATCACTTACCATATGTTATAATTATTGTTTAGTGGCATTGCAGGGAGTAAACCTGTTAGAACTGAAATATATTCATTCAATCTCTCTCCTCAAGTGGTGTCTCTTGATAACTCGTTTCAAAATGGGAACTGACACCTCATTTCTTTGTCTCCCCTAATCAAATCCTTTTCTTCTTTCATAGGCTACTGTTCAGAGGAAATTGAATTTTGCTGTAGTTTTGATGTCTTATGAAGCCATGTTACAGGTAAAGGGGCAGTTGAAGGTACAGAGGTTCAGTTTTGCCCTCATAAAAAGACAAAGTCGATTTTGTTTGTATCAAATTGAGCTCAGGAGCTCTTGCATGAGGGCAAATAAAACTGAACTGAAGTTTAGCTGCTTTCAATTTTGGTTGCTTAAATGCTGAGGTGTTGGTAAGAATAGTGATATCTTGTAGGAAAGGTGAAATTTTTCACTGCAGATTTGGAGAAACAAAAGAAGCCGATGAGGCTTCTTCCTCTGGTGGTGTTTTCTGGTTTATAGCCCAATTTTCCATAACCATTTTTCTTTCCTTACCCAAATTTAGCACTCCAAGATATGTAACCTAAGTTATCATTCCAACTTGAAAAATATTCATTAAAAAACATTTTAAGTCTAGTATAATTTTTTAATGTAGGGAAATTGGCATTTTATTTTAAGTGTGTAAATAGGCGGTCTGCATCAACCCCCCACAGCTGAAGTGCCTGTTAGGTGTGTAGTCACTGTAGGTTCTGTATTCAATGGGGACAGAGTGGCTCCTTATGAAGAGCATTTAGTCCTCTTCAAATCTGAATTACCTCTGTGGACCTGTTTCCATCTACAGACAAGAGATAGAGTTCAGGTTCAGCAAATCTCTCAAAGAAGGTGCATGTCGTACGATGAATCTGTGTCATGTTGCAGAACTGAGAGCAGAACTGTAGGTACAAAGCAGAGGAAAGGGAGAAACTAACTTTGTTTTGTGGAACCAAATGTTAGCCTGGAAAAAGAAAAACCTAAACTGGACTAAAAGAATTTCAGTATTTTCACAATACTTTCACCTCTATGTCTCAGTTTGATTCTGACTGTGTTTCAAAGATCTTAATAAGGATCAGTGTAGATATTGGATTGTTTCCTTCTTGGTCATGTTTATAAATCTCTGTGAAAAACAGAATGAGGAACTGCTGATGTTGGAACAGTTATAACATCCTCTCTGAGGACCTATTCAATGCAGTAGTAAAAAATTTGGTTTAGATTCTGCTCTGCTTGAACAAGTTTGTTTCTTTACCTTTTGTTATTTCAGGGGGAAAAAAAAATCAGGTCCTAAAGTAGATGCAGTTGCCTTTTTTTTTTTTTTTTTTTTTTGTAAAAAACACAAAAAACTTCCTCAGTGGCTGGGTAACCACAAAGCCCAATGGCCTTTCAGTGTAAACTGGTGCTGATTATATATGTGACACAAATATTTGGGTTGTCAAATCAGATATCTGCCTCATTTAGCAACTTTAGCAAAGGGCGTTCGGTAGGATGTACTGTAGAGTAAGGTTGTGGAGACTATGCTAATTTGAGTGTATTCCCTGCTTCTTCCCCACTGGCAATGAACCTTTCATTCAGCTGAAATGGAGACTGTGCAGGGAAGTACAGATTACACCTCTCTGTGATACTAAGAAAAAAATAATTCTTTTTAAACTGACTGAATGAAAAGAATGAGTTCTACACAGCACAAAATCAAGCACCACAAATCTGTAGGCTCTTTTACTTATTTGGTTGAGATAAATTGATAGATTCCACTGAGATTGCAAAAGCCTCCCTCAAACTTGAAAGACAGATGCCAGTTACAGCAGTATAATTAATATGCATAATTATTTTTAATCAAATAATTACTTCTGTTTCCTTTCAAGGCTGGATACTTTTAATCCTCAGCGTGGCCCATGCATGTTTGTGTGGCTTTGGATGTGCATTATGGAGCAAGACTGATTCTCACTGCCAACAGAGAAACAGGCTAGTTCATCTGTTCTGTGTACACAAATTGCTACAGATTCTGTGAATGCTGGAACCTACCTGAAGGAAAAGGCTCCCTTTTTGTTGCCTTTTTTCTTATTTTATTGTCAGTTTCCCTGACCAATTCCCACAGTGGTTTCTTTTAAGGAAATTGATTCCAAATACGCATAAAGTATCATATGCCTCCACATTCCCTCCAGCTCAGAAAAAGAAGCTCATCATTCATTTTGGGCAATTTATATGGAGCATGGTAGGATGTGAACAGCATGCTATGCTGCTTTTTTATACAGTGGAACCACTATTAAGGGATATTCATTTTTCCCAATTATAACTTGCTGCACTCTTTTATAGTGAAATGTGAGAATCTTTTTTTTCCCAGAGAAAAGAGAACTGTATGACTGATATGAAAAATAGGTGGAACTCGTGCTGCCAAAATGGCATCACATTAATATCTGCAGCATTATAGTTCTGTCCTTTCATTTTCCTTAAAGTTGTTTCTGTTGCTACTGTTGTTAAATGTTTACAGTAAAACATACAGAATTTGGGTTTGATTATTCATTTTACACTTAACAAGAAAATTAAATCCATTTAATTTGCACAAATATAAATTAAAATCCTGTCCCCTTCAAGGAGAGACTATGTTCAAGACAATGAGTTGTGGAACTGGAGAAAAGTGTAAATACCACTAGTGAAACAGTATGGGGAGAAAACCAGTAAACCAATGGTGAGATTTCTCATTTGTTGCAGTGATGGTACATATACATGCAATGGTTTCCTTGCAGAACAATAGTTCTCCATTTTTTCTACACCTATTTCTGTAAAATGGATCATTTGGTTTCAGAGTAGACCTGTTGGGATTTCATTTGATCTAGGTGTTCAATAATTAGCCATTAACTTAGTGTTGCTTTTTTGATTTATCTGTAAGACTTTGCTGACTTTCTTATATTGTACTGAAAGGTGTCTCCTTTCTATGGTTCATGCCTGCAGTCTTTTACTGCTGCAGCTTACAGAAATGAAGTTTATCTTCCTTCTTAATTTTCTTAATTTCCTTTCTTGCTGTCTTATTTTCTGTTTTGCAACATAGTGTGTTTGCATCTGATTTCCTCCAAACTCTTTCTTTCTGTTTTGTGTAAACACAAAAACAATCTTTATCTTCAACAGGTGGCTCACTCAGATAGTATAAGGAATATCAATAAGGATAAAGTACGGTTTGCTTATACTTTCTTTTAGCACTTGCTGTAACTTTTTCTGATGTTCTGATGCCAGGATTATTAATACTAAATCTGTGCTAAACCATGCAACTGTAGTAGTTTGGTTCAGATAGACATGGTACATATTTATTTTTACTTTACTCTTTGGTTAAATGTAGCATGCTGTCGGTATTTTATTTTTCTTTCAAAATATTGCAAGAAAATGAGAAATACCTGATATGGTGTGAAATCATTTGATGTCAAGAGGTGATACCAATTTTGTGTAGAAACAGTTTATATGATGTTTAACCATCAAAAGTTTTTTAGCTAATGACAAGAGTTTATAATCCACTGATATGATATACCCAAAGACTGCAATAACACCTAAACTTATGGTGTGCTTTCTGGGGTCATAAGGGTATTTGATTCATAAAGGTAACAGATTGGGTTAGGCTGAGGTAGTTTTTCAATAACTTTTTATTAAAATATTCATTGGTATCTCTGTATCTAGTTTATGTAATTCCATCTAAATGCAGTAAAATTAATTCTAGCTAAGTTTTCATTTCACCTATCAGAAGACAATGACTGAGCCACAGTGCAGGTCATAGTACATTTATTAGTCATAGAAGAGAGGGCAGGAATGAAAGGGACTTTCTTGGATGAAATGCACAGACCATTGAAATTGTGCCTCTTCCTCTTCCCTTGTTAGTCTCAGTGTTCCTGTGGAATGGAGAACAGAAGTGGGAGTGGAGCATATCCTTATCTCTTCACAGCTTTTCTGCTGTGCATAGGAAATTTAAACATAAAACCACTTCTGAGAAACGAACTGACTTAGCAGAGCAGCAAGATGAGTAAATGAATCTGAGCACTCTCACTTGCATTTAATAAAGTTTATGCCCCAGAATATGCCTGCAGTTCAACATTAAAGAAGGAAATCCACAATTAACAGATCAATAATTCATAACAAGCAATATTGTCTTTTAAAATAAGAAGTTCTGGTAAAGATAATTTCCAAGTAATCTAAGATAACATATTATTCATTTTTGTAATGAAGTGGAAAACAAAAGCTGATGGAAGACCATTCTATGTATTCTGGCTTTAATTTTTTCATTAAAGTAACGTTTAAAGTATGTTGGAAGCTGCTTAGGCTCAGTGTTTTAATTTGGCTTTTGATTAGAATGACCTAATTGAAGGTGAAAGTAAAGCTAGTAAAAACTTTAGAGGAAATTGCTGGAGGAATTGTGAAAATTTAAGAAGGTCAAAAAGGCTCAGATAGTATCTTACTGGCTCAGCATGATATTGAAATGATCATTGTGTTCATTCTGTTCTACCCAAATGTAACACCATTATTTATTTGGAGACATCTCATAATCAGAATTGTTGGTTTATTGTGCTATCCACAGATGCAAATAAGGATGAGATCTGCAAAAACTGCCTCAATTTATTAATTTTCAATACCTGTTATGTTTCTTTAAAATCTTATTCAGTGTGCAAAGATTATTTTTTCTTAGTTTTAGTTCTAAAATTTCAGCTCAATAAAAGCTTTCCTAGCTTTGGAACATCTCAGTATGGAAACACGATAATAGCTACATATATGCCTTTGGGTTTTCAGCTGTAACTGCAGCAAAGCTTTCTGGTTTCTAGAAATTGCCAGAAGCAGAAGGAAAAAAGGTCATAGTTTTGATAACCGTCATCATCACTCTTCTATGGCTACAAGGATGTATTTATTTATATGTGCTCCACTTTTTTCTCTGCTCTATGCCAGTTTTTACTTCTCATAACAGCCATTTCATTTTTGAAGAGAGATCTCAGAAAATCAAAACTTTTTTATAGTTGACCTACAGTGCTTATAAATCAGGATCACCCAGGCAATGAAGAGAGAGAAATGTATACATTAAAAATGGAACTCCATAAAAATACAGTTAAGAACATCCATCGGTACAAGAAGTCCCTCAAATGAAAGATGAATTATGTAGTTCTCTATTGGAGTCAATATGCTCAAAACAGAGGGCAGGCATCATTTTGCCAATACTGCAGCTGTGAAGCTAAGGAAGAGCATAAAAGAAATAACTTGCTCATTTTCATCTAGCAGGCCAGTGACGGAACTTACCCAATTTTGAGTTTTTCAGACATTTCTTGTTTGAGATAGAGTTGATTATAAGGCAATAAAGTTCACTAGAGAAATTGGTTTCCTGAAAAATATTCAAGTCTAGGGAGTCCTGTTTTCTTTCCTGGTTTTGCTACTAAACAACATCCCCTGTACTTGGAACATCAGGCCCCAATGTTTGTGCTGGTGCTTATTCACCCTATGGCTTTGTTTTTTATCCTGCTTAGTAGGCGATAGCACCCACCTTTACAGAAGTGTCACAGAAGTGTTCTTTGATTTGAAGAATGAAGTTCGAATTTCTCAGTGACTATGTATTCTCTATTGGCAGCGCTGGATGCACGGGGGATCTTTCCACCTAACGTGCATGCCCATTGTGACAAACTATCTCATATTTAT
>JAVJGJ010000037.1:80004345-80028738 GCA_035590215.1 Microhierax caerulescens | reverse complement strand
GATAAATATTTATGAATCTAGAAATCTTTCAGTTCTTCCATTTTGTTAAGATTTTTTATTTGCAGAAGTTTTCTTTTTCTTTTTGCCTTTCTCAACTCTGCCCCCTGCCCGCTACCACTTCTCTCTGGTAGTTCTTTTCATTTCAAAACCTCTTGAGAAACAATACTAACATTTGCTTTTTTTCTTTCTTTCTTTCTAAGTTTGATAAATATTTATGAATCTAGAAATCTTTCAGTTCTTCCATTTTGTTAAGATTTTTTATGTGTGTGTGCTTTATTTTTCCAGCAGAAACTATAAATCAGCCAGGGGTTGTTCTCAGAATCATAGGATTTCAGGTAGGGGTACAGCAGATGATGTTTAGGATGGTTATTACTGTAGAGAAACCAGTTTGAAAAGCAAACATGTCAACATGAAAGCTTGCAAAATCATTCTTGGAGGTATACAATTAATAAGATAGAATGATTAAGCCTGTCACAAGCTTGAGAAAATAAGGCAAAGCAGCTTCCAGAAGATAATTCTAATTTCACTGTAATCTAGAGTTGCACAGCTTCAACATTCATTAGGAAAAAATGTCATGGCATTATTTGTGAAAGCTCCAGTAGCAAAATGAAGAGAGTCCTTTACATTGGGTAATTGAGCAAAACAGTAATTGACAATGTAAGTCAAGGCCAAGTAAAACTGCAAGAAATGAGGGAACTGCATGGAACTGTAGACTCACAGAAATGAACTCCATTTATTCAGACATATCAGCTAAGGTGATCTCTTTATTAAATCTGCAGGACATCTTGTTGCACAGTCAACTGAAGTCATGAGTTGTATACTTAAATTTCCATTCATGTTAAGAACGATACTTGCCACAAACATCAAAGATCTCACAGGACCACATGTCAGTTGGTTTTGAAACATCATTCAGTATGAGTAAGTCTCATTCTCCTACAGCACAATGTGATAAATATGTGGCAGTTCCAGAAAGCAATAGTAGCTAACATTGCAGAGAAATACAGTATTGATGTAGATCGGTTTATGTTACTTGCCTGTACTTGTGAGTCAAATTTTAGAAAGCTAAGTGTGTGCAGTTTCTGGATTTATCTGCATATACTGTTGTTGTTGTTGTTTATTCATAAAAAAGATTGCAGAATGTGCGTGAAAAACTTGTTTGATTTGCACTTTGGGGAAGGAAGTATTCAAAAATAAAAGAGCAAGTCCTCTGCAAATGCAATTTTGTACACAGGATTGTAATTCTAAAAGTTGTCAATGAGAGTAATCAAACCCTTCAGATGAAGGTTGAATTTAATAATAGGCCATAGTTTAAATGATTCTTAATGTATTCATTTCCTAAATGGGAAGATGATCTTTTTTTGGAGCAGCTTGTGGATTATTTTTGGAACCACTTTTTCTGATTTCATAATTTTTTTTTGCAACAGCTATGTAAAATTCTGCCATACACATATGTGGAGAGATAGAACAGTTTGAAAAGGGCTTCCCAGATGAGAACTTTGAAAAACAGGAGGCAAAAAGCAATGGTCTGAGGCAGAGATATAATTTCATGTTAGCTTCCTTCTTTTCTATCTTCCAAAGCATTGCTTATCAGTGATTGTTTTTATATATGTATGTATGTATGTATGTCAAAACAATGCGACAATGATTCTGTCCCTCTTCATTCTTCATAAGCAGTATATGACCCAAATCCACATTAATGTCAAATAGACATTTTGGGTACTTTAAGCCTCTTGTAATTATCTCCAGATCATTCTCACCCAGCTCAGCTAGACTTTCGAAGTACCCAGTGGAGATATTCTATATTTTATTTTCAGTTTCTACTGTGTAGTGTTGTGGTGGAGACAGAAAAAGATGTGTTGGCTTGGCATCATGCAGTACTGGGCTAGTTCAGGCTGGGCATGAGTTAGGCTCAGTGTGATGTATTCAAACATCAGGCTAAGGGGTGTATAAAAAGCAAGTGTCCATCCCAGAAAATAGGGCAAAGTAGACTGGATGGCATGTATTGGTGTCCTCCACTACCAATTAACAGGGTTGGAGGGTGAACATATAACCTCAGATTGTCAGCTAACATGGTATAATACTGTTTGGTGGGTTTTATCAGTGGGGAAACACATGTGATATGTAACCCTTTTATCTGCTGCTTTTTTCCTAAGATCAGTCAGGGGAAAAAAAAAAAAAAGAAGTTTAATTTTTCTTGTGTTATTTCATTCAAAGAAACCAGAATTCCCCGTTAGGCAGTTATGAGGGGAAAACAAAATTAAAACCTATTTGATACACATTATTTTAGAAGCCTCTGTTGACAGTTGAAGCCATGAATATGCTGTCTGTTTATTTTTTGCAACATTATTACCTCATTGCAGTTGCAACAAAAGGTTTGAATGAGAAAAAAAAAAATCATAGTTAAAGGTCTTTATGTGGGATAAATGGACGTAGGTACACTGAGCAACACCCCCTGAAATATCCATGAGTAGCCATACCATAATATAAACTGAAAAATTACCTGGGCTTGCTTTGTACAGAAGCATGTACAATTGAACATTTTATGGACTAGATGCTCAATAGCACCCTATTCTCTCGGTATTCATCCCTCTAGTTAGTATTAGTTAAGGACAACACAATTAAGACAGAGGAGAACGTTAAACCATTTAACATCCACCATGTATTACTTCTGTTCACTAAGCTGTGTTCTAGCAGCTCAGTTGCTTCTCCAGACAGTAGTTAGCTGCAAAGCAAAAGTTAAAAGACACAATTAGAACTGGCAGGTTCAGGCCTGGTAGTGAAACACCAGCAGCCCTGATTCCTTGCCTCCAATGATGAATTCAGGCTGCACCCATAGCTGGAGTAATTTGACATAGCTCTACTGCATAATTCTGCTTAAACTTTGTGATGCAATGTTGGCAGCTAACACTTTCCATAGGTTTAAGCCTTGCCTGTAACAGTATGAGGTTTCCATAGCACCTGGTGGGCCTGTGGGAAAGGATTAATTCAAGTGAAGTCAAAGCCCTGTGATACGTTTTATAGCCTGGGGAAATACTGTTGTGCTGCAAACTCTAGGAAAAAGTCTTCTACTTTCTGATTATGGGCAAGGCACAATCTTAAAGTACAAGTTTATTATTCTAATCTTGCAATTCTAAGTCTGTATCCAAAGATGAACTTACTGAAGTTATCAAATGCAATTCAGAAAAAGACCTTTGAAATCTGTTCCAGGGACCCAAACATGATTTTAGATACAGACCACATAATAAACACATAGCTAAGGTGAACATGTATTAGATACATGTCAACTTACCTGCTTTAACTAAAGCTGAAGCCATGGTATTTTCAGGACATTCAGGAGAATTTCATTGTAAGATATTAAAGTTTTATAAGTTACATCGCTACAACAACTACTTTGGAGTAACACACAAAAGTTACCACAGAATTGTTTCATAAATAATTGCTTTCATTTTGGTAACTTCTTAATAGCATTTCAGCAGCAGGAACATATGAAAGATAACTTGTATCAATTAATCATACACCAGTCAACTATCACATGAATCAAATATCAAATGCAAACCTCCAACTTCACAGTCCTCTTTAAGAATCAAATACAATTGACATTGACATCTGCTCCTCTGTGTATTCTTTAGATTTCATTAATTTTAATTATGTTTATCATGCTTTATGAGCAGTTTAAATAAATGCTGAATGATGAATATAACAAATAATGTCACTGTCATAATTCAAAGACAGCTGGAAGTGCGCATACATTTGTTCTTTTAATTTTCATGCTCTATTGTCAAAATGTAGATTATACTAAGTGTTCTTTCGGGAGTTATTAGTTACTCCAAATTCCATCAGTAATAACGAAGTTAGAAGTTTCTAATTGTACGAGTACTTCAGGATGATTACATTATACAAAAGTGCAGTGGATCATAGAGAAGGAAAGGAGGAACTCTGTTGGCTTAGAGCAAAATACCAGGCAACCGAATACCTGATTTCTAATCATGGCTCTTGACATGTTATCTCTATAGCATCTTTTACAAAGGCAATTTTTGATTTTCTACTTTTGCCTCTATCAAATGAGTAAGTAGCTAGCTTAGAAGGGTATCAGGATGCTTTAATACTTGCCATTTTACTAAGTATTGACAGCACTTATGCATGTAGAAGACAATACTGACAAGGTATGCAAGAAAACATGAAAAACAGTATGCAATGGAAAGGTAGATGTCAAACATGAATTATGTCTTAATGCATGAAACTATAAGATAGCAAAAGAAGTATTGTGATCATCTTCGTTCTGGGAAAAAACAGTTAAAATTTGTAAGCATAGTCTTCACAATGCAAATATATGAATTTAAGCTGCATAAACTGTTTTTTACTGGAAATCCTTGAGTGAGTTGCAATTTGTGAGTGTCTGAACACCTGTAACATCTTTCCTGTTTAGATGCTTAAACACAGACTTAGGTTTGATTGTTGTATTTTAAAAATTAGGCTTTTGTGGGTGACACTAAATAAAATTTCAGTAGTTTTATTGACTTAAAATTTTTATGGGTGTTATCTGGTGGTGCCCACTCTATCGTATGTTTAAGATTTAAATTTTTTGGTTTTATTGTAATAGTCATTGAATATGCTGTTTGTTGCCTTAAATGGAAAGTCGTATCACATGTAAATGTGACATAAGAAGGGGTAATTTTGCCTATTCAGAGTTTTTCATCCCATCACCTGACTCACTAGACTGGTTTTAATTTAAATGTATCAGCATTCTGTACCACCTACCTCTAGAAAAAAATAAGCCATAATCAATACATAAGTGACATATAAGATATATGACAGTACAAAAAAGAATTTAAGGAGAAGGGAAGTACACCAATAGGGAAGTAAATGTTTTTGTAGCTAACTCAGAATTTTTTTGTACAATTAAAATTTTGCTTGGTTTTAAGAGAGATTGACCTGCGTGCACAATTTTAAACAGTGAACTAAAGAAAAATGCAGGGAGTAAAGCACTTACATGATTATCAAAGTCTTTTTTATAAAGTCAGGATGTTTCTCTCATTTGGATTGAAACAAAAAAATAGTTTTGAATTGATTTTCTGGAAAACCTGGAGAAACGTTACAGACAGAAATTCTTATGTAGTTTTGGAGGGACTTATTTTCAGGTCTTCTTGGTTACTCAGAAATGGCTGTGGTGGGTACTAGATTTGGTGTTTATATTTTGGAAAATCAGAGGTGTATTGATAAAATACTATTTCACTACTAAATAATGTTGATTTATTATGTGATATACCATCTTTTTTATGTATTAATATTCAAAGGAGTTGACCTTACATAGCTTTCATGGAATACAAGTCCTACCCAGATCATTAAGATATATGCAAATGTTAAAAAAGAATGGTGATTTTTTTAAAATTTGATGCAAGTTATTTCTAACAAAACTAAAATATGGTAAAAATAATCTGACTTTTAATTAAATATGAACTACATTCAGCCCAGATATATGACTAGATAGATCTGCATTTTAGTGATAGATGGCATTTCTGAAACATTTTGGGAACATACAAGATGAAGGCTACCATGATATGTCTGGGACCATTATTAAAGTATTATTTGAGACATGGCTTAAAAAAAGGTAATATTCTAGTATATTAGTATTAGGTAGAAGAATGACACGTAAAAGGTATCAGTCCTGAACTTTCTAGTGTCAGTTGTGTACATTGGCTTATTCAGTAGCTGTATAAAGTCATGGCTATGTGTTCTCTCACAGAGAACTGATTTCCAAGTCAAACTTGTACTCTGAGCAATTTGCTCACCTTTCTGTACAAGCCAAAGAAGGCTTTTGCCTCCCCACAGTTTACATCTGTAAATGCCTTTACAAGTCTGAGAATGAGTATGAGTACCCCGGTCAGCTGTTACTGTACTTTATACTACTGCTGCTTAAGATTTCCACTACAGAAGATGAAAGAACTCAAGTTCACAAGCCATTTGCATCAAAAGTAGATGGTGTGACATCTTCCTCAAATAAGGATACAAAACAGTGATTTTATACAGAGAAAGACATTAGTAATTCATGAAGCATCAGGTGCTTCTAGACTAGTTTGGAATGAAAACGATGTTCCTGGTTTTGTTGTTGTTTGGGGGTGGGGTGATTTGGTTTGGTTTTCGGTTTTGAGTTTTGGTGTGTTTTTGTTTTTTCTTTTTTTTTTTTTTATCAAGGGAAAATATTAAGAGCTATGTAATACTGTGCGCAATATCCATAATCAAAAGTATTTATAGTAACAGCTGTAGTGACTCCCCTCACGATTCCCAGCTCCTCTTCCTATTGAACTCACCCAGCAGACCAGGTTCCCAACTTGTCTCATGTTGGCTTTGCTGCAGGTGTATTTGTTACACGATTTGAGTATCTGGCCATATAAATTTTGTTCTTAGCCTGTAGCTGTGTTTGATGAGACTAAAGAAAATTGTATATGTGTATTTTGAACACAAGTGAATTATATATGGAGGTATAGTTTCCTGTGTATAGGCCTGGCCCACCTGTGATCTCAATACTACTTAGACAGCAAAGAGTTCTTCAGTGCAGCTAAAGAGTAGTAAGATGTTTTTTTTCCCAGGAAGCATATTCAATGTGAAAAGAAAGAAAGTAGATAAAAGAAGTAATCTTTATTTCAGTATGTACATCTGTTTCATGTTGAAAGCCTGTTATGCACCTCCTTCTGTGTAATGCCACATTTACCTTCAGAAGTTTATCTCTTTTCGTCTCTTTATTCTGTTTTCAATTTGTTTGTTTGTTTACCCTTTGTTGTTGTGGTACCCACTGGATTTCAAGATGAGATTACTTTTTATCCACAGAGATGGTCCCCACTGAGTAATCCAAAGCTTTGGAACAATTGAAATCTCAGAGTTTTGGAGGTGGAATTTGGATGAATGCACATCTTCACCATTGTTGCTGCAACTGTTACAGTTGCATATAAAGGAAAGATTTTTCCCATTAGGGTTTCAGTAAGGAAAAGCCACAATCTTCACTTTGAATTGACACTGAAAAGCCTGTCTATTGAGAGATGTAGTACAATATGCACTTGCTAGATGTTAATAAGTTGTGTCAAGCTTGGAAATTAGAAATTGAATGGAGGCTCTGCTTTCTGTAAACAAAGAAAAACAAAACCATTTTTCAAAATTAACAGCAGGATGTATAGAAATCACTATTATGTGTTGATCTTACAAAATAAATCAAAAGCAAGCGTGAAAAAGGAGATAAAATGAGACCTACCGATGAGAGAGATGTTTCAGTAAACATTCTTGCTTGCTGTTACAGTTCTGCTTTTTGTTTTATGGGGAATTTTGCTATTTCAGGTTTTTTTCCCCACTTTGTAAATATGAGTTGTAAGTAATGCCGATTTTGTTTTTTCCTGGATAAATATATATAGAAATTAAGCATGTGCTAATAAAACATTTTCCTACAGCTCTGGTCACTATAAGCCTAATCACAATCCTAATTGGCAAGCTGTGCTATCTAAATCATTCTAGTTACTTGCACCAGGGCAGAGAAGGGTGACCCCTGATATTAGAGGGGAATTGTGCAGGAATCGGGTTAAAAATGTTCAAATTAAGTTTAAAAAACTGATTTTTAAAATTTAAAGCTAATCATAGCTAGAATCTTGCGAAACTTTATTTGGCAAGAGAATCAATTTTAAATGCTGCTATCTTAATTTTGTCACCTCTTCTGCATAGTCCAATCCAAGCATTCTTCCACTCTTTGATATGCAATTTAATTTCCTGTAGCATATTCTTTGGAAAAGAGTGGGCTTTGAAATGAATACCTGTTTTGCCTAACTAAGCCTCCCATGAGATCTCATAATCTGTTGTTGAATTTCTTATGTTTTTTAAAATTTACTTATAGAAGCCTTATTTGACTTCTTTTTACCATCATAGTAAATGAATATAAAGATGAAATGTATTATAGGTTCAAAGTGCAGTGAAAAGGTATTTAAATCAGGGTCAGTGAATAACCTATCTATAAATCTGTAAGAACTACTTATAGGTTTATTCTCTCATTAATTACCTATGGCTCAGGTCCCATAAGTTAAGCAACTTGCCTAAGGTCATACCCAAACTCTTTGATGGAATCAGAAATTAAAAGCTTGTATTTAAACTAATGTTGATTTTTCAGAAATAAATGTAATCTGTTTCAAAGACTTTAGAGCTTTGATGCATATAAAAATTATTGTGGGTTTGCTAATTATGTGGCATCATATGCTGTACAAAACCTACTTAAGTGCACATTCTTGCCCAGCAGCATCCTGCAAATCACCAGAGGAAATTTATAAATCTTTCACTAAAAGGTAAAATGACTTCAATATAACTTGTATTGTCTGTAGAAGCCACAGACCAAACCTGTGTCCAATGGAAAGATCTTGTGTGTTATTGCTATGGGGTAACTTGTTACTCTGTTCAGGTGTTCAAACATTTAGTGATACAATATGTGCCTGGGTTAGTATGGGAAGAGAGAATTTGTACTTACTTGCTTGTTTGGTCTCTATCTTTTCAAACTGCAGAACAACGGATGGAGCAACCTCTGCCTTTGAGACCTTGTTATTTGGCAGTCTCCTATTCATGGAAGTTTCTCAAAGAGAAATTGTTTTGAAATTAGTGTGTTAAGGACTAACAAACCCAAAATGAAATACTTCTGTTTACTCATGTTAGGTTTGATCAGAGATATAAATAAATGTAAAGAGGACTAAGGAAAAAAAAAAAAAAAAAAAGGCAAAACTAAACCCCAAAACTTAAAGCACTTGAAGATAAATAGTGAAATAGTTCAGCAGCTTTATTCAATAAATATGTGGGGGATACTAGTTTCAACTTTATTTTCCTTAAACACCAAATATTACAATAGACAAAACTAATTCCAGTTAGAATTCACTACTGTTTATTAGATATTTTCCTGAAAAATTGAAGAGATTAGGGAATTATAGCGGGTTTTTAAATGTTACTGAAAATTGGTTAAAAAAGTTCTGTCTGATGTGCTGGGATAGTGATAAAATCATAGAACGATAGAATGGCCCAGGTTGGAAGGGACCTCAAACGGTCATCTGATCCAACCTTCCATGGGAAAGGAAGCCTAGATGAGACTGTCTAGCACCCTTTCCAATCGCACCTCAAAAACATCTAGTGACAGAGGCTCCACCACACCACTGGGGATGTTGTTTCAGTGTATGACTGTTCTCACTGCAAACTCTTTCTTATTTCAAGATGGAACTTCTCCCAGGTGCAACTTGTTCCCGTTGCCCCTTGTTTGCTCCCTGTGAAGGAAAAGACAGTTTCCCTCTAAGTACTGGAATACTGTGATGAGTTTTCTGAGCTTTTGTTTGCCTATTTATCTCTTGTGTTTTTATTTTGCAATAAAAATTCCTAGATATAAAGCCAAACTTTTATGTGTTGTTAATAATCCCAGTTATTATTCATTATGGGTCTAACCTTGCTCCTGTAGAGCAAAGAGCCAGCTTGCTGTTGGCACTGAAGCACAGCAGGCTGGGCCGACAGCTGCTAAGTCAAGGTGATTAATGTGTAGTAGCTTCTTTCCACTGCTGCTTGGGTGAATATTATCTCTAATTATGATTTTTGGAATGTTTTTATCCAAATGAGCTCTCATTTCAGATAAGTCCTTCTTTGCACAACTATGAATATAAACCTCAAATGCTTTCATGTCTCTGTTACTGGGCTTAGGGTCATCTGAAAGGTCTTTCTTACTAGCTGTTCTCAGATACAAGTTTTCTAATAAATCCTCAAAGGATCTGAGTTTTGCCTGATACAGGATTTTGTAACCTGAAGGTTTTGCAGGTTGTTTTGAGCCATTTAGATCTGTGGCTTCAGCTGAACTGTTTCTTGATATGTGTATGAGTTCCATTAGGGCATTAAAGGAAGAACTTCAGGAGAGAGATCTGCATAGTACCTCAGTCTGGAAGCCAAACTTTCAACAGGCTGAACATTAAAGCCTTCTTCCGTACTATCTAAATAAGTCTAGATTGTAGAGGACATCAGCTGCATTTTAAGGAAAACTTGACCACAGTACAGTTTAGCTGGAGACTTGTCTTTATGAGGAGTCTTAATAAAATATATTGAATATATTTTTTACTTGAATATATTTTTTACTTATAGTTAATTTGTATTAAATTCCTTTATAAACATGTTCAGTCAGAACTAGACTTCAATATATTGCCATGGGCTACACTAATACTTGGAGTATTCATATCTGTGTAACTTGACTGAAATAATCTACTTCTACATGCTTAGCAGTATGTCTTATTTTAGATAACCTAAATTACATTTTTGAAATCTTTCTATATGCAGGGGCTTCAACTTACTTACACAGTGATAACTTATTACATTAATTTTTAATGTTTCTTTCTAGCTGTCTGTCTATTTATCTACCTATCTAATCAATTATGACATTAATTTTTAATGTTTCTTTCTAGCTGTCTGTCTATTTATCTACCTATCTATAATCAATTGAACTTTCTTAATTTTGAATAACTTCTCTGAATATTTAGTACAAAAAAATAGTTTTCTGTGGTTGAGGCAGTTTTCAAGGACAAAAGTGTTTCATCCCTCAGAAATTCACCATTAACATAGAAGCAGCTCTTTCTTAATACAGAAAAGATTGCTTCTTAATATGGAATTAATTTACTGCTGTGGTACACTGAGAATGTATTTAAGTTAGTATATTAAACATAATCAAATGCTAGAATAATTTTTAATTCTTTAAGAATTGTTCCTATGGAAATTAAAACCAAGGTATTTCCATAAACTTCTTTTTAAGTGCTACTTCCAAATATATGGAATACTCTTAAGTTCAGAGCCATGGTCTTTACTAAAAATTCAATGAGACAGTTCCTATTAACATAAATGTAGCTTCCTATAGGAATAATCTCTCCCTTCCCAGAATATGAAGACCAATAATACTCTGATGTCTCAGGGTTCTGGGTAAAAAGCATATGTCTAGATGAAAACATGTTGGATATATTTTCCATCCAACATTGCCCAAGGCAGTATACTTAAATTTAGAAAAATATTGAAATACAAAAATCATAAATATTGAAACAGCATAGTTACACTAAACAAAATTTGTCATGAGGCACATGTAAATGCAGAATTGATTTCTGTCCATGATTGACGACCTCACAACAATCATTCATAGTTGTGCTATGCTCTGTCACTCACAAGTTATACATAAGGTCATCAGTAATGACTAGAAATGAATAATGTATTTTAAATCACTTCATTCAATATCCTTTGTCCCGTATACACATCTCCTTGAAAACAGGTTTCCTAATAAGTTCAGGACCTTATGAAAGACATATGGAATTCATAAAAAATTAAATAGGTATTTAGACAACTGCATTTTTAGGAATAATTTTTGCATATAGTTGTCAATATTTGTTTAGTTATGTTAGGGCAGGTACAGAGAGCACTGATTCAGTAGAAATTCCTTCACTGAATTCAACAAGCTTTGAGCCGAGCTTAATGTCAATGTTTTGGCACTTGGTTACTTAGCTGCTTAGGGCAGGTGTCAAACTGGAGATGGCTAAGGAATCCCTTTAGTCTGCCAATGTGTTGAAAAGTAACAGGTAATTTCTTTCACAGACATACCATCTGCCCAACTGAAAATGTAATGAAGAAAGGCAAACCTTCATGATTTTGCTCTCATCGACCAACCTCTTTCTCCTCACCTTTCCCAACACCAAGCTCTCTCTCAGAAAAACAAGACACAGAATAAAAGAGGTTCTTCAGGAGCTAAATGTCCTTGCTGACTGCAGTCAGGTTAGGTGGATTTCTCCAAGGATGACACAGTACAGAAGGAGTTACTTATTAGGGAGGTTAGATTTAGATTGTGCAAGATTTGAAAGTTTGCTCATCAAATACTTGTTAGAGGTTTTTTCTTGCCTCATCTCTGACCTTATCTTCCCTATTCCCAAGGGTTGCATTATAACAACATTTTCCTTCCTTCGGTATGATTTACATTCAGTGAGCTGACACAGCACTAATTTTACTTCCATACTGCTATAGCAAAAAATTCAAGTGAAGAGCTCAGTGTGACTAACAGCCTCTCAGTTGCCTCATTGTACACCACCTCAAAATGGTCTCTCTAGTCTAACAAGTACAATAAGTGGACATTAAGGACAAAAGAGTCATCTGTAATCTCCACCTATCTGCTAATAATGAGTATTCTTTATATGCAGGATAATGCCAGTTTTCAGTTTGTTTTGAGTGGAGTTCTGTGGGTGAGAAAAGGGGGGCTGGCATATACCTAATTCTAAGCAATATAATCAGTATGAAAAATGTCATCTTATTTTATTTCAGAAGGTTTGTCAGTATCTTAAAAAGAATTTATACAGACCCAACACAGTTATTAAAATTCATAAGGTCTTAACTTACCTGGCTATGTCACCAGCTGACAGGCTGTTTTTTTATCTGTCTCCATTTCTATTATCTCATTCTCACATGAAAATGGGTTATTTTTGAATGTGGTAAATAAAAAAAATGATGTCAATTTGATTTCTTTGTCCTTTGTTTATCTTTTATTCTTTGTCAATCACATTATCCAAGTTATGCATCTGAAGCCCTTCAGTTCTCTTTTGTTCCACTTATCGTTTTTATTGTATATATACACACATCTCCCACACACACCGATGAACACACACACAAAAAGTCGACACATAGCATTGACAAGTCCCTTAGATTACGACATACAGATAAGCAGATGTGACACTGAATAAGTTATAGCTCCTCTATTCAAACAGTACTTTAACTTCAATGCCAAGATAAAATAATTTTTGCCTTTTCATTTTCCCCAGTCTCATTAGATGTGCAAGTAACGCGAAGTATGAAATATTTTCATTTCTTAGTCATAGAAAATCCTTTTTCCCCCCATAATGATATGTTTTGTTGTTGTTTTATACCTGGTTTGTTTTTTTTTTTCTGAACTAATTTGAAAAGTATGAAGCTAGAAAATATTCAGCAATTGAAAGTAGTGTTAACCCATTCTGATATTATAAAAGGGTATTACAGAAAGGAATTTTTTCTCAGCCACGGCCTAAGTCAATGTTGTTAAAGCCAGCATTCCTAAATTAAGCCTTCTCCAGAGCTTAGTGACTTTGAATTTGGTCTTAAAATACTGATATCTTCATCTTACTAAAGTCAATAATAACTTTGGCATTGACTTTAACGGGAACACAGCTTAAAAATAATTATTTAGGCTATACTATTTCTACACATCCCTCCCTCAGTGTTGGAAGCTGTGCCTAACACTGAAGGGCATCCTGAAAGCACTGCTGAATGATTAAAACAAATACAGGGAAGGATGGCCTTTGAGAGCACCCTCACATTACTACAGATAAAGCTGTACAACAATACAGTGAAGTAAGTTTTATACCTTTTTACCTCTACTTAAAATTAGCTGGGGTTTGTTTCCAAATTTTTCTCTTTATTCTGGAATATTCTCTTTTCTTCTCTTTCTACTACACAGGAAGTCTTGCTTCCTTCTCTGACATTGTCACCAGACACATTCCCTGCTGGCCAGCTTTTTGTATCATTTACCACTGCAGCAGATGTTTTGTTGCCTAGGTAACATATTTCATTCATTTCTACTTTTGTTCTAAAAAACCCATGAGTCTCTCTTTAGTATATACCTGTGTCTCTGGAGGTGTACTGAGCTTGTTGTCTGTCTGATTAAAGGGACCAGGAGCCAGCTTTCGTCCTGAGGTGAAACTAAAGCTTTTCTTTTTCTGTAAAGTGAGCCAACCGGTATCAACAAAATGCTGCTAGTTGTTATAGGTTCGTTTATTAGGACATAAACATATTACTGAAAAAAAATCTTTCTTGAAATAGAAAGGCTAAATGAAGCTGTGAAAATAAATCTTCCCCAGGCCCACAGTGTCCAGGCAGGACAACTTCATTCTTCAGCCTTGCTTTGTAGCCCAGCACTTTCCCGTTTTTCCTGAATTGAAACAGCCCTTGCTGTCCTGATCAGGGTCTAAGTGGTGGGTTGACCCTGGCTGGATGCTGGGTGCCACAAAAGCCACTTTGTCACTCCCCTTCTCAGCTGAACAGGGGAGAGAAAATATAAGGAAAGACTCATGGGTTGATTTAAGGACAGGCAGAGATCACTCACCAATTACCATCATGGGCAAAACAGACTTGACTTGGGGAAATTAATTCATTTTATTACCAATTAAAACAGACGATGATAATGAGAAATATTAAAAAAAATCTTAAAAACACCTTCCCCCCACCCCTGCCTGTATCACATGCAATCTCTGCTGCTCCTTCCCCCTCAGGGTGAGGGCTCCTCACACTTTCCCTGCTCCAATTTGGGGTCTCTCCCATAGGAGCCATTTTTCCATGTACTTTGCCAATGTGGGTCCTTCCCATAGGCTACTGTTCTTCACACACTGCTCCAGCGTGGGTCCCTTCCATGGGGTGCAGTCCTTCACAAACAGCCTGCTCTGGTGTGGGCTCCTCTCTCCACAGGGCCACAGGTCCTGCCAGAAGGCTGCTCCAGTGCGGGCTTCCCATGGGGTCACACCCGCCTTCATAGGCACCCACCTGCTCCAGTGTGGGACCCTCCATGTGCTGCAGGTGGGGATCTGCTCCACCATGGACCTCCATGTGCTGCAGGTGGGGATCTGCTCCACCATGGACTTCCATGGGCTGCAGGGGCACAGCCTGCCTCAGCATGGGCTTCACCACGGGCTGCAGGGGAACCTCTGCTCCAGTGCCTGGAGCCCCCCCTCCCCTTCTTCTTCACTGACCTGGGTGTCTGCAGGGCTGTTGCTCTCACATAGTCTCACTCCTGACTTTCCCCCTTCTTAAATATATTATCCCAGAGGCACTACCACTGTTGTGATGGCTTGGCATTGGCCTGTGGTGGGTCTGCCTTGGAGCTGACTGGCACTGGCTTTGTCAGACATCGGGGAAGCTTCTAGCAGCTTTTCACAGAAGCCACCCCTGTAGCGCCTCCACTACCAAAGCCTTGCCATGCAAACCCAGTAAAGTCCATTACAGAAAATCCTCTTTCTATACCTACTTCAGAAAGTGTACACAGGTAAATGTCATATATGTTTATGGTGGAGATCTGTTTTTGTCGACCCTGTGCTGCAAAACCTGTGCAGTGGACTCTTGCTGCAACTTGCGGTTCCATTGTTGTAGTCTGTGTTCTGAGCACTTTAAAATTTTATGTGCATTCTTGATAGTAGAAATAGAAATCCTTGAATTGCTAGGTGGGAATTGCAACTCGTCTGCTCTGTCGTGTATGCAGTAGCATTTTGCTCAGACCTGTTGACAATAAGTTATGAAATGGTGAGAAAATGGCTTAAAAAATTCTGGTCAAAGCACTGATACTTTTCTTACACTACATTGTTTTAAGATTTAATATGAAAATAATGGGGAGAAACCACTCTTTTATACAGATTTATTTCCCACTTCCTGTGTGGGAAAATAAAAGGGGGGACAAATATTTTTAATAACAAATAGAATAAACAAGAGAAGCTGTTTTCCTATCCTGGATAATTGTTTGAGATGTAAAAGCAAAGTCTTAGTCAGAGGAGAGGGAAATAGAAGCAAAGGAAACTAAGAAGCAGAATTCAAATCAAAGCTGAAAGAAAAATAAATAATGACATGAATGTACAATTACATTTAAAAATTATTCAGGATATTTTGTTAAGACTTAATTTCCTTATAGGTCTCTAACAAAGTAAAGGAACAAAAAACACCGAATGAAAGATCTTTTTGACCTTTCATTTTATTAATATTCAAAACAGGCAAATTGACAATCACAGGAACTTGTTTTCTGAAAAAAAGAAACAAAACAAAACAACCCCAAAATGAGAAATGTAATGGAACCTAGATTTTTCTTCTAATATAGCCCTTTTTCTATTTGTGGTGTTAGAAACATTTGTTTCCAAACCCTATGCTGCCTGTGACAGAAGGAACATCTTATGCATCTGCTCCCAGGCTCTTATCTTCTGTCCTCGTTTTGGGTCCAGCTGCACAAAACATAGCTACTTTCCAGATTTTGGGGAGAAAATCAAAGATCTGATAGAAATACTATTAAGGATTTGGAGATGCTTTTGTAAAGCAGGTGGGAACACTTTTTCTTTTTTCCTTTTTATTTTTTCTGTCATGCACTCTAAGATGAGATCTTTATTCTACTATTTGTTTTACCATGTAGCTGTATCTTTCTTTGGAGCTTTTGCTACAGTGATATGAAGGTTGCAGAAAAGTTTAGAAGCTTTTTACCTTTAAAACTTTCCTTTCCTTTCTTAGACTGTATATTTTGTCAAAAGATTTGAATAATTATTTGTGTATACAGGATGCTTAAACAAAATGTTCCAGTACTCCTTTATTGAAAGCAAATAGGTATTGCTACAAATTCAGCGGTGACCAACTCTGCAATAATGAATTAATGTGCCTGCACAAATGAGAACAGTGTAACTGCAGTTGCATTCCAGTTGCCTGTCTCTGAAGAATTACTGTAACCATTGGAAAATAGTTAAAACAACAGTTTTAGAATAATGAAAAATACTATGACATATTGTCTGGGTTGCTATTATTATTCTTTAAATAATCCTCTTTATTACATAATGCATATCACATATTTTATCACAACATAATAATTTCATATTAATTGGAATATAATCTGTAATTTGAAAAGCCAGTTGTCTTTGTAACAGAAAGCCTTTGGAATTTTATATGAGTACAGTAAAAAATTAGTATTACTTTATGAGGTTAATAAAGTGAAGCAGGAAGGTTATATTGTTCTTCTTTACATTCCTTTTTCTTGCCTCTCAGTGGATACATTACTGATGGTAGTTGTATAAAATAGGGAAGAGCTAGGTTAAAAAGGTGAAATTTTGACATGAGTTCTGGTTAGGTTAACTTTAGGGTGCTCTGGTTCTTACCACCTATCTTGAAGAACCATGAAGGAACTTGATTTTCAGATATGCTCAGCACATCGTGAAATCAAAATCTCTTATCACAGCGTGACTACCCCATAGCAAGACACAAAGTCCTTAATTTTGTAACTGTTGGCCACTGTGTCAGAATTTTCCTCGTGTTCTTCTGAAGAACTGAATTCTTCAGAAAGATGAAGAAAAGATCTTCATTCAGACTCGTTACCAGAAATTGGTGTATCTGACTGTTTGTCAGATGCCCAACAGAAATTTATCCTATTTCTGTAATCTGTACCTACAGAGATATTACCAGTATATTTCATCTGGCTAGAGCACATGTTATTTTTCTACAGAAAATTATGTTGAGTTTCTGTCAAAAGCATGAATATTATTAAATTTTTGACCCCATAGTCTAGCTTTTATCCCCTGCTCCGGCAGGCTGTGGAGCAGGGAGGACAGCATTGCTGGCCAGGCTATAGGATGAGGAGGACACCTCCAGCCTTATTTCTTCCCTGCGGTGCCATAAAACCACCAGGTGGATGGTGTTACTCCCTTCAGAGAGAAGCAAAGAGAGAGGTAGTGACTGGGTGCTTACAGACAGACATTAGTCATCACCTCCCCCACCCTCTGCTATGTTAAATGGTATGTCTTCTTAAAGTCAACATATGCCTATCTAATACATATAGGACCTATTCCCACCTGAGCTCTTCGGGAACTTCTGCCACCAGCAGTGGAGAAAAAGGGTGCTATTTACGCACAAGTCTGGAGGTGCTTGTTGCAGGTTGTGCCAAGCATGCCAGCGTGGTTCAGTGAAATGCTGTGGTGAATGCCGTACACTTCAGGCCAGAACTGTGGTTGAGAGGAATTAGTCTGTCAGCATGGTTCAGCTCTTAGAAACTGCTAATGGGTTTGCATATGTGTTATCTCAAGCTCCAGTACTGCTGTTTTTGAGTGAACATGCCTCTGGAAATCTATGTTATAACTCTATGCCATGCGTATAACTGGGAAGAAAATTCCTTTCTGATTTCCTTCTTTGTTTTCCCCTTATTCAGGTGGCACAAGGTCCCAAATCCTCATTATCCAAATTGGTTTTGTTCCTCAGTTCTTTGCATGTAAGGGCAAGATCTATTTTATGTTTTTCAGCCATGCAGCTCTGTGCTAGGTAGTTCAAAGGTACACTGTACCCTACGCTAGCAGACAGTAGATGGTGCTTAGGGAAGAGTATGAGGACAGGGCATGCCTAGATCCTTCCTCATTACCCTCTCAGCTTTCATTTTATGTTCTAAATAGAGGACACAGATGATGACTAGAAGAAGGATTCACCACCATTAGTTTTTTCCAGGCAGTTACAGAATGAGGAATAAGTGGATGGACAACTTCACCCAGGTATCCAAACCAACAAGTGAAACCATCTTTTAAGCCTTGCCTAAGAAGCAGTAAAATACCACTGTTAGAGGATATTTGACATACATGTAAAAAAGTCTTTTCTTGTGCCTCATACAGTCACTCGCGCAGTTAGACTTGGACTGGATTCAGAATTGAACCAAGTATACTAACTTGGAGCCATAGTATTTACTTAAAGACAAGGAAACTATAAAGCCAGTTCCTGAACTGAGAACTACCCAATGCTTGTCAATCACCGTGTGCAGGGCTGTACCAAACAGATCTGGTCACATTCATAGGGCCTAAAACAGCAAAACAGGAGCTTCAAAGGTGCAAAACAAGAACAGTGCAAACCCTGGGCTACTGTGCATGGAATCTGCTGGGCAATCCAAGTGGTGATTAGGTGAGCTTTATATGTGAGATTTTAAGAAAAATGGCAACAATTTTATAGGCGTTAAATTATTAATCCCTATACTATTTATGGTAATATTTTTATCATGATTAACCTATTTAGTATTAATGAGAATGTATTATGTGAGGTGAAAGTCCTATTAATTTTGTAGTTAAAAAGCTATTCAATTTTTATGCTGCAGCATCAGGACATGAACATTATAGTGTCACAAGAACACTAGACACGGTGGGAATACCATTTCAGCAGAACATGGTAAGGAAGAAATCTCTCCTTTTCAAAAATTTAAGCCTCAGTTGCTGTCAGGCCCAGCTTCACCAGTGGAGTTTCATAAATTTATACCAGTCAGAGGCCTGCCATTCACATTAGTGAAATTCTAAAAGCATGATTTTTTTTTTTTTTTTTTAAATTTTTCTACCTCTCTGCCCTTTTTGGTCTCTATCTTACTTCCACTCTCAGGGAATCTTCAACCTGTGAAAGCAATAACCAGATTTTCTTAATAATATCTCATGTTACAGTACTGAGCACATGTTACCCAATAGAACCTGGGGCTATAGTCAAGTATTGATTTCTTTTTTCCCCCTTTTTTTTTTTTGGTTTTTTTTTGGGTTTTTTTGGTGGTTTTTTTTGTTTTTTTTTTTTTTTTAGTAGAAATCCCTAGTGCTGTAGATGGAGATTTTTACTGAAAAATCGATTGCTTGACCTGCACCTTGATTTGACGCAGAGCTGCACATCTTACAGTTATTGCATTCCAATGCAAAGGAGCATTGATTTCTATTTTTACCTTTTTTTTTTTAGCAACTAACCTCTGCCTTGATAGACTTATAAAAATGAAGAATACATTCATTGTAACTAATTTCCAAAAATAATTGATAGGCCTGCCTGGCTACATAACAAGTCCAATGTCAGAGAGTCAGGTATTATGCATTTCTAACACAGCACGACGGGGAAGCATTGGCAATGCTGTTCTAGAGGAGCAAGGCCTGAGGTCCTTTCACTTCAATGCCCATTCTTCATGGTCTTGAAACACCTAAGCCCTCTGCTTAATAGGTGTCCTCTTTGTTCTTGTCTGTTGGGAAGCTTTCAATCACCATCAGTTTACTTTCCCATTTACAACTTAAACCAACAACAATATCCAGTGGCATGAAACTTTCCTGAATTGCTTCAGAAAACCTAAAAAATGTGTTATCTACCTCCCATCTCTGTTGTTCCCTAAGACCGGCTATTTCTCCAAATGCCAGATTTACTCATCAAGTTTCTGGTAAGTGATGCCCATTCCAACTATTTTTCATTCGTTTTTATCAGAAGTTAGCCATCATGTTTTGGAATTTATATTTAATAAAGCCCCAGCTCAGGCAAGCTCTGACCAAGATCAGTGCAGCTACATAAATGCTTTTCTTGTTGCTTAGGTTAATCAAGATGGAAGGGAAGATTTTGTTTTGTTTTTGTATAAAACTAGTCATTCTTGGTAGGCAATGCTACAGAGTTTATTTATTCATATCTGTTATAAAATATGCCTGTAATAGCTTCTAGAATATTAATTTTTCCATCTCTAATGATAAATGAAAAACACATTTAAGACTCTCAATTTAGTGTCTCATCAGTCTAATACAGTTTTTCTATGTCTATTTCAGTACCAACATTATAAATAATATTTTTTTTAAAGCAGATACACAATCTCATATACACTTACATTACATATGATTGTCTGGTGAATGCTAAAGCAGTTTGCAGATTTTTTTTAAGAAAGCACAGGCATACAGCTTCAACAATACTGTGTTACTTATCTGCATTTTATACAAAGAGCTTGTATACACGGAGAAATTTATGTTCCCAGTCTATGACTAGCTTTACACTTTACATACTGAGAGCTGAAAGAGCTTATCATAAAAGGGTGACAGAAATATTACTGCTTTATTTCCAGAACATGTGAATATCTATTAAAAGCACTAAAATGTGGTGGGATTTTGGTGTTGGCTTTTTTTTTTTTTTTTTTAAACGTAAGTATTTTGACAGTTTCTTTTGCTTCTAAAGAAAACCTAGGGAGAAACATGGGGGCTTAGCTGAAATTCTGTCATTATGAAAAATATTTTCTGTCCTATGCTGAAGGCTGAACACACCAATTTCCTGTTTATGTCCTAGGAGCTTATCCTTGCTAATTTAGAAAAAAGATCGAGCAGACTTACCTGAATGCAGTACGCATTAGCTGTGTTAAATCAAACCAAACCACGCTGCTTGCATAGGAATATTGCAGTAGTACAGCAGGGAAGATGTGGTCTCAGATATGACTGCATGCTAAAAGTACCTTTTTATCTTTTTTTTTCTTTTTAATTTTTTTTTATTGTAATGATGCTTAAACAAGACTTGGAGAAACTTACACTATCCCAGCCCCTTTCCATCCCATGCAATCATTTTAGAGCTCTCCAGGCTCTGTGTGAGCACTGGCTAGTTTTCCTGCTTGTGTTGCTCCTGCTGGATGGGGTTCAGCAGTGTCACCAGCAAATGGCCAGGTCTTCAGCCAACCCTGAACTGCCCAAAGCAATGTGTTGAGAGGACATTCAGCGAGCCGCAAAAGGTCACAGGATTTTCTTATGTGATATTCTTATCGTAGTGAAATTTCCATGAAGCACTAAACCTACTCTGTTCTCCCACTCTAAGTGCAGTGTTTCTAAGCCATAATCACCTTTTTTGGCTCTGAAAGTCTACATCCTAGTTTTACAGAGCGTGGGCAGCCAGTACATTTATACTATTTGTTGGTGTATGTAAGACTGCCCTGAGCTACTCAGCTGGCAAAATGACACAGCAATTTTTGCCTCTGAAGCTGTGACTCTTACATGTAACAATTGCCTTCTTATGTTTGCAAGCCATGGGGAATTAATCGAATGAAAAGGTTGATCAAAATAATTTAACAAATGAACCATTGTTTTTCTATTTAGCCATGAAAGAATTCACATTATTTCAACAGCATCAGGAATTATCTTTAGTAAAGCTTGACTGTCAAGATCGTGTGTCCTCACAAAGTAATTCAGGGCAAGTTATCTCCTCTTTTGAGAGATAAACGCTCAGAAAAAATGTGATTTCTTTCCTTATTTCATTTTGCTGGTTTTGGTCATATAGCAAGTTATGGTTACAGATCATAACTTTATAGCTGGCCTGTGTTAGGAGGAAAAAAAGTTACCAAGTGTATCCACTCAGTATATTTCTATAGCTAAAATATTTTATATGAGGCACGTTTCTGATGTTGCAAGCTGAAAAATCAGCACAGATGGGATGAGATGGCTAAATAAATCCTTTGATGTACTTTTCTATGGAAGAGGTTATTTCTTGAACTGGCATTTGTGTATGGGAGTCAGACTGGAAAAGAGAGGTTCCTTTCCCTGTTCTGCTGCACTGCCTGAGGTTGGGAGTTTAGTCACAGTCTACAGGAGTAAGTATAGGTCTGTGAGGAAAAGTGAGTTGTTTTTTAGTGTTTATAAGAGACAAAAAGGAAGCACAGACATTTCCAAGCTATCCGTGTCAGGTTGTATTAGGTATAATTAATTATCTATATAGTAAATGGAGAGAACAGATGTGTCTGGACATGACTTAGAGCCGTAAGTTAAATGACTACATGGAGGCAGTATGTACCCTGCTCAGAGACTTGTTCTGGGTCACGGCGGCTCTTGGGGTTGCTCCAAAGACAATGCAAATTTTGGTTGCTACAAACCAAGTGACTCTGTGGTGCAATACTTGATTATTTTTCTGCAGAGCGATCAGTCTTATTCCCCAAAGCAATTTAGGCACAACCAGCCAAACCAATTTCCCATTAAGTAAAAGGATATGTAACAACAATTACAAAAAAAAAAAAAAGACTCACTGCAAGTTTGTTTTTAGACCTCCTGCACTTCTATTCCATGGTCTTTTCCTATTAATTTAACTAATTTGTCATTTAGGAGAGAGGAAGGAGAGGGTGATTCTTAAAGCATCACATTTTCTAATACGTAATGTCTGCAATTGATTTCTCCCCCCCCTAAACAACAACAAAACAAAACAAAACAAAACAAAAGGTTTCCATCTTGGGATAATAAAAAGCCATTTCTGGAAATATAAAAATTATTTTTCTTCTGTTGCAGATGAAACAGAGCAAATTACAATCCATAGTGGATCTGGATGATGGTGTTTAAGAACGGGGAGATTAGATCTTTTATCCTGTTTGATTATCCTACATACTTATTCCCTCCCTCCTCAATGGGCTGTATTCCCAGGTCTTGAGTTTCCTTCCCCTCAAGGAGGCCACCCCAGGAAGGTCAGGCAGAAAGGCATGCCTGTTTGTGCTGAGCAGCTGCTCACAGTCACCAGTCCTAGGTGTTAGTGGCCAAGGTCTCTTGGGTGTTCATTGACATTCATGTCCACACAATAGCTTAGTGTCCAGGATCTTTCTCCTCTTCTAGGGTCTTTCCTGAAGGCAAGGTCTGTACCTTCATCCTTCAAAAACTGACTCTTCTGGGGAACCCTGCTTTTCCATACCTGCTCTTCCTTCCACAACCCAAGCGGCTGGTTTCCCAGTGCAAATGGTCCCTGTGCAGAAGCACAACGTGTGACCAGCCTCCTGCCTGGCAGTTCTTGTCTCTGTCGACTGGCAGACTGGGGTCATGCCACTTGTCTTTCATCCAAGTGCTATGAATGTTTGCAATGCACCCATACTGGCAACAGCTAGCAAGCAGCAGACTTCAAAAGTTCAGTTTCAGGTGTCGACCCACATACATGCAATAATCTGTTACCTGTCAGCATTACCAACTTTTTTTTTTTTTCATCTTAAAACACCTCCTAATGGCAATGATCCTAACATGTTATTGTTTTATGCTGCTATTCGTCCTGGTTTCATCTGGGACAGAGTTCTTTTTCATCTTACTAGCTAGTACGGTGCTGTATTTTGGCTTTAGTATGAGAATAATGTTGACAACACACTGATGCTTTAGTTGTTGCGAAGTAGTGCTTACTCTAAATCAAGGACTTTTCAAGATTCCGATCCTTTGCCAGTGAGCAGGTGCACAAGAAGCCAGGAGGGAGCAGAGCGGGAACAGCTGACCTGAACTAGCCAGCGGGATATTCTGTACCATAGAATGTCATGCTGAGTGGGAGGGATTTGTCCAGAAGGCGTCAATCACTGCTCAGGGACTGGCTGAGCAGCAGTCAGTGGGTAGAGAACAATTGCATTGTGCATCACTCTTGTGGGGTTTATGTCTCTCTCTCTTCCCCCATCCCCTTAAAATTGTTCTTATTTTTATTATATTTTACTTTATTGCAATTATTATTTTTTTCTTATCCCAGCCCACAAGTTTTAGCTTTTTCTGATTCTGTTTCCCATCCCACCGTGGGGCGTATTTGGGGGAGGAGTGAGTAAGCAGCTGCATAGTACTTAGTTGCTGGCTGGGGTTAAACCAGGAAATCATTTCAGTTTGGGACCTATTTCCTTGTAAAGACCAAGTCAACCGTAGATTCTTACTAACAATAAACTGAGAGGTCAGAGTGAGTGAGTAAGAAATTCCATTCCAGTGTGCTCTTTTCCTCTCTCCTTTGCTACTTTAAGGTGTCAGTCAAGTTGATCTGCCTGTGTCTTCCTTTAACTGCATCCGATAAAGAATAATCTAGTTAAAACTTATACCATTGTCTTCTCTGAATATTTTAGGGATTACTCCAAAC
>JAVJGJ010000037.1:79988499-80004336 GCA_035590215.1 Microhierax caerulescens | reverse complement strand
TGAGTAAGGGAATTTGTCAGGCTATGCATCAACAGAACTTGATTTAACAGAAGTTCATTTAATGACAAGAACTTCTAGTCTGCTACAAATAGTTTTGCATCACAATGAAGCAAATGTTTTCATTTTAGAGTCATGTTGCTCTGAAAGGTTATTTATATACTTAGAAGTTATGAATATAATAAAACTATTAATAGAGTGAATAGGCTGTATTTAATAATATGTTTGCTCATATTTATGCTGATCAATAACTTACTTTCTCTCTTTACCGAAAAGATATCAAAGCTATTTGCTAAATATAATACCCATGCCAATAGGCAGGAAAATATTATTGCAGAAATAGAATATTGTACTGCAGCAAATAGCAACAAGAGAGCTAACAAGATAAAGTGGAGCTGAAACTACAGTGAGGATGAAAAGCTGTCAGCAGAAATAAAAATTGAGTAATATGAGAATTAAACTATGGCTTTACTCTTGCATTTCTTTATTTTTTGTGACAATTTATCTTCTTTTTACTCATCGTTACAAAAGGTAAAGTATAAATAATCTAAAAGGCAACTTCAACCATTGCTCTTTTTTTTTTTTTTTTTTTAAGTCATTCCTATGGCTTGCATGGTGTGCAAAGTACACCCTATGGATTAACAGCCTCAGGAGCTTTGGTGAAAGCAGATTTAGTTGTTCAGATACTGAAGAAGTTGTGTTGCAAGATAGATGAGAGAAGATATTTGTTGCACTCCTGCACACAAACCAATGTCAAGTGTGGGCACTCTGGGAAATTACAAATGAGAAGTAAAGGAAAGGAGGGGAGGCTGGTGTTTCCAGAGTTAGAGGTCAGCTAAACAGCTGACTTCAGGACTTGTATAGAAAATGTAGTTACCTAAACTGTACCTAACTATACATTTCAGGGTTCTAAATACTTTTGGATTTTTAGATCTGGTCATAATGGAAGATCCCATTCTTTTACTTATTGCATGAGTTGAGGACAATGATTTATTTTAAAATTTTCAACTTGCATAGGTTCAAAGAATACAATTTTTCCAGTAATACTACATAGTATATTTCAATGCAGTGATGAAAATGATTATTCACACGACCATTTATATTTAAAAGAGTATATAAAACTAATTTAAAAGTTAGGATTATAATGGATTATAATGTTCTTTGCTTCAATTGTTGATATTTCATTTGAAGGTGAAAGATACTTTATTATAACACATATTTGTTCCATGACAGAAATTGTTTGCATATTTTTATTTTATACCTGAATTTGTTGTAAATATCTTTATTACACTTACGACAACTTCATGACTGAGCTTGCTTTGATGGAAAGTGTAGAGAAAAGAAGCAGTCCATATGCCAGCTGATTTATGTTTAGAATTAATTGATTTTATCATCATTCTCTAAACAGAGGCTCCTCTTTAAACTTTCAAAGTTAGCCAGTGAGTTCAATTTCCTGAATAATAAGTCCCTGAATTAGGAATCAAAATACAGGAGAATTGCTGGGTTATAATTTCTGAATCATAGCATGTATAAACCATAAAGCTGACAGACTTATATTATGACCTCAGTTATAAAAACAACAGAATCAAAACTCTCTATAATCTGTTTCATCTGGAGCTTTGCAGAAGTAATCTCAAGTAAAAAAAGCCCAATAAACTCCAAAACCTTATTAGATACGTTCTGTTATGTCTCTACATTTTCTTTAAGGAGAATTTGAAATTTGGTAGTAAACCCAATAATAATAAAATAAAAATGGCCTCTTCCTGAAAAGACCAACTGTTATTAGGGTTTTTGTTACAAAACTTTATTATTTATGCTACACTTTGCTTTTAGCTATTGTCCCTCCCTTTCCTGATTATCATAATAATTATTAAAATTATAGTCCTTAATTGTTTAAAACTTTAAAATTACTGATTTTTTTAACAGGATGTTGATAAATGAATTATTAAAGTGTATTAATTAAAAATGATTTACAAGAAACTAAAATCTAAACCTTTTAGGAATCTAAACTGAGGTTACCATCAATCTGGCTTCTATAGAAGTAAGTCAGCTCCTGAGATGGATACTTGCTGAGGCTATATGTTCCAGTTCTGTGCAGTGAGCTTAGAATGTGTTATACCTGAACTATCAATTTACAGCTCTAGAGAGTCATTTTCCTTCCCTTTTTATATAAGTAAGCAGTACAGCAACTTCAACGTTACTCTTAAGTATAAGAGTAATGCACAAGAATATGCAGAGTAAGGATGGGTATGTACAGGAGACATGGAATGGTGTTTTTAGCAGTGTGTCATGGTTTAACCCCAGCTGCCAACTGTCCCATGCAGACACTCGCTTACTCCCCCCACAGTGGGATAGGGTTGAGAATCAGAAGAGTAAAAGTGAGAAAACTTGTGGGATGAGATGAGGACAGTTTAATAGGTAAATTAAAAGCCATGTGTGGAAACAAAGAAAAACTAGGAATTTATTTACCGCTTCCCATGAGCAGGTGGGTGTTCCACCATCCCAAGGAAATCAGGGCTCCATCACGCATAATGGTTACTTGGGCAGACAAACACCATCACTCTGACTATCCCTCCCTTCTTCTTCTCGCGGCTTTATATGCTGAGCACGATGTCATATGGTATGGAGTATCCCTTTGGTTAGTTTGGTCCTGGCTGTGTCCCAATTTCCCATGCCTCTCCAGCCTTCCCCAGCTGGCAGGGCCTGAGAACCTGAAGAGTCCTTGACTTAGTATAGACATCACCCAGCAACAACCAAACCCATCCGTGCTATCAGCATTGTGATCACACCAAATCCAAACCACAGCCCTGCACCAGCTACTAAGAAGAAAATTAACTCAATTCCAACAGAAACCAGGACACAGTGGTAGCATTAAAGACAAGTTATTCCCATGGGACATCTGATTATTTTGATGCCTTTGATCTGAACATTACTTAGAAAGCAGGAATGGTGGAAAATGTGTAAAAATAAAAATGTAGAAGTATCATTAACTTCATAAAAGAGTAGCAGCAGCAGCCGAGTTACAAGGTAGGCTCAGTCTTAATATAAACTAGCTAACTTTATCTTCATTAATGTTTGAGCAATGTTTTAAAGTTTTCTTGTTAGTTTCTGGCTGCAGTGAATGTATATTGCTATGCTGGAAACTGAAAAGCAAGTTTTGTTGCCACATGAAAAGACTTCATTGGGGATGAATATAGAAAAATTACTAGTAGGAGAAAAACTTACATATAATATATGTAAATGTTGAAAAAAACAGATTTCAGTGAATCCAGTTGAAATGATTTGTAGGGAGATAAACAAGAATATTTTTAACTGGCAGTGGTAATGCATAGTCCTCCTGGCTAACTAGCTTCAGAGCAGGCTCCCTGAAGTTGAGCAGTGCAAACATGAAGTATAGTTTAATTATGATCATGCAGCTAACAGCTTCAGGGTCTTCAGCTACTAGAGGAAGGGTATTTTTTCAAGTTAAGCATGGGTACTTATCAAATCTCTTAATACAATTATGAAGCTGATATTTTTAAAAAGAAGAGGTTGCTTGGGTCATTGTGTTGTTTTACAGTAGTGACATAAGACTCTCTCTTCTTAAATACCGGTAAACAAAATATTTTCTGCTCTCTGTTTTAAGTTAAGTGCATACTTTTATGCATTCAGTAGAATACCTTGACTCCATCCACTGAGTATGGATTGCTCTGCTTCTGCAGATCTGAGATTTCATGGCACAGGAGTGATAACAAATTTGGTATAAATTTTGAGCAATAACTTGAAAGGTTGTTAGGATTAACAAGTTTTTATTTTAGTCAATATTTGCGTTCCATCTAGTCAAACTTACATAAGTTCTAATAGTTTTAATCAGCCCCTTGTGACTGACACATTCCTCTCCCTGCAGAAAGAGGGTCATCCTCCTTGTGCTAAGTTAAACTGCCAAAAGAGAGTGTGAACTGAATGTGATACTGTAGTGTGTGATGTTCCACCAATGAGTTTGTGAAGGTCCCATAGTGCTATTTAAAAAGCTTGGGTTTAAGTAAAAATGCAAAAGATCTGGTAATTTTTGGGAGATGTAGGGTTTTGAGAATCTTATTAATCTAGCTATGTGTAAAGTGCAGTTTGAGATACTGGTGTAAGAAAAACTAGGCCAAAATTATTTAACTATATTTTCCATGAAGTTATATTCCTAAAATATAAGAAAATATTTTTTGTTCAGTATACATATACGTTAGATAGACATCTCTATGTGTGTATATATATAAATTGAAATATATGGATTCTTGATTGGTTCTGGATAGGGGTAAATCTCCATGTTCATTCAGTCACTGCTCTTTCTGCTGAGATTTTTCAACATGGGGTGCCATGGTTTATGTGGACAGCTGTCTAGTAGGAAGGGATTGCCATGTTTAACTAAATTAAATCTACTTACTGACAGATGGCAATGAATTTCGGCACAGTCAGCAATACCTAAATTATTTAAAGGTAAGAAGCTCTATATTGTACAATTGCTCTCTTCAGTATAATTTTGCTGTCATCTGTAGCCATCTTTATTGGCAAGAGAATGGAAGAAAACATGGGATTAGAGAAGAGGTAAAACTGCATACTCTGAAAGCATTATTTGATGAAACATAAAAATAATATCAAATTTGTTAGGATATTGAATTTATAATAATAAAAATAAATATTAATAATTGTTATTAGTGCTTCAGGGAGTGGAGTAAATGTTCCTAACTCAATACATAGAATATTACCACAGATAACCAATAAAGGCTTTCCTATATATGAGAAAAATAACCTAAATGCATGATAGGTCTATGGAATTTTATTTATTTATATTAGCTGGAATTGATTTTGAAATGTTTTTAGAAGTATAAACTTAGCAACCAGTTAAGACCTTATTGTTACTTGCAAGAAGACAGCTGACAAACATAAACCTTCTGTCTGTTATTTTAGGTGAAGGTCTCTTGGGTTCTATATTTTTGGAGAAAAAGCAAAGAAATGTTTTTTCAAGGAAGTGACTCTGTAACTGGGAACTCTAAAGCTCACTCCACATCAGAGGCAGCATGTAGGAGATCAGACCTGTAATAACAGGTAAATGCTTCCCATAGAGACAAAATGTGCTTTCAACATTTATCAGCAATAACTATCAGAAGGTCCCTTGCTTATCCATGAAAAAAATACATAAAGGAAGAGGTGATAAATTCATCTGTCCTGCCCACATCTGAGAAACCAATGCCAGTATCAAAATCTAGGGCGCTGTGCTTCAGCCCCTGTGTTCAACATCATATGTGGGCAAAGGTCCCAAGGAAATAAATTGAAAATGTAGTATTTTTCATTTTCTTTTCCATCTCTTATAGGAACAATTTTGTTCTTTCAGTTTATGAATGATATGTATATATTTTTTTGGGGAAAAATGACACCAGTGGAAGTTTTCTAAAAGTAGGTTCAGTCCTTGCTTTTATCTTCAGTTCTATGTTAGAAGCAGTGTTGTACAAAAGGTGAAACTGCATGTTGTCCAGCAATTATTTCTGTTACTGTGCTGACGAGTTGGCACAAGACTAATAGATAAGGTGGGATAAGACTGGGAGAGTAGGTGTACATCCTCACATTGTTGTCCCACCTTGCCTGCACAGCAGCATAAGTAACTGTGGTAATATTCAAGCAGTAATTCATAAAGAAATGGGATAAACCCTTGTAATTTCTTATGTGAAATAAATTAAAATTTCCACTACTCAGAGATTTTTTTAAGAAGCCATACTTTTTTAGTCTACTTAATAATTTAACTTTTCTGTTAATGTAAAAAAAAATATTCTAACTTATGAAAATGTTGCTGTGACCTATTGTAGAAGAATGAAGCTGGGTTAATTGGCATTGATACTATACAGCTGTGGGCTGGCTTCAGGGGTGGTGGGTTGGTCGATGTAGATAAGGTGCAGCTGTGGCTGGTTCTGTTAAGGGGCTGAGAGCTAGTGAAGAGGGGGCAGCTGAGGAAGAAGGGGCAGCTGAGGAAGAAGGGGCAGCTGAGGAAGAAGGGGCAGCTGAGGAAGAAGGGGCAGCTGAGGAAGAAGGGGAGAGAGAGCATGCCCTGAGTGAGGAGGTGAGATGAGGAGAAGGCAGCAGAGGGACTGGGATGGAGAGTGTGTCAGTATGAGATGGTAAAAGACCTTGTTGCAGCCTAATAGTTTGGAAAGTGCTGTGACAACCTATGTCCATCACATAGTTGTGAGACCACAATCAGTTGATGCAAGTCCAAATTCATTATCAACACACAGGTCTATTTTATTCAGGGATGGAAATTTTAACCCTAATAGGATCAAAATACGTTTAACTCACAATGGATAAAACAATTTCACAAAACAGGATACTTTGCCAATCAGTTCCTATCTGTTCAGTGTTGATCATGTGAGATCTCAAACAGTAAAGCCTGCAATATATTTGGTTTTGTTGTTTTATGTAACTTTTTGATCACTTGTTCTTTGTAGTCTCTTTCATTTAGAACTGCTAACACCGTGATGGTCTGTGTTGTTTCACTTTGAAGCACTTCAGAGCTACGGGATGATCTTTCAGGGAGTTGCAACCATCAAGATTTGGGACAGACAGGTGCAAGTGGAGTACAGACACATTTGAGATGGGGGAAATAGCAGTCATAAAGTGGCATATGCACTGCACAGTAATGAAGAACATAAATTTGTTAATCAAGAAGATAAACAAATCATCCCAAGCTTCCGTGATTTTTGATGCCTACTGAAAGGGTGCCCCACAGAAAGGTTATGCTGCTGTTAGGGGTCTTTTCCATTTGGAAAGGGCTGACCCTCCTGTGATGTTGGGTCACACAGTGTTCAGACACCCATTGTGGACCCTCCCATGCTATTTTTTCTGTTCACACTTGGAAGTATAAGTATATTGAATATTATCTTACAATTACAAAGTTACTTTTAAAATAGAAAAAGCTTGATATTCAGAGAGAAATCTAATATTGTCTTCACTATTTTAAGCACAGTACAAGCTATGAAAGGTACAAAAAACTGTTCTATATGCAAAACAATGATGATTTTTTTTTTTTGTACTGTAAATTGCTTCAGCTGTGAGTTTTTTCCAAGCATGGTTCAAAGGGAAATGGACTTTGGCAACAGGCAGGTGTTGTTTTCCTTTCAAACTGAAGCTAACAAAGCAATCAAATATGAATGGTATCAAATTATCTTTGGCACATTGTATGTGCCAGTACAAATTCTTTGGATACAGAAAGAGAAGTGTTTTCGTCTGATCAGATACCCACATTTTTCTGCAAGTAATGAAAAGAATCTGCTGTTACTTAGAGCTAGCCTCTAGAGGAAAGTCCGTACTACAAAGTAGACCAAAAGGGTTATCACTTGTACATCAAAGAAGTAAAGCAGGGTATATAATAAGGATTGTCAATAATAAATGTGATTTTTGTGGCTATTAAATGCTAAGATTAATGTACTAAATCAATATGTCATGTATTCTTATAGAACTGTATTCTGATAAATCATATTGAAACCATAAATGAGATCTCTCAAATTAGGAAAAAATAATTGACTTACAATGCAAGTGTGGCTTCTTTCCTCTGCCAAATTTTTCCCTGCTGATTTCAAAAACAGAGGGAGAGGGAGGTCTTCGGCAGTGTGACACACAGGTGATTCTGAACATGGTCTGTATTTTCAGACAGCATTCAGAAGTGGGGTCTGCCTGAAAGACTTGAGGTTTCTCATTCGCACATGTAGCTCACAAAGGTCCACATCTACCAGAGGAGCTTGATCCAAATAAGACCTAGCAAACATGTTCCTATATTTTATTCCATTATTCTTTGCCCTGTTATTCTAAGCACATTCTAAACCAATATCAGTTATTTGTAAAAGAAAAATAAATTTTGAGTACTTAGTTATTAAAAAGAGAAAAAGAAAGAAAAAGAAAATGCTTTGATTACTTGGCTGTTACGAGCTATAGGTTTTGTTGTGGCCTGGTGACTGAGATGTTGGGGCAATTTACCTCACCTTAGGAAGAGCTCCAAAGAATCATAAACTTCAATGCAACCTCTATATATAATCTGCTGTACATTTTCTTAACCAGACTTTTGGAATCTGGAGTTTATTTCCTATAAAATCAGTATTTATATTTAGATCAGATTTACCCAAGCACTTATCTACTGTAATAGCACTGTCATAATTTTATTAAAACTTAGTGTTTCAGATGGATTACTAATAAAGTAATTCTAGCAAGCAACCAGAATATTTGATCTTAAGACTTTGTCTTAGTTTTCTACCCAAAAAATAAGAGCAATATAAAGTTTTTGAGTAATGGAATAAGTTCCACATGGTACTAGATCCACCATTCAGTTCACTCATATTTAACAAACTTGTTGGGAGTAATTTTTTCCAGCTTGCATTTCTGTAAATAAAAAATCCCAACACTCTCTAAAGTCAAAACCACCATAACTCTTTTTGTTTAGCTAAATCTTCTCTTGGAAATGCAGGCCAAACTCACAAAATTTAATAAGTGATTGCACATAACAGGATGAGATTGAGGGAAAAATACTTCTACTTCTTTCATGTAAAAAATCTAACCCTAAAAGTGTCCACTAGGTCATGAAAATACTTACTATTCAGATTAATGGGGGGCTATATATCATTACCACTAACTGGTTGCTACATGACTCAACTTGCAGGTTCTTCATATTTTCCAAATTAATCAGTTCTGAGATGCCATAGATACTCATATACATATAATTTATATGATCTTCTGAAAAGGTCTTTTGTGCTTCATCCTTTAGTGAGTTAGAAATTTATTTTGTTAATGGTTGCATTCCCCTATTCATTGGTCCTGTTTAAACTACACTTTTGCTAGAGACATAATTCTGCAGTTGCAATGCACTTACGTTTTGTCATGGCAATGCACTGTAGCAGAAGAATCTGTACAGTTCATTTCACAGTCCCCTTCCCATTATACCTTTGGAAATGCATCCTTCATATTTCTGGAAGATAGATGCACAAGAATAAGGTGTGGATCTTCCACAAGAACATAAGGAACAGCATACTGAAATTCTGGTGCTTGCCATAAAATCACAGTTTTTCTTCTCTTTCTCTCATGTTTAACATGTTTTAACATGTTAGGCAGGCTTCACTGTACTGTGATTGTATATCCTGGGCTTAAAGATATCTTGTTTTGAATCCTGTAGTAGGAAAATGGCCTGTATTCATTGAATGTAGCTAACAATGTGAGAGAGTAATTCAAACCCCATGTTAAAATAACAAAAACTTTATATCCCTGACGATTCTGCAGCTGTGAGATTGTCTTCAGCTAATCCGATCACCTGTCACTGTGAGAGCCACCTGATTATAATCATTCCAGGACTTCCTAGGTAGTAATGAGGATAACTAATTTTAGCAGACCATTAATGATTAAAAAAACTCACATAGAAAGAATGTTGTAACCAAGATGAAATGGTAAAGGACCAAGTCATAATTTTGTACCTGAGTGACACCCAGCTTAGGCATATTTCAGTTATCCAATGAATTGTTTGTCAGGCAAAACAGGCATGGGCCACCAGTAGTATATTAACTAACTTCAGCTTACCTTTCTGCTGGAAAGCTACAAGTGGTTAAACCTGAGAAGGAGGCAAAGGAGGATAAGAAGACATCAAACAGTACCTTCTGAACTGTCAGCAGCCTTATTCAAAGAAGAATAATAATTTCTGTGTGTAAGTACACTTCCTGAGAAGATGTGATGTGTGCCTGTGCCAAAACTATTTACTCACATTTTTTTTTTAAGCAAAGAAATTAAGTGAATTATTTTTTTTTTCCCTTTCTGCTTTTGGAAAAATAAGGCTGTATAAATCCCTCGGTGTATCCTACTGAGGTATAATCCAATAGTTCTAATGGATTTTAAATATGCTAACATCCTAATTGAAGGCAAATTAAACAAGACTGACCAAGCGCTGTCACACTACATGAAAATTTAAATTATGCCAGTAACAGACAGCTCTGTCCTAGAATTATGACTTAAAGAGTGTGACATTTTGGTTTCAGGTTAATCAATGAATGGTTCACAAATATCTTGAAGCCTTCCTTGATCTTTTATAGGTTAAATTAAATCTAAACTTTTGACAGACACTGAGCAGGAGAGCAAAGTGAGTTCACTTTGGAGAGGACAAAATGTGAGAAATGGAAGGGTGAGTTCTTTTTTCATGAGATGTGATGCCCTCACAGCTTGGGGTTTCCTCTGGTCCCTCCACAAATACATAGAGAGGTGCATTTGGCTGGTATCTGATCGATCACTTTCCTACTGTGTTTTTGAAGTATCAAAGGAAAGATTATTTTTGGCAGGAAGAGCATAGATCTAGCAGAGCATTGAAGTTTACCATCATTTCTCCTAGGTTTTATTTTTCCTACTGTGTTTATCAGGGAGTGTGCTGATATATTTTCCTAAAGGAGCACAACCAGTGTCCTGGTGGAGGGAATGGCTGTGCTGGCAACCATCCATCCGTGAGTTAGGTGATTGCTCCACAGAACCTGAGTGAATGGGAGGAGGGACTCAGCACCTCTGTGGAAATTGTTGCCTCCTTCTTCTCTGTCAGCTCAAAACATAACTAAAATGATATAATTTTATCACGGTAGGCATATCTATCACAACTTTATCTTGCAACAACAGTTTTAAGTCCTGGATCCCCATAAATCCCTTCACTTCCTGACATGTGGCTTGCGCTATCCCCCCTGCTGACCCAGAAAGAGCTCAGGCAGTTTTACTGACTCATTTTCTCCTCATGATCACAAACGTGGGTATTTTTTCACCACTCTCCCCAAAACAAAACCCCCAATATTAATTTTTTCCAGTCTAACTCACCAGTCATATCAAACCCTTACTCCTTCCTGCTTCCTCAGATGTCTAGAAAACAAGGCTCTGCAAAAAACCAAGCCCTTCATCAAAAGAGCTTGTCAGCTGTGGGCTCTGTAACTGTATTTTCCTGCTCTTCAGCAGCAGATCATAATACCTCTAAGAAAATGACTGTACAACCAACAGACTGTACTTTTCATCCATCCATAAATGCACAGCTGGCATCCTTATGGGATTTTCTATTATGCATATTCAGCCTAGCATTTTCAAATCTTCAGATGCTCTGTATTATCTCTCCTTACAGGAAAAAAAATAATGTAGAATCAGAGGGCTATTCCCTCTAATCCTCTGGCTTTAGCGAAGGTTAGCTATGGGATTTGAACAGAAAGGCTTTTCATTTTTATCTACTCCTGTCTCCCGTGGGGTCCCATAATCTATGTGGCTGCTGGTGAACAAAAAGTCTCACACTTGCCTTTAGGAAGTATGGAGCCTCTCTTTAGCTAGGGTTGTTGAAAACACAGGTTCCAGCCACCAGTTTAATGTTATGTCCTAACTGCCATTTTCTCAACATGGAAAATGGCTTGTTGCATGTTAGATTTAATGGTCCTATTGATGCAGCCAGAGGCACATAAAATAAATGGGAGCTGGTTTATCAGTTTATTCCAGTTTCACTTGCTTTTGTTTACTCATTTAGACAGCACTGTCAAAGCGGTGTTCTGGAGATGCTTACATATTTAATCTTTGTGATTAATTTTTGCTCTTTTGCCTTCTGGAACTCTCAAAGAATTATGCTTGCAGCATAATTTCTCATTTCTGGTGATCTCTTCATAACTAGAGCAGGTCAGAAATGTTCACCAAAACAACTTGATACGAAACATTTCTTTTTTCCTTTACACAGATAATTCTGTCATATTGTGGGCCTGTCCTGGAATTAATTAATGACTATCAAGAGAAAGAGGGATTGTCAAAATCTCTTCAACTATATGTAAGACTGTATTTGCTAGAAGCATGATGAGATGCATTAGAAAGTTCCTAAATCTTATGAATAATAATTTCCTAACTCTATGTTGCTGTCTGGTTCTTTTTTAACAGATGAATCTAAGATATGTTGTATGTTGGCGATCTGCACAGTTTAATGTTAGTGGAGATCAACAACTGGTCTTGGAACTAATAGTACAAGTACTGCAGCTCAGAAGAAGTCATTAGCCCTTTTGTTTTCCATATAATGGGGTAGATAATAACTGAATGCTTTCCAACAGCTATATCATTTCCCTCTCATGGCCAGCTGGAGCCAAAATCACTTTACAAGCCTGTGTGTCCAAAAACCAGTGACTTATTTTATTTATTTGAATGAAAACTGTAGGTGTCTATATATTGTCTAAATTCTTGGAAGATTTTACAAAGTGTATAAAAAAAATAGAGGACAACTCCTGCCTTTGCAGCAGCTGACTTCATAGGGAATGATTGGGAATATGAGCTGCTAAAAGAAGCAACACCCTATGGCCTTTGGACCAGGGGAGGGGACTGCAAAATCTAAAAGTTAGATTAAACAACAAACAACAGCAATCTTTCAAATGCCTGACCCAAGTAGAAGAATCCAAACCTGTAAGTTATCTCCTGGGTCTCCTATAGCGTGGGAGAATTGGATACCTCTGAATGAGATCCCCAAAAGGCAGAATATTCAGTAGAGCATCATTAATCAGTTCACTTGGTGAATAGATTCGTAGTGTGAGACAGCATAAAAATCTAAGGCTCAGGATTTACTATTGAATATTGCCCCTATGAAGGCTCATATAGGAAAGTAATATTATTCCTACCCCGACCCTGAACTCTCTCCTGAGGCAGGTGGCTATTTCCTTATTTTTAATGGCTTGAATTGGCCACTGGAGTAGGTAGCATGGCTGTTGGAGTAAGAAGGTTAACTCCATTTCTGTTATGCTGTATTCTACAAGTTACAGCATGAATCAGGAGAGAGTAAAGGATGATTCGTTCTGTTTCTTCTGCAAGAAGATACTATGGAAAAATACGGTCATGAGATAACCTACAGTAACTGTGTTTTAGGAGAAAGAAGATTTCTCTGGTGCAGCTGAATTATGTCCTCTGTTGCATTGACTTCCTGGTTCAGAGTTTTCAGTTGTTACATCTTGGAAGAGTACTGTTGAGTAGAATATTCCACAAAACTGATTGTAACCTTTAATCAGATTATTATTTCACCCTGCTGGGCTTTAGGAGATGCCAGTTTGCCATAGAGAAAAGAGCTGAAGCTGCTTTCTTCAGGAAAACTGAAACCAGTCTCAGTTTTCTTTGATGGCTACTCTAATGAGAGGGAGGAAGCTCCCACTCCAGTATTTTTTTTTAAATAAGTGGAGGCTGCAATTGCATTTTTGAGGAAATTTGATTTTGATGGTGCTCGTGTATTTATAGAATATGGGGTGAGCCTTGCAGGGAACAGAGGCAGTCAGTCAAACAGTTTCTTCATCCTGGTTGGGTAGGTGATAAATTGGCAAGATAGTTTTAACTGTGAGGTCTCAGACAGAATGACTTTACTGTAAGTATTGAAGATAAAACTAGTAGGCATTTATGTGGCATTTCTATTTTACAGCTTGATTTGCACCTTAAGATCACCTTCTACATCACAGTATTGCTCAGAAATCTGTAAAGCAGTTCTGGAAATTACCTGTGAGTGCTCTGATGATTTTGTATTTTATTATTTGCTCATCATCCAATTTTGAGACTCAAGATAGTAAGTGTTAATGTAATCTATCATATTGTTTGTGACTGTTAAATTCTAAGGGTAGTTAAAACACTGGTGTCCAATTATCTGCATATGCTGTGTTAATTTTTTTTTTTTTTTTTTTTAATTCCTGGGATCACAAAATCAACTGCTTACACTCAGTTAAAAAGTGAGTGGTAACTTTGGACACACTAAAATGGGCTATGACACTGAAGTTTGCTTAGTTGTTAACAGCCCCCTGGTTAGAGCCAACAGAAGGTCTGGAGACTGATTCCACAAATACATTGTTTCCTGGAAACTGCCAAGTTTTGTGACCAGTGAGTTCAACAAATGGAAAATTACCATTACAACAGCCCCACACAACGCTACAGGCCTGGGGCAGAGCGGCTGGAAACCTGCCTGGGGGAAAAGTCCCTGGGGGTGCTGGCTGACAGCCTGCTGAACATGAGCCAGCGGTGTGCCCAGGTGGGCAAGAAGGCCAGCAGCCCCCTGGCTTGTGTCAGAAACTGTGTGGCCAGCAGGACAGGGGAAGGGATTGTCACCCTGTACTGGGAACTGGTGAGGCTGCACCTCATATACTGCGTTTGGTTTTGGGCCCCTCACTGCAAGAGGGACATAGAGATGCTGGAGTGTGTCCAAAGATGGGCAACAGAGCTGGTGAAGGGTCTGGGGCACAAATCTTGTGAGGAGCGGCTGAGGGAACTGGGGCTGTTTAGCCTGGAGAGGACACTCGGGTGGGACCTTATGGCTCCCTACAACTACCTGAAAGGAGGCTGTAGGCAGGTGGGGGTAGGCCTCTTCTCCCAGGTGACGAGCTCAAGAAGAAACAGCATCAAGTTACACTGGGGAAGTTTCAGTTGGATATTAGGAAAAATTCCTTCACTGAAATGGTGAAGTATTGGAACAAGCTGCTCAGGGAGGTGGTGGAATCACCATCCCTGGACACGTATATCCGGTGCTCAGGGATATGGTTTAGTATGGACTTGGCAGTCCTGGGTTAGTGATCAGACTTGATGATCTCAGAAGTCTTTTCCCACCTAAATGATTCTATGATTCTATAATTCTATGAACATCCTGAAGTGGTATCACAGCTGGCATTTCTGTAGATTACCATACTAGACATAAAAATGTATCTGCCATCTGGACAAAGGAGCATTCAAACCTTTTTTTAGAGAAGGAGAACTTTTTTGTTCATTTGTTTTTTGACAAACTCCTTTTGATATTTCATTTTCACTATATTCATTGCCTATGTATTTAAATTTATTTTCTCCATCATGAACAAAATGTTATTTAGTCTCTGAAGGAAAGTACTAAAATTGACAGTTCTGAAAAATACCATCTTTGAAATGGTGGCAATGATGTTGTCTTGAAATTTGGCAGATTAACCCATATCCTCCTAGCTGCAGCTACATTTGAGCAAATAACTGACAGGGACAGTATTAGGGCAAATTATGTCTGTCTGCTTCTGATGATGTTTCTGCAGCTCAGGACAGAAACACAGGTCTCTATTAATAGTTAGAGGAAATCATTCAGTGCTTTCACTCTCTTAGTTTAGATAGGGGGCTATCAGTATGAATAGAGTAAACAATTTTATTTTATACCATTACTGTTTATAAACAAATGTGGGGGTTTTGTGTGTGACAAGCCCTTTCTGCCCACATCAACCTCTCCCTAAAAGAGGATGTGCATAGTCCCATTAATAATTGTAGAACAGGACAAATGGGACAGTTATAACATTGAAAGGTATGTCAAAGATTTATCATCAGGAAGCTAGAAACAGAGAGCTAAGTATGCAAATGGTTCTGTACTTGGCATGCATCTTACAAAAAATGTTGAAAACAGGTACACAAATATTCTGCAGTTGCCCTTGTTTTCTTTCAGTTGATCAATGTTTTCCTATTGTGCAGTTACTGTTAGACATGATACTGATGCTGGCCCAAGCTGTGATTGAAGTAAAACTCTCAGCTTTTCTTTTGATCTGTACAAAACATTAACACAGGAAGAGTGGGTTATGAGAGCTAAACAGGGAAAAGGAGAAACGGGGGGGAAACCAGTGTGGATTGGTCTTTCTTTTGTTTTTTATTAATAATTCAAGATTTCAGGCAAGTTTTTCAACTGTTAAAATTTTTCATCCTGTTTTCTGACTCCAAAAGATATTTCCTGCTCTTCAATCATCTAAAATGTGAGGCAGATGATGGCAGCAGTAATATTATGGAGGGTAGTTGTATTTTTCTCACTTTTAACACTGCTTTAATGATGATGATGGAATGGAG
>JAVJGJ010000037.1:79939219-79979980 GCA_035590215.1 Microhierax caerulescens | reverse complement strand
TTAGTGTAAGCACTGCTCAGCACCAACTAACACATCAGTGTGTTATCAACATTCTTCTCATCCTAAATCCAGAACACGGCACTATACTAGTTACTAGGATGGAAATTAACTCTACCCAGAGGGAACCAGGGCAAAGGGAAGAAACTTCAGTTAGTTAAACAGATGAAAAAGGTAAGCTTTGAGTTAGCGGTTGCCATTTATGGAGAAGATCTCAGCACTACTGAGGGCAGGAAGCAGCAGTGGTCAGTGGTATATATTGTTGGGGATTGTTAAGGGCTTGTGAATAAAGCAAAACCCATGCCTCTGCAGCAGTAAAAACCTATGACATACCCACACCTTGGCTCTGTGCAGCTCATTTATGGTCTAAAGCAAATTGTACAGGAGAAATGGAGAACACGATCCAGTGAAGTTATCTCTAAAAGGGTGAAGATAACAGAAGTTCTTTCAGCCAGTACTTAATTACATGTGGAATTTATTGTTTTAGAGTCTAAAGTAAGTAAACATTTATGTGGATTCAAGGCCTTTTTGAGTAATTCATACGTGATGAGTAATTAATAAATGATAGATCCACAGGCAGCTACTAGGTATATTTACACTTGCCCTTTTTATTTTTTATTTTCTTTTACTATTTCTTTCCCCCAAAATCTAAGAACTTGACTACTCTAGGTCTTAACTTCTCTGGTAAAGCCCTTTATAAAAATCTTGTATACTTGGATTTTTGTTAATGGTATTGGCTATCATGATTGAGAGAAATTACTATAGACTATATGACTAGAAGTGTTGCTGAAGTCAGGCATAGATTGCTCAGCTACAGGACATACTAATGAGTTGATGGCACTACCAGGTGTACATCTGATTTTTAGAGCATATGTTCCCATATGGGTACAGAGAATCTTATGTGCACTCCAGCGTTATTAACTGGCACTATCAAAACATCTCCAGCAGTTTTATTATCCTCTAAGTACATGTGACAAGCCTCTACAGTTTCTCTGTGCTGTCAGTGAAATTACAAGGAGGAGCTGTATGTGTTCTACATCTGTTTAACTACAATGACAGTTATAATTATAGTGGATTTACTTAACTCTGATCACAATAAAACAGCTTTAATTTAAGCAAAAAAATTAGTATTAGTATTTAATAGTTATTTGCAGAGAAATTACATATTTCTATCAAAATGAAACTATATTTTGTGAAAGAATCCAATTGAGCTAGCTAGAATAAAAGAACAATGCACAACGGTATGAGTTTAATGAGCACTATTGATTTGCAATATCTGAATAAGGATACTGTTACTAAACTACAGGCAAAATCTGGAAAGAAGACCACTTTCACCATTGCTCTTTTTTAAAAAAGTAGCATAAACGAAAGACAGTTAAAAGCTATAACAAGGTTGATACAACTTAGAGCTAAGATGAGATTTGCATTTATGGTAAGATTGTGTTTTGTAATTCAATTAAGTTTAATTTAAAATGAAGATACTTTAGCAAATTTAAGTGGTAGTCATCCAAATTTGGCAGAACTTGAAAGGCATCCACTGGTGTGGGTGAATTTTCCATTACCAACATAAGAAAAAATATTTTTTCAAAATAAAAAAAAAAACAATATTTGAAAAAATAACAGTATAACTGTGATACCTATATCCATGTGCCCGAGACAAAGATCACCTAAATATGCAGTACAATTAAATATTTATGAAAGTGTTTATGAGGAACACGGTGTCACTAAGAACTAATCTGTGCTTATTTTCTTCTTTATTTCTAAAAATTGAGCACATGTTGTTTTTCTGTATTCAGCAAAAGAGGGGTGGGAGGTGGGGGTGAAGCAAGCATTGAAGCACTGTATTTTTTTTTAAAGAACAGTTCTGTCACATTATTTCTGTACAGCTTGGACACAGAAGTCAATGATTTTTTCAACTTGAAAGCATTTCAGAAAAATATAAGGCTGAACAACAGGGGCTTGTAACTCTTCCGCAAATAAAATAGTTTAACATGAAGCAGCCAGGAATAACATCATTATCTTTCTTCACTGTTTAGTATATTTTGTTTGAAAATTTATGATCAGTTTCCAATGTGTTGGAAATTTTCTTATGTCTAATTCTGTATCTATTTTTTCAAATTGAAGTTAATTTAGTATGCACTGTTGCCCTACCTTTAAACCTTATCCTAATCTCTTTACAAAGTGACAAATTATGGCCTGCTCACTCCATAGTCCAAACAAGGAATTTAAATTCTAACACCATATTCTGGCTGAGTTGGAGGAGGAGATTGTGCAAAATTGTTTTTAAGCCATCATTTTGTCTGTTGTCACAGAACAGCACAATTATTTGTTGCAAGTACCCAAAATAATTTGGAGCTGCCTCAAAACGCTGTTCTGAAAAATTCAGTCATTTGTGCATTAGGAAATACTACATGCCCTGCTCCAGAGACTGAACTACTTTAAGCATGGATGTGATGCAGCAGCGAAACATTCTTCTACATCCTGCACACTGGAACTAAGATGCTGTGAAATAAAATGGCTGCCTCTGTCTGTGAGGAAACACTATGTCTATTTTACTCTTTAGTCTCTGATTTTACAACATAAGGCTGTTAACATGTGTTTTAGGAACGTCCTAGCTATGCATCATGTTTTTTGTCAAAAGCAAGCAGGCTGACGTAATGAGTTCACTTTCTGGGGTGAATCCCTTGTCAAGGTACAAGAGATAGCCGAAATAAAACTTTTGTTTGAGGAAATACTGAAAACAAACTGTTGCTTTGAAGCTCTGCATTTCAAAGATACATGCAAGAAGGTGCAAGTAATGCTATGTCTGCAATTCAAGCTTTGCTGTTCTTGTTTCTGTCTAGATTTTTGAGCTTTTAAGTACAATTGGTTAGTAGAGAATCTGTTTCCTTCCTCTTGTGTGAAGGATGTTGGTGTGCTTATAAGAGGTAGAACAGAAGGAACAATTTACAAGATGTTTCCACCACAGTATAAATCTGAGCTGATTTTCCTCCTGTTTCTTTTGATTTAAGGATCTCTATGTTACTTCCCCTTGAATAGCTTAAGGATCAAGCAGATGTTTTAGTAACTTCTTGAAAGTATTTTATACAGTGGTTGATCAGCCTAGCTTTATCATTGTACTCCCAATAGGGAGTTTGGTTCTGCATAAAAAACGTAACCTATCTTCCTCCTTGTCAGCACTCCAGTTCTTAGTAATTCCACTAATTAATTTATAAATTAAGAATCGCTATCAGGTATATATTTAAAAATTAATTATCACATACTAGACTCTTTTGTATGCATTACAATCTTAAAAAGTAGGATGGATATGTTAAACACTTTAAAGATCTATTATAAATGGCACATTTCTATACTAAAATTGATATTCAATATGTAGGCCATATTTGAAAATATTAATTTCTTTTAAATGTTTTTTTGTCTAATTTATTGATCAGAATACAGATATGATTTAATATAAGAAATGCTCTCTATCAGTCCTAAATAGAATTACGTTATCTTACACAATCAACTGGTGCCACCATTTTTGTACAGCAAGTTTTCTGACTAATGGTCAGTCTCCCTTTTACTGCTGATGCACAATAGCTGTGTGAAGAGTTCTTTTTTGTAACCCAAGTAGCTTACCTCTTCTTACTAGAGTTTTATGAGCTACTACATCATACAAAAAGTTCACCACAAAATTAATGCCCCAGTTCCACCAGACACTTCACGCTTCTGGGAAAACTAGAGAATATTGGAGAAGCTGTGAAGTAGAAATTCATTCACATTCAGGGCCTGCTTTCTGCTACACCTTCATACAGTAACTATCTTACTGGCAGTAAGACATTTGCCATTTAAAGACAGACTGAAACATTCTGTTAGGCTGCTCTGACACGAAGAGCTGATATAGCTAGTGTACCTGGCCTGTTTAGTGCTGGTTTGGAGTACAGGTAACTCTAACTTTAATGATTTAAGAAGATACACAGTGTTAAAAGGTTGATGCTGTGTCTCTCTGGACAAATGAAGATACCATAGTGGTGGTTTTCTTTATCTCTCTTGCTTAGGAATTTAGTAAATTTAAACAAAACCTATCCAAGAATTCTTTTTAACTATGGTTACAAACCTAAGTCTTGTTCTAAACTATGGTTTGTTACAAGTCACGTTATAAATGACTGTTCTAAATCAAAGTTGATGTATACCATAAGTACACTTCTAATTGTAACTCAAATTCTAATTTCTTCCTAGTGCCTAGACTACCTATTGCTTTCAAGGAATCTGGCATGGACCTCAGTGCTGTTTAGCCAGCTGAATATTCACCTGGCATAGATATCAGTGTTGTTTAACCAGCTGAATAATCATCCAACTAGTCAGACAAGTTCCACAGGTTTACTGAGCCAGGTGATACTTGGTACTACATTATGTAGACAGCTGGCTTTAAGGTAGGTCATGAGGGGCAGCAAAAAGAATATAAAGATAGTTGCATATACAGAACTACCACTTTGTGCTAACTGTTGCACCTACCTACAGATTTCCATGTAGCTTTCTCCTAGGTTGTGTAGTTCCTTGTTGTAGCTAAGAAGTAAATCTGCTGCCGTTTACTTGTTCTGTCCCAGTAAAGAAATTTGCTTTGTTGATAGAAAAAAGCTTGCTAAATTTCTTCAAAAGTTTATCATACTAATTAAATTGGTCTTTTCTTTGAGTTCTGGAATGCTGTATTAACAAAATTACAGATTCTATTAATTCTAGAAAATCCATTTACATCCACCTTCTGTCTTATTACCTCTTCATCACCTATTTATAAAAGTGGGATTTTTTTCCTCTTCTATACCACTTAAATTCTTTAAACTGCCTCCGTTTCTTTTTTGTTTGTTTGGTTTTGTTTTTACCTTCATACTACACTGGTTCTATTCTTCTGATGGTTTTGAAAGTTTGAAATTATATGAGTCTATTATCTTTCATAAGTGAGCTACTGAAGTAGTATACAGAGGAGTGATGCTGTGCCTTGATCTTTGAAATGAGGTTGAGAAATCTGATCTCAAGGCTGCCAGGTGCTGCAAAATCCTGAGGGAGGGGCAGTATTTACCAATGAGATAATAGGCTAGAGGGTGGAGAGACCCAAGCAATGAAGTAAAATTGTCAGAAATCTAGTGGAGAGAAGTCTATGGGAGGTAAATAGCTTAGTAGGATATTTGGGTCAATCAAAATTTCTAATGCTCTAATTTTGAAGTACTCAATTTCATAATGAGATGACATGACCTGATAGGGAGAGACTTAGTAAAGCTATTCCAGTGTAAATGACTTTATCATGTTTCTTTTCATTGCAAGACAGTGTTACATGCTGACTTCCAACACATTGTTCTTTTTCATTTCATCAGGGCTTGCTGAGATATAAATAATTTTTTATTGCTGTGCCACAGGCTATTTACTCTTTCATCATGTTGTTATTAAAGTTCAGTCTTGTTTCTTGTACAGTAGTTGTTACCAGGTCATATATTTATTTGAAAGAAATTTATAAAATGTGCTGAATTGCAGTTCTTCAGAAAATTGATAATATTTTGTACTTTGTGTGTGTGTCTGTGTGTGTGTCAGGCTTATTGCCAAGTAAATTGGGGTTTGTAAAGGAGTTACCAAAGCCATCTTAGATTAAGGGTAGATAATTTATAGCCCACGGGCCAGTTCAAAGCATACTTTTTTATGGACTATAGCCTATTTTATTTTCATGAATCAACCGGACAACACTAAAGCGTGGGTTAATGTATGCACCATCTAAGCATTTGAAAATGCTCAGTTCTTAACAAGACTAATTTAACATTCAAAAACTTGACTGTCAAACCAAAGTGCATTATCACTACTGATTCAGATGAGGCACACTGAAACAATAACCTAAAAATAACAATTTAAGTTATAAACAACGTGTTTATCATTATGCAGCTTAAAATAGGAAGAAAAGGAAACCCCTTTATAATATATTTATGTATTATCACTTAATTTTTTAAAAAATATATAAGAAAATTTTATGTCCATGTGCCCATATGTAAATATTGGTGCCTGGTCCCATGTAGATCACATTTGACCTATATTTTTATTCTGGGCCACAGTAGTTGGTAAGTTAGAAATTTGATCTGCTAGATGCAAACGTCTCTATCTCTATTTTGTCACTCTAGTCCTCAGGCCCAAGTATTCCTTGATGCAGGCCTTCTGTTAACTGTGCTTCAAGGTCCTCTGGCCTCATCCAGTCTTCTAAGGCTGACTTCTATCTCGTGACTCCCAGACTTCATTTGCTGATTCAATGAATTCAGTGAATAAGTTAAAGACTTACTCTGCTTCTCCCAACCAAAAAACCCCTCGAAACCCATGAACAAAATAATTCCCACCTTATTGGCCTTCCTAACTTGAGACTTCAAAAATTTCTTGTCTGTTGCAAGCTGGACATCACATTCCTGGACTGTTTTCTTTTACAGACTCTTTCAATTGGAAATCTAGGAGTAACTCTGTAGACATGAATGTCTTAATCCCTGTCCATAACCCTTTGTTTTTGTTTCCCCTTTGTCCTTGGAAAGGAGTACTCTGTGTGTGTATATGTGTCTGGAGGTTGTCTGTCCAAACCTCTGGAGCCAACAAATCTTGAACTTGTCAACCACATGATGGCATTGAACAACTGCTAATTTAAATTATTTCTGTTACACCTGATTGACGTTACCTGCAAGCATGGAAAACAGGGACTGTGGTTTTGCATTATAGTTAAACTAATCTACAGTGTGACTTGTTCCTGCCTCTGGCCAGACTCACTTTTACTCTTACTAGTCCCATTACTCCTGCTTCACCCTTCAGAAAACAAAACAGTTGGAACACTACTTGCTTTGGTTGAATCTGCTCACAAATGTCAAAACTGACAGGAGGTGCAAGAACTGGACTCTAATGGCAGTAAACCTTAGATTGGCACAACCGTCTTGCCCTGGGAAAACCTTGGAGGACCTGCCATTATTGAGCTGAGGTGACTTAAGGGACAAAAGAAAGGAAATCTATTTTTTCTTACACAGACATATGACCATAAAGTCCTAAATTGTTAAATCTATTTAATTTTGTGTGTTATATCATTACATGAAAATTAGTACTTGGGAGGATTAACACAAGCACTTAGTTATGTTCCTGACAGCATAAACAAAAGCAAGTCAAATTTTCTAAACCTACTGAATATTGGAGTTTATGCTAACATTCTTGGAACAGACTATTGGATAGAAACTGTGTGAAAGCAAGGAAAAGGCTCCTACCACTATCCTGTCAACATAATAACAATTTACATAAGGAATGTAAACCACAATGGTTTAACAGCTGTTTTCTTATTTTAACCCTAAATTGATGATGAAGTATCTGAAACCAAATGATTGATTTGTTATTTAATTACTCAGTGAAGAAAGTGAGGATGATGTTTTATGTGACAAAAATATAAATACTATCTGAAGTCTTTGATCCAGGAAGAAATCTGAAGCTGGACTAGGAGAAAACAAATAGATGCATCTTTATTTTTGAAACCGTATTAACAAGCTTTACCAACATTTGATGAGCCTGATAAATTTTAGCAATTCGCTTTGTATTAGCTTCCCATATTGTACAACCTTATCTAGAACACAGACTGGTTTTATTATTTCAGCTTAATTTGTACTACAGCTAGTGCACAGCTAAAAGATAAGGCTTCAGTTTGTCTCTTACTTTAAGCATTATAATCCAGTGTGACAAGGGAAAGGTGAAGGAATAAATATGAACCCTATTGCAAGGAAAAAAGCCCAACCGTACTTTATCTATGCAGTTTAATTCAAATCAGGATTGAAGCAAGTTATGTGTTAATTAACAACTGGTAATTAACTGGCATTCAATGAACTATGCATTCAGGACTAATGATACGACAAATAAATCATGATACTAGACATTTAAAACTGTTTATAACAACAGATTTCTTAACATAATTATAGAACTAATCTGAAAAGCTCTACCTTCCCCTCCCACCCATTCAGCATGTCTGGGTTGCAGACCCCTATCCCCTCTTCAGGAAGGATGAGTAGCCCCATATACCCCAATTCCTATGCCACTGTAGTTTTTCAGCCAAGCTTCTGCCCCTGCTGCTCCCTAGACCCTGCCAACAAACACAAACAGTGAGAAAGCCCCCACAGACCCAAGCAGCCCAGGGTGGGGGTCCTGCATTGCTGCTCCGTGTTGCCAACACCCAGCTGGATGTAGTACCCTTGGGGAGGCTCCTTTATATCACGGTGGGGTTGCAGTATGATGGGGAAACAGCTGGCAGTGCCCAACCAGACCCTGGCTGCGGCCACTGCCACTCCAGGTCTCTCCTTACTACCATGAATTTTCATCCCTTGTTTATACTTCTCTTCATGACTTATTTTCTCAAAAGCCTCTTGGTAGTTTTCTGGTTGCTCTTAAATCTGGCTCTTCCTCTCAGGCATGACCAGTTTGGTGTTGATTACCTCTCAAACAGTTTTGGCTTTTGAGTCATGCACCCTGTACGTGCTTATCCTCCTACCCTAGCAACAGTTGTCATCCAGGCCATTTTGCCAAGAGTGGGATATGTGGGCTCCTCTACTGATCCCTGTATTATGGGTGGCAGAATCAAGGCAATAAGGTTTTCTGAGGACACATGATGGGTGCAACTGAGGGTAGATTCCAGACTCCTAGTCTAGGACTGATTATGCCAGGTGAAATGGATATGTCATGGCCAAGGGGACTTCAGGGAGTAGAGAGGGAATTTAATTGCCTTGTCACCCAGCCAGGGAGTTTGGAATGTAATAGGGAAAGCAACATAGCCAAGCTAAACCACTGTGGAGAGACAACCCCACTGTCTTCCCCACAGGATGCTGTGATGATGTGCCTCTCAGCTTGGCATCTGCCGGCCAGTCTGATGGAAAAATTTAGCCCCTGTCTTGGCAGCATCAATGTAAGGAGACAGTTCCACTCTCTCCTTTCTCTTATTGCAAAACTTCCAAGCGAAGTCTGTCAGAAGACTTATGGTGCCCACTCCAGCATTGATATTGCTGTGCCTTACTGCTGAGACCTCACTGACTTCGCTGGGAATGAGCTATCTGAATAGTTTTAGGAGATCTGGGTGTGTGAGATTGCGTGCTATAAATCATGGATTAGAATCACTGTCTAGACCTGTTTAGAAGGCTCCTATGCAACATAAAAGGACTTTTTTTTTTTTTTTTACTGTTGATATAGAACTAAATGTCTGCAGTTTCTTAACAATATATGAGAGTAGTATGTGGCTTAATTCTTTGACAGATCTGAGCTATTTTATAGGTATGCTACATATCTATAATTTACAGACACTTATTGACCATCAAAATCTTAGGACTTTTTTTCCCTTTTATCTCGAGTATTGTAGTATTGTCTTCTGTTTGTTTATAACCAAGTTTTTCTCTACTCCCTCATCAGATTAATTTAGCCTCAAGTCTTTTTTCTTCTTTTAAGTGAAGACTGTGTGTTAGAAAAGAAGCAAAACCATAACCAAATGAACAGGTGGAGCAGGTAATATTCTGTAGGTTGCCCAAATAGTAGCCTTTTTGTTATGAACGGAAAACCTAAGGGTGTGACTAATTTAGATTTCATCTCTTTATTCTTTGTCTGCTAGGAATGCCATTTTAGTAACTTGTCAGTGTGTAATGTGCTGCCATAATTGCTTTATCTGTTCAGCCAGGATTGGACTAAACTGTTCATTTACTCTACTGAAGTGTAAATAGTATGAGAGTATGAAATGTTATGTTTTGGAGAAATGCTTCTGTCTCTGGAATCAGAAAGTTTCACCATACTCAGCAAGATCATTCTAATTGTTGAAGTCTAAAAAAATTACCTTCAGGTGTGGGGTCTATTATGCTTGAAAAGCTATTCTTTTTTTTTGTTCTTTCTTTTTTTTTTTTTTTTTTTTTAAGAAATTGCTTTCCATTAGAGCTATATGTTGCCTAGAGACAGTAGGTAGAATGACAGGTATATTTGCTTTTTGGGTATAAGCAGCTCTGCAAGGCAGCACTGATCTTACAATGTGATGCATAAATGCATGTGATTTGGAAATGTTCACAGGAAGAAATATCTGTGTTTGTAAACTACCTGAAGAACAATTCTGTGTAGATAACTTTAGAAGTGCAGAAGTTTTTAGTCTCTTAGATCTAAATCTGAGTTCTAGTTTTATGTTCATAGTATCCTCATATCTAGAAAGGGAATTTTAGGACTTCTTCAGTTTAGTTTACCCCTACTCTCAAGCTGTTAGCTTGTTGAGTTTCTAATGAGATTTGGAAGTGGATGGGATTCATTTTTTTATGTTTGCATAAAGTTTACAGTTTACAAGTATATGAGTTATAAACTTTGAGTGTGTAAAGGGTTATACCAAAGTAGCCTTGTTCTGACAGACTCCATGGATCATTTCTTTCCCAACAGCCAAACAGTACTTTTCAAACAGCAGGCTAGCTGTGCATTCACATTTAGTAGTCTTTATTACACAAGTGGTAGAACAGCAAAGGGGTGAGGCATGGGCAGGAGAAGGAGACTACAAAGTGGGAGGACCACTGCCTTGTGATCAGATCAGCCGAACAAAGCCCACCCATGGGGCAGCTGTTGGTGGTGGTGTGCCCCAGGTCAGTGCTAGGTCAGTCACTCATGCTGGTGATTGTCTGAGGGGAAGGTCTGGATGGTGATGGGACAGAGGCCACCTTCCACAAGGTTCTGGGTGGCTTCAATTTGGATAAAGCAGGAATGCTGACATTTAAGGAGCCACAGAAGCAGAAAGGTTGGGAGATACCCTTGGAGGTCTTCAGTCCAAACTCCTGCTCAGAGCAGCCCCAGTCAGGTCAGATTGCTCAGGGCTTTGTTTAGACATGTTTGGATCTGTCAAGGATAGAGACTGCAGCTTCCCTGGGCAACTGTTCCGTGTCTGAGCACCTTTGTGGTGACACTTTTTATGTAACTGGGATTTCTCCATCTGCCAGAATGGACCTGGTGCCGCTCATCCTTCCATATGGAGCACCTCTGAGAAGGATTCATCTTCTCTACACCCTCCCAGTAGGCAGCTGTAGTCGCCAGTCAGGTCTACTGCTGATCTCTTCTTGATGCTGACCAAAGTGTCAAAGACTCATAGACTCACAGAATGGCTTAGGTTGGTCAGGACCTTTAAAGGTCATCTGGTCCAACCCCTCTGCCATGGGCAGGGACATCTTTCACTAGTTGAGGTTGCTGAAAGCTTCAGCCAACCTGACCTTGAACATTTCCAGGGACGGGGAATCCACAACTTCTCTGGGCAACCTACTCCAGTGCCTCGTGACCAGAGGCAGCTCCCTCAGCCTGCCCTCGTGTGCCTTGGGCGCAGGGACTGCCCTCCCCCTCCCCTTATGTGCCTGGGCTACAGCCCCCTCCTCATCCCATGCCTGGGCTACCCTGGATGGGATGTGGCAATGGTGAACCCCCCGACCCACCCCCTGCAAGTAGCGCATCCCCTTGCGCTCTACAGTGGCTGCGAGGGGGCGAAGCATCCAGACACCCGCTGGCGGGAAAGGGAGGCCCAGCCGGCCTGCGCAAGCTCTGCCAGCTCTCCCTAAAACAATCGCCAATTTTCAAGTGTGTGAGCCCTTCTCCCCGTCCCCTGGTCCTGCCCCTGGAGCATGGAGAGATGCCATCTCTTCTGCACAGAGCTGCAGAGTAGTGGGGAGGAGAGGTCCTGGCATCCTTTGGGCTGCTGTGCCAGAGTGATGCAAGGAGCCTCTTGGAAGGTTTCTTTGCAAGTGAATATCTTCAAAAATAACAACAGTTAGGCCCTAGGACAAACTTGAACTGTTGTACATTGCCAAGAGGTATCTTCCAGGGATGGTTGCAGTAGGAGTTATAGGAGGCCACCTGAATATTCCTGCAGGCATGTTTTGGACTCTCTACCGTCCTAAACTAATTTGACAGCTGTGGTATTCCTGTCTCCATTTCAATTAACCCCTTTGCTCTAAACTTGTGTTTTCACATAGACTGTGCTTTCATGGTTCTCATGACAAAGCTTTTCTGCAGAGACATAGTGTTACAAGTTTTCCAGTTCATCCAGCAAATTTTGGAGTTCTTCACAAATATTATTCATAAAGCATCTGATTTTTACTCTCTATATGGATTACATAAAGCTCATATTTTTGTCCTGCATAGACAAAATCTTATATAAGTGTCTGTCTTCACATATTGGCACATTTTCCTCAGACAGTGACCCAGCTATGGCTGTGGAGAGGAAGGAGGGAAACAAGTACATTTGCTGTCTTAATGGGCAACTACAAGAAACATGGAAAAACATCGGTCTGTACCCCTGCTCTAGCTCCAGAGAAGAGTTCAAGTGGAGGAGTCAGATTTGTATCTCAGATTGCCCAGATGCCTGGAGCTGAGAGCAGCCTTCTTCCTAACTCTACCTCTGAGGATCTCTTAAAACTGCACTGCTACCTCCAGCAGCCCAAAGGAAAGCCTGTATCAGCCACATATTTACAGTCTGCTATTGCAAAATACTTTTCTCATCCAAATACCGCCCCTGTTTGTGAAGAAAAAACTAGCACATATGAATTAAACTCATGAATTAATATTGTTTTCTCTTCCATGTTCTTCCCTCTTGGCTGCAAGAAATCCAACCGTGGCAAAAGCCCCAGGTGCTGTCACGCTGCTTGTGTGTTCCCTCTCATTATGTCCATTAAAGTTGTCCTCATAAATAGGAAGTTGGCAGCCCATTAAATTTTTAAATTTAATTTTGGGTTGTGTTTCTATTTTGTGGCTGAATACCAAGGTTTAGTCTAAGGAAAGCAGATTAATAATTTTGATTTCACATAAAGGGTAGCATATTGGAAATATTCTTCATAACTTGACTTTGATTTATGCCACTGGCAATGTGATCTCTTCCAGCACTGAGTTATTAGCAAATAGATAGTGGTTAAAGATGTCCTGAAACCAGACAGTTAAATCCATTCATTAACTGTCTTTTTGTATTCGTGAGACAGCACTGTCAAGTGAATCATAGTTTACTTCCTAGAATGTTTCAGGCAATGATGTTTTCTTAATGAATATGCATCTCCACTTGCTTTTGAACAGTAGATTTTATTAACTACTTTCATCCACTTTTCCCCCTTGATGGCTTCTAAATTTGAGAGAAGAAAAGATAAAATTTCTCTGTTTGCTAGAAGTTTTGAAGGATGACCATTGTTCTATTTGTGATGATGGATTTAATAAGTGCTGGATTTAATGCTGTCTTTGCTCATTAACTTCATGACTCGACCTTTGTCCTCAGAACACTTGTCTTGCCAAGAAAATATCTTTCTCTCAATAAGATGGCAGAAACAACAGAACTACTATATGAATTTAAGGAAATTTTGCAAGTAGGCCTGCTTACCTTCTGAAGGGACAACAAAGTTAGAAGGAAAAGGTAGGTCTTATTCTCAGCTTAGTTGGAAAAGAGGGAAGGAAATGGTGCAAATGGTAAAAAGCTGTCAGCAATGGAGGGAGCTGTGACCTCAAGGGGAGAGGTATGTACACATGAGAAGGTAGCTTTTCTAGACATGAAGTAGTTACATAATATGATGAAATGCAGAGAGGCAGAGCTCTAGGGCACAATCATTCTCTATAAGCAAAATGCTCATTCATGCAAAAAACATTTCCAAACAACAAATTAACCCAACAGGAATAGAAATTGCAGCTGTAAGGAAAAAAATGCCATACTCAGCATTAGGGTTATTCTGACTGATAACTGTGTGAGGACTGTTTCTCTTCAGCTCCACATTCTCCATCCTTTCAACATAGTAAGCAACACAACCTTAAACTAGGTGCAGGAAGGAAAACACTGGGGAGATTTCTCCTTCTAAAATTTATGTGCCCTTTTGTATTTTTAACCTGATTTCCTAAAGGAGTAATATTTGTTGTGGTAGTGCTGGCAGGATGTCCATTCATCCACTCACCTGTTCCATGAACTTTCCCTCACTTTCCAAAAACTTTGTGACCTATTTGCTAGTTTTTATCACATTTTAAAGAAGGGTAGAAGTCTTAAAATTGTGCAAATCTGTGGGCCAAGCAGAAGAGACCTACCCTTCCACTGGAGAGTAGACAGGGAGGACTCACTGGATGCTTGACATAAGCCAGCTTAGTCATGGCATTTTGTGATTTTTATACATCAAACTAAATATATATTCATAACCTCCATGTGCATTATTGAGCCAGACTAGATTGCTGAATGGCCAATTGGGTATGATTGTAAGGGGAGGAAAATTAAGAAACTTCTTCTGTAGAGGAGTAATCTTATTGAAGTGTTTAGTGCTGCATGCTCCTTTTTGAAGCATTTGCGTTAATTAGTGTCTCCAAAGCCAAAAGGAAATCTCCTGCAGATATATGAACCAAAAGGCAGAAATATATATTAGAGGGAGCAGAGGGGGCAATGTCAAACTGTAGTTTCTTGAACAGTCACAGATACGTACTAGTCCCTCAGCAGCACCTTTTAGACATCAAAATGAGTCCCCTCAGAAACTGTTTCTCCTTCTCTGATTCTATTGACTATGCTTGTTTTCACATGTATAAGCTGTTTTTTCTTTAGGTTTGAATTTGCTTAGTTTTCTCACACAGCTTTATTTATCATGCTTTTTGATTCCATGTGTGCTTTGAGAGATACTTCGTCTGTTTCATTTATTTTTCATATGCTCTTCTCTCACTTCCCATCTCATCTGTCCAATGAACCATACCATCTCGCAGTCTTTCATTACTACTCAATTGATTAAATAATATAACAAAAATTTTGATCGTATGTGGGTAATACACAGCTGTAAAACATGAAAGTTTCCTATTTGACATTTTACTTACAAAACTTGTAGCATAAGAAAGTGTTAAGCATCAAATGAGAATGAGAGGAAAAGCTAAATATTTGATATGTATAAAAAGTAACTTCTTTTTGCAAGATAACATCATCTAATTGGCTAATTTCCATTTCTTATTTCTGCATCAACACATTCTATCTTTATCAAATCACAACACTGTTGTAAAGGTGAAAATACTAATCAATCAGTCCTGAAGTGTTTTATAAATGTGAGTCTAATTAAAAAGTTTGAGGCTTATAGAAAGCAACATACATCTGTCTTGGAAGTCCCTAGAAAAAAAGTGGCTCTGGATATAAAATCAGGAGAGCCACTGTATCCATTGCGTATGTCAATGAAAAACTGAGAATGCATTAAAAAAGAAAAGAGCAAACCGTCACAATCAGAGTATAGAATAACTAAACAAGCCAATCTCACTTCTAAAGACAAATGATGGTTAGGAACATAACCTGTAATATAATCCATAGGTTTGCCTAACCACCTGATAAAATGCTATTACATATTGTGACTTGAAATGCTTTCTTTTCATTACTACATTATCACTTTACTTACGTTATAACTTGTTCTCAAACTGAATTTGATTTCTATACCCCAATAATATGCAAAATAAGGAAATCTCCCGATTAAATAAATAGAAGCCTTTGTTGAGTGACTATCTTATTATAGTTTCCCTTCAAATTACTCACTTTTTAGATGCTCTAGTGGCTTTTAGTAACATATCCTGGTTCATAAAGGCACTTAATCACTGGAATACCATGTGTGATGATGCAGTGGTTGATGAAAGGTATGATCTTTAGGAGTTCTTTTGAAAATGAATGCAGAAAGTTCGATGATTTACAGTACCCAGCAGAAGTCTTACTGTCTGAAGTTGGAAGAGAGGGCAAGAAACACAGTAGGTTAGTGAAAGGTGAAACTCCCTTCTGTTTCTACCCAATTTATTGAAAATAAGAGATGGCTTGAAGCCAACAGGTCTTAAATTTCTAATATACTCATACATCTGAACTGCTTGGAGGGGCAGCATCTTACACAGATATATTTTAGATGGAATTGTTCTCTCACCTACTAATATAGACTATACAGTGCTTACACTATGGAGATACTCCTTAACACTCTTTACTTTGGTAATAAGATCTAACCGAGTTTTTCTTAAGGAAAGTTTTTTCAGCATTACTTTGACATTATTGAAATTCATTGGACCAAACTGTGTGCATTTTAGAAGTTATTTTCTCCAGTCAGATTGGGCTGATTCTCATTAACATGAGTATTACTTAAGTGCAAACATATTTTACAGTCGTGGAAAACCTCTGTACCTCCAAGAGATCCAGACCAAATTAGCTGAAAATTAACATTGAGACATTCATTCCCCCTTCATTTGAGAAACAGCAAAAAGTTTTCCTTTTTCTAGCATATTAATATATATAAATACATAATGTATAATGAATAATATATAATATATAATGATATATTAATATATAATAACCAATATTAAGGTAAAAGTGGCAAAATAAATTCTGAGCTCTAGTGACCAAAAAAATAAACTTTCAAAGCACTGTGTCTGCTTTTTGATATTTTACATTTTGTTTTTTCCCCCCATCCAAAGTCTTGTTAGTCATCACTTTTACCTCTGTAGTTAACGCCGAACTTCAGAAAGGCTAGCAGCCTGTGCATAGTCAGACCAGCACTGAAATTCAGAGTCACAATGAATTTAACATTAATTTTGGCACTGACTACTAAAGAGGTGAAAGTTCATCTGAAGTACAAAGATGGACTTCTCAATGACTGCACATGTAGAAATGTTTTTTTTGTACTTCCATCAAATCTCAGGAGCTGTATATAAGATGCTGAAAAATAATAACAAAAAAAACCCCTACTTTCAAGAGAATGGATAATAGACCAAGTAGATGTAGCAATTAGTGGTTCTTAGAAGGCTTTTAATTGTTACCATGGTAATATTAAAATTTTCTCTTGCTGAACATGATATATTATCATTAATTTCAGATGCTGGTACAAGTCCATTATGATAGCATTGCAGTAAAATCTGCATTCTTTGACAAGGGTTTGCATTTGACTTTAACTGAGGGCAGAGTGATTTCATAGAGATCTAGCAATTTTACTAAAGTCTGATCAGGAGGAAGCAAGATGCCACCTCTAGCATTACCAGATTTAGTTCTGTATGCTCTTTTCATCCATGAAATGCAGCAACAGTGTCCTGCAACTGCAGTCTGACATTTTACAGGAAAAGTCAGAAGCACAGGAGGTTCTTCAGCAACGCAAGAGCCATTGTATTGCTGAAGCCTTATCAGACTGAATGCAATTTATCTCCAGATAGTCCTGCCTTAAGGTAAACTCAACCTTAAATCTACAGAAAGCAATGTTTCCTGTGCAAACATAAAATGCCCCTTATGATTTCCTTGTTGCAGTGCAGGGCACACTTACTGACTTCAGTGGGATCAGCTTTTCTTGATGAGTCCTCTTATGACAGGCTTTCACTTCATCACATTAGATTTATGTACCAGTTAGGCTTTCAGAGTTCTTTTTCCTTGAGGCAGGAGGAATGTAAGACACTACGTCATAAATATACACAAACAGATGCAATAGAGGATAGTAAGTCTTGTTTGAGATTATCTACTTCACTGGGGAAGCTTACACAGCTCTAGAGAAAGTCAACTGAGAAAGAAAGAAAGAGACAGAAGGACTGATGCTGTTAGACACAGAGCACGTTCAACATCCCTGACATGCAACTGCATTCAGGAATAGGAGGGCTTTTCAGGATCAAATACAGTCATGATTGTTGCATGGACACATGGTAGAGTGAAATCTGTGCAATAAACTTAGTGGCGCAGGGCTGTTTAGTAAACCTGCCTTTAAAAAGTGGAGTTTTACATTTGTCTGGGAGCATGACACAGAAAGGATCAAAAGAAATGGTATTTCTGATTTTCAGTGAACTTATTTAAAGTTTAAAAATCTTCAAAGAACAGAATTTGGTGCATTGGGGCTGTTTAATTCTTTAAGTTTGATGTTGGCATTTTCTCAGTGTTTGTTGATGGCTGTAGCTGTCTGGAGATCTCCCAAACATAAATACTGTGCAAAGTATTCTTTGAAAGTTCACTGAACAATTGCTTCTGGTTCATTTTTATATAGTTAGTTTATTGATAGCCACATGCTATTTATTTTTTTTCTAAAAATACAGATATTAGTGTGAGCTCTAATGAGAAAATATGTTCCACCTAAATTTCTTTATTATCTGTATCTGTACAGTGGAAACAGTTTTATTAATCTTGATTAATGCTTAATACCATGCTACTTAATCAATCTTTGCTATCCTTGCAACCCATAGGACTGGAGTTTCAATTGCTATATATCAACTCATCGTATTCAATCTAGACAAGTGTATGAACTTAACCTGTTATATTTTTTTCTCTCTAGACAATTAACATTCTAATTTCATCCACCTAGGTGGCCAGTACCATTTGAGTACTTGTATGAGCTGCTTAATCCTCCTGTGCTGATGAATTGATGGAAAACCTCAGAAGAGTATATTTACTTATGAAAGTTTCAGTATTCATTCTCAGTGAAATCCTGGTCTCAATAGAATATCTGTGAGTTTTATTACTGACTTTAGGATTTTAGTTCACCAGAAATCATCTTGAACAGGCTATGACAGGCTTATATTCTGGATCTGAAGCATACCTTGTATTAGCAAATAATAAGAAAAAAGCCTTTTATTGGTCAACCCCCCAATTTTGTCCTCTGCTAAGATGTGGCTGCAAACTGGCAGTCTTTTTCTTAGCTGAAACACTTCTGTCCTTCCTAATGATAGAAAGAGCTGAGATCAAGTCAGAAGCATTGCTTAGGGGAATGTAGCAAGCTGAACTTTTGGAAGTAAAAAATGACAAGCAAAATCTGTGGTTCTTCTGAACTGAAATCTTTAGGGCTGTAGGAAGTACAGACAAAAATAGCTAATGAAGGAAAAGTCTGACCTTTCCACTGTTTCTAGGAACTTTTTGTTTAGAATCAGATTTTGCTGCTCCAACCACATCTTCTGATTTACTGGGGCATAGAGACAAGCTTCCACTGTCTGCACAAACACTGTCCATTAGTACAAGTTGACCTCTACTCATCACTTGGTCTGGTCATACCATCCTCTTACTGTTTGCTTCATCACATGTGCTGGATGACAGCACTGGCCTTCTGGACAAGGCTGCTTAAAACGGAGTTTAAAAAATCTGCAAATTGGCTGAGATGGAATTATTTACTGCCAACCAGGTAACCTGTATGTCAAAGCTGGCATCTCCTTTCAGAGGATGTTCTGGTAGGAATATCATTAAGTGGCTAGCCAGTTTTTAGGAGACCATCAGTGATTTTGTTGCTGGAAGTGTCTCTCCTTTGGCTTATATAATGCTACAGGGTATTTGAAGTGTGTAATTTGGTCTTGGTATTAGAACCAGTGAAATTATCAACTGTGAACAATTTATGTGAATAATTCTGGCAGTTTACACCAAAAATTTTAGTTCTTTTAAGACTGGTATTTCACACAGATGTAAAGGAAAAGAATGCATTTCACATAATTAGTACATTCTTTTTCTCCAGCCAATAAACTTGGTGTGTACGTACAAATATAATTGATCTGCCTGATTCACCAGTAGCGCTTTGCTACAAATTTTTTTGAAGTCATTCAGTGCTACAAGGGAACCAGTATCTTCTCACTTATTTGTCTGTTGATTTGTTTTACAGGAATCTGCATTTTGGGTGAGATTTTCCAAAGTCAGCAGAGGTAGTCGGGCTTTACAATTGTGCTGTCGAAAGCAAAACCACTGTGCATTTCTGAAGGAGCAGTATTCCATGGGAAGTTTTTCGCATTCCCACCTTTCACATTCCTTATCTTAAGGTTAAATGTAGTAAAAGTTTGGATTTCTTAGTGTGGTAATAGAAACTTGCTTTCCTTTCTAAAACATATTTTAAGATTGTGAAAGGTTACAAAAAACTAATACTTTTCCATGGTAAACTTTCCTCATGACAGAATCAGTCCAGCACAGGAAAACATAGGGATTCATAAAATGGACACAGCTCTGTTATTAAGAAAAAAAAAAAATGTTTATCACTTAATTCTGTGTCTTACTTGTTATGCACAAACACACACCTCAGTGGAGGAGAGGGGTTTTTAAAAATTGTAGCTTGCTTCACTTAAAGCAAGTCTGAGATTACATTTCCTACCTATTGTCTGATTCAGATAAAATTAATATCTTTCTGACCTTTGTAGCCCTTCAGAAGAGTGAATACATCCTCTATAGTGTCCCTCTGTTGCCATGTTTCTGCAGTCAGGGGAGGTCAATTGTATTGCTACTTCTGGAGAGAAGGAAAATTTATTTTTTTTTCCTCTTTGAATTACTGGAATGATGGATGAATGTTGGCCACCAGATGACCAGGCAGGCCATTTCACTCTTCACACTTGTTTGTCTTTAATACTCTTGGTTGGGCAAAACAAATTATACTGTCAGGTACATCTGAGTATACTTATAATTGTATGACAACTCATTTCACTTGCACAGCACCTGTGCCTGGAGTGCATATGTGTATATTTATATGTATACATGTGTGCATATACAAATACATTTATAAATTCTACTAAAAATATCATCCCTAATTAGAACACATTTAAAAGGAGAAGTCTGTTTTTCCCTGGAGTTTAAATTATAATTAAATATAAACTTGCAGATAGTTTGGACTTAATCATTACTGGAGAAGGAAAATAGCAGCTTACTGACAGGAAAAAGGCACCTTAAGAACCTGCAATATTTAATAAATACAAACCAGCTGTGCTTCCCATGTGCAAACAGGCCACTGACCTTTTATAGCCCATGAATTAGAGTGAAAGGTGAAGTATAAATATTTTCTGGTATTCTCTGGCAGCTTCATGCTACTTTATCTTCTATTTACCTTCTTAACCTTGGCATAGATTGCTCAGATATGCCATTCACAAGCAGTCAATTTTGCTTCATTCTTTATTGATCATAATGCTGGCTGCTGCATTTAGGAAAGTGCTGATATTGATGCTTCCTACTTGAGTGCTGGGGAAAGATCCCAAATAATTGCGTCCACTGATTTGATGCTGTTAATAAGATAATCAGGAACAAGCTGGAACTTCCATAATAACATCAACAAAATGGCATATCTCATGATCTTTCAAATCAAAATCACTTTCCTTAGTTACTCAAGATAACTGGGGTCCTACCTCTCATAAGTATAACATTATAAGTAACAATAGTGAAGTAGACATGTAGCAGAACTTGAGAAAGATGAACAAAGTAAGCAGACATGAAATGCGGTTTGCTGTGTAATGCAAAGGGCAGAATTATCCACTCACACCTCATTTCTCTGTGAATTAAATGAAATGGTATTCTGCAGTTCTCTACTTAGACAAACCTGTATGAGTGAGTAGTATCCATGTGATGCAGTGATATTTGCCATAGATTGCCCTATTCCCTTCAGAGAAACACCACTCCACCATCATCAAATTCTCTATTTCAGTTGCAAGAGGACCTCAGTCTTACATCATTAAAAAACTCTTACTGTCTGTGCCATGACTTAAAGAAAATATTTCAAATACAAAATTAGATTTTAAAAAATGTATTAGAATTGCTGAGTATGGGATCTTTGGGACTCTTCTTCCATCACTATTGATTTATTCAGTAACATACCAAGAGACTAGCTGGATACATCTTTGAATATGGTTGTATTTTAATGCTTTTAAATGTAATGCTGTTTATTCATATGTTGCTTAAAATCCATGATTTTCTTCTTTTTTTATATACATCTTAAAAGGTTGCTGAAAATGCACAGAAACAGTGTGTGAAGTTGTTAAATGAGGCTATTAATTTCCTTTGTTCTATGCTAATGAATTCATTAACAGTTGTTCAGTTATTATCAAGGGTATTCTTTAGTTGTTAGATTAGAAAGACTTTTATCTTATTCTTACTTTGAATCTGCTCATTACATATCTGACAAAAAGCAGATTGTTTCTCCTGCAGAACAATAACCCCCAAGCCCCCAAAACATGACCACAAAGTATCCTCATAATTTCCTTCACTCCGATACGTGAGCGCTTCAATTTACTTTTTAAGAGATTTTCTAGAACATCAGAACAAACCATGTAAGCATGTAAGCAACTGTAAGAAAGAAATGGTAAAATCAACGCTGTACTTATAAAAAGCAGTGTAAACGCTAAGATGTTTCTCCTTGTTCTATCATTCATCAAATAATCTTTCTAAGGCATAGATTAAAACAGACATCTCTTTTACTCATATAGGTTTACCAGCCTTTCCTTTAATTAGTGATAAAATTGCTTATCATCTACATAGCACTACTTTTTTGTTGCTTATGGATTTTCAACACGATAATGAACACATCCTTTAAAGATATAGCTCATTTTGCCCAAAAATTTAAAAGTATTTTGAAATCCAGTCATTAATTAATGATGCTTGACATCACATCTGCTTGTGAACACATTACAAGTACAATTCACTGTTTTACCTGATGGTCCCCTATTTCATAGCTGTTCTTATTCATGCTGTCTTTATATTTATAACCTCTTCTATCCATGAGTTCTTTGGAGGTATGCATTTGTTATATACTTTTAAGGAAGTTGGTACAGGTAGGTCTTGCTTTCTGGTTGAATCTTGTACAGTTTTATGAGTTACAGATGGCCTTAGCAGATGACATAATAGCTGAAATTTATAATACAGATTATAGGCATCAATTGTACTTTTTAGAAGAATAACTTTGTGCATTACATGAATGATAAATGCAAAATGAAGAAAGTGAAATGTCTTACAGAATACTGTCTTTGATACTTTTCAAGTCTGTAGGGATTGTATGTGAAGTCACAGGTGTGGCTGAAGTATATTGCAGAAAAGCTGTGAGATAAACCCACACTGAGGGGTAAGAAAGATTCACATTACCAGACTTGCATGTGCTTTCATTCTTGCTGCTGTGAAATCATTCTCCAGACTGCTTTTTTCTCTCTGTTCCTGTTACGTTTAGTCTATAGCTGGGTCAAATACTAAATACCATAATCATGTAAATAACCTCATGAGCAGAAAAAAAGGAAAATAAGGATTTAAGACAGTCATTATCCTCTTGAAGGCTGTGATGACATTTAACATGTCGAAAAGTAATCTGGGATAATAGCTAGAGTGTTCAGTACATGGCAGAGTAAAACCTCTTTTCTCTCTTGCAGGAACTACTGACAATGTAGATGAAGCAGTTACATTTGCCTTAATGGCAATTCCAGGTCCTTTTCCTGGTGGCATTGCTCTTTTCACTCATTCCGAGATGCTTCATAAGGCAAACCAAAGGCTCCTGCCAGTTAGCAAAACAAAAAGTAGCCTCATAAGCATACCGTCTGGAGTAACACTACATAAATGCACTGAGCTCTCCTGTTAGCTATCCACTCCTTCCCACCCCAACACCAAAGGAATATATGAAGATCAGGAGAGGCTTTCTGCCCTGTGAGAAAGTGCTGGGTATTGTGGAAAGAAGGTTCTCCTTGTACTTTACTTCCTACTGCTCTATGCAGAACCCACAATGAGAGGTGGTACAAAGATGTTTATTGTTTGCCACAAGGTAAATTACAATCTGCCTAGTAAAAAGTATTCAAGCAAGAAAGCATTTAAGAGAAGGAACAGCAAATTCTGGATTATGTAGTAAGTGACAGAACATAAGATGCTCCTACAGAACAGCTGCAGCGCTGGTACCCTCTAATTTACCTGAGGCTTAAGGAAGCCAGGAACTTTAATTGTCATTGACAAATACCCACTTTTACAGTCTGTTTTGGCTTTCAGGATTATGTGTCTTCTGTAAAAGAGAAGCTACCATTCATATCAAAGTGATGGGCTTAAGGGAGAAATTCTGGATGTAAGCTGTGCTTGTGTTATATGGGCAGACAGGTGAAAGAGCCAGCCAGACTCCTCCTGGCTTAAAGAGCTCTAGGAGTTGAGCACAGAAGAATATGGGTTCCCATATAAGCTGGGTCAAGTGTGTAGGATAGATCCTGAGGGAGTTATGAAGGCAGAATGCTGGGGCCTGGCAGGTCAGAAAGGGTATCTCTGAAAGAATAAATCAATGTTGAGCTACTAACACAAAAACTTGTCTGAGAGTATTCACAAAAGTGAGCCATGTTCTTTAGCGATATTTGCTCCAAATTTATATATGCTCTCCAATAAATTTTGAATAAAGATATTATCATAGACGGTAAATTTTAAACTTTCATGTGCGACTGATACTTCATTTTAAACTCATGCATACTGAAATAATATAAAACGTGGGCCACAAGGGCTGCAAAGCTCTTGTTCTCCATGCCAGAGTATAGACAACCAAATAAATCACACATGCATCTAGCTCCCTTATTGCAGTTAAGATCAGACATGAAGAATTACTTTATATGAATGTGATGAGACAAAATTAAATTTAAACTTCTAACATAGCCAATAAATTTTGCAATAGTCTGATTTCTTCAAGGAATCCTGCCTCAAGCAAGGACCACAATGGGAAAGATATATATATATATTAATTTCAAATGCCATTTAACTGGTTTCTCCATTTAAAGGATTCAGTATTTCATCAGCTCTACCTAACCATTTTATCGCACTTGTACATTCAAGAACTGAAAGTAGTATTACGTAACTTTATATATCTACCTAAGCAATTATGATGAGCAAATGCCATATAAAACTGTCAACAATTTGTGAACTAAAAATTAAAAACATGTTACGTATGTTATTCTTTAACTGTTAGCTCAGTCATTAGAAAACGTAAGCTAATTTTATTAATTATTTATATATATATTTTTTTCCCTCTCCATGCTGAAAATAACATGAGGAATGTCTGCATAAACAACTAAGGTGTGGTTTGAAAGCTGTGCAGTGTTTCTGTGTTTGAATGGGTGTTAAGCAGGCTCCATCTATTTGAAATTGCTACTGTTCTCTCTTTAAAGATATTTGTTGTTCATGACCTTTCAAAATTTTCAAACCTTATTTTATTAGGATGTTAGTCTTGATGTGATTATGTGATCGAGTCGTATGTGTATATACCTACAAGCCCACCCTGTTAGTGGACACTTCTGACTGAGGTAAGCTCCAGGTATGATTTCTTTCTAATACCCTTATATAGGCCAAAACTTAATCACCTCTGTCTAAAACTCTTTATAATTATCAAGCATCAGTGCCAATTGAAAGATTGCTAATGAAACTAAGATTATTAAGAAAGAAAAAAAAAACCTTTAGAACTTTATTTTCAGAAATGTAACTGTAACTGACACAGTGCAGTTTGAAGGTCTGAAATCTATTCCATCTTCAAAGAGGTCCACACAAAATGATAAAGGATACTGAATACCAGATTGTGAAAGTGAAAAAAAAATAATACTGATGAAGTCAAAGTGAGTGTTAGTTCCTTTTAGCAGTGGCAACACTAGGCTCATCCTGTTTTGCACAGTAATTATGCTAACGTGTCTTACATTTGTCTGGAACACCTTCATACTTTCATGACTACCAATGCTGATAGCAGTAAATAAATTCATGCACTGGAATAATCTCACTGAACACAAATAACAAGCTATGTTACAGCAGACCCTGGGTCAGGGGAGAAATGATAGGCTATAACCTCTGTTCCTCAAACCCATGTGTACACAACATCACTGCTGCCCATGCATTGGCCAGCATCTCTCCTTTCTTCACGCTTTCTTGTCTGTGCCTGGGGTGGATGTAGAAAGTCGAGTATGGCAGGCATGGAGGCAACAGTGGCTGGGGTGGGGGGCAAAAATTACCTCACCTGTTATATACAGTTGTAGGAGATGAAAACTAGGAGCTTCCAGAAGGGGAGTTTACAAGGAAGCAAAATAGCCAGGTCTTTCCATTCATAATTCCAGGATCCTCTCCATATGGGGACAGAAGTTTAGTGTAGGCCCTAACAGGCTGTCATTAAATTTCTCTGATTTAGGAAAATCCTTACCATCAGATTAATGAAAATATTACTTCCAAACTTGGTTTCCAAGGGGAGAGACCGTCTAGCCTAGTGTCACAATTTCAGTCAAATACCACTTTAAAACAGCCAGTCCAGTAGGACAACAATGGAAATAATTTTGTTCTGTTGTAGGCAAGATTGCCTGCCATTAGCCTGTTGTAGATTCTTCTGAAATCCTTGTTACCTGCAAGTGTTTCTCATTCAATCTTTTCAATTACTTACAGTTTCTGAGGTGAATTGTATGACTTTTTTCATTCTTGCTTCCTTAGTGCTTTGCAATCTCCAATGTTTGCCCACCAATAGCAATTTTCTAAATGTTTCTGCTTCCCAGGGACCAATCTCTAGCGAAGAAACTTGAGAAACAACTGTTTGACTTTTTTAAACTTGGTGAGTTTTCATCCTGGTTACTATTTTTGTAGGCCCATGAATATATTCTGACAAATATTTGTTTAGATGACCATTCTTCCCTCTTTTCAGATGGTCCTATTTCCAAATATTAGATCTGTGTTGAAAACAAAACATATTTGTTTTGCACTGAAACTGCTAACTACTTCAATTGGCTTTATAGAAATCTTTTCTTTTAGGTTGGAGATTTCAAAGCATTTGCAGTGTATTTTTTAAATTGTGAAATTATTTAAATTTGTTTCTTTCATTCTTTTTTCTCATCCAGCTTTAAATAATAATAAAAAAAGTCTTTTTAGAATATGCATCGACGTTGGAAACTCATGCCCATACTAAAGGAAGCATAAGAAAATGTTTTAAGCTTTCCAAGCAAAGTTGCAGTGAGGTATAAGAATTTTGTTGTGCCCTAGGCAGGACTGGATTTCATTCTAAGCACCAGAGACCTCAGAGCACTTTGAAGACTTGCCACAGTTTGCCATTAATCCTTGTCATACTGCCTCATAGTTTTCGTATCCTCTATAACTTTATTATCTGTATTTCTCCTTCTATATGCCAAGGTCAATAAAAATCACATCAGAAGTACAGTATTTTACCAGCCAGAAATATCACATTGGCTAGAATAATTCCATGAGATTTGGAAATGCTTATGAGACCTCTGTTTCTGCATGCACATTGCAGGCATGTCTACTGAGAGAAATACCAGCAACTGTCCCATGGCAATGTATTGGGCTGACACTAAACTAGGTGCAGGATCTTTGGAGAGATTGAAAAACAGGGTCCTACCACATGGCAAGTGGGAATTTGCACAGGTAGGAGACAAGTGCCATTATCACAGGTCAAACCTGCACCCTGTTTATTTCAGTGTAGCCATACATGTTGAGTATGACAAGCAGAATTAGGCTCAATGTCTGTTGATTCTGCTTGACATTCAATTATCCAGACATTGTTAAATTTCACACAAGAAAAAGTCAGCATAACTAATTGGGGACAATTTTGTTCTACTTCAGATGTTGGTCTGGATAATTCTCTCTGCTCTTTTATGTATATGCAAAAATATTTATTTTGCTCCTTTGTGGTTAACCTCTGAAATCAGAGATTGGGTTAGAAGCCATATGATAAAGTGTTCCCTTTCTGCTTGGCCCAGCAGAGAATTGGGATTGTTACACTCATGCTGCCTGTTGTCTTTCCCTGTGGAAGGTACCATAAATTCAATATTATTACTTAACCACAGCATCACAGAGAAGGAGCAGAAGAGTTGGGTTTTTTTTTGAAAAAATAGTAAATTAGTTTTTAAAAACATAACTTATCTTTTTTAATCAGAAAAATGCCTAGAAAAATGATGAAAATCTGTAAATAGCTACTTGCTATGATAGGCCATATTAAAACTCCCTGAAGTGAGTTAAGACGTTTTATTTTATCACTGAATTATGCTTTAATATAGGCTTCCATAAAAACTGTCTTAGACTTCTACACTGACTTGAGAGGAGTATATGCTATATTCAATGACCCCTGTCAAATAAAGGTACGAACCTAATTAAGCAATAAATCCATAAAAATTGTTACAGATGGTTAATGAGTGGCTTGTATTTTCATAACAGTTATAGCATATTAAAAAAAGCATTAGATGTTATAATATGGCTGGAGTAGTTGTACTGATAAATCAGTCATTCTGACATTTCATGACTGATTTTAATCACTTGAAGCTGCAGAGATATGTTTGGGTTAGAATTTGTGCTATTATTCTTAAATTCTATGAAAAAAAAAGTTAATCTAAGCACCTGACAATATTTGTAAGATATTAATTGTGAAAAAATATTTAGCTTTTCCTGTTAAAACTGCTGTTCTCAACACTACCAGTATCTCTATCTCTGGCTGAAAGAGATCTAGATTTGATACCAGCAAGTTGATACTGAGATCACCAGTTTGTAGTTATGAATTGTCACTTCAACTTTTTTTGATGAGTCCGAGAAGAATATTTGTGTACTATCTAATTTCAGGAATATGACATTAGTGTCACCCATGTACTTTGATATGACTGTCAGGAATATGTCTAAGCTTTAGTTCAAAATTTCAATTAATTCAAAGGCAGAGCATTGGTTAGGGTTCTCTCCCCCCACCTTCTCTAATTTAATGACTGTAGGTGGTATTTTGCTGCTCCCTTTTCTTTCTTTGTTTTTAGGAAAACCTATAAGTTGTGGGCCTTTTTCGATTGCAGACTAATCACACTGTACAGCACACACCTGTTTATTTCCCTGGCAAGCAGGGAACTGCAACACTGCAGCTAGTGGATTCTTTATTTCTAGCACTAGCCAATCTAATAGTCTTAGGGGAGCTTAGGGGCCCAAGGAGTGATAGTCAGTTTGGGGCTAATGACTTCTTCTGGGGTCACAAACAGAATTAGGTAAATGATAGAGGCTGCTGGTCATTAGCAGGGGAGGGAGGAAGATGGTTACAGATGGGCAGAGAATCACAAGCAGCCCTGAGGATTACCTAGTCTCACATCAGAGCAGGGCTTTGCTGTTAAATGGCAATGTGTTATTGCAGTTTAGACCAACAAATGTCTGTGATGAAACCTCTGTATTGTTCTGGGCTGACAAAGTGCTGTCTTTCCTCAAATAGTATTTCAGAGGTTGCTTTATGTTAATTATATGCCTTTAAGCCACTGCTTAATGTAATAAAGGCAATAAATCAAAAGCTGTAAAATGAATCTGTCACATATCCTATGGTATGTCTATTCCTGCAATGCTTTTAACAGTGAGGAAGAGCCAGGTGGTGTATTTATTTCTACAATGTAAACATTATATACAGCTGGTTTAGTTTGTGTTCTTAAATATGTGCATGTGACTTGCAGTGGTTGTAATATGCTCAGTAATAATACTTCATAACCCTGCAGCACATTCCAAGTGGAGATATAAACCCCCTTATGGGAGTTAATGACTTTAAGTTTAAACCATCATTACCTGACAGAGAACCACTGCATTTCTCTTAAAAAAGGATTCTATGGTATCTGTTATTTAAAAACAAATAATACATAGCAGGTTTATTCATTGTTCTAATTAACTGAAAACCCCCCACCTTAATAAACATTATGATCCAGCTTTATATCTCTTTCAGAGCAAGGGCCTCATGAATGTCATAGGTGAAAATCAAACTTCTGCAGAAAAGGTCACAAAGTTTTCAGGATTTGTTGGAGTATCAAAGAAAATCTTGTGTAAGAGTTAACAAATACGTAGGATTTCTCATGTGAAGAAGAAAGAACTGTGTAAGTTGAGACCAAGTCCTTCATTCTTAAGGAAAAGCAGCTGAAACATTTTATTCCAGAAAAGTGTTTCTGTATAAATTTCCCCCATAGAGTCATGTTTTTAAAATACATATTTTCTTTTCCTTGAGTAGATTCCCTCCCTTTTCTGCCAGATTTAAGTATGGTAAGAATTTAAAGGAAATTAAGGTTGTGACTTTATGCTACATTATATTCTTCTATACTTGTATGAAATGACCCTGTTTAAAAGCACGGGTGTTGGGAGTGAGTCATATAGCCTACACCACCCCACTGCTGCTGATGTTGTGGAGTTTGAAGCAGGGGGACACTACTACCAAACACAGAGCTGGAAACGAGAAGCTAAGTCTTCCTTGGAAAAGTGCATCCACAGGGAGTATAATTAACATTGAAACTGATTATCGGAATTTATTTTATAGATGATTTGTGAGTTATACCCACAAAAAATGTGGGTGTATGCCAGATATATTACTATGCTATTATATTTACTACTTTAAGTATGTTAGGACAAGGAGGTAGATGGTTCATCTTGTCTGGGAACCTCAGGTATGCTTGACTGAAACTCACAGGTTGCCTGCCATTATCACTGAAGGCCACAGAAGAAAGTTGGCTAAAAGCAGGAACCCTGTGACACGTCCTCTGAGCAGATAGAGATAAATTGGGTCTTCTCTTCTTTATAGCTGCAGGAACTAATCTGACAGGGATTCAAATAACTCCATACTACTCTAATATAATTTCTTCCATATGCTGGCTTGTATAGATCACAGTAGCAGAGAAAGGATTTCATGGCTTTATCATGGTAATAATGCTGTGAATTTCATGGTTTGTCAGCTTGTCAAGGATTAACAAGACTGATATAAAATTACTGGAGGAGCTGTTGTGTAGTAAAAGAAAGAAAACAAATTGTTTTTAGATGTTTTATGTTTTTTGCATTAGTTTTTCTCTTTTGTTCTAAAAATCACTAATATTCTTATTAAAGTAACTTAATTCATCTCCCAGTAACAAAATTTATGTGTCATTCAGATATGGATCATTCAAATATATATAGTAAAGTCAGAGAAAGCCATAGAAGACAAATCAGTCCAGACATGGGATAGTCTGAATATATTTTCTTTATAGTCATCCTTGGATGATATTTATTCAGTACAGACCATTAGTTCATGCACATCTAAGTAGAATTTAATTAGAATTTACCTGAAATGTGCAATTGCCTTCATGAAAGCAGTTTCCACAGGAGTATATCTCAATGGTCTTTGTTTTGTGCTCAAGAAATTCCTAAGCAGACTTTACAGAGTACAATTTCGGGCTTTTTCTTTCTTTTTTTTTTCCTTTTCTTTTTTTTTTTTCTTTTCTTTTTTTTTTTCTCTCACCTTATTAGTTCTAGCTTCAACTTCACATGGCATTTAAAAACACCTGTCTAGTGTTGAATAGTCTATGGACAAATATTTTATGCATTTCAGTTTTACTATGTTTAGTCTATGTCACCCACTTAAGATCTATATTACAGTGCTGTCACAGAAACTCTCACATTTTGAAAACACAGTTTTCTTATCTGAAAAATGAGGTGAAGAAATATTATTCATGTATTAATAATTATTCAGTATAGACTGAAGAAAGAACTGACATTTTATTAAGCCTCTTCTTAAACTGTTATGTGTTCTTTCTTTATATGGCTTAAATCTTAAAACCAATATATTTTTGCGGCCTTTGAGTTGATTCCATTTAGTTTCTGTCAAGTTTCTTATACCAGGGACAATTACAGGATGTCTGTACAAAGATCATGGCATATTCCTACATTTTAAAGAATGTATCCATCCAAAACCACTCCTGTCTCTAAAAGTCCATTTGTGTATTTTACTTATTTTTGGCTAAGGGACCAATAGTTCAGGAATTTACACCGGCAGGTGTATTCACAACCTGGTTGCCAGATTGTCAGGCAATACTTTTGCTGCATGAAGGCTAAATCCATGCTCCCTATGGAGATGTTTGTGAGGTTTGTAAAGGCTCACGGGAATTTTGGATCTAGAAAGGAACTTGTACATAAGTAGAAGGCTTCCCAGGAAATCAGCGATGTACATAGACTAAGAGAGAGTAAATATGTTGTCATGGGTGGAAGCTGAAATGTATCCTCAGAAGAGGCAATGAGGATCACCACCTAAGCTATTTCACTTCTGCATTTTTGCTTTTCTCATCTGCACTATTTTAATTCACAGACTGTCTCGTGGGTCTGTACCAGATTTCTTAGCAGAACAGAGGCAAAGTCACACAGCTGTGTTATGTCAAGCTGGGCCTTGATTAGTCAGCTGAACTGGATAGTACAGTGCCAGAAAGCAAGATAAGGGTTAAAGTGTGGGTAATCACAGCTATCACTACAGCCCATTTCCTGGTCTTGTTTACTTTACTGATATGTATGTAGCCAGCTGTCTGCCAAAGCTGTAGCTTTTCCATGAAGTCATATTTATTTGTAGGATAATGAATCAGACAGAAAATCAATGCAACATTTCAAATATGGCCTCATTAGTGCCCTTGTTTAGTGTCAGGAAAAAATTATTCAGCAAGTTGCTCAGCATTTCTCTTCTCACTTCCTGGAATTATATTTTCCTTGCCTTTTTTGCCTTTACACATTGTTTTGAATTTGATTCTAGCTGCTAACCCTATAATTCTTAGTTTGCGCTGTGCTTTATAGTTATGATTTTTGATTGGCTATTTCTTTATTTGTCCCACAGATTTATTAATTTGCTTCTGTTCCTCTGACTTGTGTAAGTTACTTATTCATCCCACACTCTGTGCAGTCACTGCAGACTTCGCTGCACACCCCAAGTCACATGCAGCAGAACTGTAAGAGAACAGTGCTGTTTATTCATATGATTTTTTTACCTCCTCATGTAACTTACTATTTCTGTTTACAAAGGCACTCTGACTCTGATCTCCCCAGTCCTGGCTTTTTCTTTTCTTATGCTTCAGAAGGTTTGTGTCGTTTACCATTTCTTGCAGTCTTAAGAGAGCAGAATAATTTCTTTTGAAGCGATTCCAGATTAAAGCAATTTGCTCCTGTCTCCTCATCTTTGTCAGTCATTTCTTGCCACCCTCCCTCAGCCACCTCTGTTTTTCTCAGCCCAGTTTGTTTTTTCAGTTTGTTTGTTTTACGATGATACACCAGAAGTTCAGTACAGGAACTGACCTGGACTATGAATAACTTCATTTTATTTTATGCGAAGCTTGCCTCATTAGCTGTAGTGTTGCACAGTACTGTTGATCTTCAACAATATGAAAGAACTAGCAAAATGGTGGGAGCCCGATACTGATGAGAAGAGTAACAGTGGACAATCAGTGTAGCATCAGCAGGCACTGCAATCAGGGAAATGGCACACAGAAGCATCACTTGGTATAAACAACTTTATATTTTTTAAACAACTGTAAAAACTACTTAAGTCTTGTGGCACCTGTCTTGCACAGGTAAATTTGCAAAACCAGTTAGTGGAAACTGAAGCTTGGAATAGCAATACTTCGATTTTTCAGTTGAGTTTCAAGCAACATATTTCACTGTTGCCTTGCTCCTTTCTTCTCTTTGTTTCTTTATTCCTACAATTTCTGGCATTTTTTTTTTTTTTTTGCAGTATTTAATTTCTTCTGTGTTTTATAATATATATTCTCTGCTTTTCAATAGATCTACTATGGAAAAAAAGCAAGAATATTTTTATTACATGTTCTTGTTCACCTACAAAAGCTGCTTGCGTCATCTTCCTTTATCTGACATTTTTCATGCCATGTACATGTCCATAAGGTGCAGTGCCTATGGAAACTGCATGTTCTATAGTCAGTCCTTGGCTTCAAAATAACTGATAAGTATAAGAGAGCTAGGTAGGCTGCCACAAAGTGGAATGTGGAAAGTGATGCAATTTCAGGTTTCTTGGATCCCATGACCACAGAGGTCAAGTTTGTATTACAGTTATACAAGAGACAGGAAAGCCTGTTAAGACCTACAGGAAAAGTAAAAGCAGGTCAGTCCTTCATCAACAATGATAATGAAGTAACCTTTTTTAAATTATATATATTTTTTATTTAATATTAAAGAAAATTAAGTTTTATGGATGCCAAAAACATTTATGTTAGAATTCCCTGAATTTAGTAGTGGCTATGTATTTGTTTCATTAATTTGAATTCAATAAGATTCTTCATCTAGGAAATAGTTATTTGTATTTTGGAATTTTTAAGTCATCCATTAAGATATCTTTTGGCTGTGTATGATCAATGGCCTGTTTCTTCATCTAGCTACATATAAGTCATTTTTTAAAAGTTCTCTCTACAGACTGCTATTATTATGGCATTGTTTTTAAGTTAACTCATCCTTTTCAATCTAAGATTTCTAGAGCATGCATGAAATAATGACTAGAGGTACAAACTCAAAATTTTTGGAAGCACTGTACCTGAAAATTCAGAATACTGTTGGCAATTTGATAGGAATAATTTCTATTTGGAAATACACACAAATTAGGCTATGATGTCTTCAGGTGTTATGAACCAGTGAAGCTTCACATAGCTCATAACTACAATCAAATTGTAACAGTTGTTGTCTGGGGATTAGTCCCACTTTATTAATTACATATACTGTTCTTTTCACTGTATCTCATAATCATATTTTTTTGCAGTCCATGAGTAGTAAGTAATGATCTGAACACTTATTGTATGGTTTCATTTCTCAAGCGAACTATTTCAGCAAACAGATTTCTCATGGTCTTCCTCCTAACCTGAGTCATTTGTGTATCCACATACTTGAAGTGAAATCTTGTCTACACTGAAGTTCCTCAGAAATTCAGCTTGATACTACAATAACAGTTCTCTTGCTTTACATATCTAACTTACAGTATGAACTTTTAATGATGGTGAACTATCTCCTGGTATTTTATTCTAACATTTCAAAACATCTGTCAGGACTGGAAAAGAGAATTGTATTTTACTAAGAGTATGCACACAGTGCTGGGTACCAGTGCGATTTTGGCTGATTTAAGGCATGATTTCTATTCTAGTGGTTTTGTATGTGGTAAAAATACAGTTCTTTTATGTGTGGGCACATATAGGGCAAAACAATATCTGATAGGAAAGCTGTGATACTAGTAGCCACTAGGTTACTAAATTATTGTTATAAGGCTGTGCTGAACCCAGTAACTTGTATTAGGAAGCACAATGAGATTAACATAGTCACCTTCTTAGTAATATAATTTTTAAGCATTGGGTTCCCAAATGTATATTGCTTGCTACTTTTGAGATTCTTTTGTACTAATTTCTCATAATAAAGTAATAGCTTTCCTTTCCTTCCTTCCATAGAAATAAACACTCTTACCCCGTCAAATATCCTTTGTGCCTTCTGGTAGCCATGATTTAGTGTTTGTGAAATTAATTCTTTGAAAATTATTTCAATTTTTCTTTACATAACTCACAGTATTTCTAATTTTTTATTGTTCAAATAACTTGTCATTTTTTTGTTTACTTTTTAGCATCGTTATAGGCATTTCTAATATAAAACATTAAAAATAGACTTTTTGTCAAATATTATGCAAAGATCCTTCTTTTATTGATATTGACACCCCATCCCTTTTTTTTTTCAAACTGCTAATTCTGTTGTCTTAAAATATTAGTGATTTGGTTCTAATTTGAAAAGTTTTAGTTAATGTATGTGACTGCACCTTTTGTAGATATTGTATGTTATTGGTGTAACTTTGTAGCATTTGTTTTATTTTAATTTCTCATATCAGATAGCATTATTTACTGTGAAAGCACAGCTTGGAAAAGTACAGAAGTTCACCTATAATTCTGTATGATAAGGTATTACATTTGTAACAAATTTATAGCTAAAATTTCTAGTAAGTTGAAATGTGGAAAAGTAGACACAAAACCAATTTCAGTCATAGAAGAATGTACAACTCAAAAGATTTATCTGGAACAAATACCAGCTTTTTATGTTTTACTTTCTTTGACACGTAGGATCTTCTAGGTAAAAGAAATTGGATGTAAATTTAAATTTCTGCATGATAGGTTTTTATCCACGAGCAGCATATAAATTGGTTCACTTTACATGCATGGGCAAAGAAATTTGAAAAGCAGGACAAGGCAGTCTGCATGCAAAAGTAATTTCTTTTATGCTGGATTTACACCAGAGTAAATCTGTTAACTTCATTTGGCTTTGTTCCAGGTTTCAACTAATGTGAGGTGAGTAGCAAACTCAAACTAAATGTTATGAATACGGGGAAGACTATGCTAACAACTAAGCAGATATTGTACCGGATGGAAAGTGAATATTTTCACTAAGTCAAGATAAGCAGAATACCCAGGCAAAGCATTTCAGTTCTTCTTTTGCAGATCCTGGCTCAAAGCACTATGCTTTTCAAATAGCATACTAGGAGAGGCTGTGAGAGTAGATTATTTTCAATGCAAATAGACAGACATCTGAATACATCAATTCCCAGAACAGCACTTCTTCTGTCCCTCATGAGATGCATGGCATAAGAGACCTACATTTTCTGAGTGAAACTGTACTCATACCGTAAGAGAAGTTTCTGGTGATTACCATCTTATCCAAAGGTTTGGATTTGCATACAAGAAAGTATATAGTAATTCGAGAAGGAAAAGATAAATAAGTTACATTTTCCACCTCCTACCTGTGGTAGATGCCCCAGTGCTTTAATATCGAGGTTTAAGTAATTGATTATTTTAGGGTTTTTTTTAAGATATTTCACTGCAATTACATTCACAATTATGTAATTGATAATTTTTTTTATTTTTTTATTACAAACTATAATACTAAGAAGTAAATACAAAGAAGGAAAACTTCCTGTTTCTCCATATGCCAAATAGTATTACAAATGACCAGTAAATTTGGACATTAGTAATGTTTGGACATTTATATCTAGGGATTATTATTATTAATATTATTATTACTATGATATGTTTCCCTATGTACGCCATAATTCAGAGATTTTTATTACCTCTTCTCAATGCTCTAATTTAAGAATTGATGACCATGAAGAATACATAATAATTGAGGTCCAAAGCAAGGAATACAAGCAGTATACTAATAATTACTCAGTGCATAAAAAAAAACCCGCTGAAGCTGTAAAATGCTTTCTTAGAATACAGTGTGGTTTCTATAGATAATAGTTTGAGGATAGAAAAGAAAATGCTGATATTTTTGAGTCCTTTTTTTATTTTAAATCAGTTGCAGAGGAAATGTTAAACTGGCCATTAGTCTTCACTAAATCTGTAAATACAAGGAAATAAAAAAGTCAATAGAGAAGGCACAGGAACTCTGATAAATAACCTGGTTTAAAAAGAAAACACACTTTTTTCAAGCTTTTTTATTGGGCACCTCTTAAGTTTTACTTTTTTAACAGCTTTTCTTATTCCTATTGATGCCTGCTCAGAAATACTCTATTCTTTGTCAGTGTTTAGTTTATTGGAGAGAAGTGTATTTGGATGTTCTCTCAAAACAAGCAATGGTTAAAGTAGCTCTGAACTTAATTGCATCAAAATAAGTGTGAGCAGCATTTTCCAAAACTGTTGCTCAAATATCTGATTTTAGATCAACTAAGATACCACGAAAGAACCTAATCTTCATGGAAGCCTCAGCATTTCCTTTATTTTTTTGCACTCATTTTCTGCACTATTAATGCATCTAAAATGCATTTCCCTTGTTATTCAGTGAGTGAAGACTGGCTGAAAAATATTACAGCATTAAAAATCACTGCTTCAGCCCCTGCAGTCCAAGGATGTAAATTGTGCACAGATATTGTGGTACTGCACCTATCAAAGGATTCCTCATGTCAATTTGCTTTTGCAGTGTTTGTGTTGGCAAAGGTGATGTGTATTTATAAACAATCATATCAATGGACCTGAACCGAACTAAAAGAGTTCTTCATTTACTTTGGTGGGAACCAAAATAGATATCTAGTCACCTAGAATGAAATTTGACCTTGGCAAGAGTAAAACTGGAAGGATAACGTCTTACAGTCAATACCTTATGTCTTGCATCTTACCTTATGCACTAAACTATGGGAGCAGGGAAATGGAGCCTCCTGTTGTTGCAGTACTCCATACAATGGTTTGTCTATGTAGGCGGGTAGATACACCATAATTAGAAAGACCACCACCAGCTGACATGTATGAAAATAAGTTCCACCTTTTTGCATCATTATCTACAAATTATCACATACAATAAATTGCAGTGGTTATTTATTGAAACTGGCCTCCAGCACACAGCTTTTTCTCATGCAGATCGTAACAATCTCCAGGGGAGATTTCAACAGCAGCTGCTACTTCTAGTACTGTAAGCAAGGAAGGAAGATGCTTTTGGCAGTGAATGCGAATGATTAGCTCAGGATGTAATTTGTATCTCAGAATTGTTTTGATAGCTCAGCACTTTCTTGGGTATTTATCTTTTCCCAAATGAAATAACAGTCTTTTCAGCTTCAAATAAGTCCTGTCTATCTTGAAGTTACAGAAGTGATATCATGCAGAATTCAGTATTGCCACTGCTCATATATTAACAGTTGCTAATCAACAAAATATTTAAAACAGAAAATCAAACTCTCAAAATTCTAAGTAAATAATCTTTTAAATATTCACAGATGTATGAGTCTAAGAAAAGCACACAAGAGCCAAAGCCAGTTTTGCAAACGTTGTGATCTATTGTGATAAGAAGGGAATGATATGATAAAAGACTTGGACTGTTCTGATTGCAAAAATTCTAATAAAGTCTGACCAGTATTTCTTATGGCCGATTTTAGAGGATCTCTTGCTTTGTTCCTTATTGAGTCCTCTAAATTGTTCTTTCAGACCTACTGAGACAAGTGATTTTCATTACTCTTTGTACACTTGTACAATAATTAGGCCAACTGGTTACTGGACCTCGTGATAAAACGTAAGCTGGTTGAATAAAATGGCTTTTTCCTCTGTGTAAGTGAGAGTGGTACATTGTAACTGAGTCAATGGAGAAAAAGAAGTAATCTCTAGTGGCACTATCAGTACAGTTGTTTCTTACTCTGGACAAAAGAAAAACCAGGAGTGGGAACTCAGCTGTGGTAACCTGATTTTTCATCTTTACATGGTCCACTTCAAGTTGCAGTCTCTGTTATTCTTTAGCATCCGTGGTTTCTGTTGACCTTTTATTCACACCTGCCAACACCAGCTTCCTTTCAAAGAAGTGAAATGTCGATCAGGACATATGTAGATTTTCACAAAGGAAAATTACCTTTGAAGTACTAAAATTACTTCTTTGTTGATTGACTTTATTATTTTTTTTTTCAGTAACAGCCATGTGGAACTGTTCCCTGTGCTGACTGATAACAAGCAAATAGTAACAACTTTCTTAAACACATAAGTAAAAAAAAAATAAAAAAAATGTTTACTAGTTTTTCCTTTATAAACATTGTTTCTTCAGCATACTAATATTCAGCAGTCCCAGAAATGTTTGTTTATGGGGAAAACTTGTCATTCTTACTGAATTTTGTGCCTACATTTTTGAACTGTTTTTTTTATTTTTCCCCTTCGGGTTTGCTTCAGGCATCAGAGACAGGATGTTCTTTCACTAAATGATTTTCACCTTCTGTTGCTGACACTATAGGATTAAAGTAACCTTACCTGCTAAAATATTTTCAACTGAAAGCTAATGATTGTTCTTTGTATTTTTTAAGGGATGATTTCTACAAGCTGCTTTTTAATAGAAAGGGGAACGTGAGAGGAAGATTTTGCTTCTCGACGCTTTCAAGTATTACTCTTGACTGTATCAGGACAATTGTGTGTATATGTATGTATTTAAACTTAAATTAGGAATAGCAGTAGATTCTGAAAAGCTCTTCGTCATTTTGTCATTTGCGTAAAGTTTGATAGAGATGTTTTATCCCTAGAGTGGTTGTCTTGAGAGACTTTAAATATCCAGTTCAGATCAGGAGCAGGAAACTTAAAGTATACTTTAAAGTTAAGTTTGGTAGTTTTTAATTCTGCTTTTCATGTCTGTAAGAAAAAAGATGAAAGCGGTGCCTAATATTTGTTGTACACACAAATATTTGTGTTGATGTGTTCCAAAAAAAATCGCAAGAAATGTAATGTGTCATGCACAGTGGCCCAGTTATATCAAGCAAATTATACCAGTGGCTATAAGATATAATTTAGTTCCCACTCAGTCTAATAAGGGAACATACAAGCTAAATCTGACTACATGCAACCATGTATCTCTCTAATAGTCCTCCCCTTGACAGCTGTGATGGATGAGGGTAGAAGTACAGAAGAGTAATAGCTGCAAAAGTTCTAGCTGTTGTAAAACTAGTAGGCCTAATTTTAGTGGCCTAAATTATCTCTGCTTAAGTGATATGCTTTCCTAGGTACTCTAGTTGAAGAGTATATCAAGAAGAGCTACAGAATGTTCATAGTGCATGCTAAAAACCAAATAGGGTAGTTCCTTAAATCATTTCCAACTGGGAAACAGGAAAATAAGTTTAGGAAACTGATTTGAATTACTCTGTCATGTCTTGAAATAAAATGCAGCTGTATACTTAAACAAGGACAAACCTCAGAATTGCATTATGTAATTATGTATTATGTCAATGATTACTGAACAGAAAGATAACTCCTCTAAAAGATGCAAGTAACTTGAATTCCTTCTGTGATCTGTCTGCTTGTTCTTGATATACTTTGACAACCAGCTTAAGTACCTATTTCACAAGACAGTGTGTCAGGACTGCTGCAGTTCCTGGAGGGCAGGGAAGCTGCAGAAGTCCTTGCAGATGCAGCTTGCAATAACCTGTGCTGCTTTGATGCTTGGGCTGAAAGGAAAATTGTACAAGAGAGAGTGGGCTGCTTTGTCATTCCTACCAATTCTCCTGTACAACTCATACTGATGCAGCCACTTGGACATCTAATTGAGAAAGCCTTGTAGTACTTATGAGTGTGAAGCATCCTTTGTATTGGACCAGAAACAGGGCTTTCAGTGCCTGCCTTTTGTATATAAGCAGGAAAAAAAAAACATCTGGAAAAGGTTGGTGACAATTTAAGATACAACTTTTAAACCTTAAGATTATAAGGCCTTGCTCCACAAAACATACTTTGTTATTTGAAACATGGTGACAAGTCTCACCTCATCAAGACCCCACAGACAATCAAAGTAGAAAAAGGTTACTAAGTTTCTGAAGGCTGATGACTTTCTTATGCGTGAATTTGTTGGGGGGGGGGGGGGGGGGGGGC
>JAVJGJ010000037.1:79890373-79939119 GCA_035590215.1 Microhierax caerulescens | reverse complement strand
CCCCCCCCCCCCCCCCCCCCCCCCCCCCCCCCCCCCCCCCGTTGTGGGTTTTTTTTTCCTTAAATAATCTGCATTTATCAGATGCTAAGCTGCTAATTTCTCTTAGTTCAATATCTTTTTTGTGGGGTTGCCTTTTATGTGGAAATTAGCTGAAATTTTGAGCCAGATACATCCTCATCAACTGTAGTGTAAGTCTAGGGATATGTGCTGTTTCATTAAGCAAATTGCCTAGGCCTTTTAGGCCAAACTAGACTTGGATCTATCAGTATTTATTGGCTCGTTAGAGCTGGTAAACCTGGCCAAGGATCTACAACAGTACTGACCTTTTAGTTCAGTCAGCTTGTATCCTTATTTGAAAGGTTGTTGGGTTCTGTAAAGGTTTTCTATTGCTTGGTCTATTTGCTGTTATATGCAAATGAAAGATTCCCTCACCCCCCACCCCGTTATTTTCGGTAGCTGGTTTACAAGTTCAAGAGAAACTCAAATAATTGTGAATCTCATCAGTCAGATCAGTTATTATAATTATGCTTTTCAGTTTCTCTTTGAAAGAAAGAAAAAACACCCCAGAAGGTTACCTTTTTTAAAAAACATATTTAAATCTCTAAATATTTTGTTCATAATTAAATATGTTTGATCAAGTTTCTAAGGATATATTTCCAGGAAGGACTTTTCAGAATTTACACTGTCTAATTAAGAAAAAGTCTTAATCTTTTGTCTGATTTCAGACCAAGGTGACCATTTCAGTTTGTGGACAAGATCAAAATCCAATTAAACTTTACAGCCTGCCCTCTCCCCCTCCCCTTAGGCAACTACTATGATTTCTTTTTAAGCAATACAATCAGAAGCCCTGAGAAGCATGCAATTAAGTAGAAACCTTTTCCTCTTTTTAAAGCCTGAACCAAAGGAAGCACAGGAGACTACATCCTAACTCATAAATCCAGACACTGCTGCCAAATCCCTGAATATCTGACAATAGCCAGGGTCTTCCTGGAAGGAGGTCCACCGATGTACACGGGTGGTCTTCTCATCTCTTCGTACCCATAAGCAGACACAGTTTTCATGGAAAGAAAACCAATGTGTGGGCAACAAGGATGCTTACACCATTCTCCATCTGATTTCCTGAATTGCGATAACAAGCAGGTTACACAGCCATGCCTTAAGTCATATATGTTACACAGTTCGCATGTAATACCTGTTCTGTACTATGTTTATTAAACATGTAGAAGATATATAGTAGTTTATCCTTGACTAGAAGACGTTAAGATAATATTATGCTAATCAAAGAAGAAAAAGTATAGCTTTGTGCTAATCTGTGAAGAGAGCGTGTAAATGCTTTGGCTTTCTGAGTTGACATGTATAAAGTCTGGACACAGTACGTGTGTCGTTACATGATACCTGCAAAGTTAAACTGTATTAATAGTAAAATCATGGCAGTAGCTCTGGAGTATGGTTGATGTAATTTTGTAGAACTAACATTTAACAACAGGGTAAAACTTTTGAAATATGGGTTAGACTAACCTTGGCTGAAAAAATGTCTATGTGAAGTAGATATGAATAGACAGTTGTAAGAACTACTTCTTACCAATATAATGTCTTTAAAATAATCTTGTCTTACCAAGTGGAAGAACATGATGATAGTTGCTTTATAATAATGCTTGCTTTGACTTTCACAAGAAAGTACATCACAAGAAAGTGTTAACTCTGGGCTTATTTGTTTTCTGATGTGCAGGTGTGCAATTTACTTGAGGCAAATTCTAACAGAAATGTTCAGGGAAATATATCTCACAAAGGCTTTCCTGAAAATCAGTCAGTTACTAATCAGCTTGTTCTTTCACCCTAAAAATCAAAAAATGGTTGAAGAATCTAAAGGTGGGGGAAGTGGTTCTTTCAACTCACCTTCTGAAAAAGTGAAGGGGTAGAATAAAGGGATCCAGCTGTATAGCCATGCCTGAAGTAAAGTAACCACTGAATTGTTAAGATGATCATTATCTGAGCATAACCAAATCTTCTGAGATTCCACTCTTTGATGCAGAAGTTCCAGCTCTGAACTTGTCTCTCCCTCTCCAATTGCCAAAGGCAAGAGATATGCTATGGTGCACAGTTTTTCCAGAATCAGTCAGGTTTTAAACTTGTTAAAAAGTGTTACAAAAATACAGACTTTTGTTAACATCCTTTTTACTCATGAAAGCACTGTTCCTTTCAGAGTTTCCAGCAGGTCTTACAAGTATAAGTGTCAGAGCCCTGTAGGCCAATATTTTAAACCTAGAGCCTTAGAACTGTAAAATAGCATCCTGTAATATATGAGAATGATTGAAGACTTTTCAGCTTTCTGGTAAGGAGAATTACCTAGAGATTTCTGAGTACTGGTAAGTAATGAAATTGAGCTGTGACAGTTAAGAAAAATATTTTTAGGCATTGTGTTATATGATAAAGAACCTGTGGTCACTAGGATACATATAAAACCTCTAACTGCAGCTGCAAGGGACTGGATGGATTGGTTGCCTTGTTAAGATTCCCGTTTACCGTTTGCTTTTCTGTTCATATCTGAAGAAAGGCAAGAAAGAACCCTTTTTTTCCTGTGTGGTGTATGGAAAGGTGGGTCTTCTAAGGGACTAAAACAGCATTGTGCCCAGGTGGCCTGGCTCTCCTGTAGCGTGAGAGGGTGAGGAGGTGAAAGAAACATGACAGTTTTCTGGAAAACACTAGGGAAAACTTGAAGGCTGGTGGAGTGGGATGCAGAGCTGGAGGGCACCTTTCTTCTTCTGTGTAGGTGGCAGGGAGCAGAGCCTCATTGGATGATGGGAGGTACAGTTCATGTCTGTGTTCATCCAAAAATCTACATGTCTGTATTCTTTGTTTGTATAGGAGACAATTTTTTTGTAAAGGGTGCTCTCACAGAGGGAGTTAATGCCCAGTGTAGTGTTGAACACCACACAAAAGCTATAGACAGGTTTGCTCCTGAGGATTGCATCAAAACTGCCTTTAGCATACGGTGTAGTGTTGAATGCCATAGAAATCAACATGTAAGATTTATTCTTAGGGTACATCACAGTCTCTAGCATATATTGTGGTTTTGAACATCATAGAGAAGCTTCAGTGTAGACAATCGTTTTTGTCTCCAAAGGGAAGCCTTGAACTGAGGCTGGAACCACACATAGCATAATGGAAAGACCCTAAAAAAGAAGGTGCAGAGAGCCCTCTCTGTGTAGGCACTGAATGAGATGAATTATATTAAGGAGTGGTGAAGGATGACATCCTCTGTCTCAGTGTACTTGCATACCAAACTGTAGTTCCACAAGGTGCAGAGAGCCCTTCTGGCACGTGACAAAAGAGGCCTCCTTCACTCCCTGCTGCTACCTTCATCTAGCTCATGCTCTTTGTATAAAGGCTTTCTTTAGTGTTATAATTTCTTAACCCAACTAAAAAAAACTGGATGGCTTGCTTTGCATGAAGGATTGAAGTGATTCAGATCATAGCATCATGGGATAATTCAGGTTGGAAGGAATCTCTTGAGGTCATCTAATCCAGCCTCCTGCTCGAAGCAGAATCAGGGGTCAGAGCACACCTGGTTACTCAGGGCTTTATCCTGTCTGGTTTCAAGGGATGAAGACTCCAGTAAGTCTCAAAACCGTAACAGAGAAGGAAATAGGGTCAGAACAGGGAAAAGGAGGACTGAGGAAGAAAGGGAAGAGGAAAAAGCAGAGGAAGTAGTGAACCTCTTTTTCTGGCATATATGCAGTCAATATAAATACACAGAAAAAATACGTATTGCCAATACTGGTAACTGTACAAGATATCTCCAGTGAATAGATATTACCAGAGTAGAAGGGAAAGGGCAAAGTGAATCCTTTCTCTAATAATTACTTTAAATTAAGGTATGCTAAATTGCTCAAGAAGAGTGATGGGTCATACAAACCACATAACTTATGGGTTATGCCATCAGTTATATTCCTGAAATAACTAATGTTTTTCAAGCCTAAGCATATGATTTTATGTATGTATATATAAATAATAATAAATGAATGATGATTACCTGACTTATTTACATAAATCAGTGAAACTCAGAGAAAGTATCTAGAGTGCACACAATAAAAAAGTTTATATGAGAGCAGCCACAGAACTTGGTAACTGATTAGAATAAAAAGCTCTTCCTCAAGTAGTTAGCACTACCTGCAAGGTAAGTGGTTGCAATGAAGGAGAGAAAAAAACATGTAGGAATGAGAATGCAAAAGTACAAGGTGAAATGAAGCATTCCAGAAAGACATAATCTTTAGTAGGACAGTAAGTCAGGGACTAACTAAATATGAGTATGAGATGTACTACAATTCATCCTGGATACCTAATTGTTTTACAGGGGACAGAAGTAATTTGTTGGTTTAGATGTTAAGAATATCCACCATATATTTATAATTGAGGTGCCCTGAATCCCTATTCTTTTTCTTTCTTTTGATTGTAGGAGACTAGCCAAGTTCTATATACATTTTAATTACATATCTAATCTTAGATTATGTTTTATAATTATACAGCTATCAATAAACATCTTCAATGAATATGATATGACTTAAAGTAATTTGCTTATAAGCAGATCTGCTACTGGCTAAGCCATGTTCTCTAGGGTGCAACTGGACGCCTAGAAGGAGTTCTGAATCCTCAGGGGCAGCCTGTGACATTCAGCTTTTTGCAAAATCAGGTCACATTTGACAAGTAATGAAGCAAAAAAAGAAAGGTCAAAAAGTAATAAAAGCAGTTTCATATCTAACTTTTATGCTAGACCTTAAAATGATGGAAACAATAATGATGAGATGTGTTCACTTGACAAAAAAAACCCCACAACTTTTAAGACTGTCTAGAGAGTTCTTATAGCAAAGGAACCATTGTGATAGGAACCATCACAATTAAAAGGCATTGGCAGAATGATTGTATAAAAGGAGGTTGATAGCTTAGAAGGATAGTTTTAGTGCCATGGACTTAAATTCATCTAACCATGGCCAGTTCCAGCAACTAAGTATTAATTAAATGCACAGCAGTTGCTACCTAACTTGTGATTCTGTAGTACTCAGACACTTCTTTTTCTTATCTCTAAAATTTTCCCAGCTTTCATGAACCATCTTATATGTAATGACAGTAGTTCACCTAATAAATTTTTAGATTTTCCTTGCATCAATACTGTATGAGAACTGCTATTGCTTTCTTGAAGAAGAAAGGCGTAATAAATATCACTTAGTTCTATTGGTAGTTATTATTATTAAAAGCCTAAGGAATATGTTGAAGATTAAATAGCGAAGACAAATCACACCATCCAAGCAACAAAGTCCTACCAGCCAGAGACAGAAATGAGGGTCATGAAGTCCTCATCCTCTGCCCATAGGCAGAATCTGCTATTCACAACTCATGCCATGCTTGGCAGAAGCTTGTCTGGTTTATCCTTAGACATCTCCAGTGATGATGATCCTAGAGTCTAGAAACGTCCTACCTTAACAGCCTTTACAGTTTATTGCGATAGTGTCTCGTGAACCACATGTGTTGGCTTGCTATGATGATGAAGCTGGTAAGGAACTATGGAGATGAAATATCTCAGTCTCGCTTTTCCACTGTGCTGCAATATCAGCATGCTCTAATTAGCTGCCATATGAACCAGCAAAATGCAACCATACACTTCTTTAATTTTAAAGATCTGAAAGGACCAGAGAGATCTCACCTCAGAATGAAAGATTTTAAAGCCCAAGGTGCAGCATTTTAAACTTTTATAAAAGTATGGTTTTGCATTCTTAGTTGGAAGACGTAGTCTCCAGCTTCTTTGATACATTCTGAATTAATAATGGGGTTGTCTTATTCCTGTTCTTCCTCAAAAGAAGAACAAGAAAGCATAGATTGACTGCCAAAACTCACTGGGTAAATGGAAAAATATGTCATCAGCTCAAAATTGATGCAAAATGACTTCATCCTTTGAAGGGAGGGAAGGTAATATGTTTTGGAGTCACAGTCCCTAAATGAGCCAACCCATCAAGATTAATCCTATTTGCTGGGCTTCAGGATGTAGGTTACTCCTAGGTAATTGATAGCAGTAATTCCACCAGCTCATACTGAGAAAGTAAGAACGTGCTGTGTTTATAGTTGAAATACACAATTTATGAACAGCATTCTGCCCCGTTTTGGAGAAAGAGAACAAGGAAAAGCCAAACCAAGAGTGATGTACCACACTACCTCATAAAATATTGAGTCAAATAACATCTGCTGAAGCATCTGTGTAATTGTCAGTCAATACAGAAGTAGTTCATTAGGGTTGCGCACTAAATTCCCTCATGTTTACAATTCTGAATTGTCAGTAAATCTTAACGTTGCAAGACACTTGTACAAACAAGCATTCTTTGTATGCTTCTACATTAGTTATGGTAAATACTACTTGAGTCTACAAATATGGCACATTGCAGTGCAAGTGTCATGTCTTACAAATCAAAGGCAAGATGCGTCATTTTCAGAGGCTCAGAACTGGCTGCTGGCATATTATTTTTTCATCTAAACTCAAGTATTTCTATTAATTATTTACATTATTGTGGAGTACAGAAACTCAGTCTAAGATCAGCGTCTCACTGTGACTGGTGACATTGTACTAAGACGCAGCTCGAAGCAGTTCAAAACCACTCCACGTCAGGGATGTCTAGAAGGTACAAGGGATGTAAGTGCCATGTCTTCAGATCCTTGGGAGAGTGCAACATCTTTCAAGGTAAACATGGGCATATAACTTTCAAAAATCTTTGAAAACATTTTGACATTTCCAGAGATTTGCACAAAATATAGTATGCTTGTCTCTATTACAAGTGCAGTGGCACAGAAAGATGCAACCACTGCTCACCTTTGAGTACTTAGTATTAAACTGTGAACTTTGCCATGCTGTAATAACATCTGGTTTGAATTTTTTTTTTTTTTCCAGATTCCTTTAAAATATACCAATTGATTGCTGAGAATTCACATTCAAGTGGAAGCAAAATGGTCATCACCCTTATGATCTTGTGTTGCATGTTTACAGCATTTTCTTTACTGGAAAGTGCAGTCATTTTCAAAATTTTCCACACACTTAATGCTTTCCAGTGTGCTAATTAGGTCACTTGTTCATGGCTTAAAATTACTTTAGTTTATATATAACAAAATATGCCTTAGGTTTCAAAAGTGTTAGCTTTCAGTCTAGTCATTTGCAGTGTTTAATTGATCTTTAATGAATTGCTGCTTTGGGTAAAGATTTATGCTTCTTGCTTCAGCAGGACTAAGCATAGAAATTTCTCATCTTTTTTATATAAAAAATAATTTGGATTAGAAAAGACACCTGACTGACAGAAGTCAGACTGTGATTCTAAAATATCTGCTAGAAACATCCACTTAACATGATGGTATTCCATCTGAAATAAATGTGAGCAAATCAAATGTTATGCTGTTCTTTTATTGTTTCATTACCAAAACCTGGCCTTGTGCTGGGCAGAGAAGTTATGAAAGAAGTCTATACTGTTAGGCCAGTTCCATAGCAATAGGGAACATAGGTCAATGCTAAGCATTAGAAGATTCCAAATGCAATGGTGACTGATGCCTTAGTTATGCCTGTACTAAACTGGAAACGGCAGATTTCAGATGGACAAGAGAATAAAACCTGTTGTATTTGTAAAGCACTTGGATGTCTCTCCCTCTGCATCTATTTATTTATTGTTGTTGTTTCTAAATTGTGGGAGACATTTTTTTTTTTTCAATTTATTTTTAATGATGAGTCTTTTCACTGATTATTCTTGCTTTTTAATGTTGCTGCCTCTGGTAAGGAAGTACCAGATGAGAAAAAAAATGTTTCAAATGACCTATCCTGTCCTGGAAAAAAAACACCTAAACCAACCTGCTTGTGATTTGTCATCTTGTTTACAAGTTAGCTAAGCTTCACTTTTAAAAGGAAGAACAGTTCACTCCTTTTATGATTTTATAAATTATGTTTGAAGGCAGTTTTTGTTTCTGTCACTTGGTGCAGCTGTGCAGGGAATATGTTGTAGAATTTGATATACTACTGACGTTATTCTATGAAAGCAATGTCAGGTTTTATTTGTGCAGATGATAGCTAAGAGACCCAAGTGACTGTCAGTTATTACTGGGAACATCAAAGAAAATAAGCAGATGGGAATGAAATACACCTAAATATGGGACAAAAAGGTTATGCCAATTTGCTGTACGCTGTGTCGAGACATAAGGCATTTAATGACATTACAGCTTTCCAGAGCAGGTGCATTCTTCTAAATTGGTGAGTTTTGTTTAACTAAGGAAAGAAAAAAAAAAAAAAAGAACAATAAAAAATAGTTCTCTTAAGAAGTTCTTCACACTGGGATACCAAGCATCTCTGCAAATGTTTACCCTTGAACACTATGGCAGAATAGGACAGCTGTTCCAGAGCATCCCGTCATAAATTTATTTATAAAACATACAAAATGAGTACCTGAAACATCAACACGGTTATTATATGGATGGCATACAAGCTAGTAAGTACCTGTGTTTTGGGATGATGACTTGTCAAACCCATGTTACATCTTGCATGGTCCAAAGGTGGCAGGATGTTTGATGCTTCAAGGATTTCTCTCAGCAACTCTTGCACTTGCTTCTGAGGGTAGATGTACCTAGAAGCTATTCAGATGTATCTTTCAGGAGTTACATGTGAGAATGAAATGCATCTTCAATCTGTAACTGGACAAGAAAAGGCAGTAGGGTCTATGGCACTCAGATATTTTCTAGTGAGCAGCTGCACCCATACTCTTGCCCTGCTTTGCTATGCTTTGTTTCTGCCTTGTATGGACAGAGGAATGAAACATCACACATCTAATATCAGAACATTTCCAGTAAAGACTCAGAGCTGTTGCTCCTGCATTTCATTTCAGATGCAGCTGCCTTCTTTCCAGTCACTGTAATGTCAGCATACAGAAGTAGTCAGAAATGTGGTAACCTAATTCTTCTTGAATGTATCTTCAATTCTCCCAACATTTTCACATTGTTAAATTTTCGTATGTGTATAAAACCCATAGCTTGCTGCAAAAAAAATTACCATTGAAGGTAGAAAATACATTTTGCCTAAGCCTGTGGCAGCAGAAGTGCTAATGAAAAGGTTTGAGCAACCTGGTTTTGTTGCCTGAACAAGAAAATTCTTCACAAGAAAATATAAATACATAACAAAAGTTATCACCCCAGGAAAGCAGCTGGGCTTAATTTTCAAGGTAAGTGTCCAGTCTTATTTATCCTTTTTAGAAATCTTCTCCAAATAATTTTTGAACAGTGATGTGTTTCCACTTGCAGACAGTGATGATACAGGGCTGTTTAGCAGATCAGGTGAAGGAAAAGGAAAGCAAATGTGATGATGTTTCAGATACCATAATGAAATCTAATTTGGTCATTTTAAAGGGCAAAACATACTGGAATAATGAAACAAAATAGCTTCTATTGAAACAAGAATGTGTTTTTGTGTGAATTAATGGTATTCACAGATGGTATTACTAGGAAAACATGTGGGTTACCTTAAGCATAACATTCAGATCTCATGAATGGGTCTTAAAAAAAATTGAGTTGCATATACAAACTAATATACTTATTTGATTTTCATCTTAGACTTTTTTCTTTGAAATAAGAAATACCTAAAGTATTTCTTTTGAATATGAAAAATGTCATCCCTCCTTGATGAAGAAGCTGACATAATGCAAGAAGCTGACATTTCAAAAAAAGTGTTAAGTGTTGCTGGGCTGGACTTGGTTTATAATTACAAGTAGTGTTGATGATAATACTCTGTGGTCAGAGAACCAAAAAATTGTGCTAAATAATTAATATTCAAATATATATGATGAATCAGATTGGTGGAACGATGATGAATACAAAATTCTTCATATAATTTAATGATTGTAACAATGTTTATAGTTATATGCAAGGAAGTATACTGAGAATCAGTGTAAATTCACATTAAGTATTGTATTATGTCAGAAACATTGTAAATAATCTCCATTTTGGCTTAATTTATACAAAGTAGAGACTTGCTGAGCATTAGCAAAATCAAAATGGTATTACTACCACCTAGCTGTAAATTTAATCTGGCATGTTTATAGCTTGTGACTTTTTTATGGGATCAACAAGGGAATGTTTTGTTCTTTTTAACTGGTCACATGAGGCAAAGCCAGCTGTGATGTTAGATATCCCATATTTATCAAAGCTAATAGTTTTAGATATGCTTGCAATTACATATCATCTGCAGTTTATTATCATCAAATCAACCTGTTACAATTCTGGCAGTTGCTGAAAATATTATTGCACATAATACAGGCTATAATATAAAAGTATCCTCTTAATCTGTGGAATTTCTTAATATATGGTATGTTAATATTGATTATAGTCTGGCTAAGAAAAGGCATATATATTAAAACCACAGGACAGTTTTTGGTTGGCTGTATTGATTGTGGCCAACATTAGAAGAATAAGGGCTAATTTGAAATAAATATGTTGACCTGACCGGAACAAACAGGCCACATCTCTTAAATCCTGTCAAATTGCATTTACCAAAGAAGTAATGTAGCAAAATGAAGAAGGTGTAGCTCAAGATTGCTGTTTCAGGATCATTCCAGCTGGGAATGCTGATGCACAGAGCCATTCCCCCCATATGCCCTGTCATCTAAAGGATGCTTCCTATAGCAACCTGATATCCCAAAGTGGTACATCTGCTTTATGAAAAGCCTCAGACCTTGCAGGGAAATCCTCTGTCCAGTATCAGCTATTGTACTGATATGAAGGAGAGCGAAGTGGAAGGGTTAAGTCAAAATGGTGAATACTTAGAAAACCATGTTAAATAATTTGTCAGAGTGATGAAGTATGTTATCTGCTGAGCATTTATTTGCAATGTCTGTGTCTTCTTCAGTCACTTGTATACAGTTAATCACTTTGATTACATTCTCAAAGGGCATTCTTTTAGGTTTCCTAAAAGACAGAGACTTGGTTCAGCATTGATACTCAAGAAAGTTAATACTAAATCAAGGAACAAAGGCTGCCAGAAATAAGATCATATGTAGAAGATGCTTATTGATTCAGGGAAGAAGATCAAAATTTTCCATGATGGTTAGTAACTATAAAAGGCAAAGAAGGATCACTAAAAGAAAGCATTTCTTCCAAATCAGGTATTTTAGTCTCAGCACTGAACAGCACTACTTCTTGATATGGGGCTTGTATAACTATTGGAAGAAAATAATCTGTTGTCTCACTACCTAAACTCATTAAAGCCTAGGATGCTCAGGGTGGCTATGGCTATTGCTTCCAAAGGGATATAGAAGAGATGCTTAGGTCAGTAATACTTGCTAGTGGAAGGCCATCCTATCTAGTGTCTCTTGTCCCTCCGTTTTCCTGTGTCCCCAGATACAGACAGTGACCAGACTGCCCACTTCTCTTCCATCTCAGCTCTACCCCTTAGAGACAGCATGTCTTAACACCTATGGGTGTCAGTCCTTAAGCAGCAAAAGGTCACTGTCTGCTGAGAAGCCCAGAGCTGGTCTGTCAGAAACTAAATTGGGAACATGCCAGGTATCAGCATTTAGATATCAGATTAGACATCAGATATTCAGTCTCAGATCTTCAGGGGGCCTGGCAGTGTTCTTCCAGCAACCACTAGAAGAATGCATCTTGAACTCCCAAGAATCAGATTCTCTGATGAAAACAGCTCATAAACTTGGTTAGAAATGCAATCCTCTTCACATGGATGAATGCTAAATAAGAGAAAAAAAATAAGTACAACAAAAGTAAGAAATGGAGAAAAATCTATAAACTATAGGGCACATATTCATAAAATCAAAAATTATTAATGTCAGAATGTGTTAGGGGAGCACCTTGCACTTCTTGACTTTTGCTTGACATTTTACGCTAGGTTGAACACAAAATGTTCCGGGGTTGTTTTTTTCTTACCTGACAATGAAAGTGTTTTCAGAAACAAACAAAATGCACAGTATTTCTGCAACTGGTGTGCAAATCACCTTTTTGGAACTGTAATATTCTTGGCATTTTTTTGAATTATAAAACCATCTTCATACTGGATGAAAAATGAGCAGCTCTAAAAGAACAAAGTTTGATAACCTGAGGCCATGTTCACAGAATTCTTTAAATATGCAGTATAATGACAAATTTGCAAAACAGCAAAATACCAAACTACACCTCAACAACGAACATTTTGTCCTGTACTTTGCCAATATTACCTCTAACACTGGCTCAGAAATTACTTCTTGAATAATGCATTTGGAGAACAAATTCTGTTGCTTCTCAGATGTGGTGGTTAACATTTATTTTATTATCCACCAGCTACTCAAATGTTACTTGTCAAATGTTACAATAACAACCTTGTCCAGTTTTCAAGTAACATTGAGTTACTTCTAATTACTACAAAGCCTAACGTGGGACATTCCCAGAATCAGATGACTCTCTCTGTTGATTGATTCACATCTAAGTAGCTTTGTGTGTATCACACACGAGAGCGTCAGAACCAAAAAAGCATCCAAAATCACAGGACTAATAAATTTGGTAGCCATATAGCAAATTTTAATGAGAGAGTAGCATCTGCTATCCTTAAAGAGGAGTAGGGGAAATGTAAGGAGAAATAATTTTAATTTTTACCTGGAGTGATTTAGATTGAGCACATGGAGGGGGAAGGCAGAAATTCATTAAGAAGATGTAAGAGACTGCCTCAGGATGTTGTGTATTTTCCTTCCCAGAGGTTTGGAGAAAGGGAAACACACCTATGTGGGCATTTAGGCAGAGAAATTATAGAAAACTTGATGTGGAGAAGCATTTAGAGCAGATTATGATGTCAAGAGAAATTCAGAAAGATCAGTGAAAAGGAAGAAGTAAAAAACAAATCCAGATATTTCAGCTACTGTTTCACTGAAAAGCTGACGAGAGTTTCTCAGCAAAAGCAGAGGATAGTCTTGATCACTTATGAGTTTTCCTTCTTTTTGGTCATCAGAGAGAGTCATTTGTGAAAGTAAGGTTCTTTACAGGCCTAGGCAGTGATGTCTCACATAGTCTTGTTAATTCACATGAACTGCAATGATTTTTCAAACAGATGTTCTTTTCCACTATAATTCATTTTGAGAGGTTCTTGTGTAGTTTGAGCTCGATCTATGGCAGAAAGAGTTCTGAAGAAGCATAGGAAGATTGTTCCCTCGGTGCATTTGGAAGTGGTAGGAAATGCCACACAAACAGACGAACACTTACAAAAAGCAGTTTTTCCATCTGTTTTGCTGGATAAATTGTTCAGGTAGAGGTCATCCACATGAAAACATGATCCCGTAAATGGGGCTAACGTCAACAAGTTGCATATATTCCAGTCAAGGTAAGAACAATAATTCTTGTAAACTTGTTTAATGTGTGAAAGGAGGGTGGTTCCCCCAACACATCCCCCCCACCCCCCACCCCCCAAGACTGACAAAACATCTTTATGAGACAAATGCTTATTTAGGTATCTCCTTCATCTTTTTTTTCTCTGGACATTTTAGAGACACTTGTGCCTGGCTGCCAGATTTCAAAAGGTAAAATAATACATCAAATTCTAAGTGATAGGGGAACAGCAGTTAAATTAAAGCGATTCACTACATTAATTTTAATTTCAATTATATGGAAATATAATCTAGCCTGGGAAATAAGTGAAATTGCTCAGGGTCACAGAATAACGTACTTCATGTGCAAGTTACTAAGTTACAAGTTACAACAAGCTAAACATCCCTCTCCTGTACAATCTTTGTGTATATTTCACTCATCATTAGCCTGTTTCTGTTTAAAGCAGCACTAAGCAAGCCATGATATAGCTTCATCTAGGAAAAAAAAAAACCAAAAACTTTTTTTCATGAGATTATCTGTCACTACAGTCTTTTGCCATTGTTTATTTTGGCTCACTCTGTGTGCCCAAAAATCAGAAAAATATATTTTTTTGTTTTAGGAGAAGACTTTCCTAAAGGTAATATTTTGCCTTTGCTGCGCAAAATCTGTAAAATGCCTGCCCAGAACAATCCACTCAAGAAAACAGGCGCTGAACTAGGGATGGATAATAGTATTTTCAGTCTAGGAATGATAGGAAACAAAATAGCCATGCATTTCTATGGCATGCAGATTTGTGCCTTTGGCTGGCTGCAATGTTTGATGCTAACAAGTTGGTTTTTTTCCCCTGAAACACAAACTTTACTCCATTTGCTTTGGAGTTTAGTATCTCTTCATACTCCATCCCTGGAATCCAGGAGAGCCATTGAACCTCTGCCCATTAGCTTTATTGCAGAAGAATGAATCTGTGGATAACTAGGATGTATCACTACATTACCTTTAATTGCCTCAGGTGTTTTTACAATGAAGATTTCTTTATGATATATAAAAGCTTGCAACAGAATTTTGGAGCTGTAAATGAACTACAAATGAGCATGAGACTTGAAAGGTCTTGTTGATGTGTCAAGAATGTTTGAAATAAAAATAGGACAAATGTGGCAAGAGAGGTGCTTTCTGTAGACTTTGATTGGCTACGTTTAGGAGGAAAAGCTGTGAAGTAAAATTATTGATTACAAAATCAGCTCATTCTTTCATGCAAGCAAACACACCTTGGTATGTTCTAAATATATCAGAAGCTAAATCTTTCAAGGTGGGAAAACAGAAACAAAAGCTAATGCAAACACACAGAATGGATTGTGACCTGATGGAACAGTTATGAGTAAAGAGCCTGAAGTTCCATAGGCAAATTTACGAACCAGATACTGACAGGACATACTGGAGTTCATGACTGAATCCATGACAGAAGGCTTTCAAGGATACCGATGGCAGTTATCCTTCATGCATCTGCCACTCAAGCCTTTAGAAAGTTCTCACCAACACAGGAAAGGGAAAGATGGGATTTTTCTGCCCAAATACATGCCTTGACATGAGGTTATTAAAGAAATACACACAACCCAGTGAGCTAAGGAAATGCAGCAGAGTTCAAAGAGTCACAGGAACTATTTAACAAGTAGCAGCTAGGGAGTCCGTGCCAGCAAGTGTGGCCTGCTTAGTCACTAAACTACCATGAATTTTCACTGCTTTCAGTTGATTCTTTCAAATTTCTAATAGGTTCACTTTATATCCGAGCCTCTAGCCTCACTTACTGGTTTTGTGATATAATTGGAAACATATTTGGGAAAGGATGGAAAACCGGCTTCTAGGTTCAAGGAAGTCAGCCTTATCCAGAGAGTTTTTATAACATGCAGATGCTTTCATGGTGCTTGGAGCACTTGGTGGGCAAGATGCACAACAAACAGACTTTTCAGATGTAGAGATAATGAGTCAAACACCAGGAGTGTCCATGCTTAGTATTTGTAGACTGACTTCTATTTTTCAAAGCGTCAGCATGAGAAAAAAAAACCAACAAATCTGGATTCTTTATCCAGCATTTGAGATTCTGGCCTGGTTTTTGCAGCTCAGATCTAGCAGGACCTGTGGCAATTTATTTCACCTCATTGTAAGTCATAGACCCTAGCTGTAAACAGAGGTTAACGATAAAATGCAGGAAGGATTGGCTTCATACTGAGTATGACCAAAACCCATTTCTGGCCACAATATCTTAAATATATAGAAGCTTAAGAAAGATAATCCTAAAATGATCACATAAGAGATGTACTTCTGGCAACCTCAAATGAAAACAGGTGGCATTAGCAAAGAGCAGTGGGGGGAAAAAAGATCAAACTTCAAGCACAGCTTGAGAAACTGTTTTCTGGATATGTTATACTGTTCCTGGAAGGTGCCCAAGGGGTTCACTTTTTTCCTATATTTAGGGAAAATTTGTCTTGCTTGTCATACAGATAAAGGCACATTAGAGTAGGCTGAATTCAAAATGACAGTTTATTTTGTGAGCATTTTGAAAGTCAAGTACTAAAACACGATATCCAGAAGCCTGATTTCCATCCCTTGTAATAAGATAGAGTTTATCTCCAAGAGCTGAGATCATGGATAAGCATGGTATCTCAGGAAAGAGTTTGTAAGGCTTCTGTAGAGAGAAATGCTGTCTCAGAAGGATGCTGTCAGGGTCCTGCGTGCTTCTCTCCTCCTTCTTCTCCCCAGCAGTTTAGCGGGTCTCAGATGCAGGCAGTATCTTGATAGGTGTCAATGAGCACAGAGACAAAAGGGGATCTGGTGGAGTTAATATATTTTCCTTCCCCAAAACCTTTGAACATATTTTTATTAAGGGTTATTAAAGAAAAAAAAAACCAAACCCAAACACACGCTTCCACGGGACTGGAAGAAAAACTGCTTTATTGACTGAAGTTTATTAACAGGTAGGAAGCAAATGGTAGGTCTTCAAGATCATGTTTCATGATGATGAAGGATCAACAATGGGGTCTCCTAAGTGCTGGAAGTGGCTTTATTGAAATAACACCATTAATGACTTGGAAAATAAACTAGTAATGAAATCTCAAAATCTGAGGTGATGCCAAGATCTCTCAAGCAATCAAATTCCTTCAAAAGGACTGCAGAAAATACCTTTTCAGTCAAAGCTTGATTTCATCAGTAAAAAAGTGTAGCCAGATGTAAGGCAAAGGGAAAGTCATCTAAACTCTGCTTACCTGGGGCTGAACTCAGTACTGTTGATTACAGGTCAGGCTCTCAGAGCTGCCTCCGCATGTTGTGCAACGGCAGCCCAAAAGGCCAGATAAATACTGGACATCTTTAAGCATAAAGAAAAACCAGGGACAATCGTTCTGCCACAGTATAAAACCCCAAGACACCCTTTCTTGAGTACTGCAGCTTAAGAAAGAGACAGGAGAGTAAGAGAAGGTACAGGAAGGACAACTAAATGATCAAGAAAATGGAGCAACTGCCTTAAAGAGAGACTAAAAACAGTAGGAAAACACCTTTCCATAATCATAATATTCTGGATTGGTGTGTCTTGTAAGGAGTAAAAACCATGAAATAAATGCCTTAGAAATGTTAAAGCCCGAGTGGTAGCACCTTTTAATGACATCAGAACCATTAATATCACCTTCAAAAGGGGAATTAGGTTTTTTTTTCCAAAATTTTGCCTTAGATTTATATGAAACTATCCAGACAAGAAAGTGTCTAAAACTATATTTCTGCTTACTTACCATAATAATATCATACCAAATAAAAGTATGTGTGAGAGAGTGCTCATGCTTTATACCCAGGTACATCAATTTGCTAGCAGAAGAACAAGCAGGCAATTTTCTTAAAAATAAAGAAATTAGGAAAATACCATCCTCTCTATCTTTCAAAACCTAAAATATGCATTTTATTCTGGCTTTGCAGGTTTATCCAACAAAATATATGAGTAATTATGGAGTCTACCAGAGCTAATATTTCAAGTTAGATTCCTAAATGCAATAATCAAACAGATGCTACAGCAGCATAAACAGACAGGAGTAATTGGAGAAAAGAAAAATGATTGCTGTGACCAGAAGAAATAAGCTAATGTCCAGGCATTGAGAAATTGTTGCTTGTCAGAATGACAGCTACTAGCTTTGGTTGTTTCTATTTTTTCTGCAGCCAAATTGTCTATCATTCTGGCATTCACAATTTTTAGGAATTGCAGCCAAGAAGGATATTCAATATTTGGCCCAATTTTTCTGGACCGTTAAAACAATGGATCCCTTGCCACCCTAAAAAAAGAGAAAGATTTAGCCAGGGGTTTTTGCAGGGACTATTAGGCACTACACCTGCTAAATGCTGGGGACAAGTTCTCAGTAGTGATATGGAAAATTATTTTGGAATTCAGAATGGAAACTCAAGAAAGAGGGATCTCATGAGCACTACTAATTAACGTTTTTTGGCATCACAGGAGCAAATTCAGTTTTACACTTGTGCAAGAGAGACAGGTCAGATGCATGGTAGACCAAAGATTTATGATTGTTGCACCGTGCATGCATGTTTGCAACTATTTGTAGCTAATATCATCACAGAGGTGGTTGCAGGGCATTAGAAGAGACTTTTGAAACAAAGATGGAGTTAGCCTAAAAACAAATACAAAAGAGGCATAAAAAGTGGTACTGGAGCAGGAGAAACGTTGGAGTGGCAGCAGCTCCATGATGGAGAAGCCCCCCATGGGCATCAGGTTCAGCTGGAGGTGGCAGCATGGAGCATCACATGGAACCCGCCCACCCCAGGGTGCCTGGGGGTATGGGAACTTTCTCACCAGCCCCTGAGTTTTTTGGCAGAGTAGGAGGAGCTGCAGGAGCACACACAGGGATGGAGAGCCCACATCAGCCATGGGAGATAGGGGAAAATGGAGCAACCTGTCCTCCTCAAACAAAGGATGGGGGCCTGCCAACCACAGCTGCAGAAGGTACAGATGTGGGCAGGTGAGTGTGCCCAAAACAGTGTGAGTATCCATGCATGTGTGGGATTAGAGCTTTTTGTGATTGATCCTAGAAAAGTGTTTCAAAGGCTGTAGGTGTTTATAAACTTCTCATACATTCTAGTTCACTGGCTGCCAGTTAATCATGTGTAGTCAATAGACCACCTCAGTCCTGATTTGGTTAAACTGTGTGAACTGAGCAGGTTTTTCCTGTGTCAAAATTTGGTGAAGAACGTAGGCAATCTATTGAACTGAGTCGGATCAATATAGGTTTGGGTAGTAAACTTCAGCACCTGCTGGCTTCTGGGTCAGTAATGGGGGGTGGTGGGGGTGGGGAAGTGCATATCTGGTATTACTGGTGATTCTGGTGTGTTAGCAGGATGGCACATGGTAGAAGGGCAAGGCAGATGGGAATTAGAGGTCATCCCTGACTTCCTGCTGGTCCCAACCATGGGACAAATTGGTTAAAGTAGCTGTGAAAATCATAATACCAGTCCCTGGGACAAGGACCAGATAGGACTGGTGTGGTATGATGGGGGAAAATTGTATTTTCAATTAGCTAAAATGAAGAACAATATCAGAAAACTAATTTTTTTGTACTCAGTGTAACTATTTGTGTGGCAATTAGTGACTGCACTCTCAAAAGGGAGTGAGGCAATTGTAAAAGTGGAGGTGGAATTTGGCAGCTGAAGGGATGTGTGGCTGGTTATAAAGAAAGATGAATGCATTTACAGGCAGCTGCTGAGTTTGCTGAGGCTGGGAAAGCCTAACAGGCTGAGGTGCCAGTTCAGGAGAAAAAAAGAGGAAACAGGCACACAGCAACAGGTCCAGGAAGCCTGAGCAGCAGTTCCTGCTGAGGACTGGGATCCAGAAACATGGGGTGGGCAGATCTGGAAATCAAGTGTGGATGATGATGAAGACTGCAGTATTGGCACCTGTCCAGACACAAATGGTACCCCAGGAACTGGAAGGTCTGTATCAAGGAGTATCTGAATGGCTTCATACAGCTCCCATGCTAATAGATGTTATAGTGGCCCTTGCAAGGAAAGAAGAGGAAGGCATATTTTTGTTTGCCTCTTCACTAATATGAAGGCGAAACCAAAAGCACCACCTTCAGCTTCCCCTGGGGGATACATATGGCTGAGCACCCCTACACCACAACTGGATGGAGCAATACAACCATCTTTGGATGACTGAGTCTGAAGCCAAAGAAACCAGTGCCATCACCACAGTCTCCAGTAGCAAAGCTGAAACCTTTAAAAATGAGATTACTTTCCACAAGATACAAGTTTGGCACACAAAGGAGGTAAAATTTCCCTAAGTGTGAGAGGAAGAGAATAACCACCAAGAATAAATCAGGAATAATCTGGCAATGTAAGAGAAGCAATTAATAGTGACAAAAGGAAACACTTTGAGGGGAAAAACAGTTTAAGAGTGAGTTTAGTTAGATTTAGGTAAAAGGTTGATTGGGCTAATGCAAAAAGCATTGGTCTAAGTTAAGGTATACTGTGATCCTGAGACAGTAAAAAAATTGGCCATCACCGTTGTGGGGAAGAGAAAGAAGTGTTGTATGTGAGCCTTCAGATAAAGTTTAACATCACCACAGTAAGTAATGATGTTGTACCATGATGTCAAGATAACAAAAATAGATGATTTTGGGGAATAATGAAGGGCTAGGGGATTTTATGAAGACCAAAAGAGCTTTCAAGTACTCTCAGTGTTTCAGTTGACCTCGGTGTAGAAACTCAGATGGGAAATACTCAGGGCCAGCTCCAAGACTTAATGAAATGTATAGGCAAAAGGCATCAGGTGGGGTTGTCGTGCTAGGAGGTGTGCAAGCCACAAAATTAGGATTTGGATTGGTACAAGAAATGTTTGATGCCATCACTACAGCAGTTTTTGGTTTGGAAGGAGCAATACAGGATTAATTAAAGAATCTATCATGCTATATAATACAGGAACAACTCAGTATGGAAACACAGGTCTTTGTGTCTCAAGAACAGACAAGGTAGTGGCAGGAGGCACTGGACTGATTGCCAGAGAAAAGTATTTCACCCACTTTTTCTAAAGTTATGAAACAAGGGGGATGTCAACTGCAGGATGGATCTGGAAAATAAGATGTGCAGGAAAAAGGCAGTTAAGTCTCCAACAGTGTTAGTTAAAACCACTCTTACCACAAAACTATGAAATGATTTGGCCCACACTGCCCTTAAGGTCATAATTATGCATTGTGCTATACGAGTTGATATAATTAATTTAAAAAATTGTGAGGAGTATGATAATGGAGAGTGGCAGTGTACACAAACAATGTTAAGAATTATTGGGTTAAATTATGTGACTAGAGCAATTTTTCCCACTGAAATTAATTTGATTTTTTTCTCAGAAAGTTGTTTTTTTTTTTTAAATAATTTTCCATGCATTGCACCAGTCAGTATTGTGAAAAAAATGTGAAAAAGAGATATTAAAAAAAAAAAAAAAAAAAAAAGAAAAAAGAAAAAGAAGTAACACAGTACTGTCTCATGCAGGTCTGGCTTTACTCACAGTAACATTTCTCCTCTTCAGAGATGTCTGGTCCACTTTACAACACAATGAAGAAAATTAGGTTACCTCTGAGCATGCAGCCCCGATCTGATGTCTGCCACATGTGCAGACACATGTACATGTGTGTGCATTCACACACTCAATCCAAGCAGCAAAGTCATTCCCTTTGGAAATCATGAGTGACATTTCCAAGAGCTCAGATGCAGAGACAAGCATCTGCACATTTTTTTATTCAGGTTATGAGACAACGATTTCCTTTTCCAAGGGGTATGTCAGCATTGCGTCCATGATTTTCCCCCATGATGGTAGCAAGGGCACAGAGGAGTAAAAGTGAGTTTGGGCTTTGGGTTTTGTTTTTCTTCCAAGGCCTCATGACTAGCCAGTCTGAACTGGGACTGTTGCATAAATAATGTGGAGTTCTTGCTCCATGCATCCAAGCTTATCCTAGGTGTAATGAGATGAAAATACATTCTTAAGTATTTTATTTATATTGTATTGACTTTTATTGCTCATGAAGTCCTGTCTTTCCAGGGGGACTGTCAATGATTCATTTACAGTGTGTGATGAGAAATGGTACTGTTATTTTCAAGGATTTCTCATAAAAAGTACCAGCTGTCGAAACACCATGGAGAAGAAGATAATATTATAGTTAAATATTAAAACAAAATACAAAAAATTTCCCTCTTTCAATATATCAAAGTCAGCTGAAATAACTGCTGTGAATTTAATGTTTTAAAGTAGATTTTCTGTTCAAGCCCTTTGTCCATCAGTTCCTTAACACAGCTTTTTTTGTACAGAAGCCAGTTTTGCCCTCTGTTTTGTTTTGTTTGGGTTGGGTTGGGTTGGGTTGGTTTTTTTAACTGCATAACATTAAAGCTTGTCTTATCAAACTTTTTCTATCTGCTACTGCTGACTATCAAAGTGTTGGCTTATAGACTGGGCAGGGCATGCACATGAGTAATTTATCCAGGAATGCAAACCTGATTGGTATAGATTAATCATCACTGTACAGCTCTAAGACACGCATCACAAAAAGATACAACAGCACATAGTTCAGTGTGGTATGGTGGGCTGACCCTAACGGGAAGCCAGGTGCCCACCAAAGCCACTCTATCACTTTGCTTCTCAGCTGATCAGACCAGAGAAAATATAGGGGAAGGCTCCTGGATCAAGATAAGGACAGGGAGAGATCACTCACCAGTTACCGTCATGGGCAAAACAGACTTGACTTGGGAAAATTAGTTTAATTTATTACCAATCAAAACAGAGTAGGATAATGAGAAATAAATACAAATCTCAAAAACACCTTCCTCCCACCCCTCCCTTCTTAACTTCACTCCCAATTTCTCTACCTCCTGCCCCTGAGCAATGCAGAAGGATGAGTGAAGGGGAATGGGGGTTGATGTCAGTTCATCACATGCTGTCTCTGCTGCTTCTTCCTCCTCAGGGGGAGCGCTCTTCACGCTCTTCCCCTGCTCCAGCATGGGGTCCCTCCCATGGGATACAGTGCTCCATGAACTTCTCTGATGTGAGTCCTTCCCACAGGCTGCAGGTCTTCACACACTGCTTCAGCGTGGGTCTCTCCCAGGGGGTTCAGTCCTTCAGGAACAGCCTGCTCCAGCGTGCGTCCCCCATGGCGTCACAAGTCCTACCGGCAAACCTGCTCCAGCCTGGGCTCCTCTCTTTCCATGGAGCCACAGGTCCTGCCAAGAGCCTGCTCCAGCAGGGGTTCCCCACGGCTTCTCAGCCTCCTTTGTGTGCACCCACCTTCTCCAGCATTGGGTCCTCCACTGGCTGCAGGTGGGGATCTGCTCCACCATGGACCTCCATGTGCTGCAGGTGGGGATCTGCTCCACCATGGACCTCCATGGGCTGCAGAGGGACACCCTGCCTCAGCATGGGCTTCACCACGGGTTGCAGGGGAACCTCTGCTCCGGTGCTTGGAGAACCTCCTGCCCTCCTTCTGCACTGAGCTGGGTGTCTGCAGGGTTGTGCTCTCACATACTCTCACTCCTCTCTTCAGCTGAAGTTGCCACTGTGTAGGGATTTTTTTTCCCCTCTTCCTAAATACGTTACCCCAGAGGCACTACCACTGTTGCAGATGGGCTCAGCCTTGGCCAGTGGTGGGTCCATCTTGGAGCTGGCATTTTTTGCCATGGCATTGTGCCATTTGGGCACAAGGGAAGCTTTTAAGCAGTTTCTTACAAATTCACCCCTATAGCTCCTCCACTATCAAAACCTTTCCATGCAAACCAAATATATGTGTAAGCCTGCAAAGAAAACATGTTTCTTTCAATGCCTGAAATCTAAATATAATTCAGATTTCGAGCCCAGAATATGTAGCCTAGTACTAAATTTATTCCAAACCCGGGATTCAACCTATGTCCCCTGCCCCGAGCCAATGTTGCTTTCACTTAAGAAGTGAAATTCACACTGCCAAAGAGCTGCTGAGGATCTAGATGCTCATATTGAATAATCAAGAATAAAAACTCAATCTTAATAGAAAAGTGGAAAGGTACAAGCTATTTTGTTTTATTTAGTTTCATTTTATGTTCACATAACTTTGGATTATGACATATGATCCAAATGTAGTTCATGCACTGTATTAAAAAAAAACATAAAATGTACATTTAGCCAGCTTTCAGTATTTAAAGACAGTTGAATAGAGTTCTTTCTTTTCATCTAACAGGATTTTTCACAGCATTTTATGTCTCTAAACATAATTTTACAATACAGTTTTCCATTATGCATAAATCTGGTGTTTTGATTTTTTTAATGTATGTCTTCATCATGAAAAATAATTTTCACTTTCCTTTGAAATCTCATAAACCCTACTGATGCAATTTCTGTGACGATTCAGACAAGGAATCATTGTTTCATGTGAAGCTGTGCCAATTTATTTCAGAAGAGAAAACGGTCAGGAGGATAGTAAGCCAATTTTTTGTTGTTTTTCAAAATAATCAAAATAAAGGGGAGGGGGGTGGGGGGGAAGCAATTTTATTAATCTAACATCAAAGACTGACTCCAAGTTCTAATTAAGACAAGAAAATTGTTGTTGCTCAGTAAAGCAGAACTAGCCCCTGAATGGAGCCCTGTACCTGCACTGTTGTTTGCTGTGTGTATTTGGTAAGAGGTCTTGCTTCACCTGCGCACAGCCCAAATGGTCTTTGAGCCTCCTGTGTTCCTACTACACAGTCCATGCAACCGCTCTTCATGTTCAACCCCTAAGAAAAGTCTTTAAAAGATAACTGCTTGGGTATGCTTAATAAAGCACTCTCCTCTGTTCACTTTGGTCATTTCGTTCTTTGCCTTTTCTGTGACTTTTCCATTCCAGGTATTGCAACCTGCTCCAGCTGCTCCATGTCACCCATGCAGCACAGCCATCTTCCCAGTGTGGCTCTTACCTCCCCTGGTTGCTGTGCCAACCATGGGATGCTACTGGTGTCAGCCGCCTGGGTGAAACCCGTCAGTGCTCACCCCAGAGTGCCAGCTGGTACAGCAAAAAGATGCACAGAATGTGCACAGAATGAAACACCCTCCAGTAAACAAGGCAGCATTATAATGTATATACAAGGAGAAAACCCAGCTACATACCAAAATCACAAACAGAACAGGACGTTAGGCCCCTTGCATTATGCCAGCTCTTGGGTGTTTTCCGTTACTATGAAGATGAATCCTGTCACTAACACCACCCCGGCAATGCTTGGGGATGGTGGGAAGTTTGCCCTGTTGGGGTGGGTGGGGTGGGTGGGGTGTCACACGAGTTGTATACATATATGTGTACTGTGGGGTGAGGGAGGATGGAAAACGAATCCAAGATCTTGAGGAGAGCAGGGTGTTCTGTCGGCTGTGTATTGCTTTCTCCAGTGATACCTGACACCCAGCCAGCTGTAGCTGCCTTTACAGTTGGATTAACAAAGAAGGTTTTTCACTCCAGAGGATTTTATTTTCCAGGTACTTGCCAAAGAAACTTCCCAATTATGTGTGGAAGCATCTGTCTATCCTCTATTCACTGTCAGAACAATTTACAGTCAAATGTAGCAAAAACTTCTCCCAGCACAATAAAAACAACCCCTCCCCTAACTTGACCCTCATCTGGAATTATCACTATAATCATCCACAACTACTCAATAATTGTTCCAAACATGGAGCTAAAATTAGCTTGCCTGGGAGTGTGTTAGCTATGTCTGTCATTCATTCATTAAAGCATTGAAACATTTCCCCAGAAGACAAGGATTCAGAGTTGAACAACTGCTCATTCCACTGAAAAAAAGCCCAACATCTGCTTCATTCTAGGGACACTGGTATTTGCATTTGAAATTTCAGTTAAATGGAAAGTGTGCTATTTCCTGGCATAAAACCTAGTTCTAAAGATGTTGCAATTCACTGTGTGTTCTTTTTCTGGATTCTAATTGTGCTTATAAATTACCTTCCCATTTTGTATGAAATTGTGAAACTTTTTACAGTACCTAAGTGGTAGTATGTCTCATAATAAACTGTCATAAGGACAGATCCTCTCCAGTTTTCTAAGACACATTTTCTAGAATAATTACCCATTTTACCTTTTTGTCTGTCAATTTCCTAGTTGTTTGACTATGCACCAAGGGAGAAGGAACATGAAATGAATTGTATGCCAAGGATGGGACCTCTGCCCTGACAAAGAGCAGGAAATCAAAGAGTCTCCTCTCCTGCAAGCTTGCTCAGAAAGCTGTGTGTCAAATAGCTGTTCTTTTGATTGGCATAAGAAAGTAATGGGAAATGAATGTGAGCGGAAGCTTTTATCTTCTCTGAAATATTTGGAGCACATCAGCATGTAAATGGTGGGTGTATTAAATACATCCTATTTCCTTTGTTGCTAACCTGCTGACTGGTCATTTTTGGCATCTGTGAGAAGCAGCAAACATTAAGAATCTAAGTTTTAACAGATTTTATTTTTTCTTCTGTAGTGCATTATAATTGAATGCCTCCCATTGCCTTTATAAGGCGGAATAACATAAAACTGTCAATTTTGGAGTAGCCTAAAAGATTCAGGTAACCCGATGACCTACATCTGACCATAACACATGCCTAGGAAAGAGTAGAGGATACCAGATCTGTACAGAGAAGGCTGATCCAGTAGATATATTTGTTACTGAAAAATCCACTGTGCAAAAGTATGATGTCTTTTCTGTACCCATGGAAAAATACTTTTTCTGTGGTTTAGGTCCTGAGGGCTGCAACCATAAATGGTGTGATTTGTGTTTCTAAGGCAAGAGAGTTCTACTCGGAGACTTTTTCTCTCCACTGCTGTCAGTCATCAGTGTGCATGATAAATTGTGATTGAAAAATGTCCTCTAACTGCAGTAACACTTTCCTTAGGGTTTTACTTGCATGTGGGATTTTTCCAGCGAGATGGAGAGGGATACAAAAAAGAATTTTATGCTTTAGCAGCTTAAAACAGTTTCCAAGTAATGGCCATTTTTAAATGAAAAAGTGACATACTATAACTTCAGTAGTGGTATTTCTGTTTGTTTGGTGAATGGATTGACTTTTGTACAGCTAAAATAATTTACATGGGATGTAGAACTCAGTGATAGTATATTTATTTTTGTATGTTAAGAACTACTTTATGTTTATCCAGGGCTATTCTTTCACATGCCATGAACTCCTACCTCATCTTAAACCTTGGGTAGAAAATAATAGTTGATATCTGTCTATCGTTGTTGCTGTGTAGAAATTGTTAGAATTTTTATTTCACCTTTTTCCTGTTCTCTTTTCAGTGTCCTTGTACCTCTTTACCTTGCCTTGCAACTTCATGCCACTTCCCCCCACCCCCTGCTGCCTGCTTTCTGTTTTTTCCCACAAATCATCCTAAATGCACAGGTAATCCAACATTTGAGCTTTGAACTTTTGAACTGAAAGTGTGTTCTAAACCCTTCAGCTAGAGACAACTAGAGACACGTGTTTTGTGTCACTTTTCTGTACAGAGAAAGTGCATAGGCAGTCTGTAGTGTGCATATAACTGAGATTCTTTGCACTGGGACCTTAAGTTGTCTAAATCAGCATTTCTTTTCTACAGAAGTCAAGGAAAGAGCAATTTGCACTAGGCAGGAGTTGTCAATTTTACTGCAATTAAATTTGCAATTAAATTAAATTAAATTAAATTACTGTATTTCTAATGTTAGAGAAAGTTTTCAAATACAGTTATCCTGTATTTTTTCCACAGAAAAAAAACCCACATTGAAAGCAATATCAGGGTCTGACCTTTCTTGTTAGACTTACATTTTAACCCTTCCTTTCAAGTGCTCTGCCAGTGTGAAAAAGTTCTGTCCTCTGTCCCCTCCAACCTCACCCCACGTGTGGCTCCTGTGAGCAGGCTGCCTCATGCTTATCTCTCTCTGCTAATCAAACAGCCACAAACCCAGTGTGATACCCTGTTGCAGAAATGGTATACACATATCAAGTAATTCTCACAGGCACTTATCAGGTATGTTGAGGGACTGTAAAGTACACAATACTGGTGAAGCATCCTTAGATGTTATTTCATCTGGCAAAAAGCCAGAGCTTTACCTTTAGTTTTCTTGGAACAACGCTAAATAAAGAATTATGATTGTTGAGGTAACAGGGATGAAATATTTTTTAAATTAATTAGTCAACTGAATTAGTATTTGACAAGTTCGTTATTCTCTTTGTTCTCTTTATGGTGAGTCTTTTGGACAATTGAATTGTTTGAGATATACCTAATGCACATCAGGATTTATAGAGGATTTAAAAAAAATTAAATGCCATAATGAATCTTGCTACTCTTGACTGGTTGCAGCCACTACTGTATGGCTTTATTTATGATGACTTAAATGTAAAACCTTAGTCTTATCAGCTGCTGAGAAACACTTCACTTAACCTTTCATATTATTTTGATACATCAGCAAAATAGTGTATTTCTTTTCCTTAATCACATGTGTCTTTAACCTGTTAATCAGTTCCCATATATCCTTCCTGAAGGAGAAAGAATTGACCTTTCAATATAATAAGATTTTATAATTTTTTAGCCTGTGATAGAACTGGAATAGAGAATAAACCCTCTCTGTGGACATGATTCATCTTCCTCTGATGCTGTCAGGGAGCTTGCTACCTTTATTTGTAAGGATAGGACATATGCAATCACAAACAAATGATAAATAAAATCTTTTGCATACAGAAATGAAGAACATATTTATCTTCCTTAATCAGATCTGGATTTCATGTGTTCCCAGCCTTCTGATCCCACAAGGGCCTCCTCCAGAGATCTTTGTGTAGCACAAACAATCTTTTTTGAAAGATTTGATAAATGTATTTAATTCTGAAAATTATTCTTTCCAGTAAGGAAGTTAAAAAAAGAGTAATCTAGCATTATATGGCCAGTCCATTCACTACAAGTACCTGACAGCTTTTCCTCCTTGTCTTTATGTAGACTGGTGGGCTCAACTTCATCTGCACTTTTTTCCTCTGAGGAAGCCTGTTCCTTTCTAATGACTGCATAGGAAGCCTTGGCTTCTAGCTTAAGCAGCTTAATCAGGTTAGTTTCATTTAGTTTTGATCTCTGAACTAATGCTTTTGACCTGGGATGTGTTTATTTTAGATGGGCTGAATTGCATCAGAGTCCAGTCTCTGTTGATGAGCATGGGGCAACCATGCTTCTAACCCGAGTGAATCAATTAGGTGAAGAACACTTCGATATTAAATGCCAAAAAGTGGTGTGAATGAAGACCTTCTGTTAAGTCATCTCATCCTCACTGGCATGCAAATGTAGTTGTGCTTCTATACAGGGTTTCAAATAATTTATGCTTTGTTTTGAGATCTGCATCAGATATCTCCATACTACGAAGTGAAGGAGAAAAAACTATATACATTAATCATTGTATTGCTCTCCATCCCTCTTTCTTAAATTTCTTCCTTCAAAATACTTCTTGTTTTTCCTTTTGTTATGGTTGCAACCTGGCAGGGAGAAATATATTCTGTACATTTAAAAGTTAAATGGTGTTGTGGTTTAACCTTGGCTGGCCACCAAGCACCAGCAGCCACTTGCTCACTCCCGCTCACCCAGAGGGATGGGGAGAAGAATCAAAAAGGAATGTACAACTCAGGGGTTGAGACAAGAACAATTTAATGGGTAAAGCAAAAGTCACGCACACAGGCAAAGCAAAGCAAGGAATTCATTCACCGCTTCCCATGGGCAGGCAGGTGTTCGGCCATCCCCAGGACAGCCGGGCTCCATCACACATAACAGTGACTTGGGAAGACAAACACCATAATGTCAAATGTCCCGCTCTTCTTCTTCCCCCAGTTTATATACCAAGCATGACATCATGTGGTATGGAATACCTCTTTGACCAGTTCAGGTCACCTGTCCTGGCTGTGTCCCCTCCCAATTTCCTGTGCCCCCCAGCCCTCTCGCTGGCAGGGCCCAAGAAACTGAAAAGTCCTTGATTTAGTATAAACATCACCCAGTAACAACTAAAACCATCAGTGTGCTACCAGGGCTGTTCTCAAATCAGAGCCAAAACACAGCACTGTACTAGCTATTCAGAAGAAAATTAACTCTATCCCAGCTGAAACCAGGACAAAGTGTCTAATTTTTAAGAAGCTTATGCTTTGAGTCCTTTGCTCATCTGAATACCTGGTAGTGGCTATACAGATTTTTCCTGCAGCTCCTTCTTCTATCTGGATTAATACTAGCACCTTTTAAAAAGCAGCTCACTTAACCACCTCTTGTTTTAATAGACCAGGTACCTCAATTTTTTTGGCTGCTTTTTTTTTTTTTTACAATTAATCTCTTGATGGGACTGTGGCAATGCTTGAGTTTTGATGACTCTGAGATTGGTGCTGACTCCCTTCTCTTATCCTTTTTATTTTTTTAATGTATTCATGGGAACTACGCTATTACAATAAAAGTTTACTGTTAGGACAAATTTATCCTGTTGCAATTTACTTGTTTTCCTGTAGCAGCACAGCTATTTTCAAAATAAGCAGCCCAAACAAGCTGAATAGCAAAGTGAGAGGTTTTGCTTTGCAGATGGGGGTGGTTCACACAGTTTCATCAGCCCTTAGAGAAGTTTCTCATCCTAAGACACCAAATAGAAATGCAGGTATTACTTCCTGAGCTGGAAAATAAAACGTTTCCTGATATGAGAGGTGAAAAATCAAAACAAAACTGAAGCTGGCCCCATAGATTTTCCTTCCCAAATCAGAAATGCAAGCAAGTTTGCTTCCTGGGGTATATGCTCCAAGTGCTCTGCCAAGAAGTCTCCGTCCCATCCTGAAAAACCAATGTGTATGGGGGTGGTGATGGAGGGAATGGAAGGGAGGGGATTCTCAAATGCTACCTGTGCTCCTTCTCCTTACTACTCAGCAGCTCTGCTTTAGACAGGTATGCAATCCTGCTTCTCTTCAGTATGAAAATCTCATCATCTCGAACATCTGTATAATTTTTTTTGGCTAAGTTAAAGAACCAGCTTACTTTTAGTGCCATTGATCATATTATTGAACAGATCCACTTGACTTAGATTTACCAAGGCCTGCTGAGTAACTTTGGAAAGATTCTTTTCAGGGGATGATCTACCTGGGCTAGCCAGCAGCTTTGCCTCGCCTGTCCTTGCCTTCCTGAGAGCTTCTGTTGCCTGCTGCCCCTGCTCCCCCAGAGATAAAGCCAGTAGAAGGCAAAGGATCTCCCTTGGGAACAGAGGACACACTGCAAGTCTGTAAATTGTTGGGAAGGACTGGGCAATGCTTACTCACAGCCTGGAAGGTGCCATTTGAATCAGCTCTACAGCACACATAATCTGTTGGATATGAATACTGAGGAAAGTTGACTACTGTTCTATTACATGGCTGTATTTGACACGAATTTGATCAGGCTTAACCTCTAGCTCACTTCTGCTGCTTTAAGGATTTCTGTATCCAGAAATCCCATTTCCTTGAATTAATTCCTAGTATTTCTTTGGGTGATTGGATAAATAGCCCAAAAGTAACATTTTAATCCAAACCATTTTTTAATCGATTCTCTTCAATTCCCAGGAGGCTGGAATTATGACAAGTCTAAGAAGCTGGCCAGCTACCTGAATTAATTCAATTTAATATAAAATGGGGGTGTGTGTGCGAAGGAGAAGCTCAGGGTTTATCATAGCTGCCAATAAACTTCCAGCAGGCAGCTGGGAAGTTTCACCCGGTACCTCCAGCAAAATAACCTCCAAGAGAGATGCTGCTAGATGTTCCCAGACAACTATTAAACTGGGCAAGAAGGAAAAAGAAAACTGAAATAAAATTCAAGTGTTTGCCAGGAGCTTTGCTGAACTGTTAGTCATGAAGAAGAGGTTAGTGCTTTCCAAATATAAAGGAACACACCACAGCTTTGCAGAAATCACAAATGTGAATGAACCACCATTTTCTACACTGTGTCAAGACTGCTGTGGGGAAGCTGGAAAGCCTGAAGAGGAATTTATTTGCTCACACCCTGTTTTTGTTAAAGGATTCTCTGGGCAACCCAAGTGGTCTTCACCAGAATAAGGTGGTGGGAAAAACCTGGTATGTATCTTGCTCTTTACCACAGTTGCTCTTCAAATAAGAGCGTAAGCTATATCCGAAGGTAACACAGGAATCTTTGTACTTTATAATTTTTCCTTGCCAGTGATGCTTTTTAATTAACATTGAGCCTATTGCACACCACACTGCAGAAACTTGCTGACTGGCCATTGGGGTTATCTAATGCTCCCGATACAGCTGCATTACTTGCATATTTGATAAAACCTTCTGTCCCAGTGTATAAGACAGTGAAAAAATATTTAGGAGGTAAGCCATCAGAAACAAATAAAAAAGCTATGGGAAGGTAAAAGTGCACATCAAATTAACCTTGCTTATGAATAACTGGCATTTATACCCTAAAGCCAACAGAAGAGAGAATTCTCAGGATATGAATGGTGTCACACAGAGGAAAAGAGATCTGTCAAAGGCTGTTCACCCCTACTGAATACGGAGTGGGGTTAGGTGAAGACAATTCCAATAACTAACATTGTAGATTAAAAAAAAAATAAATTGACCCAGTTCCTGTAATCTTATAATTGTAAAATAGAAAGAAGAAAACTTTATTGAGAGGAATTTATGCTACCCTGAAAGTGAACCGCCTTTATTCTACTGGTCTTTGAGACCCATTTGTTTTAGGCCTTTTTTTGCAAGGCAAGGGAGGGGGCAAGTAGCCTACCAGAAGTTTTTAAAACTATCTGAAAATCTATTTCAACATGTTAATAGACCAGTGAGGGAAGTTACACACAGTCTTGAAAAATGATTTGACAGCACTCATCCTACCCATTGCAGCTGATAGACACTTTAAAACTCAGTCTGTGATTCAATTAAATAGAAAACTAGAAGTAAGAGTTTTTTGGCAGGGAGACTAAATTATATCAACTATGTGAATCACTTGTCAGGAATCTAGCAGCTGTTTTCCTAAACTCATGGACAGACAAGGGAAAACTAAAGCTGTGAGAGTTTCAAGCTGCTCACCAATTCATCTATTCCTTTACACAGGAATAATCTGAAACTCTCCAAGACCACTGGAGTGAAAACTGATTCATGCCAAAAAACTTTCCGCAGGCAGGCTTCAATAACCTGCCTGCAAGATTACACTTGAGGTTCCTAAAAATGGTACTAGGACATGATACTAACAGTGAGCTGATTTGTTTCTTCCGATTATATTCTGCTGACGATGAGTATGGGGAGCAGTGAGGGAGATCCTGACTCACTAAGGGAAACAGGCTGTGCCTTCAGGAGTGGAGGGGGAAAAGTGAGGGAGGGGAGGGAGAAGCAAGTGCTGGTGTCCTTCCAAAAGCAGGAGCTCCTAACCCTGCACTTGTGCCATTAACTCTACTCATCCACTGGATGCCCATGGGATAACCATGTGGGCTGCAAGGCCAAAATATGTACACCCGTGGTAGTAGTGCTCCAAAGGACAGCTTTGGAGTTTTGACTTTAGGAGCTGGGGCTTACCCTGAATGGGGGTAAAGAACCATTGACTTCCAGCTGGGGTAATTGATCCGTAAAATGAGGTAACCTATACATACCTCAAGGCTTCGGTAATGAGTGCCTTACCTTAGCCTCTGCAAGTGTCCTGTGTACCTAGGACACTTATTCCAGCCACATAAAGAAGATCTCTTCAACCAATACCTACTGAATTTTAAGCACCTTGAATTCTGCTGATGCACAATGAAAATCTCCTTCAGGAATAGTTTCAGAAAACCAGTATTTAAAAGGATAGGTATACGCATACACATATATGGGTTTTACTACATTTAAGGACTCTATACAAAGACCAGATTCATATTTTCCCCTCTGCATAGAATATACCATATTCACGTCTGGTTTATACCAAAAGATCTCCAATGGCTTCAGCAGTTTAAAGGGGTATTTCAATTGCATAAAATATAAGAAATATCTTTGCCATAAATTACTCTCTTAAATTATGTTGTGTTTTCTTCCTGTGTACAGGTTGCACCAAAACCATGCTGAATGCTGGTAGTTATCAGTTGATACATGAACCATAAAGATCTATTGTGATATTTAGATATTTTTCTCATGTATGCCAAGCAGCTGGATACCACAAATATATGATGCACAGAACAGAAATTTAAAGCCACAGTTGCTTTCCTGATTCTGTTCCTGCAATAAATGTGGGGCTTCCAGGGGCCTATTTACATATTTTAAATAAGGCTTACACTTAAATGCCTTACCAAGTCAAAACCTTTTTCTGTAGCTCTTGCTAGCTATTTTTACCCTTTTTCTAGCATAATGCAAAATGGATCTCCCACTTGGGTGCTCTGATACACAGTGAATAATTAAAGCTGAATGGAAAATAGAAATATTTTTCATAAAAATGCTCCCCCCCATTCATCTCAAAATATTCCAACAAGCAACTAGTGATAAAATTAGCATTTATAATAGCCGCAATGTAAAGCAATATGTAGAAATGTAAAACAACTAATAGCAACAATGAAGAAACTATTTTAAATTGCCTTCACCTTAAGTAAATGACTGGCTTAGTGAATACTGTTATTAATTTCCACAAGATAATTCAATAGTTAAAGTATATTTACTCAGTGGGAGCAGTGGTGTCAGAATCTGGCCCCAGTGGGTTGGCATTCTAATTCAATTTGCTGACTGCCTGTACTGGCAGCATTTGAAATGCAAGGTTAGAGTAAATAAACCAACAAAATAACTGAAGATTGCTTGCTGATGTCAAGCTTTTTTTTTTTTTTTTTCCCTCTCCATTATGATGTATGCATTCAGGGAAAGTTTTTTGGGGAAAAAGAGTAAATCAGTAACATTCTTTTGCATAGATAATCGCTCAACTCATTATTTTAGTAACTCATAGTGAAGATATTGCATGGGTATATCAGTGTATAGTTGCTTGCTCTGAAATACTATTACCATAAAAAATATAAAACTGTATGAAAACACATGTAATAAAACTTTGCGATTTTTTTAATCAACTGCTTTTTCTGGCTTGGTTCAAACCCTTCCGAATAACAACAAATTACTATATGCACAGATGATTCAGATGCAATAGGAGAGAGACACTGTTTTATAAAACTATAATATTGTATACTGATAAGAAAAGAAGCATATCTAGTTCTGAGGCTAAATTTGTGGTATTTAAACCTAACCTTTTTCATTTAATTTCCTTTTTCTTCCTCTTTCTCTCCATTGTTTATTTTTCTCTCTCCATTTTCTCTCTTTCTCACTCACCCCATCTGTTTTTCACCTTCTCTTCTCCCTTGTGTCATTCCGTGAAATTTGATTGTCCACAGAGAACTCATAGAGGACATGTAACATTCTACAGTGCAATCCCAAGTCATGGTCATACAAACTGACCTTATAGTACATGGCAGATTTTTCAAAGGAGGTTGTTTTATGCAGCTATCGAGGTGAACTTAGTTCTTTGTTTCTTATTAGAAAACTAATTCCACTTCTAAGTGGATGATCTATCAGAATTGAAAGCTTATCATAACAACGAAGAAAGTGGATTTTGGCTGAGAAAATAAGCAGGACACCTGTTACTACCTTCAGACTATGAGTGCAAGTTAAAACATCTGATAGTGAATTTATATTAAAGTTATTGAAAAACCCTGTCCTTAGCTGACTGAATCTCAAAGGTCAAAAAGCAAAATGCTCAAAGGCTAAGAAGATTAAAGCAAGAAAAAAAATCAAGAAAAGAAAATAAACTTAGTTCAATAGGTGAGAAAACAAAGGGTGATGAGCAAGAAACCGGTTGAAAAGCGATTGCATTTTGTTAGGCATGTGGAAATTTTAGAAGACAGGGATGTTTGCCAAGGTTACCATTAAGGAAGATTGTCAGAGTTCATTTTTTTCTTTATTCTTTTATCCTGTTCTGTCACAACATTCAGGTGCAAAATGGTGTCAAAGATATTGAATGATTGGTTCCAAAACAGCTGAGTAACTGAATAGTGCACCCAATGTTTCCTCCATTCTTCCCATCTTGTATTTTATCCATTTGCTGGCTTTTCTGTTCTTTTCCATTAACGTAGATTGCTGTTTCTTTAACTGTATTTCTTACCTGTCTTCTCTTATAATGCTTTTTTCTACAGCCCTGTTTTCTCTTCTGCTTTCACCTAAAGTCTGTGTTTCCCCTCCCTTTCCATTCTTTCTAGTGTTATCCTCATAACTGATTGACACTGCACTAAGACAAGTTCCCAGTGTCTCCACTGCTCACCTGTAGCTTACCTTTCTTTTACCTAAGCATTCTAGTTTCTGCTGTTACCATTTTCATTAAGTAATTTAGTTAAAAGAAGAATTTGGGGACTATTGACAGCTTTCAACAAATTGTAGTTGGGTAATCTATTTAATGGAAAAAAAATATTGTTGGTTTCATATTTTTCACAGATGGAAAAAGCTAGTGTAAAGAACTACATCCATTTGTAGTTTTATGAACCCACAAACCTCCAGAGAGCATTGCTAATCCACACAATGTCCTTGAATGATGGATTTTACATTTAAATCTCTTATTTAGAGGAAAGCTATATAAAATGAAGAGTAAATGGAGAACATCTTGTTGCCCAAGTTCCTGTGGAGAATCCAGCACATTCTTGACTCCAGAAAATACAAAGGGAATAACTTCTGCACATGAAATGAGAGCTGCAGCTACCATTGCTTTCAGTAGCTCCATGAACCTGACAGCCCAACAAGCTCCTGCAAAAGGAGCTTACAAACCTTACAAAGAGCCTTGAGATGGATCGAGTCTGGCAGACTGGCAAGTTAGTTAACTGTGCTTTTGGCGTATGAGTATCTATTTTGTGAAAAAAATTAATTTCCTAAATAAGTCCAAATTTGGGGGGAACTACATCCTTCCAGTTTCTTTGTGTGTGTGGGATTTTTTTGAAGACAGATATCTCAAACACACAGAAAAGGACTGGAGCCAGCACAGAGCCTGATCAACCAGTCCTTCTACTAAACATCTACTGAGACAAAGTCAGCACGCAGCCTCACTAGGAACATTGCCTGCAGGAAGAAACAATCAAACAGCCCTGTTATCAATAAAAGCTATTTGCTACTTCTTGGGTGGGGCCAGGATTATCAAGGCTAAAAAGGCAACAGCAGTTACTGTCTTTGGTAAGTCACATGAACACAGGTTAAGTAAACCATTGTTTTTCGTCTATTGTTTTTCATCTATTGTTTTTCATCCTTCCGTTCTGTACTACTACAATGATGCTACAACAAATATCAAATAGATAGGAAAGCAATGTGTTGTAGATTGTACGTGCAGGAGCCTGATCACCTAAATCCAATGTTTTTGAGGAGACAGAGGCAGGACAAAGAAGTAGACTTGAAGTGTGGGAGGAAGTGGTGATGGGCAGCAGGGAGGCACTACGGAGTGAGGGAGGCTAGAAATATTCCTTTGGTAGCGGAGAGGTTACCTATGTAGGTGTTATAGATTTTATGTTTATATTGTCACAACCAGACAGTCTGGTATCTGGCAAGCAATGTAAAACCAAAAAAAATTTTTGAATGTAATGTTTTTATTTTGTAAATTTTTTACTACCTTTCTCCCCTCCAATTCTTCCTAAATATTTATTGTCCTCAGTACAGAATTTATAAAGTTCCATTGTCCACTTCTCAGAATCATGCTGTGTTACCTGCTGACCTTGTCTACACTGCAGACACTTGTTAAAAAGAGGATGTTTATCATAAATAACAAGACTTGATTCTTCTGCCTGAAAGCAATTTGGGGAGGGGTGAGGGTTTTGATCATATTGCAAAGTACAATGTTTCTGGAATGTGTTGCCAAAGCATATCTATCATCAAACCTGCACCAAATCCTTCTCTTCCTGCTCAGCATTCGAACAAATCTGTCAGCTGCCCAAAGTATTTTAGAAGCATGGAAAATAAATTTTTGATGTTCCACATTATATAGCTCCACAGATATAAACAATCATTTTGACACATTGATGGGCTTTTTTACACTCTATAGGAAACTGACACTGGTATCAGCTTCTTTGCATAACATCTCTTTTGCATTGTAGAAAGGGTATCTTTATACAAGTGAGGAATTTAACAATCTTAATTTGTTTTCATCTTCCAGCTCAAATGACTAACAGTCAGCATGTAGACACAGGTGTATACTTATATAGCCGTGCGATACATTCACGACACAAGTCAGGAAATGTTGCACAGTGAATGTGCCTATGATCTGAATCTTGTTACCTTACCCATTTTATCCCAGGACTTAATAAAATTTTTAAATTTGGGAAATTTTTAAAATCCCGCCTATTTTATAAACCAATATGAAGTAGATTTTCTCCCTTTCATTATGTGACCGATGGTGAAGGTATCTCAGTGATCTAGATTCCTTCCATATTTAAGGATAAGTCACTTACTTATTTAAAAGTGTTTCATATTCATTAATTCTTAAGGTCCCCTCAGAGCTATGTATAGTTAGACTCCTTGGCAAAATCCTGGTCCCTTCATTATCCTAAATTTTTGACACAAATTCTTACATACTCATCATTTTATCCATTGTGCAAAAGGTATCTAACTTTATAAATGAAGGAATAAATGAAATCATTCCAATCTCAGTTGAAAAAAACCAAAGACAAAACCAACCAAATAAAACCTTGTCTGAACATCTCTGAGATATTTTGTGAGCCTGAGAAGTAGCATGGGCAGAACGGACAGCAGTATAGAATGCAGTAAAAGTTCATCCAACCTCATATTTTCCTGATCTGTCTCTTGGTTTGGTCCCTCTGATCAAGAAAATCTTCAAATTGTAACACACCATCAACCATTTTGTGTTTTATAATCTGCTATATTAGGACTACCTCCAGGAGATTCACCAAATAGAATATCCAATATACAAAAGGTGACCAAGGTAGGCAGGTATGTCACGGGGAGAAAACACAGATACCTAACAGCCCTTTACTCCAGTAAAGCAAAAATGTGACAAGGAATAAAACCTTTTGTTAAAACAAAAGAAGTAGGTTAACAGACTCAAAGCAGCACAGGAAAGGGTAGTCAAGTTTAAGTTAAGGAGCACAATCAAAAAGTAGATGAAATATACTTTGTACTATAGGAGTTAAGACCAAAAATCTACTAGTTGTTTCTGACTTTATAAGTAAACATATGCTTAATTTCAAAACTGTTAAGTAATAATAATATTTTGCACTTATATATACTCTCAAGACTATGAATAAGCTTTAAAAACTGCAGTGAAAGTACACTGCATCCTTTGAGATGTTTGATGGACATATTTTACAGGTAAGAAAACTGAAGTTCAATGAATGAATTGATGTGCTCAAGACCATGTGACTGATGCTGACAAAAATATGGCAGAAAATCTAAAACCTTTGCTTTGACTACTAGCAAAAATCAAAAGTTTATATGAAACAAGAAAAAACAACACAAACTATGATAACCTGTGAGCACCAAGGTTAAATTGTGAAAGATATTATTTACCTGCTGAAAATAGATAACTTTTTAACTACTATGTTATTATTGCTATTTGTTTTAGAATACATGTAGTACTTTTATTGTGATATAATACACTACAGTATAAGAGGGCTGCTTGCCTGGGCAATTTGAAGCAGAACGGTCAAATAATAGTGGTTAAGTAGTCAGTCCATTCCACTGCAAATGAAAAATTCCCGAAAGCATTTTTTTCCCTAGTTTCTCCTGAGATGTTTGTCTGTCTAAGTATTAGAGCTGTAAGTGACATGTCTATTAAGAGGGCTGGTGCTAATTTTCATCACAGCTTGTTGACTAGGATCATTTGGAACACACTTACCCTGAAGCAATAATGCATCATGATTTCCTTATGTCCTGGTTTCTTCTTAATACTGGACATTCAGAATTCTAAGTGCTTCTGCATGTCCCGCCTGTATGAAAGTAGGAACATGTACGTAGTTTTAAAATAGTCATGCTTTTGACATGCTTAGACATCTGCAGATCTATATGAGAACTAAGAAACACAGATAAATGATATGATGAGAATTCAGAGTTCAGTGTGATATCGACACAGGCAATTAAATGGTATATAATGCTTTTAAAGAAAAAGTACACTAAATAACTCCAGCCAAATACTTTTAGTGCTATTATAATAATAGAATTACAGTCTGAACTAGTAAACTAAATTCTGGCAATACCCCTGCATACTCTCTCCTTTCTCCTTCTCCCTAGCCACAAATACATAGTATAAAAAGGCTGAATGGAGTAAGCAAAAGTACACAGTAATCAAAACATTTTCTTTTCTTTTAACAAAGAAATCTATGTTCCATAATTAATTGCTATTTATTGAAGTTTCAGTTCTGCCACACTAAACCAGACAGAAATATTTGCCCCAGAGTGTTTTCTTACATCTTTCAGTGCTGCTACTTATTGTACAAGATACAACACAGTAGAGGAAGAGTGGCAGAATCAAGGGTACGTTATCTTCAGTAGGTTTGTAGAATCTCCTATTCTGTGTCTAATCAGTACTCCAACTCAACTGTCAGCAGCTTCTGCCTAATAGAGGCAGCAGTGGGCACTTTTTTGGTGTTAAGTTCACATTTAAGGTGAAATATTATATATATATATATTGTTCTATATATGGCACTTGAGAACACAATATCCATATAAGCGATTTCTGCTGTACTTTGGCAGAAGAATGGGAATGAATCAGATTTATTTCAACAGGGGATACTTTCGCAATCCCAGTTCTCACTCAGAAAAGAAAAATATATTACTGAACACCTGGGGATATCACCTAAAATGTACATACATCCTGGAGTTGATAATCATCGTCACAGTTGCCAAGTAACTACTTTTTCAGAATATAATAGATCTGATTATGGTCACTTTTCTTTGTGGATAACTGGAAAGAAATGGTGAAGTGCCTTTCCTAGAGGTTTGTTGTAAATACAGCACAATGAGCAGTCTTTTTGTCAAATCCCTGTGGGCTAGGCAGAATTGTAAAAGCAGCTTAAGAAAGAGATGTTGCACACATTTCAGTATATTTAGATTCAAAATACATTGTTCTTTGGACCCTTAACCACAAGACAGCATTTCATCCCTGTTACCTCCTTGCTGTGAATGAACAGTAAATGAAGGGGTTTAGAATCAGCCAGAAAAAGGAAAGGAATGTCCATCCCACAAAAATACTGGAATTCCAAACAATGTTTAAAAAACTTGCCAAGAAATAGAATTTTCCCTTAAACTAAAAGGTTCTATTCCTGTATTGCTATTCCTGTATTGAATTTTCTGCTACACAACACAAGAACGTTGACTGGAGAAAGCTACATTTTAAAAGGAAAAACTAAATCAAGGAGTAATGAGAGAAGTTGTGTTTTTTTCTTGTTTTAACTTGTTGACCTTCTGACCAACGTCCACTCCTGTCTTGTACAAATAGGGAAGTGTCATTTTGGTTTGTGAGGTGTTGGTGACATGGAATGAGAAAAGTCAACAGTAGGACACCACATTGAGTCAATAACTTCCTACATCAAGCAAGCAATGATTTTCTTTTCTCCCTCATAAGACATTTTAGCTGTGCATCCTGTTTTGCTGAGAAATGCTGTAAAATTATTCCATAAGCAATCACTAAGATTACAGCTCTGAAGGGTGCAAAGATAACAAAAAATACGCAAAGCCCACATTTTCTTGATTAAAAATATGTAGGTTTTTTAATATATCTAAATGTAATGAAATAGTATTTCAAAGGGTGAAAATAAATAACATCAGTGAAGAGTAAAAAAAAAAATCCAGAACATTTTCTTTTATGTTTTTGTTTTTAGGACATGTAGGAATTCAACTTTAATGTCTTCTTTTCATAAGAAGGAATTAATGTTATCTATATGCCCTCTTTCCTTTTTGACAATATGTTACTTCACTGGAGGTTTATGTGAATTTTTTCATTGTACTGTGGCTGGCAGCCACCATATCTCTGAGAAAATAACGTCTAACTGCTAGTTACCGCAAGCAGTGTTTAAATAAGCTGATCTGATCTGTTGTATTTCAATTCCTTCTTTCTCAAACACTAGCTGAACATCAGAGTGCTCCATTCTTTAAGTGCCATATGTATCTCCTTAATTGTTTCACTGGGTCTGTCATGCTTTGGATTCATATTTTGCTTGGGTAAAACATGTGTGAATAGACATACCTATTTCACAACCATAACTGCATCTTTGTAAATGATATAGTCCTGTTTGCCCATGATTCTGTCTTTGCATTGCAGAATCCAGTACAATTCCTTTTTTTTGTGTGTGTATTGAGATGGACGTGAAGAAATGAGAGGAAAATAAGAGGAGAATAAAAAAAGATACGGTGAAAATGTAAAGCTGTTTCCAATTATGAATACTTCCTGCTAAGATTCCATTCCCCAGAGAGATATGAACAAGACAAGTGTTTTGATTAACATCAAGAATATTTCAAGCAGCATTATTTACAAAAGTATGTAGGGATGATATTGCATAGTAATGAAGTATCATAAAATCATCAGTGTTGTTAGGGAAAAAATATTACTGCCTTTCTTTCTTTAAAATAATAATTCTTATGTTATTTTTCAATTATCTATTATCATGCCCTGAGGCAAAACAAAATAACTTTTCCACACAAAGCTTTAGACAAAGCTATAAATGAGGAAATTTTCAAGATACAAGATTAAAGATGGTCTTGGATTTGGGCACTAAAATCAATAAACTAATTTTAAAATACAATCTTGTTGGGGACTTTTGATTCTCACTATTTGAAAATGGAGAAATTAATTTCATAGTGGAATTAAAAATACATTAAAAAGGATGATGACACCACTTTCATTATTTTCCTCAGGAAACTGAACACAAAACCAACTTGAGTAGCTCTGAATATCTAACCCTCGACATTCAAGCACAGTGGTGAAGACCTAGCTTTTCACCTTCTGTCTTGTCCAGAACTAACTGGGGCCAGCTGCGGTTGGACAGCACATCTCACATGGTATGTGTAAGCTGCGGAGGCATGTATGCTTATCATTATGAGAGTGGCTCTATCAGTAAGCCCTTCTCTCCCACCACCTCTCCTCTGTTAACAAATCAATATTCCATAATCAGATAATTAAATGGTCATTGAAACAATGGAACAGAAATGTCAGCTTGTTCTCTCCAAAGATGGCATAGCTGACAGACCAGTGTCTTGCAGAGCTGCTAGTACTGGCACGCTTCAGCGTCACTTATTTATGATAGCAACCTCATTTCCCTCTAACCTTTTCTGAAAGCTGTATTTTAGGGTTCTTTTCCCAATTGTCCCTACTTTCAAAAGTAAAAGACAGTTGTGTAAAAAAAAGGAAGAAAAAATATTTTAGGGCTGGAGAAAATATCCTACAGAGACTATTAAAGAACCCAGTCTGTTTAGTTGAACAAAAAGAAAATTATTTTCAATTAAGACTAACTCTGACCAGCTCAGGGGTAGTTGAGTGAGGTGTGATATCTGATTGGCTTCATATCAAAAGGTTAATGGATCATACAGTCCCTGTTGATTTCAAGAACTGTGGATGATTTAATGCCAAATTATTTTCTTCTACTTGCCGTGGTGTGAGTATAATTTGCAATGTATCTCCTAATATAAACATATAAATACAGCTGAAATTTAACAATTACGTATCAGTTAGATTTCACTCTTTCTTTGTGAATCACATACCATTACCCATCAAAACTTCACCTTGTCGTAGCATGCATATACCACATACTCACAAGGTTTCCATCTCTGATGCTGTACCGCCCCGTGCACGCTATAATCAGTTCTGGGAATGACCAGCTTAGTTGTGTTTCTGCTGGATGTAATCCCAGGGTAGAACTGATGGGGTGATGCTGCACAGTGGCAGAAATGCTGGCCATTTCTGTCATGACTACTGTAGTCTTGGGACTTCCATCATGTAAGACATAACATTAAATAAATATGTGTATGACAGAGAGAAGCTGGACAGAATTCAGCCCTTAATCTTAACAGCAGTGCCTCCTACTTTAATGATCATCTAGCACTACAGTATTGCTTGTAAAAACGTCATCAGTAAGAGATAATTTAATGATGTAAGAGATTGAAGTGCTCCAGGAAGACCAAGAACAAAATGTAACATCCTCCTGTAGTCTTTATGTTTGTGCTAAGAATGGAAATCAATAGTAAACCTCTGGAAGAAAATGAGTCTCTGTATGGCAGTTATTCCCAAGTTCAACATTAAACAAGTGTCACTCCAGTCAGGTGTTCCTTCCTCAAATGAGTAGTCTATAAAAGTTTATATTGTTCTTATATATGTCTATATGCTTTTTGAATAACATGGGGATGCAACATTCACACTCCAATTAAAGCTTTTTGGAATATCCCCTGCTCAAAGTGAGCTCACGGAGTTATTTAATAAGGATGCATTTTAACATGTGGGATTAATGAGCAAAGGAAAGAAATCAAGCTGCTTATTCAGCTAAATTTCTTTCCAACCATATTTAAATTATAATGGTCCTCAGAACTTGAAAACTTGAGAGCTAAAACATAGCTATTATGCCACCATTATGGCAATGTTAGTGTAGGTTAGCTAAGGAGTTTATAGTTTCCATCACTGAGGGATTTTAAGATCAGACCAGCTAGACTTCTTTCTGGAATAGTCTACATACAGTTGAGTCTTCCCCTCTTCACTGAAGCTAGTGAGACTAGCTTCAAAGGTTCTTAGGTGCTAAGATGAAGTGCTTGGATATTCCCACCACTGCAACACTTAGCTTCTTTTTTATTTTCTTTCACTTTTATCTGAACTCACTTTTTTAAAAAATGTTTGTTTTCATTTGGGAAAAAAAAATATGGTTCACAAAAATCACTTGCTCATTAAAAAAAAGCCCCACAAAATAGGTCTAATCAGCTAGCTTGGCTAAGATTGTAACCAAGGTCTGCGCAAGGAAACTGGACGAGCCAAAAGGTTTAATGTCGTATCAGAAATCAGTGAAAACATGGGGAAGAGAAACCAGCTCTTAACATTGTATGTGCTTGAGCTGTTTGAGCATCCAGAACTGTAGGATGGCTGTGATAAGCAGCAGACCAAACAGGATGGAAGGAACTAATTGGAGTGAGGTATGCAATGGGCACCAGAGGCCCACGTATCAAAATGCCCTCATATGGCTTTCTGGCCACCCCTTGTCAAACATTTTTTTTTTTTTTTTTTTTTTATGGCATGTACTTGGAAGAGATCTGGAAGGGGTGAACCCTTTGAGAGACCCTGCCCAAAGTAACCTTACTGCAATGCAAAGATCTCTCGAAGCAAATTCCACTAAACAGACAACATGTATCTGGAGAGATTATTCTTGGAAAAGGGGAATTGTAAGTTGTTTTTTTTTTTTTTCTGTTTGCTACTGTAGACTTTCTAAAATAGATATTTCCTTGACAGGTCTGTCTACTTCCCATTGTTTAACTAAAATATGATTGCCTTTTTTATTTTAGAAATAATCCAATTATGGAAACTGTTGGAGTATGGAAATGCAAATGAAACAGAAGCTACAAATTTAATTTTCCCCCTCAAGAGCTCAGAAAATTCTTTTGTGGGAAAGTCATGATTCAAATGAGCTCAGTAGTAATACTTTTTAAATTACAGGCTGTATTTTGAAGATGCTACTGCTCAGCTTTTAAGCATAAACTCATGCAAATGCCAAGATCACATACAGTAACTACTTAATTTTCATTCACAATTGTCTTGAACATATACAATATGGAAAGCAGCATATTGCACTTTGTCTTTTCATGGTAAATTCATTATGTTCTGTAACTATGTTTTGAACTGTGTCCTGTTTTAATAAACACATAGTCTCATTGAGTTTGCTGTGATCTTGTCATGCTAGTAGGGCAGAAGTATTCCTACCTCCTGCATCCTAAAGACTTATGTGAAAAGGGAAATCATATATACCAAGTGTGGTAACTTGATAACATCTGATTTTGTAGCCACAGTCCTTCAGTCTTTAAATTATGACACATATGCTTTGTTTGAAAAAATGAATGTAATAAATTTTACGTCTCATTAAATGAGAGAGATATGATCTCAAGATAGCAAAGAAACAGGTTGTTTACATACCAGTCAACATACTAACTACTGCTGCAACAAATACTGAAAGTTTGCTTTCTCTTATACATAAATGTTGATGTGCTTACAATGTTTTCATTATATTGGGGTATCAAATTAGACACAAAATGGCCATCCAAACTTCAGACTGGTTCGTGCATGTCACAAATGTTGGGCTCAAAATGTCATAACTATAAAGATTTTTTTATAAGCAATTTTACATTGCTTCTTTTTGCTTCATTCAAAAACTACATGTCCAATAAAAAAAAAAAAATTCTTAAGAAACAAATAATCACTTTGAACCTCAGAAAATCATTAGACTGAAAGACTTTCTTTTATATAGCAATTCACTTGCTCCAGCTCTTTATTTTACTTATCACAGAGTAAGTTAGAAAGTGAAAGGGATTTTAAGCTCTTCATGTATTGTTAAATGTAATTGGTGTGAGTGCATTCATCTTCAGAAATTATGTTTTCTTGCATTTTCAGAAGTCTTCTTTAATGATTTATTCTGCATATGTACTGATTTGTGACTGTTTCTGATAGGAAGAGTTCATGGAAGAAAAATACTCAAAGGCAAAATCAATCTCACAGCTGATGAAGAATATTGCACGACATACAGCTGGCATTTTGCATTATTTAGAAGACAGACTGAAATTCTGCTGGAATTAATTTTATACAGTTGGTGTACTAATAGCCCCAATTGGAAAAGGATCCAGTATTTTTGTTTCTTTAACTTAAGTTCATAAGTTTGCAGAAAGTACCAAGAACCACAACGTTAGGATTTAAAGCTTCACCAAAGTTCTCACAAAGGCACGGAAATACTAAAATTTTAATTATCACATTATTGAGTTAGATTTTATTTACTCAGGCAGGCTCCGGTTCTCACTGTTTCCCAGATTTTCCAAAGCTGAGTTTGATGCAGTCAGTCCACTGCACTTAGAAACTTCAGCAAATTCTGCCTGCCGCTGAGCCCAGTATCATTCAGAGTGTATAGTAGCTTGAGTCATGAAGGTCAGATCCTAAAAAATGTTAATTCCTGGCAATGGCAATTAAGGTATAAAGCACTTTTAGGAATCTGCACCTCAGTTCCTCAGAGCACGCAGCCTCTCTAATTGGCCACGTTTTCCCCCAGTTACTGTCTTTTTCTGCTGTGTCAGGATTCCAGCAGTTTTCAAGGCCAACAACTGAACTGAAATGCAGTGCAGCTGACCATTCTTAAAGCTGTTATTTTATCTCCTGGAAGAGATGATAAAAGCTGACAGGCTGATCATTTGCTTTTCAATAGCAATTGGAATAAACATGCAGACATTTATGTGTGTGTTTGTAGGGAGGGGTGTTAGCTAGTTCTTTCAGTGCTGGAGCTTTTGTCTCTCTGTATTTCTGTATTTCTTTTTTTATTAAAATTCTAGGGAAAAAAACCCACACAGCTGGGCCATTCATTCACTCTTGTTATCTTGTTATCTCTTGCTTGTCAAAATACAAAGATCACTCATGACATGGCAGCAGTGAGCAGAACCTGTGGAAGCTAAGCAGGATGGAGTCCATAACAACACCAGCAATGAAATGAATATTCTGTTAGGGAGAAGCTGGTTTCTGGTCTTGTCTGGAAGCCGATGATGTTTCACTATCAAAGTCAAGAACAGGACAGTGCACCTAGCAGCAAGTGATGGTCAAATGTCATTGGAAGAGGAAGAAAAGCCATTCATACCCGTAAGATCCACAGCCTCCACTCCAAAGAGAAAGGAAAAGAAGCAGAAGAGGTTGGTAATTTCCTCCTAAAGGCTTCATCTATCCACTGCAGCTGACACCCTACAGCAGGGGTCCTCAAACTACGGCCCATAGCCGGATACGGCCCCCCAGGGTCCTCAATCTGCCCCCCCCCAGTATTTACAGACACCCCCCTCTCCTGCCGGGGGTTGGGGGGGAAACCAAGCAGCCGCAGATGACCCTGCCGCTTCATCCGCGCGCCGGCCCCCTGGTTAAAAAGTCTGAGGACCCCTGCCCTACAGCGTGCTGCTTCCAAAGAGCCTAGCTCTTATAACTTAACTACAAAGTGGATGGGTTCAGACCTCACAGTGATCACAGCCACATATTCCCTTCGATTTGTGGCATGAAGTTTCTTTCAGGAGCAACCTCAAACTGATTGAAAGTGAGTATCAGTCTGAGAAGGCAGGAGACTCGTCTTTATTTTCCTGGTTGCAGATTAAAAAGGGTTATGAATCTAGGTATCTAGGTATTCTGGAGAAATATGTATACTATAGGACACCAGGACAGCTTTGGCTCCCTTGACCATTGAGATGATATTCCACATATTCTTGTACATGGAAAGAATACTCCTGAAAATGGAAAACAGTCTGTTTTCTATAAGGGAACATACAAACAGACATTTGACTAAGGGTATCAAGTTTGCTTGTGTGGGAGGGGGTTAGGATTGTTTAGAATAAGATTCAAAGAAAGACAAAAAAGGAAATAAAAGGCCAGACTGCTTAGTTATGTATGCTAATGCACAATATACAGGGAAATAAACAAGGCATTTGACAATATAATTAATATGATTGAAAGACTAATACCAAAATAATACAATTTGTTCAGAAAGACAAAGAATGATCACAGAACTGTGTCTGCTGCAATCCCGAGAGAGGGAAAGGGTTATCTAAAAACTAGGCAAACTTCAATGCAGAGAGAGAACTTGTAGACACTATCTAGTGAGAAGAAGGATTAAGGGAATAAAGCAAAGCCTAAAGGAAAAATACTAGTTTCATAAATTAAACGTAGGCAGAGAGGTAAGAAGTGTAGGAGATTAACTTGGTTAAAGTATAAAATCCTCATTGATTCCACCAAAAGAAGAAAGTATAAATACTGTGGATGTTAGATAACTTACCAAAGATGAAAATAAAGAAGCAGTGGGTACATGTAACCACATGAAAAAAAACAACCAAAAAACCAGGGCACAGAATGAGGTGCAACTACCAAGAAACTACTTTGGAAAAAATAACTCATTCTATCATTGACTTATTATAATAACTTCATACTTTGAAATAGGTTTTTAATTTCTTTTGTTAATTGTAAAAAGGAAGATCAAGGACTACTCTACTCAATAGAGAGGAAAATAGTTTGCAAGTGAATTTGAGCATGAAGTTGTTTCATCCCTTTTTTTCCCTTGACAATCTTTACTAAACAAGTCAGCTGTAATCAAGTGACTAAGAGAATTAAGATAGTATCTTCCCAAATATTCTGAAGGAGATGATCAAATAAACTGTTTGCAGCTACCTGGAAAATAAGGAAGAAGTGACATGCAGATGGTAATCA
>JAVJGJ010000037.1:79869198-79880589 GCA_035590215.1 Microhierax caerulescens | reverse complement strand
GGGACATTAGGAGATGCATGGCCAGTGGGTGGAGGGAGGTGATCCTGCCCCTCTGCTCTGCCCTGGTGAGGCCACATCTGGAGTGCTGTGTCCAGTTCTGGGCTTCCCAGTTCAAGAGAGACAGGGAACTGCTGGAGAGGGTCCAGCCAAGGGCTGCAAAGATGGTTAGGGTACTGGAGCATCTCCCTGATGAGGAAAAGCTCAGAGCTGGACCTGTTTGGCCTGGAGAAGACTGAGAGAGGATCTTACCACTGTATACAAATATCTTAAGGGTGAGTGCCAAGAGGATGAGGCCAGGGTCTTTTCAGCAGTGCCCAGTGACAGGACAAGGGGCAACGGGCACAAACCACCACACAGGGAGTTCCATCTGAATGTGAGGAAAAACTTCCTTACCTTAAGGGTGATGGAGCACTGGAACAGGCTGGCCAGAGAGGTTGTGGAGTCTCCTTCTCCGGAGACATTCAAAACCTGCCTAGATGTGGCTCTTTGCAACCTGCTTTAGCAGGACATTGAGGTAGATCATCTCCAGAGGTCCCTTCCAACCTGACCGTTCTGTGATTCTGTGAAAGCTGAAGCAGTAGTGGCACACTCTTCCTGCACAACATGACCTGCTGTCACAAGGTCTGTATACACGGATGTCAGCCAGGATAGTGCAGCTCTTTAGATGTGTACTACTGGAAACGTGCAAAGTACTAATCAGGTTTTTTTACTTTACCTGTGATAGAGCTTGAGACAGAGCCTTGCACTTAACGAGCAGTGATTAGAAAGTCCACTCACTTGGTCCATATAATCACATTCCATATTGTATGTGGGTTTCTTTAACACAAATCCATGTCTAACTGAAACCATCAATTCTTTTAATACAAGTTACTGAAGAGAGCTAAAATTAATTGGAAACAGAAGTTCACCACCATCATCCAGGGCAGTTGTTTAAAGAAACGGTTGAATTCTGCATCAGCTGAACTGCTGAAACAAGGTCCTCTAAGTAGTGAGTGAGGGAGCAGCCTATAAATATAATGGCCCTTTCACTTGTCTTTCTCACAGAAATTATGGGTTTGTCCTCTGACAGGCCCATGAAAAAGGACCACAGCAGGTGACTCACTACTCTTCCACTGGATCTACATAATGGCATTTCCTTAGGTATCAGTCCCTCTTTCTTGTTCAGACCTAAATGCAGCTAGTAACAGCTGGTAGCAGACAGAAAGCCTGAAATATTGATGGGCAACTGAAAAACATGTTGAAAAATGAGGTCCAAGATTGTTTGAAGCACCTTAGAACAGCCACCATACAAGCAACTGAGATTCCTCTGTGCTTAAAGTATTAAGATCATTTTATGTTGATGCATTTAACCACTGAACTTCAGGCAAACCTCACAATCTTTCTGCTCTATAAATCGTCCATTTCTGCTGTAAATTCCTTGAAATCACATTCAGAACTATTGCACAATTTATAAGCAAGCATAGAATCAATCTGTTGATTGACACTGCTGTTTTACTGATTTTAAAATCAGTAATGAAAGAATGATATTGAAGAAAACAAAATATTGCTTTGACTATAAGGAAAACGTCTATACTCTTCCACTTTTAAATGTTTATAGTATTGACCACAGAAAGCTTATGAGTTAAGGATACCAGTAATACCAGGTTTTGATGTACAAAATTATATTATTGTGAACAAGCTATTTTCTTGAGGAGTTCAGCGGAAGCCCTCAGTTTTCAGAAAAATTCTGTCTGGCAGATTTTAAAGCAGGAAGGGACCATTGTGATTCTCTGGGCTGACCTTTTGTGAAGATCAGGCTGGAAAATTAAATCAGGACCGCCATAACTATTAACATGGAAAGAATTATTTAACCTTGTGGTTCGCGTTGTAATGGCCATGACCTGTGTATCATTCAGGTATATATGTGTGTGTGTATGTGCATATATATATATATATATATATATTTATATGTGAAATACTGAGGTCTGTTGGCAACATAATCCTGTAACAATTCTTCATTTCATGCAACCCTTTCTTGTATTGTACCACATAAGCAGAAGAGACAAGTATAAAGATTCTGCAGGTTATTTCATCATGAAACAGTCCTAACTATGGTAAAATCACACAGGCATAAGATAATAATAGACCATACATTTCAACAGCAATGAATGGTGACAGGTTTTACACTAATCAAGCCCTAACAAGAAATCTCCCTCTGAAAAGGGAAACAAAGTGGAGAACTTCATATTTATGTAATTTTTTAATCACAGTTGCCAGATTATATTCATCAAATAAAACACGTATTTAAGATAGCTGATAGATATGTTTCTATTTATACAGGCATAAATCACTATGTGACATTTAGCTTTAAAACATTCACACTACTCAAAGGTATTGTTTTAATTACGTGAAATATTTTTTCTTTTAATCTGTGGAAGTGATCTGATTTATCACACACAGAAAAAAAAAAAAGAAAAATCTCAAAGGGAACCTGGCAGTTGTTAGAGTTTATATTCAGCATAGAAGATAAGGAGTGATAAGAAACAAAATGGCCAAATCATGACTCATAGATGAGAAAGCAGTTTCCAAGAGAACATTCCAACAGTGATGCCCATATAAAAGATGAACAAAACAAAGGTGTTTAAACAGGGAAAGGAAAGTGTCTAGAGCATGTAAATTATTTTACAGTATACACACAAATTACAAACACACCTTATCTTCTTGAAGGTGGTAATCTTTCTGAAAAACTGCTGACTTCAGAAAACTGGAAAAGTCAGCATGTCTGAAAAGGCTGTGATAAAAATGGTCATGAACACTGATAATTTTATCTTAATTTTTCTGTCCCTCAAAGCACATCATGTAGAAGATGAGTGTTCTTTTTAATTTTTACTCGGCAGATTACATAAAAACATACTTTAAAATCTGCATATTACTGCAAATAAGATAGAACAATAAGTAAAAGATACAAAACCACTAATAATGAATATCTGATTTAGTGTGTCCAAATGGGAAAATACTACATCCTACCAGTGAATACAGAACAGCACATTAATCAGGAGTTAAGTCTAATTGAACTAAGACTGAATGACACATGAGTAAATAAATATTTACTTTTATAAAAATTGCTCAACTTTTTAGCATTCACTCTTGCTGTAGCAGTCTTCTCTGTATTGTGGAGGGCTACTAATACGTCTCTTCTGCCAGCATAGCACCTCAGGGTCAGAACTTTCATGACCAGATGCTGATGACTACTTTTAATCAGTATATAAGGGCAGAGCTGTGCTGATTAGCAAATCCTAATGCCATTATCCAGTGAAGCTGCCAGGTGAAGTTCACCCTGTGCAAGAGCTGTAACACAGTGTGAGGATGCAATGAATATATCTAAAGTGCATTGGCAAACAGATATCATTAATCATGAACAGCAGTCTCGTTAAAAACATCAGCCTGCATTTCTTTCCTAACACATTAGAAATCATGAACCCTTCAGTCTCGTGTTCTTAATTATGCTGAGATTTTTGAAAGAAGGCTATTATGTGCGATTTCTCAAAAAACAATTATTTTTTTAGATATCACACACACACACTGCTTTTTCCCTTTTGTTCTAATGAGAACAGAAAGATTACACTAAAGTTCAGCTGGAGCAAGAATGTCACTGTTGTTTCTAGCAGGAAAACCTTTGTCTTAAAATAAGAAGATAGACATGAAATACATTATGGTTTACAAATTTGGGGTGTTTTTTTTCAAGATCACACATGTGGTCATGGGAAGCTTATTATTATTCTGTTCTCATTCACATTTTGTTTTGCACTAGAGAAACAAAGTTCATGTACATGTAGTTAGTTCTTGTTGTTGCTGTCTAGTTCCTACCTTATTGTTCCCAGTGAAAAGCCAAAATTCAGTATTGCTGTACAATTAGGTATTCAGCAATGACCCAAGAGAAATGTCAATCCTTTCTGACCCTGAAAAGCACAAAGACTGCAAAGGCAAAACTTAACACATCTTTCAGGCTTACTTTGTCTCATCAGCCACAATAACATGAGGGATAGTTATTATTTGTCTTAAAGAAACTTATTTTTCTCTGAGGAAGTACAGCTCTGCTGGTAAGTGGTGTTTGCTGTGGAACTGTTCACTTGTAAAGCTCCAGGACCTGGCAAAGAAATAAGTTAACAAGCCTCAAGTCATTTTGCTGCTTTTCTTTTTATAAAAGCAGTTTTTAACTAATGCAAAAGAAAGATCATAGCTATGCTGAAAAATGCTTGGAGGCCAGGGCTTTGAGGATCCTTTACTGTAGTTAATCTCTCAGACTGTTGCTGTCACTAGCACTCTTTCTGAAGCATTTCCTAATTGGCTCTCTGAAAGTTCAGCTTTTTGCTCTCCGAGAGCAGCAGTGTGGCTGCTGTCAAAAAAGGACCCATTTAATTCAGAGTATGATGTTAATAAACATTCTGTCTTTCCAGAAGCATTACAGCACTTTTCTTTTTTCCCCCCCTCTTTCATGCTTTCTTTCCTACATTAACAAAAAGGACACAACGGCTTAAAGTCCACAGCAACCTTCCAAGCAATTCCTGTTTAAAATAAACAGTCTGGTTCTGCTCTCATGCGCACTGATGTGATGACTATGGAACAATGACCCCTGCGGCTGGTCATTCCTCCCTGGGAACACTTTCATTCACCAAGCACGAGAAGAGGAGCAGGGATGAGCTGTGAGCAACTTTGCTCCTCAGGCTATGGTTTCCAGCACGGTTTAAAACAGACCCAGACCTGATCTGGTTTCACCAGATGTTAGAATTTTTTAATCTCAGAAGGAACTGTTATGATTTCGTGCCTTCTGTTATACAACTGCCACAGGACAACTTCATTCAATCTACCCAAGTATTCTGTTTTGGTTTTAGATGATAGCATGAAGCAAAGTTTCTTGTAATTACCCTCAAAGTGTTTGTAAACTTTGATTGTTTGTAAACAGACAAAAAAAATGTGTAATTTTTTTTTTTTTTTAAAAAAAAGAAACTTTCCATATGGGATTCATAAAATTACTAGTCATGTGGCTAGTTGCAAAGCATTTACCTAATAGCCAAGGATGGGTTGGCTATTGGATTCTAATTCTGAGATAGTTCCTTTTTGTTCAAAAGACCTAAATATTCCTTAATATACCCAAATATTAAGCCAGAGTTTGACTCAGTGCTTCTCTTGTCTAGAGGTTAGAAGATTTGCCTTGCTTCCAATGACCACTTAACTATTTAAAATACAAGGTGGAACATTACCATCAAAAGAAACTGAGATTAGCCCAGGGACCTCTGTGCCGGGTGGCCATCCTTTCAATCTTGAGCTGCATGTGATTCAGAGGCAGATCAAATACACCTGCCACACAGCCAGCAGCAGAGGGACTCTGCCATGGGAGCTGCCAGATGATCCAAAATCCCAGCAACAGGAGAAAGCCAGCCAGCAACAGCCACTGAGTCTGGATTCAGCAAGTCACCTAGACTCTGCAGCATGCACAACAATACACAAATTGCTAATTTGCTTTAGCGAATGTTGATGTGCTGTTCATATTACTGGGAAGACTGGACAGCCCATAGCACAATAGTTTGGACATGCTCCTGTGGGATGGGAGATGCGAACTTATCTCAGGCAAAGAATTGTCTCTCTTATGCTTAACAAACCAGATTATGGGGCAGAAAATCACCAGTGTCGCCCTGTATCTTGCAAGCTGATCCCTTAGTTATCTGGGCTTTGTGTAAGAGGTGTGTGAAAGAGAATGTTTTGGATCAAAATGTTTATCCTACTCATAATTGATTTTTTTTTTTTCTGGATGCTGCTTTTCAACAAGAAATATTCAGATTTTGTCTATTTGAACTGACCTCCACTCTTCCCTTCCACCTGTCATTTGTCTACTGGAAAAACAGGGATTTTCTTTTGCCCTGTTTTCAAAAGAAATTACTAAGGTGTTGTAGCCACAGTCCTGAAAATTCTACTGTCCTGGAGACTGAACTCAGAGCGCTTTGAAGCCATAACATTGGGTAGAGAATGAGAACCAATTGATTTGAAGCCATAACACTGGGTAGAGAATGAAAGTCAATTGACTTTTTATGTTTCTGAAACAATATAAAAAGAACTTATTATTGCTCAGTTGTCCAGTCTGTATCATGGAGATTAAAATGAGAAAACACATATTAATTTATGATGTGTGTGGAACTAACACCTCTGTACAAGCTTTTCTCAAGACTAACAGGCAAAACTGCTTTGGACAGTGTAAAATAAACATAAAATAAAAATATAGTGGTTTTTTGTTTGTTTTGTTTTAAATATTATACTTCAAATAATAAAAAAACCATACTTCTTGCATTTTTTCTTTTACTGACACAGAAGAGCTGGATCCCTTATAAATTCCTTAAGCTATACTATGAAATCTCTGTCAAATCAGCAATAGAGAATGAGTATCTTATCCTACCAAAATTTTTTACACTAAATTAAGTCCAGAAAGATCCTTTTTTAAAGAAGATTAAGAACTGTGAAAATGAGACATTTGTATTGCCTGTGTATAATGGCTATACATATATTAGGCAAATCCTGACAGAGCAAAAATTATTCTCTGATTTCTTCCTCTCCTTTCATTACTTGTGGTCTTGTTTTGCACCTGTTCAGCACTTGTCCTTACAGATGCATTTAGCTATCGTTTAGGCACTTGCAGGAGCAAAATGAGAACAGATGCGTCATAAGTACAAAATATGGGCTAAAAGGACATGCCGTAATGGGAAATCAGAGCTGAATGGGAGGAAAAACAAAACACGGCAGGATATAGAGGATGCAGACCTAAAATTAGCATAGGATAGATACATTGAAAAGACAAAATTCAGCAGATAAGGGCTCCTGGTTTATTGTCTAAAATATGCCTATCTGCATTCCCAGGGAACAGCATCAATCTGTCTTGATTTCTGAATAAATTGAGTTCTCAAGCAAAATCCCTGTAAAAGAAGGCAGCTCTATTTTTATCACTGTGACCTTTTTAGAAGGACTTTAGGGAAGAAGGAAACAAACTTGTCTAAATTTCTACTACCCAAAGTCCAATTCTGCTTTCCTATCTGCAAAATGTTTTCCAGTGTTTTTTAGATATCCAGTACTGAGTGTCTTTAAAAATGTACATATCGCAACAGGTTTGCTTTCAAGGTGTCCTTAACTGGTGCTAAAAGATGATATAAGAATCTAGACCTCAAATTCACTGTTCATCAATGTTCACCAATGGCTTTGGTTAGCTTTGGATCAAGATATGAAATTAAAGATATAACCTTATGAACATGTAGGAAATTGCACAAAATCCATAGAAGTAACTTCTTACTAGCTATATTAAATGTATTAATTGTCACAGTTAGTTTTTTTGCATTATTGTACATTTCCCAGGCTGACAAAACCCTGATTTAATTAGTAGCTTTACTGGGACTGCTAATGTCTGGCTTGAAATCAAGATTGGATACATATTCAGGGCATATGTTCTAGAATGAGGAGTGGGTGCTATGGATAAATAATTTTTATACAGAGTTTTCTATGAGGGTGAGTTTTGGCATTTGTGAAATCTAAAGCAATCAGAAAATTTTTAACTTCTGTCTTTAAGGCTGTGATACTGGGAGACTGGAAAAGGCATATAGAGTGTTTATTCTTAAGAAGAAATTAGGATGCAATGAATTGTAAATAAATCAGCTTAACTTCACCTTCTAGGAAAATTCTGAAACAATTAATTAATCTACTCATAAGAATTTGGAATACAATACAGAAATGGCATAGTGGTCAAGATAGAGCTGTGTATATCAAATTATGTCAAATCAGTCCATTGTCTATGAAATGTTAACAGTGCTGCTGCATAAAGCAGGAACAGCTTAAATCATATACATGTTGATTGTATTAAGGTTTTTAATACTGTGTCAAGTAACAATTTCCAAAACATAATTACAAAACATGGTTATCATGGAGCTTCTCTAAGGACTGTACAAATATCTCTAAATTACTATACCTGAAGTAGAGAGAATCAACAATGCACCAGAATGGAAGGATGTGTCAAGTGGGGCTTCATGGGGATCTGTCAGGAGTGTGAAGCTATTCATATTTTCATCAGAAATGACAGAGTACTGAGCAGGTGGTTTGCATGTGGCACAAATGAAGGGCTACAAAAACTTTAGAGAGCAGGACAAAAAATTTGAATGAATCTTGCCAGATTTATCATAGACAAATGGTCTGGAAAAAACAGCATAAAATTCAGCAATATACACTTGTAAAATTTACACTTAGGTAGGAAGAATTATATCTACTACAGGATGCAGAAGACTCAGGAGCAGCTTTCCACAAATATAGTTATATCCCAAATTTCAGCATGTGGTAAAAATATCAAGTGTTTGCTATGAAAAAAGAAAATGAGTGATAACTGTTAAACAAGCAGGAATGTAGTCCTGAATACCTGGGAAGTCATCCTGCTCCTTTACTCAGCTCTGGTACGGCAGTAACTAGAACAACCAGAGATTAGAAAATGGGACCTACAGGGAAAGACTGAAAGAAACTGAGTGGAGAACAGAAAGGATGCAGTGTAACCAAGAGCCACAGGTGACCCAAGGTCTAGCGTTGTATAGCACATCTGCGTGGCATTGGTTCTGTTTTACTAAAAAGGTAGTTGTTAAACTGTGGAAGCATCTAAGTTAAAACCATGCAAGATAAGAAATGTGACTATACATAGTGATATTGCTGAGGTGGTAGTGGCTAGTAACTCAAGGACTCAAAGGGGAAAATAATGACATAAACCTGGGAAAAAGGTAGAGAATTAGGAGGCAGTAACCCAGGCTGTTCCAAGAAGCAGTGGACGTTAGTACTTTCCCGCCTGACCAATAACTGCCTAGCTGACAGAGATTCATTAGACACAGTGAGGATAATAATGCTTATCTTGTTAACTGCATGTATCAATCAAGAAACATTTTTTTCTAGCCCATTACCTGAGGCATACCCTACTTACAGGGTCCTCCTGTGATAGTAAGAGATGCTCAAGCAAAACCAGCCTATTACATGGAGAGTTACACCAAGAGCACAGTAACACCAAAGGCTTCATGCAAAGAATGGGCAAATCACCTCTCCAACATTGGAGCAGCTGAAGTAGCTTTATATTCTCTATTGCTAAAGGGCAGACATCTACGAAGAATGTCATAGCTACAGCATATTTTCTCTCAGATCAGAGCAAACATGAAGTTGATTTTCCACAAGCCTTTGGAGTTTCAGGAACCTTCCTAAGCAAACAGTCATATGGATGGGGATTAGGCTTAATGTGATATTGGGAGCACTGCAGCAGAATTGATGGCAATGGTTGTGGAGCTGCTCAAGGGCAAAGCATGTCTGTTGTGACAGTTCAAAGTTTAGCTCATCTCAAGTAAAGAAGGTGAAGAATAAGGTCATTAATTGTAACTGGATTATAACGCTCTACCCAATGCCTTCACTGACTATTATGGCTGACTTTGGAGAGAGGCAGAACAGAGCAGAAGACCCCGAAACAGTCACGCTGAGGAAACATGGCATTTCATGGGGGATAGCCTGGCTGCTGGTGACTAGGCGGCTTCCTGTGTTCAAACTGGTTTGGCTAGGGCTAGCTTGGGTACACACCTGCAGTTGTGTGCAGTAACCAGATACTGGGTTGTACCAACATTATTTGGTGAGTTCCATTACAATCTGTGGAAGCTGAACAAGCTGATAATTTTGGAAATTTTGTCAGTAATAATAAAGCAACCTCCTTTCAAAAGACCTTACCAGGGGAAAATAACTGGCAAACAGCTAAAAATATGTGTGTGCATCAGCATTCTGTTGGTTCAGTAGAACCGTGCCAGCTAAAGAACTGTTTAAAAAATTACGTTCCTGACATAAATTACAAGTATTGCCTAGTCTTATTTTTAAAAAATGGTAATTAGGTTTCACTCCTACAAGCAACAGGATAATTGGGTCCCAAAGGTCTGGAATAAGGTTAAACAATTAGACTGTATTTGCAAATGAATATATCCTGATTGGCACTTAAAAGGATAAAAGGTTTATTTGAAGTCGTTAGGATTTTAACCCATTATTTCATGAAGTCCATGTATATCAGGCTTCATTGTAACCTGAAAACAATTCTCCAGATATCTTTGGACCTTGGATGGAATTTGAACAAGGTTGTCCATCTGACTCTAACAAGGAGTTCACTGAGCAATCCAACTGACTTCTAGTTTCAGTGACTGAATATTAGGATTTATTATTAGTTGGTAAATTATTGATTATAGGGTGACTGTATCTTGAAATTCAGCTCAACAAAACACGACGTCCATTTATCACAAAAATTTTAGAGACAAGTAAGCCAAACAAAGGTCTATTTATGAATCCACCAAAGGTCACACAAGTGAGTTAGCAGCAAAACAGACTAGGTCTTCTGAATGCGAGCTTCCAGTCCCAACACCTGCACTACTGGGTTTAAAATAAGTAGTACAGAGAAACAAAGCAGCCTGAAAAGACAGGAAGTTGATGGTAAACGATACAAGAAATATTGTTGTAGAGGTAGTTTTGTTTCTTGTGTGTGGCAAAGTCCAGGTTAAATGAAAATTCAGAATAATTTATGGCTTGAGCATGCAGAATTGTGGTCCAAGCCAGCAGTCTATGCCATTGTATACGCTGGGCTATAAAGTGATGAGGCTGGTGGAAAAAGTAAACAGAATTCATTCATACCACAACTGCTGATCTTTTCAAAATTTCTTCAGCTATATATGGAGATTTATCTCCAATTCAGCACATATATGAAATTTAATGGCATTCTTTCCTCACTGCATTAGACTGATTTAAAATGGCAACAAAAATATTTTTTCTAGCAGATAATTTGAATTAATCTGTTGAATTATGCTTTCAGTAGTTGTAAAATGCAGTAAGCAAGATATGGCAGAGGATAACCCAAAATAATTGTATAAAAATCTGCAACAATTCTACATTACTGAAATAGAAGTGCAGGACATAGGTTGCAGGATATTTCCTTTTCATTGATTTTGCTTCAACATTTCTAAAGCCGGAGAACATACCTCGGAGGACAACGAAATCCACACTGAAGGCTGGTCTCAGATCTGGTTCTTAGAAATATCTACAAGTAGTAAAGGGATAAAAATTAGAATCTCTTGAAAATATGAAGAGGAATGTAATTATTCACAGATAATTATTTCCTTCCTGTGTTTCATAACCAGCACACCTAGAAAATATTTTAATTTTTAATTAACTTCTTATATCAGAGTTAATAAAAATCATCCGACTTTCCTGGTTAAGTGGAAACAGTTTTGTGGGAAACAGGAATACTATGGATGCAAAAATCTTCACAGATTCATAGAATATCTCAGGTTGGAAGGGACCCATAAGTATCATCAAGTCCAGCTCCCTGCTTCT
>JAVJGJ010000037.1:79854499-79869098 GCA_035590215.1 Microhierax caerulescens | reverse complement strand
TCATCAAGTCCAGCTCCCTGCTTCTTGCAAGACTACCTAAAACTAAACCATATGACTAAAGAGTGTTGAATCTTAAACATTAACAGAGGAAGTTTTCATATTTTGGAGAAATTAATTGCCCACACTGGTAGTGTTGATACATCATGCACTCCTAACAAAGATATGGTAGGATTTTTTTCAGTATGTAGCTGTTCATAGAGCTTTTCTCCAGAAGTCAGCTGTCTGAATTGCATGGCCTTCATATGCATTAGGATGAGAAACTGTGTCCATACTGTATAGAAATAAAAACTGCTTGACTATAGAGTGGTCAATACAACCTCTCCGCAACATACCATCCTGCACATATAGCCACATGATCCTATTTTATTGAGCAAGTGATGACTGAAATATAAATCTCTTTGAGGTAATTCAGTAACATTTTTGAAATGGAGTCTCCTATTCCAAAAGGAGTAGAAAAAGTATATAGAGATTAGTTCCATAAGTAAAACAAACAACATAGGAAATACTCTTTAGAAAGCTGGTGACCTAGTTACATGGGTGGTGTAAACTAAACCACTAAAACAGGGAGGCAGAAAGATATTTGGAGTATATATAGGCAAATTTAGACATATTCTCACCCTCTGTAATGCCTTTCTTCCAAGTTCATAGAAGGAAAAAACTCTTTCTACAAAAATGTTCTTGGAGAGTTGTGTATTCTTTTCAGCTAGAGACTGATGAGTCGACGTGTTTGCTCTGTGTTTGGAGAGATTCTGAGTTACTGCTCATGGACACATCAGCCAGGCTACAGGACTTCCGCCCTGCTTTTGCAGGGGCACTGCTGACTGGCAGGGCTATGCCTCTGCTCCCCTGACACCAAACGTGTAAACACACCAACTTCTTAGACCCAGCTTACCTACCAAACTTCTTAACAAAGGTAGACAAGGACATAGCCTTTCCAGCTAAGTTGCATGTTTGAGCACAACATCCATTCTGTCAACAAACAAATTCAATTAGAAAAAAATCCTAAAAATGCACAGGAGCTGACTGGGATAAAGCAAAACCCCCTGTTTTTTTCAGCCTGGTAGTACTGCTTAATAGGCCTAACTAAGCAGCTACTTCTATGCACAAACATTCAACAGGAGAGCTGCAGCCCTTAGTTCTGGCAGCAGCATTCTTGCCTGTAGTTAATTAGTCCATCTGAGGAAGGTGCGGTAACCTGCTGATACAAATCAGTGGCCTCAGAGCTTGTTCTGGAGGCCTTGTCCATAGATATTTATACCTGAATTTAAACACTTATGGTGTGGTCATTGCATACTGTAATCTTCCAGCAGTGCTGTTGAAGATAACTGAGGAAGTTTTCTATTCCGGTCAAACAAAAGCTCTGTTCAAACTGCAGGAAGTTCTTCCTGATTTATCAGAGGAATTGAGATCCTTATAGCTAAAAGGTGGGTGAACAAGTGTTAACAAAAAGGATTTCAGGTGTAACTGGTTTAAATTGGAATGTCTGCCTGCTCGACTCAGGAATATTACAGGAAAACTGATGCCCTGCCTTGTGAGTATATGCTTCAGTGGTGATGTGGACTGAAAAATAGGACAACTGCTGTGTTATTGTATTGCTTCACTATGGTGGTTACAGTATATTTTCAACAGAAATTGATCAGGACCTTGTTCTTTATCATTAACTATCTCTCTGTGCTGCTTGTCTCTTGAAAAAAAAGATTAATAGGTACAAATATCATAGTGAGAAATGGGACAGGAAGAGGAGCCAAAACTGGTTGTGTTAGCTTTGTTTTCCTTCTACAATCTCTGAGCAATAGGTAAAGCTTTCTTTGGCACCAACTGACTTGGCTGCCTAAGGTCTAGATTTGGATTTGACTTAGATCTTTGTATGCCATTAACCCTGAGTAAAGAAGAGATTCCTAAGAGTTAATTTTATAGTACTTCAATGTCTATATTGGTTAGCAGACTTTGAATGTATTACCCAAGACTCCTTTCTGCTGCACAGACCCTTCAGACCTTGAGAATGGCCAAACACAAAGAAATGTGTGAGACAAGTCTTGAAGAGATTCCTGGGCCCTACATCTCCTTTGCTGTGAGTTTTCTGCTGCTCCCTTTTAATTACATCTTTGTCTCCCTTTAAAAAAATCAAGAAAAGGAAAAAAAAAAAAAAGTCACAGTAGGTGAACTTTTTTTAGGTTTTATGAAAGGGGGAGTAGGGTGAGGAAACGATAAAAACAGAGTCTACAGTGAAAACTTCACACCGATGAGCAGAAATCTAAATCCCTCAGATTATATTTATCTCAAAAGAACTGCACCAGGCTTGAAATAATTCCTGTCTTCCTTTGACCTTGGCAGGTTTCCAGAAAAGAGCTACACAGTCTTGAGAGCTCTAATGCAGGTCATGTAGGAATAATTCAGAGTCTCTATTTAAGGAACATATCCTGCATCCATTTTTTTCTAAAAGACACAAGGATAAAAACTTACCATTCTGAAAAGAAAGAGGGAAAACAAAATGATAGTGGGAAACAAATTGAAACTTTCAGGAAAAAATACATCACATTAAATTTCAGCAGGTGTCCATTTTATTTTCTTTTTAGAGAAAATACTGCTTAAAGCAGAAATAGGTAGTGAATTATTATTTTTTAAGATTACTACCGCTCTTTCTGTTTGGGAAATGAAAGTTCTCTCTAACAGAAGTAAGAATCTGATCCTTGTACATGTATGTAAATTGAGAGCAATTGCTCACCAAGAAATAGCCATGCCGGTTTACACCAGCATATATAGGATTTGATCTGTTCTGTTTTCCTCCCTGTCTAGAGCTACTAAGGAATAGTCGATACCGATTCTTACATTCTTCATTAAGTGGTGTTAAAGAAGTGTAATTTCAGCCACTACTGGATTAGGACAAGGATAGCATAGCCAAAGTGAATGAGAATCAGATATCAATATCCATAAAGAGCTTGAGTTTGTGAAGCCTTCTTAGAAAGACCTTGTGCAACAAGCTGCCTTTTGATGTGTGTGAATGTGTCCTGAATGAAGGATGTAACCTATATAGGCAGACATCTTTAAACAGGTGGGAAAAATAAATGGTGATTTTCCACCTCCGTTTTCTTACCTCTTGGTTGTATGATTACAATCTCACCACGTTTCCATGAAAGCAGCATGCCACAGGGAGCCGTGTAGTCTCCAGGCACCTGGACAACAGATGCTGTAGGGTCCAAACACATTGGAAGGCAAGAGAAAGTTTGAAAGTAAGTTTCGGAAGTTATCCAGTACAACAACCATCTGTGCCTGCGAGCACTCTGTGATCCACGCAGTGCTTCAGCAGCAATGCGTGGCAATGCAGACGACAGAACTGAGCACAGGGAGGAATGTAACACATTCAGATGCCGCTTAATGTAGCTGCCTTTATTTCGAGACACAAAGGCTTTACCTGAAGGCACTGTAAAAACCATTCAGCAATATCGCTGCTGTCTGTCACCTAATCTGAATCATCACAGTCTTCAGTGACTCTGTGCTGTAACTGGTACTTAATGGGCTGGGAAAATCGAGGGAGGATTGGTAGGCTCATTCTACCTTTTCTTCAAGTTCATGCAATAAAACAAAAAGCACAATTTTTCATCTTAATTCCAGTTGCTTCTCTGTATGTTTCTGAAGGACAAAAGAAAGTCTTCTTATATTTTTTGTGTAGCATATTTTTGTCTGAGTAGTTTTCATGGCAAGTAGTGATATTTTGTTTGTTTTTAATTTAGTCACACAATCATTATGCATGTACTTTGTTTTACAGACATACATGGGAATGTGCACACGTTTATGACTAATTTTCAAATCTGAGATGTTTAAGCAGAGATACCATTATGGAGACACAGTTGTTAACTAGACCACCTTTACGCAGTTGCTTGAGGTCTTTTTTTTTTTCCGTTGTAGCTGAATAAATACATCCCTCAGAGCAATAAAATAAGTTCAGAATGTGTACAGGGTTTCCCTGTGTACTGTACTTATTTTGGCTCTAAAATGCTTTATATGCACTACAGTTAAATTATTAAATTTACTATTTTATTTATTTAATTTATTTAAATACTGTGTATTTAATAATACATATTTAACATAAATAATACATATTTACATAAATAATAATATTTAATACTATTTAATTTATTTAAATACTGTGTATTTAAAAATATTTTATTTTCTTATCCAGAAAGATTTTGTGCCTGACTGGCTTAAAGCTGGGTTATGGTCTATTAGTGTAATGGATATCATGCTCTAAGGTTAGTGCCTGGAAACCATTTGTGTAAGTTTATGCAGTGCCCAAGGGTGACAGTTCAAAATTTCTTAGCAAAACAGCAAATTCATCTTCCCAAAGTATGCTCTTTAGCCTGAGTCACCTTGTCAAACAGGTGACAGCAGACAAAAATTCACTGGTGTTCAGTTTCTTGCCCAACAAAGTCATTGGTTTGCTTTGTTGTTTTAGAGTTCAGAGTAAACAGACTATGTCTTTTTTTGCAAACCTCTGCAATCCTTCATGGTCAATTGTCACAACACCTTGCTCTCTGACCATCAGTGGGATTCTGCCATATCTGCCTGTTCCCAGAGTCCAGGGAGAGCGCTGGAGGGAGGTGGATCTGCTGTTAACGGACACTAATGGGGAGGGGGAATTCAATGTCAATCCAAAAGCATTTTATCATGAGTTGAAAAATTGTGCAAAGGTTTAGAATTGTAGACACAGAAGAAACATAATTAGAGGGGTGGACCTATAGCTAACCTATTTTACTAACCTTTCAGCTAAATTTTTCTGTTAGAGAATGACACATTCCTTTTAATCCAATTCCTTAAGCAACCTTATGAAAGAGAACAGTTAGTTTTTAACACAGTCAGAACCTGTATGTTCTATAACCTCAAGTTCAAATTGAAAAGTAATTGGAGGAGTATTTACTACATATGGTCAGAAAGTATTTGTCTTCACTTTGTCTGTGTTTTCTTAACCTGGGCTTTCTTTTTTATGGGGGACACCCCACGTCCCCGCCCCCACCCTCCAATTTCAGTAACAAAACACATTATTTTTCTATCAGTTAGGACATTTTTTGCAGAGGATGCAAAAAAAATGTGGGTATTTTAAGGAAGATAGTGTACAGAACTGTACAGCAAGAGGGTGATTCAATATATTTCCGATATTCTTGAGACAAAAATGCGTAACTTAAGATGCTCTCTTTTCCAAGGTGCCAATCTAAGAACAAGATGCTCCTTTTTCAGAGTGTTAGAGATTTCCTTGAACAAAATTCTGGACAAACACCTGCTTGTTTACTGAAGGGCAGACTCATCACTCATATAGATCCATTGTGAATGATAAAGGGATATGTGGGATGAATTCGTCCACAAATTTCAGAAGGGCAACTCTATTTATCTGGATGAGAATTCAACCTTGTATGAAGCCAGAATATAAAATAAAAAGTCAGTAGCAATGGGATACTTCATCTTTTCCTTTCCAAGAGATATTTTCTGTCTAATAAACCCCAAGTTCATTCAAACTACATAGAACTGAGAGATACAAACTTATATTGGAAAGTTAAAGTATTCGAATGTGGATTTGCCAGATAATCAAAAGCAGCTCTTTATGGTTTAAACAAAATCAATGAAAGATACTTAATAAACAGTCAGCAGTTTTAGTTTCAGTAACTTGCCAGATGTTACTGCATACATATATATTAGCTGCAACATGCAGCCTGAATCATTCAGATGCTTAAATGTGCATTTGCCACGGGCAGTATGGAGAAGCAAAGTAATATAGACTACATTGTCATGGTGGTCTTTGCGTGCCACGGTAAAACAGAATCAAAGAGCTCTCCCTCTTCCTTGGCTGACATGCATGAAAAATTGCTCTCCCTTTCCATTTCTACATCTAGAAAGCATGTGTGTGAGAGCAATCACACATAAAATCAAAATTTATCTCTGTGTAAAGGTCATTTACAAACCTAAAAAGCCCTGGTTTGCTGTTATAAGCAGAGTGTGGAAGAGACCTGGAGGGTGAATCTCCCATTTCTGTGGGAAAAATGGTGAAGTGTGAAACTCGCTGTGGGAAATCTCTTCTTTCAGAGTAAAACTGCAGACCCCAGGAGTATGGCCATGCAATAATAAATTAAAAGCTTATTCATTTTTCTTCCTTCTTATCAGCTCTACTTGTATTTCTGCCAGAGATAGTTCCACTGTAATGATCCAGGAACAAAGGAGCAGTCTGCTTCCACCTTCTCCTTCACAGCACTTGCCTCTGGCCTGTTTGTAATACAGGGCATCAGGAGCCAGCTAATGAAGTCAGTGCAAAATTAGCAGCTGCACAGTTGTCATAAGTTTATAAATAGTCACAAGAAATGTCCCTTGATCTTCCCAAAGCTGACCTGGGTTGAGGAACAGTTTAAGAGGGTAGGATTATTTTTTTTGTTTATTTCGGGGAGGGGGTTTAGTAGCCTGTATTGTTTTTCAACCTATTACCAGTGTTACTGAAGCCTCCTATTGCTCAAAGGGGTTAGAAAGCAAATATTTATCTCTGTTGTTTCTGTTTGTTTCATCTGCATTTGACTGAACTTTGGATATTGCCAATTTCACAGCAAATGACTACCTGCTGGCAAGAACAGGGAGCAGAGTTAATAGCGATTCTAGCTGCTGTCGTGGTTCTTCTCCTGGGAAGCTCTGGGATGATGAAGTTGCTTTTTGCCCTTTTTTATAAGCTGGGCCCAGGACATTACAGGGCCACTGGGATTCCCGTCACTGGCTTCTGTGGCTGCAGGGGCGACTCACCTCAGGCCTTACACTGGGGACATCGGCCCTATGCTCACGCCTCATACAAGAGCAACAGGACGTAACAAAAATGGTAGGAAAAGGCGGGGGGAAAACCCTATGGACTCTCCTAGAAAAAAAGACTAACATAGTTCTGCCTCTTTGGCTTCTCTTCTTTGAGGAGGTTAATGACTGTTTTATTCCAACACAATGAAGCATTTTTCACACAGACTTAACTCTGCGTGCTGGCATAATTCAGTGGAAATCAGACTACTTATATATAAGGACACACTTGTAGAAAATAGCTTAGAGGTATCTTTGTGTCAAACCAAAGGCAAGCTTCTCGTTCAGCCAAATCCTATTTGAAATTCTCAGAGCCTTGTAGACAGTCAAAATAGGAACAGCTCAGATGTCATTTAGTGTGGCACTAGCCACATAAAAGTGCTGCTATCTCAGAAGCAAACAGGAAACGAGGTTTTCTAAATGAATTAAAGGTAGTCATAAATAACATTACATTCTTGTAATATTGCAAGGGCAAAGCAGGAAAATGAGTCACTTTCCATTTGCAGCAATTATTGCAAGAAAAGAGACTTGTTGTACCTTCTTTTCATTTTATTTTTTAGAGTTTGCACAGTACTGTGATGATCTTCATGTGAAGAATCCAACCCCCCCTTCTTGCACAAGTAAAGCTATACATGACTGGAAGTCTTGGAAGGGTTTTGGCTGAAAATTCAAAAATGTTAGCCAGTTCTGCACAGTATTTCAGCTGGGTTCTTCTGGAGCACTATCAAAAATTTGTATTCCAGTCACCTGGCCCAAACCCACCTAACATTCAAACCAAGCTATATTAATCAAGAAGGAATTAAATTATTTGGTTTGAAGCCCAGAATATTGAGCACAATTAAATGAAAAACACAGGCAGTTATAGACATAGAGCTGATGTCTTTCTCTGCAGACATGCAGTGCCTGACTTCAGTGGAGCTATTAGTGAGAGAGTAGCAGGTTTTAGATATATTGCCACATCTTAGTGTGTTGTAAATTGAGGTAGCTCCATTGAAGTCAGGCACTGCATAACTGTAAAGCGAGACAAGAGTTTATGCCACCTGTATGATTAAAAGACAACCACTCTGTGAGTGCTGAAGTCCTAATCTAACACTACCCTCAGCAGAAATGTTGGCAAGTACGACAGACGTGAAGTTTTTTGAAAAGGAATACACAACTGCTAATTACTATCTTGCTGATTCTATTAGAAGTGCTATAGCTGTGCAGAAATGTGAGCAAGGCCTTCAAACAGATGCCAAAGTTTGCTTGATGCACATACGGTATTGATAATATAGACATTTAATATTGTCCATTAATTGGGGTTCCTTGTCCTTTTAAAGGGAAGATAGACATGCAGGGTATTTTTAATGATGTTTGGGTTGTTGCTGGAATTGTTTATTATTTTTAGTTGTAACAAAAATATATAATATGTTGAGGGTAATAGAATAATGAGTGACGTAAGCTTCAGTAAATTGCTTGAGAGAGCAAATAAGAATTTCTATATCTATTAACCAATGTGATGAAAGGTTTAGAAAGTAAACAAGATATAAAATAAGATTTGAAATAAGATATGAAAATATATTGAAGTCAGAAGTTCTTTGGACTGTTTGTCAGTATTTTCTGGTTTCTGGTATATTAAATCATTATATTTCTTTCCAATGATCTTTAGGCAAAAAGTCAGTCAAATTATTCTGATTTTTAACAATTAAAAAAAAAAAAAAAAAGCTACCTGTCCCTCTCAGTTTCTACTTAACTAAACCTTTGACTTCATATAATAATGGTAATGTAATTGCTCAAGATTAAGCTAAAGGATGCAACTATAATTTAGCCCCATTGAATAGTAATGTAAATGTGGCAGTCATGAAATTGCATTGATGTAGCTTTATTAGAACCATAATGCGTCTCAGTGCACACAGAAGCACGAACAAGATGATGAAATCTTGTGCTAGTCCTGTGTATTCATTTAATTAAAGGCTGAAAAAAATTGGCTGAACAAAAATCTTTTTTTCCTTTCACACAAATATTGTAAAACTAATATATTTCTTTAAACAAGGGGTTACTAAAATTAACTGAGATGCTAGCTGTGTTCCTTCTCACAGTATCCTCTTTAACACAATTGCTTCCCTCCTTCATGGATGTGTTATTTTTAAAACATTAATAAAAAGATAAGGCTTCTGAACACACACACACACACAAAAATAATGATTCAGGATCATCCTTCACCCATGTACTGGGTGGAGGAGGAAACAAACCCCAGTATGCTACATCTGAGACGTGCTGCATGCACAGCTTGTTCTGAGAGCTGCACTCCATGATAGCATCCTGTGTGTATGTAGCACCACGACAGAGAGCAGTCCTGTGTAAACCCTGTGGCAAGGTACTCTATGTGACACCTGCTGGGATTAAGCCATAACAAGCAAACATGCTGGTATATGGTTTGGCATCTGATTACACCAAGAGTTTAGAAACCACCTGAAAATCCTGCTGAGTTTATGGCCTTTGTCAAATGAAAACTCCCCAACAGCAATGACAATGCCCCTCCAACTACTCCCCAGACTGATACCTGTATCTGCTTCTGTAAGGCCACTGAACCATAAAAATGACAACTCTTTATAAATAAATAATGCTAATACTCCATAGCTTTGCCTAAAGCCAGCTGTCACTGGGAACTCTGCAAGGAGGACTGTGAGACCTAGAAAACGCTGAGATGTAAAGAGCTCGATCTAGCAAAAAACAGGTTGCAAGGCAATTCGATCACTGTTTATATTTATATGTAAGAAGACCCCTTATGCCAGACAGTGTTTTGATTTAGCAGATAAGCTGGACGCTAGATAAAATGAAAGAGACAAAATGAAAATGTGGGCACATTTTCCACACTAGTCTAGTATTGGAACAGATTTTGAGGTATGTGACAATTTATCCAGGTCCTGAATTCTTTAAGTTGCCTGTCTTCCTATGAGACATGATGTCATTCAAGTGCATTGCCATTAGGCAGGATGGAGGACTCATTCAAAGGACTTTATACCATGTCTTCACAAGCTTCAGACCAAGTGATCATAATGCTTCTCTCCAGTGCTAACATCTGTAAATGGATTGCTGCCCTGATGAAGTTAACAGCAATTTTCACTGTCCTTCCTGTGCAAACAGGATTTTATTTCACGAACACACAAATGTTTGCAGTTTGTGCTCTTGGCTACAATGGCTTAACTTCACCTAAGGACATTTGGCAACTGCTTATCTACTAAGTCACAAAGTGAGGCTGGTGATGCCTCCACCACTACAGAAGCCAATTGCCTGTATGCATTGCCCATTACAGCTCATTCCTTTTACAGGACATTCACCCTCTTTCTCTTGCCCTCTCAAAATACAAGTCAAGACATTGGTGAAGATAAGAGTTGTTCATTGGCTTTCATGTAAATAGCTTGGAATATATATCACCTCAGAACTTTTGAAATTGTGTTACTATAAAAAAAAATTAAGTATGCCCATTAGGATTACAGACTTTCTGGTAGCTTCACTTGAGATGCAGCTAAATCTCTGAGATTAAAAATTCCCACTAGCCATTTTGCTCCTTACTTTTATCTCACAGTTCATGTCATTTGCTGTTCTGTAAAGTTTTGAAGTGTCTTTCATAAAAATAAATAGCCCTCCAAGGCAAAAGTGAATACTTGAAGTAATAGACCAAAATATGCATTTTGGTGCAACAGGTACTAGCTAAGAATACTGCAAAGGAACAGCATTAGAAAATGTAGGATGCTCGTGAATCAAACACTTTCTACCAGTAACACTATTACTGGCAGTTGCATTAACAAAGCTACGGGCTAATTATATAAAAGGTCTGTTTGTTGGTTTTTTTCCCCTCCCTTTGGTAACCAGATACAGGATTGATGAGGCAGGCATGCACAAAGCACAACATGATTAGTCTTTGGGTCTTGTGGGGTTATTAGTACTGTGTCAGTAGATCAAACTCACAGAGCCATCCATCTGCCTATCATAGCATCCTACACACTCCACGGCACTTGAGAGTCAGAAAACCAATACCAACTGATAGGCAATCAGGATGCCTTTAAAGTCTGGCATATTTCTCTTACTGCCACTTAAATTATATTAGTCTGTAGATTTATTTCTTCAGGGATTTGAGAGGAGTAGAGGAAAAGCTGAAAAACCTCCATAAAAACATAAAGTTCCTTCCACCTAGAAAAGAAAATCCCCTTAGTCATAGCCTTTTTATTGAGGAAAAATAACTCTGAAAAAGAAGTTCTTGCAGAGTTATAATGAGATTCATCATAGACATACAATATAAGCAATAGTAAGGCCATGCTTTGAAATATGGAAGCAATAATTACAGAATAAACAAACAAAAGGGAGAATTGTATATTTCCTTACTCCTGTGTTTTGCTGTGTGTAAATTATAGTTGATTATTACATTTAACAGGAAACAACGTGTTTCTTCATCCTCCTCAGGCCAGACCACCCTACTTCTTGCCTCTGCTGTGTCCAGACTCTTCCTTCTCTGGGCTCCTCTTCCACCCAGCCTCTCCTCATCCAAGGCCCCCTTCTTCTCACAGGGCCTCTCCTTGTCGTTCCTACATCTGGGCCATTCTCTCTCCTCCCTCTACTTCTTCCAGGTCTCTCTTCCTCCAGTGCTCCTCTTCCATATCCCTTAGAGCTACTTAACTACTTATTAGGAACCTGCCACAGCTGCACATTATCCAAGTCAGCCAACCTACTTTCCCTGAAGCCAGCCCACAGCTGTATATTATCAATGTTAATTAACCTGCCTTCATTAATCTATAACAGGGGTCCTCAAACTATGGCCTGTGGGGTTGATATGGTCTCCCAGGGTCCTTGATCCAGCCCCCTGGTATTTACAGAACCCCCTGCTGGGGGTGGAACCTAGCAGCTGCAGATGACAGCCTGCCAGTTAATCTCTGTGCCAGCCCCCTGGATAAAAGGTTTGAGGACCCCTGGACTCTATAATTCCTATACAATTCCTCTATAACTCCCCTACAACAGCATATATTTTAATTTGATATTTTATGACTGTTCCTGTTTGACATGACATGTAAAAACAAGTGGTCTGCTTTAGGTTTCAAAATAATACTGCAATATTATACTGGAAATGTACACAGTCAATGTAGTTTTTGCATGGACTTTAGAAGAGATGGGGTGTGAATTTAGGGTGCATGACAACACAACGATACTTGAGCTAGAGTCTGTTATAACAGTGTTAATAGCGCTCCCTGGGAAGAGTGCCATAATTTATAATCGTTTTGCTTCCAGTTAAGCAAGCTGGCTTAAGCTGGGCTTTCGAGTGCTAACTCACATTTCTACATATGATACTGCAATGTGCCATGTGCTTTAAATGGAAACTGCTAAATGTTGGAAAGGTAAGACAAAAAGGATGCTGGGTTAGACACCAGACAGCCACAGTGTTGAGTCTGCTGAATATAAGGTGAAAAAGCTGATGAAAAAAGTGGAAAGCAAAGTTTATAAACAATGATGAGCTATTATTCTCTTTATTTTGACGTAAAATCTGAGTATGGGATTTCTGTCATTGAAACTTGATTTTTATTATTCTTGAAAATTAAATCGAGTGTTGACTAACATTTATTTTATTTGCTAATAAAAAACCCACCCATTTATCTTGTCTGTAGATGCTTATGCTGTGTGAGTAATTACCGGTGGGTAATCTCTGCATATTTCTTCGTTGGTATTTTATTTTTTGAGGATTTGAGAAGTTGTACCTTCTTAACTTCTTAGGCACTCTCATGTTGAAATTAACTGTGTATGTAGAGTTTATTTTTTACTGGTCCATTTTAACAGCATAGAATAATTTCAAGTATTTTCCTTTACTTTTAATAATTACTACAAAAGAACATTTTCTTAGGTCTGGTATTTTGGTCTTCTGGATCAGATATCCAGCATAAAATTGATGCAGATGAGTGACCTTTGCATACATGCATCCTAAATTCTATGAGTTATTCTAGTTAAGATTAATATTAAAGATTATCACCCTATTTAATCTTAGGGTATTTTACTTTCTTTTTTGCTTGTATTTACAAATTCAATTCCTATACCATGCACAATCTGATTTAGCCATATTTATACACATTTTTAACTCTGTGTGGGTTACCGAACACAAGTAAAGGATGAAAATTCAGGCCTAAATACTGACATTCTCCCCATGTGCAGTTTTGGAGGTCCTTGTTCCAAGTGTACTTGAACATAAGAACTGCTTCTCTGGTTATTCAATACAGTGAAAGCTGTGCATTGGAGATCTTGGGGATGAAAAAGGAATGAAGAAAATACAAAATTTGCACATTCCCTTCACTGTTCATATTCCTTGGTGCACCACCTACTGAATATAGCATGATCAATCCCACCAATATTACATCTACATGCTGCTTTGTTGTGTGTATCACAGTAGAGGCACATGGGAGTGGCATACTCTGTAATATTTGCCAAAATAAATGTTATCTGTCATAGTCCATCATAACAGTTCTTTTCACAACTGATTAAAATTATGGAAAATAAATTGCATATTTTTATATTTCAAAAGGTTATTGTACCTATAGCTGTTGGGTTTTTTTTTAAAAAAATAAATTTGTTGAGAAGTTCTCTGAGTTTGTCTTCTTCACTTCAAGCTGTCAAAACCACAATATTGACAAACTGTCACTTGCTGATCCCGATGTGGGGCTTTGAAAGCTAAGTAATTACTAAAGCTAAGTAATTTATTCCTATTTTATGGAAACCTAAGGCAAATGAAAACTAAGTAAAGTCCTCAGTGTCACAAGATGAATGAGGAGAATAAAAAAGAAAATAATTTCCTTCGCAACCCAATGGCAACATTCACACCAGCTTCCACAGTCTTTTAGACCTGTGTTGTGAAATCTATTAACAAACCTAGTGCATTGGAGCTGCCATTCCATGATTTAACAGTTTTTTTTTTTAAAGTGGCAGTTTAAAGAAATGTATTCTTGCGGGGTGTGGGTGGGGAACCCTGCCTTTATACTTCACTATGCTGCCATCTGAAAGCAATTTTCTAGGTTTCTTTAGGTTTCTTTTAAATATTTTGAATTGCTGCATGGGGAGTACTTTCTTTACTGTCATTTCTTTAAATGAACTTCACTGTGCTAAGTCAGGAAATGATCTCTTAAAGTTCCCCAAGCAGCTAAAAAGCCTTTACCTGTACACAACAAAATAATACTTTCCTTGCTGCTGTCTCAAAGCCCTTTGCAAACATTAAAGTCCTAACAGCTCTGTGTGAAAGAGGTAAGTACTGGACCATAATCAACTCCATTACCTATAAAGCTTTACTGTTCAACTCTAAGTAGAATTTCTACAAGTCAGAAACTGCAAATTAAAGATGATCTAAATTTTTATTCTGTGGATTTATGTATACAGCATGCATTGACCTACTGACATTTAACTTGCTTTTATCCATGATTGTGATATTTAAATTATCACTTGTGTTACACAACAACTGCTTCCCAGGCCAGTGGAGAGCGCATTTTCTGGTGACTGAGCAGCAGAGCCAAAGGTTCCTGAGCTTCCTACGCTCAACCCTAGCCTTTCCCATACTTTCCCTTACCCATCAATCTCTCTCAACATCAGTCATTACAAATCCTTTTTTATTTTCTTCCTGTCCTAATGTAGACCACAACTCAGATGTGATTTTCTTTCCTGCAGCTAATAGCTTCCTTGTTTTTCTTTGGCTTTGCCCGGCTCGCCGCGGGGGGGGGGGGGGGGGGGGGGGGGGGGGGGGGGGGGGGGGGGGGGGGGGGGGGGGGGGGGGGGGGGGGGG
>JAVJGJ010000037.1:79839213-79854399 GCA_035590215.1 Microhierax caerulescens | reverse complement strand
CACCCCCCCCCTTGAAATTGTTGGTGAAATATGTTGTGCATTGAAAACAGCAAGTATGGATTGATAAAAATTATATGTGTATGTTCCAAAATTGGGGAAATAAAAAAAAAAAACAAACCATATGTAGAACTCCTACCACTTTCAGTGTTACATTTTCACATTTTGAAAGTGAACTTGTAAAACTATTTTTAGCTTCAAAAATACAACTAGTTTTTAAAAAGTAAAATAAATATTGGAAATTAAATTTAACATCAGTCTAAAAAATGCCTAACCTTTTAAAATTCTGATGAGTATCATAAACATGATCCCTTCAGGTCAAAGTGAAGTGAGCCAAGAGGGGAAAAAAGTAATTATTGTACAACTGTAATATAGTGCAGCATATCACAACACAGAACAATAAGCTCTGTCTACTCAGATAACCTTTGCTTGCTTTCTTCTTTTGCACTGGACTCACTACTGTAGGGTTTCTGATCTGTATCACTGGAATTCATTTGTCTGGACTTTATTCAGTAATAGGCTCAGTGAATCATAAATTTTTCCTATTATGAGTAATTTTTTATATCTTTTCTGATGATCAAGGCATATATGAACAGAAGAGTTCTCAGCTCTTCATCATATTCATCTAACCCTTTCTTCTACTTTCTGACTTAGAATTTTAAAAAGAGGGAACAATAACTTTCTATATTCCCACTCATTTTAGGGTCACTGGACTCATCATATACTTTTCACATTTGCTTGTGGCAAGAATACCCAGCGTCCTGCTGTGGGTTCCAGTCATGTAATGATAGGGCTTTGCCTTCATTTTTATCTTCCCTGACCCTGGCAGCTAGCATGTATGCGCACATATTTCTGGTATTGTCTTTTCTATGGTTGTTCCAGCTTTTTCTTTTCTTTTTCATTAAACTGGAGAATAGCGTATCCATCTTGGTTTCTGTATGTGTACAAAGCTATTGCTGCTGTTTTCCTTTATTCTTTTGCTGTTTCTTCCATCATAACTGAAGTAATTTCTGATGGTTGCAGAGAGAAAAAAAGTGTTGATAGAAAATTAAGTTGTGTTTCTCTTCAATCCAATGGAAATGAGCTGACCTGGAAGAACTGCCAACTCTTTTCCTCTTTTCTTACATTCTGCCCCCCAAGCTTCCAACTCAATAACATTTCTCTTAAACATTTGCATCTAAAAGAGCTTGCGGACACCTAATGGAGGTGCCAGTGGCTTGCAGTTGTGGCCCCAGGACTTTGCATATGCAACCTTTTACATCATATGCTGACTGGTAGCCTAAATGCATGGCACTATATCTGCAGTCAGGAGCTTCCCAAAGTCTCCTTATTAAAGGCCAAAGGAAACAAAAATACATGACAAAAGTTTGGAAGACTATCTGGGGACCATGCCATGTCCAAAAATGGTCAAATGCCCAAATGTCTCCTATCTTCTCCTCCATATGAATACCTGAGCTTACAGAGGACACTTCAGCGGGTATGGGTCAAAGGACGGTGTTGACGAGGGTAATATTATGGTGAGTGGTGGGGATTAAACTCAGTTCTGTATAGTGCATGTTCTTGTGAAATCATTAATTGCCATTGAAAGCATTGAGTCAACACCTGTTGAAAACAGTGAACAGATTTCCATCACCATTAGGGGGCTGTGGTTTGGTTCTGCATTACATGTCTTAACTTGTAAATGTTGTTAGACAGAAGATTTTTTTATGGTGTGCCTTTTAAAAAAACTAGGGGGGTTAAATTCTCTTTTTATTTTTGAAACAGCCTGTAGTCTCACCTCCAAAAAGGCTTACGTGTGCTTTCATTTGGAGTCCACACATTACTAAGCACAGATTCATTTTAGTTTTATAAAACATTAAAAAGTCTTCCAGATAAAACTGGTTTTGTTTCCCACATGTACTGAGCTGCTTGGTTATTATGACAATGAACTCCAAAATCAAATACGTGCAGTGTAATTATTTTTTTTTTTGTAGTGCTAATGACATTATTCAATTCAAAGGATTTATTAAATTTTTGAAAATTCAGGAGCAAATCATGAACTGTCTAGGAAGACATGTTAAGTAGCAGATGTGACTGAAATACTGACACACATGATGCCAATTAAAACACAATACCATAGCTCATTGGGGAAAGCTGAGATGATGATGCAGCCCAAATCTAGATTTACTCAATATTACTTTCAGCAAAACTGCTTGTGAAGCCAATGGGAGATTTGTCTGTGGTAGAAATACAAAATTCATCCCAGAATGACTCACATGTTTCCAGGCTGACCACAAGCTTGTTGGAAATAAGACTTCTGACCAACGCTTTATTATTGTGATGATTTAGCACCTTTCATTTATTAGTGTTTCATCCCTAGAAAGCTACTGAGATTTTTGTCATTTGTTTTAAATGCAGAAGGCCAAAGCTCTGTTTCTGCAGCCCAGCTACTGAGCAAGCTGGTCCCAAATTGCCAAAGTGTGCAAGTTTGTGAACAAACACATTGACTTCACTGACATCATTCATCTGCCAAAAATTAAGGGGAACGATTCTTTCTTGACACAAACCTTGCCCACGCATGCACTTCCTGGCTCCCAGCAAGCACACAGCTTACTTTCTAACATGCTCTGGTGCACTCAAGTAAGCCGGGCTATTATTTTGTCCTAAATATTCACAGCTTAATGGAAAAAATGAATTTTCTCATAAGCTGAGATAAAAAAGTGTCTGCTGCCAGAGGCTAATCCATTCAGCGACACAGCAAGAGGAGGCCAGACTGCAGTGGCCCTTGCTCAAAGTCAGGCATGGACAGGAGTGGCATATAAGAACCTTCATCAACTCATATACTTAGGGATGTCCTGCGACAAGATGCTTTCATTCTTCTTCCCAAAGGTTTGTGCTATGTTTACAAGGGACAAATTGTGACTGGAAAAAGAGGACCAAAGAGGGAAATTGAAAGGGAATGCGATATCCAAAAGGGGTAGCTATTTTTTTCAAGTTATTACAACCTAAACAAATTTCTACTTGTGTGCTGAAGGCCTGATACAAAGCTCATAGAAATCCATTATAATCTTTCCACTGACTTCTGTAGCTTCGTATGAAGCCTTTCTCACTCTTTTTAAACTTATTTTCTTACCTTCAGCTATGAAATCCCATCCATTACAAGCAGCATCAACCCAAAAGTGTAATTGCCCTACTGTGGAAAATGCTGAGAAGAGATTAATTATTATCTTCATATCTCATATTTTATATAATGACTTTGTCATAACTGAAATTGTCCTTCTCTTACAATATTGTCATTTTCTCCAGGTTTTAATTGGACGTTACACTTGAAAAGGTCAATTATGGTAAGTTCAAAGAAATACATGACTCTGAAGATGAACAATTGACATTTAACCTAAGTGATGATGCTCTGCTTTTTAACTGTGAGTCTGTTTAATTTAAAGCCAATTTGGATCCATTCTTTGCTTCATTGCCCATAAAGTGAAACTCCAAAAATTTGACCCAAGAGAGTATAATTCAAGATGGAATAGATTCTTAGTAGATACATATGACTCACTCTCATAAATTCTCTAAGTACTGGAATAAATGTAATTAAATTAAGGGATTCCTTTTTTAAGAAAAATAAATAATTACTTTTGTTACTGTGTGATACTTCTAGGTAGAAAAAAAAAAAACACACAAAGCCAGTTTCCTGAAGAATATGTCCCTTTGATTTACTCAGTCTGCTTTGGCAAGTGTTTTCTTCCATAACAATCTACAGCTGTAGGTGCTGGCACTGAGCAAACTCCTTTTAGTAAAACCACAGCATGTTCTAATTGAGCCTGAGCTGGAATGACAGCATTAGAATTCTGGTTTACCCACTGACAATCTGTTTAAGGCTTTATGTCTGGGAGCAGGATCCGTGCTGGAGTCAGCTGAGCTATTTGCACAGTAAGGGAGTGTTTGAGTTGAGCAGGCACCTCAGGATCCATCAGTTATATATCTCTTTCTTTCTTATGTACCTTGCTGTAGAGTACAGTGATTCATACTTGTTCATTGTGGCTATCTGGAAAATAAGCCGGAGATGAGAGTGATGGCTTTTTGGGTTTTGGGGTTTTTTTGCTTTGTTCTTAGCGTGCGCTGGGTTTATGCAATGTACAGGTATGCATCGTGGCCACGCAGGTCTCCACAGTTATTTTTGTTCTCAGCTACCTGGGCCTACTTACCTGCCTGCTCACTGGCTACTCGTCCTACACCTGCAAACAGAAGTCTTTCAGCTTCTCCTTACCGTCTTCCTGCATCTTCCTGGAATTCCCAATGCAATGGTTCTCTTCCAGATAATAAGCATGCCACAGAAACACTTCTTCCTAAGGCACTGATATTTCCTCATTATTTTCATATTCATATTCTCTCATATATCCTCCAATTTGTCTTTGGGTCTCTCTTCTCTCAGCTACCGAGCATGCATTGACATCGCTACCTGTCTGGAACTTGTGTGAGCAGCCTCACCAGGTTGCCTCAGCTTGTCCTCTTCCCTGTTTATGGTATGATAAAGGATAGCACACACATGCCTATCAGCAGCAAACCTTGCTAGCTTTGAACACTACTAGCCTGAGCACTGCACCTGAGGTGTGTGCATCTTCCCTGTAACGAACTTGTCACCTGGAAGTTACAAACAAGGACAGGGCTGCCAGCTATGCTCTCATAGGAAAAAAGCCCACTTTTTACACAAACTGATTATTTTATCACAGTTTGACACAATATTGAACTTCTGTTCAGAGGAGTATGCAGGTTCTTCCTGTCCCACCAGACCCTTTAGTCATTCCCCTTAACAGGAAAATGATGTGAGAAAACAAAGGTAATGATACAGCTCCGTTCAGTTTGGTTCTAGGATATCATGTGGATAGCTTTTATTCATTTGTTTATTTATACATACCCATGTCCCCTAAATATATTCCAGCAGTGAGCTTCCTACATCTCATTTCAAACTTTCTTGCAATTGCAAAGATTGTGTGTCATGCAGTGTAGAAGAATGCAGATGGGTTAATTGGCATTGATACTATACAGCTGTGGGTTGGCTTCAGGGGTGGTGGGTTGGTCGATGTAGATAAGGTGCTGCTGTGGCTGGTTCTGTTAAGGGGCTGAGAGCTAGTGAAGAGGGGGCAGCTGAGGAAGAAGCAAGAGAGAGAAAAAAGGAGATGAGAAAGAAACAAGAGGAGAGAGAGCATGCCCTCAGTGAGGAGATGAGATGAGGAGAAGGCAGCAGAGGGACTGGGATGAAGACTGTGCCAGTATGAGATGGTAAAAGACCTTGTTGCAGCCTGATAGTTTTGAGAGTGCTGCGACAATGCAGAGCTGCAGCTGTCCCAGCTGTCTGTTACTGAATGACCCACAGTCTCACCTGTGGTAGATTTACTGTGTGCATGCAAGTTCAAGCTCTTCATCATAAGAAAATGATATAGCAAGTCTGACTCAGATTCAGTTGCTCCAGCTTCCAGGTGCAGAGTTTTTGTCTGGATATTCTTTAAGAAATTGCAGCTTACTCCCTTTACTCAGCTTGGTTCTTTCTTTTTTTCCCAGTGTCTAATTTTCTTCTCTATTTATCTATGTATTAATGCAGTCCAAGATCTATTCCCTACTCTTGTCTGTCTCATAGAACCGCTGCTTAACTCTACAGTGTCACAGAGCAGCTGGTAGTATTTAGCAGCCTCCTGCTCTATTAGATGAAAATTGATTTCCCTCTTCCAGGCAAGTGAAAAATCCATAATGTGCTCTATCAACTTCATTTGTGCAGCAGCACTAGCAATTGAAGCTATAGGAGAAGACACAGCTCTTCAGACATCATAAATGAGGGTATCTTCTCTGAACATCAGAGTAAGCAGACTGCAGTAAAGGAGCTCTCTAACAGTTTGCAGAAAAACCGGTAAGGACCCACCAAATGAAATTTCTTGGGTAGTGTTTGTTGTTAAATTCCCCTGATAACATTTCACCGCTGTGAAGTCCTCTATAACTAGTTATATTATGTGGCCACAAATAATAAAATCTGCAAGTACTTGCAAGCCATAACCCCCAAACTTAACTGGAGAAATACTACGCAAACAACAGTGCACAGGTGTGCTTCTATGTGAAGAAAGCAGAAGCTGTTTTCTTTTAGTAGAAGCAATTTACCTACATGCTACAGAATTAAATCATATAAAAACCAGTATGCCAAGTATTATTTCCAAGTAACTAGTCAATACAATAAGACTGAGTAGTGCCACATCTTCAGGAACTTTCACTATTATCAATTGGGGTGCTGCTCATGAGTTCAAGATGCAGATTTTCATCTCAGCTTTCATCTCTGTGTCCAAAACTTTGAAATTAATTCCTGTTAGAGATAAGAGTAACCGAAAAACTAAACTTTCCAGCATAACTGTAAAGCTTCTTTCTTTGACCTTACTTTTGCTTGCAGCAGCTCAAAACCAATTAGTAGCTGAGGAATATGTGCACCCAGATCCAATATAACATATTTTTATGTGAGGAGAGGGAATGGAGTGGAAACTTGGTTGACATAGCTCACCTTGATGGGTGCTTAACTGTACAAGGTGTTCAGACACCACAGTCTTGGGTGCAGTATAAGAACCTGCATAGAATACAATCAAGCTAAAAAGGAGTAGAGTATGTAGGCACACTAACACCAAGGGGAAACTTTTTCCAACAATATAAAGAACATATTTTCTTGGAACAATGTCCTTTGTTTTTATAGCAAGCTAGATAGAAAAAATCCAGGCAGATATACTCATGGTAAAAATAAATAAATTAAAACAGGTGTTCACATGATAACTACTGAGGACAGTCACAAGATAGCCAGACTGCAGTCACAAAACAAGCAGGAGTATAGTTTAAGTATAAGAAATTTCTTATTTTATCATAATTGCCAGTGTAATAAACAACACACACCAGGGGATAGAAAGGAATATAGGTAATTGGTAAACTGAAGTTCCAAATCATCCAATCGTCTCTTGTGCAATCTAGATATATGGTATAGCCTCAAGAGTGTTAACAGTGGTATATTTGTATGTAAAGTGCGAATATGAATATCCTTTTTCTTCATCTCACAGAAGAGTTATAAAAAATCACATAAACCGTAACTCCCAGAAACGATAATAAGAACAAAATGTTATTAAGGTACTATCACTGGTTCTACTGTGTTTTCATTTTATCTATTAATGACCCTGCTTTCTTGAAATAAGAGACAGATTGTGACATTGGGAGTCAGGCTTTCTCTTGAAGCAGGGCACAATCTGAAAGGACAGCAACCATTGTCTCATTCCAAGCGTATCTTTGACACTCAAGTTTTCTGAGGTGGCAGAGCCCATGGGGGAGCCTTGCAGAGCTGGTAGATCCTGCGAGGGAGATGCACCTCTATCATTCTGGAGCTGCACAGATGCAACTACACAAGCATGACTGGGGTGTTAAAGACCAGACAAAAACTGGAGAGGAAACTGTGGCAGGCACAAAATTTACGGTCTCCTGTTTTTAGTGCCCTCTCTATCAGCTCCACAGTTACTCTTTAAAAATGTGTGTGTTCATGACTGTATCTATACATACAGAGATGAGTATACATATGAGTTAAAGTAGGCATGGACAATTGAGTTCTGTGTGTATGGAAAGTCATGTCTATCATTCAGGAAAAAAAAGTATGTCCTTTACCATCTGAATTAGTCAAAAGATAATAATAATAACAAAGGAAAGATTAGCAGGATTTTGAAATGGGTTTAACTTCAAATTCATGCCTAAATAAATTAATTGAGCTAAACCACAATTGAGTATATCACTACTTTTATAATCTGTCTGTGAAAGTCAGAAAGAAAATCCCTACTGGACTGTTCTACAATGATTCATCTAGCCCAACGTTCTGCCCTGACAGAAGCAAGAAGAGCCTTTAATCAGCAGGGGGAAACATGAGTCTGGACAGTTTTTCAGATCCATTCACTTGTTCTTCCTGACATCCGCAGCTATTGTATTAGGCACATCGGGTGGTACATGCCTCCGTATTCCCTTTAATGTCTGTTTATAAACCTGTTCATGAGTTTGTTCAAACTCTTGCATTCTCCCATTCTTCTCTCTCTACAAACTCTTGTGCCAGCAACTTGTAGAGTTCAACAATTGCTCTATAAAGAGGTACGTTATTCATCTGTTTTAGACTGATGTCCTACTATTTTTAACAAGTACCCTAATACTGCAAGATGGGGTGAATAACAGTCCTGCAGTCACCCAGTCCATCACTTTCATCATCTTGTAAACCTCAGTCACCCTGCCTACACACCTTTTTCTCATGAAGTTTAAGATCCCAGACCGTTCAGTCTTTGTATTTGTTGGATGATTCATCCCTTGATGGTGTTTGTTGCCCTTCTCTGCTTCCAACTCTGCTACATCTGTCTTGGGATGTGGAGACTGGGACTGCATATAATATTCAAGGCATGGGTGCCAAAGTTTTTACAGAGGCAAAACAACCCTCTACCTTGTTCTCAAAGGCCTTCCTGACAACGCTTAACATTTTGTCATTTTCTGTTGACTGCTGCTGCACACACATAATCATCTCAGAGAACTCCTCAGCCTCTTTCCTAATTGTCCCAGTTTGATTTCAGCAGCAAATATTTTAGATTATTTTACTGTAGCCTAACATGGACGCTTTTCTTTTTATAGGTGAGATAAGAACTAATGTGTCCACTGGTGTGTGCCCTCTGCTCCTCCCACCTATCCCAGACCTATGCAGAGTTTTTCCCACTTTTCCTGATGTACCTAGCTGGAGGAATTAGTCCTGCGCTCTCTAATCCCCTGCTGCTAGATTGTTCTGCCTTGCAGTTCACCAGTTCCTAGTATTCCACAGAGGGGGAGAGGATTAAGCCTGTTGTCACTGTTGCATACACCTGCAGTTGGAAGCTAAAACTGACCTTCCTTTTCATTAGCTTTTTTCCCCTCTCTATTTACCCCTTGTCCCTTTAAGCACAAGCCTGGAGTAAGTAGAAAAGAAATTTTTGTCTCTTCCAGAGTAAAAGCTGTGGTATGAGTGTTTTCTTCTGCCCTCCAGCCATTTGGGTAGAAGACATGTTTGTTATGGTTTGTGTTTTACACTTATTTGACATGCGCCAAATACCATACCTCTCTGAAGTGCACTCTTTCTTTCATTTACTCTTGAGAGAATGATGCTTTCCTAATGGAAAAATTATTTCCTAATTTTTAATTAGGAAAAATTTCCTAATTAACAGTCCTCCCCACCCATTTACAGCTACCTGTATTTTTGTTTTTAATCAAAGAAAAGACATTACTTCCATACTGCAGGAAGGTAATTTGAAGCTTCTGCTGTTTGGACTTTTTTAGAGTTTGCCCCATAGCCAGTAGCAGCAACAGAACAGTAAGTTGTGTATTACAGCTCTCACCAGGTTAAGATGCTTATTCCAGCAATCCTGTTTTGAAACAACACAATATTTTGTTATTTCCAGCAGTACAATGAAAATCCATGACAATGCCTTTTTAAGGGACTAAAAGTGTATTAAAAAAAAAAAATAAAAAATCCTGCTGGGAGGTTCCTGCAGGTAGGATCTCTAAATGTCTTAGTTTTCCTGAAATCAGATGGGCAATGCCTTTCGTATTTGAAGAGAACTTGTTCAGATAACAATATTTATGCTAGTAATAAAAATAATGGAATTTGAAGACAACAGGCTTCACTTCTCCATATGCGCGCTCTCTCTCCCTCTCTGATCAGTTCTTGAAGTAGTCCCCCATGTAAATCAGATCTGCTAATAGAAAAAAGGGAGCAAAACCTCATGTTAAATAGACCTAACTCTACTAATTTATAGTATGTATCAACTCAACCTGTCTAGGTTAGATAGGAGATAATTATCCACTGCATTTCCTCGTTCACCTTCTCCCCCTTTCATTTCAATTTCTTAATTCCTCACCCTTCATTCCCCCCTGCCCCAGCATAGTTTTAATTTTATTATAAACTTTATGACTTTTAAGAAATTTATGGTTGCTACCTGAAAAAAAGTCATGGGTTTGTAGCCATATGATGAGCATATGAACAGTCAGAACAGGTACTCTTCTTATTGCATGAGCTAAAAGCCAAACTGGAGACCAGTTACAGGCATGCTGTAGGTAAATTTTGACTCTGTCCCACAAAAAATCAGTAACAACTGTAGGAATTGGCTACACTATTACAAGGATTTGCCATACTTAAATACTTTTTTAAATGGTTGTTAGGTTGATCAGGTTATTTAGATAAAATACCAGTGATTCTATGTCATTATCTGAATGTCATGCTTGTTGCTCTCTACTTTGTGCAAACTTTGCTTGATTGCAGCACAATTTCAAAATTCCTGGATTTCTATAAAGCTGCACAGTTAGGTAATATGTTTGTACTTCCCCCACCCACCCACCCACCCCCAGTGGAAATCGTATAATTTTATAATACAATCTCCACTGAAATGAGCAAAAACACACCTTGGCCTAATATCTGGGAGGTGTCGTCATGCCCCAGTTTCACAATAGAGGTGACCGATCTTTCAAATCAGTAAGAGGCTTGCCACATGTGTCAAAGTACTATGGCCTCTCTCACATTCAACAACCACACAGTTCTGTTTGCACACACAAAATGTTCTGACTCTTAGAAGAAAGGGAAAAGTGTGTTTGATTCACAAGAAATGTGCATTGCCTTGCACACCATCTTAAACATTTCTGGAGATACGAGCACATCCATGCATTGATATATAGATGTTGCATTCTAAAAGAAATACCAGGTGTGTTTATTTCTAAGTGTAATGATGTATTTTGGGAGAAAGATAGACAGACAGTCAGAATGAACAAACTGGACCCAGCAAGTGTGAGGAATTTTGAGACACCTGCCACCACTTGTCCTGTAGGGCAGAATAGATTAAATAATAAGGATCGTGATCTGGAACAACAGAGTGTAGTCCTGTATATGGTAAAATCGATCTAAGCCTATAACAAGGCACATGGCTTCACAGCTCCAAGGTTTTTTGAACTACATTTGAAAGCACCTTAAATCTGAAATCCATGACTCGAACTCATTTCTTTAAATTACATGAGCTGGTCAGAAATATCAAACACTTTCTTCTTCCTTCCTGTTTTTGAAAAGAAGTCACAGAGTTTATTTTCCTTGTAATAAAAATGTCTTCACAGATGTCTTCAGGACTCTTGTTAAAACCTGACATTTGGAAATCTTGTCCAGCAACCCAAAAGTTATTTTCAAAGTGTTTTATTCAGACAGAAACATGATATTTTTATAATGTTCAGTTCCTAATTACTAGTTAAACATCAACGCTTTGATTTTAAGACAGTTAGCCTAATGAAAATTATATAGGCCTTGGAAAATATTACTCTGAATAACTAACACCTGCTGTTTTTTTATTAAGGTTTCAGATGTGCTAACATTAATATATAAAGTAAATACGATATTTAGTGAAATCAGTACCTTTTTTAGCTATAAGCACTGTTAAGCACATTTATTGATAAAATATTGCTCCTGTGTATTAGAGCTACTTGAATTAAAACCAAAGCAAGCAGTAGATTAATAAGCACCAAGAACTTAGAATTAATACATATATATTTGTACCTCAGTTTCAAATCAACAGTTTCATCTTTATAAGATGCAGGTGACCAGCTCAAGAGAAAATCCAGTATTTTTTTATTAAACTAAGTAATCATGAACGTAGGAGTCTAATATTTAGTATGAAGTTCTAAATATGCTGGGGGGAGGGGTATTTTATTTTATTTTCCTTTTCTTCTGAGTACTCTGAACGTTCTTATTCCTGCCATATAGGAAACTGAGAGAAGCGTTAGGAGCAAGAAGTTAAACATTGTCTTTCACTCAAAACCCATCCAGATTTTCCACTTTTACAGAAGCAAAAAGGAAAAAGTGAATGTGGCATAGTATTATTTCTTTACTATCTCTTTTCCTAACATTTTCAGTGGAAGAGAGTAGGAGAATCATTTTGCTAATAGAAGAAGATTAGGACAGTTTAAAAAATGAGAGCAAGTGGGATGTTTGTCCCCGTAATTTCTTAATGAAAATAGCTTCTCAGCAGATTTTTTTGGCTGTATTAACTAGAATATCCATATTAAAATATTTTCTCGAGTGATTTTCATCACTTTTCAATTTGTATAGTGTTGCCTAGGATATGTGTCTTTATGCCAACTGAAGACCATTGCAGACATTTCTCTCTGCTGGGTCTGTAGAAAACGCAGAGCCCTGCACTGGGCTGTTCGGTGTGCAGGTGTCACAGGGCACGTGCAGCCGGGGTCTGGCTGCTGCCCTTGGCCGTCGCTCTGCCTGGGTTTACTTGGCCACTCTGATTTATGAGATACCTGAGCACTGAGTTACCTGGCCTGCAAACAGTTCTAGCATGGTCATTAAATTACCTTCTAATTTAATTTTCGGTGCATTGGTATTTCAACAAGGAATCTTACAATCCTTGAAAAAATACTACGGCTAAAATGGAGGTTTATGCACTCAGCTAGAAGCAGTGCTATGTGCAAGTAAGAATTAAACTGAGGGCTCCATATCTTCTGAAGGGAAGATGCAGTTAGTGTATGTTTTGCAATGTTGGTGGACTGTCTTTGCTGACCAGATCTCAGAAAGAACCCTCCATGATTTTCTCCAGCACGCAGTTATTTTGGCACATATCAGAAGAAAACTTTAAATGCTGAAGGCTACTAGAAATGTATTTATTCAATAATATGTAAAGTGAGTGAAAAAGTCTGCATAGAAAGTGTTCTGCTCTGTACAGCAGGTCTGCATACATTTTTCAGAGTTGCACAAGATTTTGCTGTACAATTTCCATTCAAGTCAAAGGGACTTGCACATGCCTAACTCCCAGAAAGCTCACAGAAAAATCATTCTGGGGACTGATTATACAGCAGGTCTTAACAGCACTAATAAGACCAGAGTCATTAAAATCTATACTCATTGTTTGGCATCAATTTTTCATTTACCACAAGTCCTTGGACTACCTTTCACTGCTTCTGCCAAAATAATTATCCCTGATCACAGCAAAAAGCTTCAGCATAATGTATTTCTTGTCTTCTATAATGTGAGCTTGTTAATGCTTGTCACTGCTGTGTGTAAGGCTTATATGACTTTTATACTGCTTTTTTTTTTCCAAAACCACAGCTTTTTTCTTTTTTTTTTCCTTTTCTTTTCTTTTTTTTTTTTTTTTTTCTTGCTTCTGATGGATTACCCTCATAAGTCCTCTTTCTGTGAGCACTGACAATCTGTTGTTTCCACAGGTGGGCTATGGTAAATTGAAAAATAAAGGCTCTAAGATCCTTTGAAGCTGAGGTAAAGAGCAACTCCTCTTTACGTTAGCTCTAAGCATGCATCAAAGCAACAGTAAACACCTGTTTGCAAGGTAGTCTGTTCTCTGTAGCCTTCTGTAACACCTTATTTTACGTGACAAGACACCGATAGCTGAAGACACTGAGGGGATCTTTAGGATACCAGGAGAACAACTGGCTGGAATTGCTACTTTCTTGTCTATTTCAGGAAAGGCAGGATATCTGCTGAAACTCAGGTTCCTTCCCAATTTCAGGTAGGCACCTGCCCATGGTAACTGGAAAGCTTCATTTTCCAGTGTCACCTTTTTTCAATGTGTTTGGTTCTGGATTATTTAGGGTGTTGCAACTCAGAAAAAAATATTTCCTGAGATGTTTTAGAGAAGTAAAAACCCACATGGCAGATTGGGGAGCAGCCTATTCCTATCCTTAGCAGGTAGTGCAGCCCACCTTCAGTGGTGTCCAGGAGTTTCTCGTGGATGGTTTTCTTTCTCTGTATCACCTCTCCATGAATCAAGCTTTGGCTGCTCTTTCACATATGAGTGAGGCTTGAGGTTTTGTTTGGTTTTGTTTTCATCTTGATAGCCTTGTGATTGTCTGGATATCCTATCTAATCCTTTTTTTCCTTGATAGCTTTTACTTCCCCGCTCACCCTTCTCCCCCACGTTCTTGCTCTTCAGCACTCTTTTTCTTCTCCTCTCCTCCCAATTTTTTTTCCTTCATTTTCAAGCTCACTTCTTTATTTTCCTGCCTTGTCCGCTGTACATTAATACTTCTCTTTAAATGTAAGGAAGACAAACTGATCATGTAACTGTGCTTCAGCCTGTGTGTATTTGCATATATGTAAGCATAAAAATTGTGTATTAGCAGTATCATCTAGTAAGTATGTCATGGTACTGAGGTCTTACTCTTTATGGGATGGTACGTGTAACTTACTAAGGCATGGTTTCTCCTTCAAAGATTGCCAGCAATGACTAAACAATTCTTCTGTCTTCCTCTTTCAGGCTTTCAGGGCACTTTGCACCCTAGTAGCTATAGGACCAGAGGCGTGGGGAATGCAGAGAGCATGGAAGGACTAAGCCCTCTCTTGTTCTGGCCACTGAAAAAAATGAGAGGAAATGGGACAAGTTAGTGACTGAGCAGTCTGTAGTGTTGCTGGTGTCAAAGCACTTATTTGCAGCATTGTGGGGTTCTCTGGAACATATGCTTTTCATGAAGCAGAGAGGTAGGGAAACATGATAGAGGATAAAGAAAACGTGTCTCCTTGCTCTTGTTTTTGCCACCATCAGGAAATTTCCCTGCTAGTTTCAAACATTACAGCAAAAAGGGAGTGCAGATATTAAAGGGAAAGGAGGCAGTTCATTTGTTGAAATAGAGTAGGGAAAGCAGTAAAACCTTAAAAGCTTAGTGCAAACTGGAAAAGTCTCAGTTTTAATTAAAACACTTGTTTTTTCAATGTTATTCCTATTTCATTTTCCTCTCAGTGTAAAGTTATGGCAGAGTGGGAAGGGTGGAGCTACACTGAACCTGCGAAAACTGATAACAGCTCAAAAACCTTTCATTTCTTTGCAGAAATAACTTTAACAAATGCAATGCCTTGACTCCTCCACTGCGTCATGATTGCATCTTCTGTCTGATGTGTTCTCATTTACTCTGTGTAAGACAGGTTCTTCCTCTGTGGTTCAGAATATGTAGTCCCTACTCTGAGTGATTGTACTCTGCATAGGCAATGAGTTAAATGCCTCCCATTAATTAAATAATTAAATTGATGGTACCTTTAGCAGTTCTCCTAGAAGCCAGGGAGAGAAGCACCAAAGAAAGGCAGTGATCAAGAGTAGGATGACAGGCAGTATGTGGTAGGTAAATAATTCACTGATCACAACTAATGGTGTTAAA
>JAVJGJ010000037.1:79774511-79839113 GCA_035590215.1 Microhierax caerulescens | reverse complement strand
ACTAATGGTGTTAAAACATTAGGATTTTAGATACCTTCATGTAAGTCTTGCCTCTGTCTGACACCATCAGGACCTGTAATCACAATCCTGTGTACTTAATCTGTGTACTTAAATCTGTGTACAATCTGTGTATTTAAATGGCATCACCAACAAGTTACTGGCTAATCTAATATGAAGAACCTACTTCCTAAGTGAATTTAAGCTGATTGCCACTGGTATGCTCCCATGAAGAAAGCTAGGTTCAGATTAGTCAAGTCTCTTGAAAGTCAAGTCTCTTTTTTTTTTTTTTTTTTTTGGCAAACTCTACAACTAAACAAATTATGGCACATCTCTCTCTAATACATGACGGCTAACAAAACTTATTGTCTCATTGAAAAAATATAGTTGGGGATTGATTGCTCACCAAAACATTACTGAGAATTGAGTTTAGTACTAATCCAATTCTATGAGTCTTGGAAAGCTGGTAATCTGAACTCAGAAGCCAAACAAACAGTTGCTGGGTTTGGGTTGTGTTTTACCTTGCACAAATCCCATAAAGAATGTAGAATAATTCTGCTACCACTGAAAGTCTAACTCCCAATGAGCATGAACTGTACGTACAGCATATGCAGGATATTCATTCTGGGTTCGCTTTTTTTATTTGTACACATTCGTGTAATTGTACTGATTACATTTTCTAGTAAAACACGGTTAGGTTCCTTAATCTTGATGTTGTGTAAAATTTTGTCAAAAAGTAGGAGATAATCAGGATGCGTTGTTAGCCTCTGTGATGCCTATATTCGTTCAACTGTATTTCCCTCCTTATACAAATTATGGCCTTATTTATGGATGTCTCTTCTTGCGCTTTTCTCTGTGATGTTCTCAACACATCCCATCAGTTACAAAATGCTTTGAATTTCTGTTGACTTTTCAAAGCTTGAAAGTACTTGGAATCTCACAGGATACAGGCTCTAGAGCAAAGTATAAAAAGAGATCTACCTTGTTCAGCTAACTAAAGCACAGCTGTCTGAAATCATTATACTGTCGTTCAGTAGGTACTTAGCTCTGATTTTCTCTATCGACAGTGCCACATATTTCAGATATAATGCATGCTGAACTTCGTGCCTCAAGCAGCCCAACCTGCAATTCCACAGCAGATTTTGGAATGTTATTTCTAGTCAGAGGAAAGAAGGCTGCAACAGTAAATACAGATACCAAAATGATTCACAGAACAGTATTTCTTAGAGTGAAGCTTCTTGTCTGAAGTTGAAAGTATCAAACTTCACAGGATTAACAAACTACTTTCTTAACAGTCTCTGGGATTTAAGTTTCTCGGGAGGATAAGCGATTCCAGGCAATATCCAACTTTCAAAGGAATGATGCAGCATTCTCCTGGTGGTAGATTTTTATTTTTCTTGCTGTAAGAACTGAAGAAAGAGATTTCTTTCATGCCAGAGAGTTTTTGCAAATGTTGCAAGGGACAGTCCTTTCCCCAAACAACTTAAATCCAGCCTTGACTCTGTTCCCTCTTATACTTTGATTCTTTTAGTTTACCTTAGGCAAATAAATCTAAATAATGTAATCAATATTTCTGAGGAAAAAGACTGAGCTTGTCTGAATCTTAGCGTATTGACTTCCACACCTGATTATGCTATTTAGCTGTAAATAGCCCCTTTTTTTGTGAGACAGAATGTGCAACTTTAGCTGTCTTTAAGAGACAAACTTGAAACCATCTTCCAAGTATTAATGTAATAAACATCTTTGAAAAATATTACTATAAATACAAATAATATGAAATGTATAATCATGAATATTTATGCAAGTATGTGTTCAAGAAAAGAAAAGCAGTGAGAAGAAAGTGTTTGGGGGTGGGTTGTTTTTTGGTGGGTTGTTTTGCATGTAAATAGAGCCCCAAGGATAGCAAAGTCATCTTTTAATTCTACCTGGTATCACTTAGTGCCTCTCATTGTTCAGTCTGGGGCATTTTTGACACAAAAAGGAGGTGACTGAAAGGAGGAGAAAGGCTCCTTCAAAGAGGTAAAGATGAGCCTCCTTTTTGTAAGCTTTAGATCAGGCAAGAAGCAGTGGGGGGGATGCAGGTTAGCCACTGGGCTGGGGGGGGGGTCGTCTAAGGAGTGGAGGATGAAGCACAGGGAACCATGCCCCTGCGAGGCTGCAGAGCTCCTGCCCCTCGAGTTTCTAACAGCAGTTTATGCAGAAGCCTGCCAGAAACGCAGTTGCCCTAAAATGGCCTTGCTGGCCAGCTGGGATTCCTTGAACCCAGGTTTTCTTTTTTCCCTTTCCTTTATGCTACTTTTCTTCTTGCACTGCTGATCACTACTGCAAGCTACAACCTTACCTCTGTCTTGCAGCAGAAACCAACCTGCCAAAGTTGAAGTGCAAATCAGGGATGTCACAGATTATGATTGTTCCTTTCAGTATCTGGACTTAAAAAAAGAAAAAAAAAGTGTGTATGTGAACCAAAAGAAGTGTTGATCTCTGTAAGTTTTTCCAGAAACACTTTTATAGTTTATATCATCTTTTATAGAAAAAGTCATAAACTGAAAATTTGGGAAGTATTCATTGCTTTTCCTCTGGGGGAAAAAAAAAAAAAAAGAAAAAAAAAAAGGTAAAAAGTTTACCTCCATTCCCCCAGCAGGATAGAGAATAAAAGTGACAGCAAGGCTTAAGTGTTGCTATTAGATTTGACATGAAGGAAGGACAGATCTTTCACAATGTGCAAAATTTGTGACACTTTGAAAAAGATGGAAGTTTTTTGGGGGTGTTTTTTTGATAGAAGTTTTTTTGGAAGATGGGGGGTGGGGGACAAACAAGCAAAGAATCACAAGACCATATATTCCTCAAAGAGGAAAAGATTGTCCACCTGGCAGAGAGCTGGACATGGCATGTTTTTTGGAAATATTCCAGGATATGATGTGACATGTAGTGAATGGAGTTACATCTGGCTGGTGGTCAATCACAAGTGGTGCTCCCCAGGGCTCAGTACTGGGGCCAGTCCTGTTTAATATCTTTATCAATGACCTGGACAAGAGGATTGAGTACATCCTCAGTAACTTTGCAGATGACACCAAGTTGAGCAGGAGTGTTGATCTGCTTGAGCATAGCAAGGCTCTGCAGAGGGATCTGGACAGGCTGGACTGGTGGGCTGAGGCCAGTTGTATGAGGTTCCACAAGGAGAAGTGCCAGGTCCTGCACTTGGGTCACAACAGCCCCACACAACGCTACAGGCCTGGGGCAGAGCGGCTGGAAAGCTGCCTGGGGGAAAAGGCCCTGGGGGTGCTGGCTGACAGCCGGCTGGGCATGAGCCAGCAGTGTGCCCAGGTGGGCAAGAAGGCCAGCAGCCCCCTGGCTTGTATCAGAAACAGTGTGGCCAGCAGGACAAGGGAAGGGATTGTCACCCTGTACTGGTACTGTACACCCTGTACTGTGTACTGGTGAGGCTGCACCTCAAATCCTGTGTTCAGCTTTGGGCCTCTCACTGCAAGAGGGATGGTGAGGTTCTGGAATGTGTCCAGAGAAGGGCAACAAAGCTGGTGAAGGGTGTAGAGAAAGTGTCTTATGAGGTGTGGCTGAGGGAACTGGGGTTGTTTAGCCTGGAGAGGAGGAGGCTCAGGTGGGACATTATTTCTCTCTACAACTGCCAGAAAGGAGGTTGTGGGCAGGTGAGGGCAGGTCTCTTCTCCCAGATAACAAGTGACAAGACAAGAGGAAACGGAGCCAAGTTGCACCAGAGAAGGTTTAGATTGGATATTAGGAAAAATTTTTTCACTGAAATGGTGATAAAGTATTGGAACAACCTACCCAGGGAGGTGGTGGAATCACCATCCCCAGAGGTGTTTAAAAAAACATGTAGATGTGTTGCTTAGGGACATGGTTTAGTGATGGACTTGGCAGTCCTGGGTTAGTGATTGGACTTGATGATCTCAGAGGTCTTTTCCAACCTAAAAGACTATGATTCAATGATTCTATGACATGAAGTTTTGGTTTTTGTACTTTTTTCAAGAGTTCTCCCAGTCTTCATTCCTGCTGCATCTACTCTGCCCATGCCAGTTTGTACTCCAGAAGGTTTTTCTAAGCAGTAGTTTCTCCATTTAGATGTAAAATCTCCTCCTTCCTATAGAGTTTTCCACAAAACTTGGCATCATAGACTGAGCAAGGCATATGGGGAAACCTTGCAATGTGCCTACAAAAAAGTTTCATATAGGTAAAACATGTATACTCTGTCATAAGAAGCAGCAAAACTCCACAATGTTCAAATCAGATGAAGCCCACTGATAGAAGCAATGTGTGAGAGGGAATGTGAGAGTAACACTAGGATCAGTGGTATCATATTTGGTTTAGGATCGTAGTAAAAAGGCATAAAGAAAAAAAACTAAGGGGGAAAATGAGGGGTGAGTTTAGGCAAAAAGAATAGTCAAAGGATAAATAATATGCAAGAGAAGTAGAGTTCATGTATTCATTTTCATCTGCTGTGTATTAGAAATGTGCACGCTTCAGCAACTAGATCTAAACTGGTCCTGCCTTGAGTGGTCAGGCTGGACCACATAAGCTTGAAAGATCCCTTTGAACTCAAATCATTTAATGATTATAATGAAACAACTGCAAAAGGTATTGTCTCTGTGCTAAGAACATACTGCTGCTTTTTTTTATCATAGTTACTGGCCAGTGATCAGCAAGTTTGTAACACTTGCCTAGAAACCTCATCTTTTCCTTTTCATGTTTAGATAGCATGTTTAGATGTGCTTTCGATTGCCTGAAGCCTGCCATGTCTATCGATGTCTGCAGAACCAAACCTGACCTGGTCTTGTGAATGGAACAGATCCCACCTTACAGCACCAGGACACAGGACAGGTAAGCGCAGACACTACTTCCATGTCACTAATGTGTACCACGTGTTCTTGCACGGTTGCACAAGGTTCATGCCGAGGGGAGGTTGGAGGGAATTTGTTTTGTTTCACTCTCCCAGTGAATTTGAGCAACGTGGGAGGGACATCCTAATTTCTGGAAGTATGTTAAAATCCTCATCTAAATCCTTCTAAAAGTAAATGTTATGGAACTGTAACTTGTGGACATTACGGTAGGCATGGAAAACTATTGAAATTGGCCGTGTTCATATTTCTTTTCTACAAGCAGAATACAAAAATTGTTTTAAAAAAGTTGTAAGTGCTTGTCAAGGGCACCCTGTGCTTGAAAAAGATTTCCTTTTGAACAAAGCTGGTGGCTTGGAAGAACCGAAAACAGATGGGTCACAACAACCCCTGCAGTAGGGGCTCAACTATTATCCTGAGTGGTATACTATAAATTTGCAGGTGCAATAAAATGCTGACACAAAGATCCCATTTAAAGCAGGCAGCATCTGGTCATGAGGAAAGTAGTTGGCCTTGCACTGGATTTATTTTTTCTGAAGATAATTTTTATCACTTTTTGTTTCATCTTGGAAAGGGGTTTAATGTTTCGTGAAGGAGATTATGAAAACCACTGAGGAAGTGATCAGACAAAGAAACTTCTAGAAGCTGCATTTAAAAAAATTCCCATCTCTGCTTGCCTCTTATATGTGTGAATCAGCTTTTTACCACCTCTTTTGGAGAAATGACATATTTAATATGTGCTCGATCTAAGCAACTGAGGTGTGTGTAACACAGGAAAGTGTGGAGAGAGGTTTCTTTGAAATAAAACTGCTCTACAGAACAGACAATATTTGAACATAAAGTTCCGACGTAGGTTTTGGCAGATAATAGTTTTGGGCTTTGCAGGCACAACCTACTAGTAATCAGTATTGTTAACTAATACAGTATGATGTAGGTATATGAAACTGAAAATAGGTACATTTACAGTTCAGATGCTGCTTTTGTTAAGGTATGCTAAGATGTTCCTTTATATTTTTCTTTTAAGTTGCATATATATTGTTTTAAACATTGGTAGAGGGTGAGAAACAGAAAAGTTGGTTCCCAAATAATATTTAACTTTTTAGATAAACAGTGTAAGTTTACAAGGCAATCAAATGTGCTTCTGCAGAAACGTGGAAAAAAAAATAATTAAATTCTTAATCCTTTTTAACCTCTAATGTCTCTCAAAACTAATAAATCTTGAGTTTAAACTCTAATTTTCAGCCTATTAAACTGCATTATTTCAAACTTCAGCTATACTTTTCAGGTTAAATATCTACCCTTGGCAAACAACCAGCAAATTATTGATTCAGTAAGAAAGAGATCTAGCATTCTTCATGTTTCAGTTTGATTTAGATGCCTGAAATGCACTTTCCGTGAAATCCTGGGAAACTGAGCAGACATGTTCAGTGTTCTTTGTAAGGGTGTACCTAGATTGCTGTAGAATTAGCATAGTCAGATCAATCATAGCAATCTTAATTTACATTAAACTATTTGTAAAAAGCTTATGACCAGGCATTAACTAGTCAATATTTTCCAGTGCTTTGCTTGTTGAAGTGACGGTAGCCACTGGGATCAATTTTTTTACGGAAAGATACTAACTAATAAATATATTAATGACAACATTAATTTTGTTGCTTATGTTGTCTGACTGCTTTGTTCTTGCTTTTTCTACCACTGCTTGTAAAGTAAAATTTCACAGGCTACAAAAGTTGAGACCTGAGCTGTTTTCCCTGAAAGAAAAGCTAGGAAGCTGCGGGAGATGATACTTTTCACCTTGGATAAATTCTGTTGCCTAAATTAAGTTTTCAAGCAGAAGTAGTTCAGTCACACAAATAACAATATGCTCCTGGTCACATCCTAAGTGGTTGTTAATACAGTTGTGTTCTATTGCAAAGCCTTCCCCCCCACCACCACCTTTTTTTTTTTTTTTCCAATAGAGAATACCGGATTTAAATAGTAGATGTAGCTAATCAACTTGGAATCAAATATTGCTTTTGTTTCATAGCTTATCCAGTTTCCTCAAAGAGCAAATTTTAAAGTTGAAAGTGGAAGGGTCACATTTCTTGTGAGGTCCTCGTTTCCTCCAGATCCAGACCCTTGCATCTGCCATGGGGTCAGTGACACTGTGGGCATAACACTAGCGGTTCCCAGTCTGGAGTGGTGGCAAAGTTGTGAATTAGGGACGAGGGTGGACCTCTGTTAGCTTCCCTGGGGAAGCTGTGTTTTCAGTGACAGTGTGTGTGTTGGTCCTGCTGAGTGTGCCCAGGTGAAGAAAACTAGTAATCCCCAAAATGTAATAGCTGGGAGAGCAAGAGTCTCAGTGCTGAGGAAACTCCCTGGGAAGTGGAGGGCATGGCAGATGCTTCTCCAACCGAGCTGCTTAGTGGGGTAAAAACAAACCTGAGAGGAGCTGTCTTGCTCCAGTGTGCAAGAGAAATGCTCATAAATTTTATTTATTTCTATCACCTTCTGTCTTGCTGGTTTCTCCCCACCCCCCCCCACCCCCCCCATGTATTTTTTCCCCTCACTTCATACACTTCCAATAAGACTTGGATTCTGAGCTTAAAAGCCTTTTCTTTGGAGTACTTGTAGTGAGAACATCTTAGTCAGATCCACCACAGAGTTATGACCGGCTCAGAGGCTTTGTCGTATCTACATAACACAGTATAGAGTTGTTTGTGAGCAGACATGAATACTTTGGTGTCTTTTGAACTTCAAGGGAGTATGTCTGACTTGTATGCTAATTTCTGTTCCTACTTAACAAAATCACACAGCTTTCATCAGGATCTATCAAGATTCTTCCAGTTTGGTGGCTACATTGTGAACTTATGCATCTGTGCAGATGAGGTCTAGGAATAGCACCTGTTTTCAAGACATTAAAATATCTTTTTTCCTCTTAAATCTGAAAAAGGGTCATGGGTTAAAATGCAGTGTTTTCCAACACAATGCCTGGAGTTATGAATAATATGAAGCAACAGCACTGAACATTGGAATAAAGTTTATTTGACAGCCAGCTACAAGGGAAAACACTGGCCCAAATACTGTGCTGTCAAAATCAAGGATGCTTGCATTGTGTTCATTTTTATAGCCATATTTATTTTTCCCCTCCAATCAACAATGGCACCCTGAGGGAGTTCTGCTTGAGGAAAAAGTCACACTGTTTGGGGTCTTATTATATAGAATTAACTTTAAATCGAAACAAGCCACCTGCAGCATAACTACTTTTGAAAGTTCTCTGTGTATTCATGTGGTACAGAATAAAACAGTTCATCAATTCAGCCTTGTTATTGCTCATTAAACCACTTCCCTTTATAACTGTACCTGCAGAACACTGTATTTCAAATTAACATTCAGAATTTTGAGCAGAGATCCCACAAAGCATTGCTTGGATGTTAATCTCCATGTGTCTGGAGATCAATTCTTTTTCTTGCTCTACAGGTAATCTTCCATGGAAAGCACTGAAATTGCAGAGTTTAATTATTTTTAAGCCTAATTCCTATAACTCTTCCCTCTTTACTGTAACCTCCACCTCGCTACTTTATGGTGCCATTTACAGTGTGCCAACAGGTAGTGTAGAGGAAATGTCAGTCAGCGCTGCAGTCTTTGCAACGCTGTGTCTAAACACATTCCTGCAAGCGTATCTCAAGTCATGGAGTGAACAGTAAAGAAGGGTGTTCCTGGGCAGTAGGATGGCTGCAGCTTAATCTCAGCAGATGCTCTTTCTCAGGTATCCTGGAGTGGCACCATGTATCTGCCACTGCTTCAGGGCTCTACCAAGCAGCACTGAACAGGGGATGCCAAAATCACTGCAGGCCTGACAGGCTGAGTGCTTGACCCCATTACTCTGGACATAAAGCCACTTCCCTAGTCATCTTCTCAGATGTTTGCCAGACCTAACCTGAATAAGCAAACATGCACTACCAGTGCTGTCCAGGAGATTGTTAGCAGTCACAACTACTGGCTGAATCACAAAGCAATTTAGGTTGGAGGGGACCTCTGGAAATTGTCTAGTGCTTAAGCCAGATCAGCTAAGAGCAGGTTGCCCAGAACTCTTGGGTTTCCCCAGGTTTTTGGGAAACCCAGTTGGGTTTCTGAGTATCTCCAGGAATGGAGATTCCACAACCTCTCTGCGGAACCTGTTCCAGTGTTTGACTGGTTTTACAGTAAAAAAAACCCACAACTGTTTATTAAAAAATGGAAATTCCCATATTTGTGGGTTTTTGGTGGGTTTGTTTTTTGTTGTTTGTTTTTTTTTTTGTTGCTTGGTTAGTTTTTAATCCACACCCATTGCCTCTTTTCCTGCCACTGCTCATCACCGAGAGGAGTCTGGCTCCCTCTTTTTCGCTCCCAACCAATCAGACGTTTGTACTCATTGATGAGATCACTCCAAGCTTGCTTTTCTCCAGGCTGAACAGTCCCAGCTCTCTCAGTCTTTCCCCATGCAGAAGATGCTTCTGTCCTGTAACCATCTTTGCAGCCTATTGCTGAACTTGCTCTAGCACGTTCACAACTCTCACTGAGAAGTCCAGAACTGGACCCTGCACTCTGCATGTGGCCTCACCAGTGCTGAGCAGAGAGGAGGAATCACCTCGTTTGATCTGCTAGAACTGTGTTTCCTAATGCAACCCAAGATGCTGTTGACCTTCTTTGCTGTGAGGATGAGACCAGTTTGAGGCTAATAGACGTAGTGTTGTAAATGTGGTGGAGCTGTGAGGTTCCACAAAAGTGCTAATGTATATATGCATTAATAATTAATATTTTATAGTATATAAAAATATATAATATATGATATGATGTAATAATAAATAATTAATAATTAATAAATGTAGGCAAGACAGACCAGTTTAGAATACCAGAGCAGGTGCCATGAAAAGCCCACTGGTTCCTATCTCTTCCTGCTTCTTTCCCACATATCTCTGTCTTTCAAGCCCATCAGCATAAAGTGGTGTGCACTGTCATGTTGAAAAACCTTGCTGATGAAATATTGCCACTTGTGGAATATTATAATTTCCTTGAATTGGGCAGGAAGGTGTTAAAAATCCATTTGATCTCACAGTTAGATGGGCTCTTTAGAGAATTTCAAGTCCATCCTCCTGCCTCAAAGCTATTATTCATAGCTGTGTCATTCCTGATGTGCTTTTCTAACCTTTTTGTAAAGACCTCCAGAGATGGAGACAGGGACATTTCCCCAGGCAATCTTTACTATTGGTGCTTCAAAACTTACTGCTACTGAGGTCCAGCATCTAATGAGATTCTTCTTTGACACATTGGACTCATTATTGGTCTAATACCAATACCCCTTCCTTGACACCAGACATGTATTTATTTTTTTGAAAAGCATACATTTATGTGTTATGTTCTCTTCCTTGATACATAATTTAAGGTAAATATAGACAGGGTCCTAATTAGCTTTGAAATGATGGGCCCAGAGCTCCACCAAGCTCATAATACCTACTTAGGCAGTAGCATCTCTTTTAAAATAACATGTGGTCCTTCCATCTGATAGAGATGTCAAAACACATTGCCATGTAAGGTATGTAAAAGATAAATTGCACTCAGTGAGAAAGGAAACAGAGGAAAAAGAATGCATGCAATATTTCAAATCTGAATGAAGAGCTTAAATAAAAGAAGTATGGACTCAAACATGAACTGCTGTCTTTAAGACTTGTATGTGAATTATGGGAATGAGAAATCGTAGACATGAAGTATCAGCTGAGCACCCCAAAGTGCTAGCAAGAACATGGGGGCTAGAGCCTTTGGACTACAGAAGCTGGGAGAAAGATCATGGGGTGGAAAGGAAGTTGAGAGAGAAAATTTTCTTAGCAAGCATGAAATGATAACACCTTTATCATAAGAGGGAATGGCAATAGTGGAAGATTCCACATTTTTAATTTATTTCTAAAGAAAATTATTGTGAATTAAAAGAGATGGGATTTCCTGAGCCTTGTGAGGTGGGAGTCCAAGTCAACATTCCTGTCACTCAGGTTGCCTAAATTATCTTTTAGCTTAAGATGGGACTGATCATATAATGTAGGCAAATGTGTGAAAATTTGATAGAGATGCTAAACAAAAAAAAATCTTCTTTAGCTATTTGCAAATACTGCACTTTCTCTAGGCTGTACATGAATGTATGCATACTTTTATCAGGCAGACTTCTATATTGTAACTACTCCTGAAAAGAAAGATCACCTTTCTGCAGAGTTTCCATTACTATGATGATTTTATATTTATATAAATATAAATGTGTATTTGTTCTGTAGGTTATATTATTTAGGAAAGAGCCTTGTAGATTTACACATATGTCTAATTCTACTTCCAGAGAAGTTATGCTGAAGTAAGGATTACATTTATTCCACGAGTGTTATTTTCAAAGACCAGACCAAAGTGTCAGACAGCATTATTTCAAATATTCAAGAAGTCTCCACCATATGGGAGGTTGTGTTTGTGGAAGTCTACCTCAAGAGAATCAAGGAGAAAAAAATGTGTAGATTGAACACAAGTAGAGCATAAATCTTCAAGGAAAAAAAATAAAATCCCAAATTTTGGAATTAAGACAGCCTTTAAATAATTCTAATTACAAGAGTAATTCTTTTCCTAACAGTTTTTTGTCTAGAAGCCAGTGGTTTAGGCAACATGAAGTACCTTTCTTAAAGGAAATAACACTTGTCCTAAAGCACATATAATAAAGGGGAAAATTCTAATTCTGATGAAGAGGTACAGAAAGGCACAACTAGGCAGTATGACAGTGGTTCTAGCAGGACAAACACTGTTCTTCACAAACACCAGTCCCAACCATTACTGTTGCCTCTGTTGATTTTGCACTTGACAGCAGAAGGACAGCATGTGATGAGCAAAATTGCTTCTGGGTTTTTGAAGCCTGTGTTGAAAAGCAGAGACATCACAAAGGAACTAGAACTGTTTCACATTATGCATACATGAATTCAAATAATGCAAGTAGAGCAATTACAAGACGTAATCCAGCCAGCTGAAAAGCTGTATCTTAACTATGCAGTTCTAGCTGAGGTACTCCAGCCAACAAGCATTTAGCTAGAGGCAACTGTGCCTCAAAACAGAACATTTTCCAAAATTAGTTTTGAAAAATAGGCCCTTGGGAGGTACTTTTTTAGATACTTCATGGTTTAAATAAGGCAGCTTGTAAAGGAACGTCTATTGCCCCAAGATTTTGCCTTTACTCACAAATGACAGAGCTGCCCTATTTAGGAAGCCTTTGGCATATTGTATGAGTTATACATAATTTAACCTTTTAACAGTATATTTTAAATCATCCACATAAAAATAACTGTACAGTCACAACAGAGCAATCACATTACTTCTAAGGTTATCTTTAGGCCACCTTTTTCTTTTATCCTGTTTACTGTATACACCAATCTTGATTTAAAGTCGTTACAAAACACCCCATTTGAAATCCATGGTAAGGATATTTTCACTGAATCATTAAGCCTTTCCTAGTAATTTTGGTTTTGGGATAAAGATGGAAAGGTCTGCACCTCATTTCTTATACATTTACCAGAAAGAGCTAAGGAGCGTGGAAGACAGACATAAACATAGAGAATAAACAAATAATAATTAAAATAATAATAATAATAAAAAAAAACCTTCCATGAAATGTTGACTTTGGTAAATGTTAAATGCTGAGAGTACAGACCATCCTGTACCGGTTCTCTTTCTGCAGATCATAATGTGGTTTATATGTTCTAATACTGACAGTTTGGTGGGATTTCTACTTAAAGTTGGTTCTTATATGCTACAGGATATGTTCATACTTACATTTAAACTCAGATCAGGAGCTTACTTTTGAAGCCAATTTACCAGTTGCCCCTGCTCACTGTGCTTTGCAGCTGCATGTGCTACCTTTAAAGGGTGACTAAACCAGGAGATGCACACTTAATGCACTCTGACTATTAAAACTAGTCTAATTCGACACCACACTAGAGTTACTCTAAAATGAAGTCCTTTGACCTGCATATGAAGTAGATGTCTGCACCAGCTGTTTTGTTCTGTGGAACTGCTCAAGTTGGGCTACAATGTACAGACAATACAGCTAATGTGAATATAGCCAGAGTTTGTCTAAACAATCCCTTTTGCCATGGAATATTTGTATCTCTGGGCACTTTACATTTGTATCAGCATGAAATCTCTATTACCTCTAGAAGGGATTTTCTTAATAGGAAGACAAAGAAATTGTTCTCCGTGAAAGAAGGACTAACGGCACAGAGAATAGGATTTTGCTCTTAAAGAAGCTTTAAACACAAAGTAAAAGAATACCAGTCTGTGCTGGGCATGAAGGTGGGAGCTGAAAGTATTCTGAATGATGTTTACTGAAGATGCAAAAAATAGTACTGTGTTTACTTCTCAAAATTCAAATAAACTCTCAAAGGGAAGAGGTTTAAGAAATAAGAGATCAGACACAGCCAGTCTCTTGTTGGTGGGTTCTATACCTTTGTTTTTTCACACACTTCACACTCTGATTTCATTTGGTATACAAACCCTGTAAACTTTTCCATGCTTCTGCCCTGCATACCAGTGGATAGAAAAACCTGAGGTTCCCTAGAAAAAAAGTCGACTAATCAGTAAAAACATTTGGAATTCTTTATATGAAGTAGTGTTTTACCTCAAGAGAGAAAGTGGATTAGGCATAAATTTGCAGGTCAGTCTCTGCCTTAGTCATGATATAATCACTTATGCATTTTGATACATCTGAGTTAACCTAACGTATGCATATGATACATCTGAGTTAACCTAACTTCATATGTTAAGTTTGCTTTTCTAGATCAAATATTAAAATTGATCAGTTAATGCCTTTCAGCACCTTGAAAAAATACATGGGACCTACTTGTCTTGCTTCCCCAAAGATCCTGCTGCAGGTTCACTGTAATTGTGCTCTGCACTGACTAAGCTGCTTTGGCTGCTCCAGCTGGCAGTGCGTAGGGGTCAGCAACTGCTCCTCTCATTTAATGCCCTGGTCTCGATGTTTACTGAAGCAGTAATGACCAGCTTTAGAGAAATCTTCATTACTGAAGGGAAATTCCCCAGCCCTCCCCAGCAAGTCATGATAAAACGCTGTCAGAAGGAAACTGCAGTACCTAGCAGAATGAAGTCAGGAGTTTTGGATACAGAAGAAAACTGCAAAACAGGTGGCTTTCAGGGTAAAATATGTTACAATTAAAGAAATAATGGAAATTAATCATATAGCAGTAGCTATAACCCATAATGGACATGTAAGAGGTGTTTATACTTTTAGTTAACACAAGAGGTAGAAAAACATTGAAAAGCAGTATTTTCTCAGAGCCACCTGGGTATGGTCCATTTCAGTACTGTGGATTATGTGATAAAGCTTATCTGCACACCTGCAGAGGAGCAGACAAGCAATGGCAGGAGGGGAAGCCCATATCATCCCATGCTGGGCTACTCCCAGGCACATCACAGGGGCCATCAGCCCAGCAAAGGCCCATCTTGCAGAAGCCCAGATGAGCACAGGGATGAACAACAGCAGGGGAAACCCAAATGAAGGACTCCTGAGGAACGACCACCTTGATCAAGCACCTCCAGTTCTGTCCCAGCAGAGATATCAGCTCCAGCCTACAAGTGTGAAACCAGCCCCTTGAGTCATGAGGAGCAGTTTTTCAGTCACTTTTTTGACTAACGGAGTTGCTGCCTGTATATATATGTGTGTATATATATATATATATATATATATATAAAAATATATGTGTGTATATATATGTAAATATACACAGATACACACAGACACACATATCTAGTGAGACTTCCACCCTGCCTAGCCACAGAGGCAAGCACAATAAGGCCATTGGTGTTGTCTATGTCCACATGTGGGTCCTTCAGATTTCTCTCTGTGATCTGTGTGGACAGCCATGTCTACATGTATATATATATATGTAGTGTACACGTGTGCTTTTGTGTGTGTGCCTCCTGGGAACACGTCTTCAGTATTGATAATGGTAGACTCGGGGACATGGAGCAGCAGCAGCCTTACGAATCTTGGGCTGTTGGATCCATCATGATATATTTACCTCTAACAAATACCTTTTATTCTTTCTGATGATAGCAGTACAGAACTTAGATCATAAATACAATTAGACTGTATGCTAAGGCATTATTCATGCAAAATATTGATTACAAATTAAAACCTGATATCTTTGTTTAATATTAGATAATTTCTTATCTTACAACAAATAATAATAATAATTAAAAAGAAAACAAAATACTTCAGTTGTTAACCATCATGAGGGGAGGCAAGGAAACAGACAGGAGGTATACCTCTCTAACTAGAATTGCAGCATCAAAGCTGCTCCAACTTTGGACAACAAGATTTCTCTGAAAAAAACTAACAACAAAGTATGTTGTTGAGGGGTCATTCCTGAAAATATACAACATGCTCAACTTACACCTTAGTGAAAGATCTAGAAAAAATCAGGCTGATTCCAAAGCTTAGGCAGGAGTGACAAGCCATAGAAGATAGCTGAAGGATGTGACATTTATCCTGACATACTGTTCTACAGCAAGTTTTGGTTCCAGTTACACTGTGGAATGAAACTTGAATGTTTTCATCAATGAGATCTGTAATGCTTTTCTGTATGCAAATGGTCATGGGGATATGGAATATGGGGAGGTATATAAAGTAACTCCCAGCCCTACTTCCACTAAATATGTTAAAACTCCCTTAAGTAGATCAGATTATAACAGGTAGCCTTTGAACGTAATTCTTTTTTTAAACTGCCTGATACCAATTCTATTACATAACCTATACACTATAGTGGTAAAATCAATCACCTTTCTGTCATAAACAATGAGAGAACTTATAAGGAAATACCACATTAATATAATTAAATTTCACTTTTTTTTTTTTTTTTTTTTTTTTTTTTAAGTCTTCCTCTTAGCAGATGAGATCAAATAGGGACAGATGGCAGCATGAGTGGATTCAGAAAACAGTCATTCCTATCTGGAAACTTACTTTAGCTTAAACTTTACTGATAAAGTCACTTCCCAGGCTTCACTGATTTTATTTGTAATCATCAAAGAACATCCTTTGCACATACAGAAATTGAGGATAGCTTTGTAGTAAAGGTTGAAAAACTGTCTTCTCAGGCCAGGAGTCTAAGTTGCTTCTGAACTCCTCAGTGTGGACTCATTGCTTACAGAAGTTTGTAATAAAAAAGATCTTTAAGTGTTTGTACTGTTTGAAATCTAACAACAAAATGGAAGCTTTGGCCATGGTGTTTTATTAGTGCTGCAAGGTACAGCTCCCTCTCTTCAAGCTGGCAATTACTTTTAAAAAAACATTATGCGTATTAAGAGATTTTTAGTTTTGTAAAAAGTGCAAGCAGGGGAAAACGAGCCCTGAGGATGTTATAGTGACTGACATATATAATGACTGGACATGCTGATATACAAAAGTTACCTCATAATAGTGACCTTGTATTTACATGGGAAGGTGTAATGGTAACAGGTGTAAACTGTATACTAACACTGTTTCAAAATCAGGGTTTTGAGAAGAATGTATTAGTTTAAGCTGTAACGAAAATGTAACTATGATAGATTTTACTTAAGTCAAATGAGTAATGTAGTTGGAGTAAAAGATAATGGTAATTAAATACAAGCACATTTATATATTACCAAATACAGTTAATAAAATGCATTGAAAAAGAACTGGTAAAGGAGGAAGATATGTTCAAGGGTAATTCTCTCAAATTACTTCTCCCAGGCTGGTGTTCCCCAGGTCTGCTCACTGTGTTCTACCAAACCGAAGCAGTAGATAGTCTGGGAAAGTGGAAATGGATAAAACCCACTAGTTGCTTTGATGTTCTGTGCTTTTGTCCTGTGCAAGTACTAGAAGAATGTTAAGCCACAGTTTGGCTCGACAGTTTTCTCCTAGTTATGTCTAATGAAACTCATGTGTTACATGGCGCTAGAAAGAAAAAGGTAATCATATGACTATAAAAATTAAATATGTAAAATACAAGGGAAATTAATATCATGGTAAAGCAGTCTGGAGGTGGAAGACAGAAGAGATTCTGCTAGTAGATCTCACATGGATTGAGCAAGCATCTTCGCATTACGTACCACTGCTCATCCATAGTTTACCTGTTTTCCATGTATGGTTTCAAATTCTTGCTATGCATTATGTGTTTGTCTCCCAGTTCGTAACAGAAGTTACATGATAAGGGAGTGTATAGTTGATTCATACCTACCATGACCTGGATTTGGACGGAAGAGGGAGTTTTTATTAACTTGGAGTTTAAGGAGCAAAGAGAGAAGGAATAGAATCATGGAATCATTTTGGTTGGAAAGGACTCTTAAGATCATTGAGTTGAACTGTCAACCTACCACTGCCAAGTCCACCACTAAACCACATCCTTATGCACCACATCTGCACGTTTTTTAAATACCTCCAGGGATGGTGACTCAACCACTTCCCAGATGGTACTTCTGAAACTTGGAAAGGCAGGAAAAAGGGATCAGAACTGAAGATTTTTCTTACAGTTGCTCTTCATTACCTCATAGAACAAAGTATTTTAGGGTTCATGTTGTACCAGGTCTCAACATCACAATTTGCAGTGAGATCAGAACCACTCTATTGTTTCATGAAGGATATCTACCTTATGTTGCCCAAAAGGCACAGGTCAAAACATGGAAAACAGAATGTAATCTCCTGCTGGATCTTAGAAACACTTTTCCTCTCTTCATTGCTATAGAAAGCTACAAATTAGCAAGATGACACCAAGAGTATTGAGTGGGGAGAGGAGCTGCAGGCCACCAGGCCTGTTCCCACATGACACCTTTGGGTTTCACTGAGAGCAGGGAAGGAAAGCCACAGTTCACTGTCTCTTGTCACAGTTCTGCTTCTCAACCACTATCTGCAGCAGCCTTCTTTTGTGTACAGTGTACTGTGAAAGCAAAATATAAACAAAATATAGCTATTAAAACACTTATTTCTAATCTTTCAAGGACTGCTAACCCCTAGCTTTTAGGCAGTTTAAGCTAGCACTACTGGCTGAACAGAAAATTAAGCATTAGATGTGAGTGCTTCAAAAGAACAGTTACATTTCAAACTAAGTTCTGGAGTAATATATTAATTCTACAAAGAAATCTGGAGAATCATTACTGGACAAACAGCACAGTTAGGAGAACAGCCTGCACGAGATTTTAATGCAACATGTAAGAAGCCATAAAATTCCTGCCTAAATGTAGTCAGTGAGAGACCAGAATAGATTTTTTTCTACCAACAGATACTGTAATTTTTGACCATCTTGTTTTGCAGTGTTTCTTGCTTGTTCTTACAAAAGTGTGGGGAAATAGTAATTAGACTTAGCTAAGGGAACAGGCTGAAGTAGCTCCAGTTGAAGATCTTTTTTCAAGCAGAATAGCAAGTTACAATATGTCTGACTAGAAAGCAATGACATTATATTGTGTAATATTGTGTAATAATAATTGTCTATGTCATCATCCATTTATGAACTTCTATAAATACTTAAATTGGACAACTTGTGCCTATCTTACAATATTTTGGTCAGCTGAGGACTGTGGACAAATCTCATTAACTTTCCAGGTGTAGTCATGAATCTTGCACATTGTAAGAAATTCTCATTGTTCTGTCATCTCCTGTATCATTTTCTGCTCTGACAGCTATTCCTAGAAGCATGGCCTCCAGAAATAACACCGTATCAACATGACTGGTTTGTTGTTTATTCTTTAATCTTTATAATTCTAAATATGTGCATTAGTACTGCTTACATATGTCCTCATATTCCTAGCAACGTTTTGTGTTGAAAAGGTATGTGTATGAATTACTTTACCTTGTGGCCAGAATCTGTCTTATGGGTGAGATGTCTTTGATGTCTTTAGAGTTAGACCCAGTCTTCTTTTTTTTTTTTTTCCCATAGTAATCAGAAAGGATGCATATTATCATAATGCCTTCAAAAGCCCAACTAGACTCCCTTGTGTTAAATCCATTTGACTATTGCTTAGGTCATGCACAGTTATATAAATCCATATTTGATTCCATGGTGGTTATTATCTCACTTTACTACATTAAACTATGATTTGCTAACCTTGTTCAGACCCAGCTTAGGAACCTGAGAAGTTTTTAATGGATATGCATTATTAAAAACATAATAAAAGTCTGTATCTTCTTGTTTAAAAGTGCTTAATTGCACTACTATTTTAAAGGAGTGAATTTTTCAGTAACAATCTTGCCAGTTCATGCATTACCTCTGTGTACTATAGGCAAAGTCATTGCATTTTTTACTGTGTGTAAATGAAAGCTCCACACTCTCTTTTTATCTGTGTTTTCTCCAAATACTTTAATCTGCAAAGATCCTTTCGGATCTGCAAAAGCTCATGCACCTGTCACATGAAATTATTTTTGTCTTTTTTTTTTTTTAATAACATGAATCCCCCTGGCACATGCATTGCAAAAATTAATGCAAGAAGGGTTATTCTGTTTTCATTCAACAATTTCCATTTCTACCTCCAAGTGTGATAAAGTACTTTGAAATCAAACTTCCGTTCCTTTTTTATTTTTTCTCCACCAAATGCTTTCATATTACTAAGCTGATATATTTGTACTTTGGGACAGCAAAAGACTTGCTAATCCTGTGGATGCTTTATTTCTTTGGAGCTGAAAGGTCTTTAAATGCCTTCTGCAAAATATAGTATCTTGTTTATTTGATTTAAATTTATGTAAGTAAAATAGTTGTTAATGATGTGATTTAATAATGAACAAGCACTAAATGAATTGCTTCAATTTGCATAAGCCCCTAAAAGCTTTTGGACACTTGTTCCCATTTAAATTCTATGATTATGGAATGGGAGGCTCTTACAAGAAAAGATGTTGGCACATCCTTGAAGCCATTCCTCTTTAAGCTAAAATGCTTCCAGCAAAAAACAGTCTCTAATGAGCATTTCTGTTACTGAAACAAGACTCTCTAACATTCTGTTTTTCCTGAGTGGTGCAGGGTTACCACCTTCATGGGAATTAGGACCTAAATTCCCAGCACAAAATGAGAAAGACAGAATTGTGAAGGGGAAGAATCCTAAAGAAATTTACAAAAATTTGCTAAATATTCTTTAAAATGCCTGAAGTGGTAGGTAGGAATTTCCTACCATGATCGCTGAACAAGATAAAAGCTATTAGCCCAGACCTTTTTTCTTTACTCTTAGCCAAATCTGATTTTGCCTATTGTTTTCTAAATGCATATATAATATATAAACGAATGGGGAAATTGGTGAGGAAGGGCTTATTTCTTTAAGGTGTCACAGCCATGAAAAAAATTCTTTATGTTTTCAGTTTATGAGACTACAGGATGTTTTCTGTGTAATCAAGTTCTGTTGGTTTGTCTTTGTCCTTCGCTATGTTCATCTGTCGTTATGGGCATATATCTTTGAACATTTCTTGAATCTTCTTCGAAATCTCTGTGCTGTTACCTTTATGTTGGTGATATGTTATATCAATTCCTATGCCCTTCCTCAGTTTCAGCACTAAGCACTCTAAGCACTGATCAGGGGTTATGTAGTTCCTGTTTAAAGAGGACATCCTCAAAGATTTCCTTTTCCAATTAAATAAAAATGGAGTATATTGGGTGTGCTTGAAGGAAGGAAGAAAAAAACAAACAAGTAAGCCATAGCAGAGGACTGGGAGGTTCTGTCAAACCAGAAACTGTTCCTTGTTACTCTAGCCCATGCAGGAGATAACACCATCTCACACACCAAAGATGTTAAGACTTGCTTCAGCTGTTGCAATCTTTGTGTTGTATACAGCCACTGAAAGCCCAGTTTACCCAGTTACCCAGGCATTCCCTGCACATAAGAGCAATGGCAAAAGAAGCAACATACCGGTGTGACATCTGTTTGCAGGATAAGGTTATTTTATCCTGTGTGAGGTGCTTTACTATGGAGCTAGGGGACTTTTTTTAATGGTACAACATTTTCTGATAGAAAATGAACTGGAAAATTCCCATGCAACTTTGTTGAGGGTCAAGTTGTCTTTAGCAAAGAAATTTAGCAAGGGTCCCAAGAAAAAGCAAAGAGAAACCTTAAGCAGGGAAAGATGTCAACCATCCCTTCACATAAATGATGGGATTTATGTGGTTTCTTTTTTGCATATCACTAGGACAGTGATGTGGTTACTTGATTGATAAATTCTAATGTAATACAAAAGCTAGTAATACCAAATACTGTAATACATAAAGACATATAACTCCCCAAATCCCCCAAAACTAGATGATCAGGCATTTTTTCCTTGCTATAAAGACTTCATCTACTCATGCAGCTTATACACATTTTATTTAATGAATCTTCCATGTTTGGGAAGTGACATTTTCCTCACTTGTTTGCTTGGAAGTGACTGTGTCGAGTTACTAAATGCAGCAAAAATGTCATGTTTGCCTGAATAGCCTAAGTATAAATAATTCATGTTATTTCATCTTTATTTTACTGAACTTCCTACTAGACTTGCTACTTCTAGGAGTTTAGGCTTTAAAAAAGTTCAGATCAGGAGCTGCTGTGTTTAATTGCTCTTTGATGGCCTCTGCTGTCCAGGTGTGGGAATAGGTGAATTAGAAGTGATGTTAGTGATGAACCAGCACAGGGATTTATGGTGTGTACATGTCTTATTCACCCTCTGCCTACTGCAGAGTAGAGGCAACATTCAGTAAACCAGCAGCAGTAACACCATAATCACGGAGGGCAAACTCTAAGTTAATTCCACCAACTTGTCAGGCTAGGCTGGATCAGACCCAGATGTGGATGCAGGGTTTATGAAAACCAAATGAACCTACTGATATCCAAAGTTTTAATTCTCCCTGTAAACCAATTGCTGTCTCACTTTCCAACAGCAACAAAAGTTATAAAGAGGATTATAGCCATTCTCAGCAGCATTAGCTGTTGCATAGATTTTTATTTGACAATATACTGACACAGTTTATTTGTATGTAATATCTGTGAGCACCCAGAAATGCACTGAAGCGCTACTCATACACTTAGTGTAGCTCCTGGGCCGAGGTCCTTTCCTTTCTGGCTTGCTACTCATAACATCTTGCTTAACTTCATGCAAAGTGTGTGGCTCTTGTCTGGCCTTTACGTGCTCGCCAAGCTCTTTCCTTCAGTTTGGAAACAAAAGAGGTGATAGAAGAACTCTGATAAAGTTTCTAATATCTCAACTTTAATTAACCTGTAATGACTTAGCAGGTTCTACTCTAGGGATGAGAGAAAAACAGACTTCAGTTCTAGGTCTTTAAAACACACATATATAAAGTGAGTGCATTCACAAAGCCTTTAATGTTAAGCTAGGAGTGAAACTATTTTTTTGCAAGTTTAGCAATTGCCTGCATCTTTTTTAGCTCAGCTAAGAGACTCTTAATGAGTGGATTCATCAGACACTACAAAGATATTTTCTGTTCACTGAAGCGCTCCACTGAAATTGTTTATAGTCCAATTCCTTTGCCTGTAAAGGGAATATTATTTTACATTAAAATATGAGCTGCTTTTTTTTTTTTTTTTTTTTTTTTTTTTTTTGTGATTGGAGGACCCAGAACATTTGCTTTAATAAATATATTTCAATTAATAATTAACAGTTATTGTGTATGGGAACAGAACTTAATGTAAAAAAAAAAAGAGAGAGAGAGGAAAAAAAGGAAAGATAAGCAAAGAGCAAAACAAACCTTGTTATCATGCATCCTCTGTCCTTGATTGACTTTTGATTGACTCAGTTGTTAACGAGCCCTCTGTTCTTGAGGCTGTTCTTGCAGGCTTTGCTCACATTGATATTGTCATCTGTTCACTCAAGGAACAGCAATGCACCTAGTGTTACTTGTGCCTTTGCTACCAGGAGAAACATCTCATTTGTGGAAGGACTTACTTTTCAAACTTTCACTCAATAAGAACTGAATTTTTCAAGTTTAATAATTGTGTTGGTTTAGCAGTTTAAGTGTTTTAAGAACAGTGGTTTAAAAGAAGTTTATTTTCTAGAAATCGTTGAAAATGTGACCTCTGGAAATTAGGGATTGTTTTCAAGGGCATAAATGGGTTAACAAAATTATGGCAAATGGAATTGCTGCTTACTTGATTTGTAGTATATAAAAATAAAAAATTAAAAAAAATCCTCACAATATTTTGGCCAACAGCCTGTGTCACATGCATAACACAGAGGAAAGAAATGTCCTAGTGAGGGAGCCGTGCTTTTTTGTTTGTATGTGTTTATCCAGAGTAATCCCCGCAAATTGCAACAGATTACAAACTAATGCTGCTAGAAGTGTGTTTAATTCTGTCATTGTTTTCTAACTCGGTGATGTGTGGAAAAGCATTGGACTGTTAGGAGAGAGTCAAATCATCTGCAGAGCTGTTAGTTTTATTTTGTTATGATTAAGCTTCCTAGGTTTCTTATTCCTATTAAAAATGTTTACAAAAAGCTGTTGAAGATAGTATAAAGCTGCAGATTTTGAAAGAAAGTGATTTTCGTGTGATTTGGGTATGACAAAGTCTAAGTCCGTTTTCACCCTCCGATATACTAAAAACGTTAATTTTGCCAGCTCTTCTTAACCCTTCTCTCCCCCCGAGTCTGAAAGTCATTGTTTCCACATTATGAATAATTTCTCCCCTGACTAGTCATATATATTTTCAGCTCATTCAAGCTGCTTTATGAGATTAATAAATGCATTGTTCATTTTATATTCTCTGCAAATGGAGCTAGCCATGATGCCTGTTAGCTTGAACTCCTCAAAGGGAACTTCTTTCATGTTCCAGGTTAATTAAGAGATCTAGTAGACTTGACAAGTTTCACTCATTTGGCAGGAGAAGCTTTTATTTTACATTAATTTGAAGTTGTTTCTTACACATCTTCTTACTATTCTGTGTCCCTGAGACATTTTTCCATACTCCTATTTCTTTGAAATCTTTCATTCTAACTGTCACTGCTTGACAGCCCTGGATCCTTTGCTCTGTCTCCTCCACAAGCACGAGTAACTGTCCCCGATGAGAAGGAAGCCTAGTTTTACTTGCATTACTTAAAAACCAAAAACCATGGACTGATCATCTGAAGTTAAGATATATTTCATTTGTGGAAGTTATCGTACAATAAAAGATTTTTAGCAGCAGAGACTCTTAAATTTAGCTACCTTGTTATAAATGAGCAGTATTTTTATTGAAACCAGTGTTATTTCTGATTTAACTCTGATGGAGCTCTGATATAACTCTGCTGGAGCATAGCCTTTTTGTCTGAACAGGCCACTGATAAAGCACAATATAACAATGAATCAAGTCCCTTTTAAATATATTTAGATAAAATCTCTATGGAATCAATGTATCTGCCTATTGTTCTCTAACTTGCTGTTTTGGGTGGAGGGATCCTGGTCCTGTATGAACCATAACAAAATCTGTATGGGTAATGTATAGTGAGACTAGCTGTGATTGCCTGTTTATCAACCATACTGTGTCACCATAGGCTTCACATAATTCCAAGCTGCCCTTGTCGGAATTACACAGAAATATTCCAAAAGGTTTTGGGAATAGCTGTGAGAGAATACTCACTTATACGTCCTCCTTGTTTCACTATGGTGGATATTCCTGTCATCACTGAAGGGATGGGAACATCAAGCATATTTCTGTAATACACTTGCAAGGCCATCAATAAACTGGTTATTATAAATAGCTTTGCTTGCTGACTCATGACACTGCAGAAGCTGTAGGGCCCTTAAGCCCATGGCCTTCAAGAGAATCACTCTGAATGAAGGGCCGGTAAGAAAATAATGCTGATCCATCTCATTTGCCTAAAGGTTGCTATATTCAATAACGCTGATCCATCTTGTTTGCTTAACAGTTGCTATATTGTCACTGAAAAACATGAATTGGCTGTGGATCGCGCTGCATTTGGTTTAAATATATCTGTCCTACCCTGCCTCTGCGCTCATGGCTCAGCACTGCGATGGCAGTCCTCATGTGGGGAGGCTGAAGCAGAAAGAACATACGTACGGACATACATACTGCTTCTTAAAACTCGGGTATATTTAACACAATCGAGACTCCACAATGAGCTTGAAGATACCTTTCTTCTTGATTGATGGCTTAATTTAGATAAGATCAATTTTATGACCAGCTGGGGGACTGTTTGATTTACCTAGTCTCTGTGACAAAGTATTCCTTTTGCTTTGCACACTCCTGTGGTTCTGCAACACTCATTCCCCAAAAGTCCACATTTTGGAAAATGTTAGCGTGCTGGGAACATGACAGGCTTGCCATAGATTATTTCTTATGTCAATATATTCTTAACATTCTAGATTTTTTTTTTCTTTTTAATTTTTTTAAATCAACAGACAGCTAATACATTTTTTGGGGCTGTTTTGTCATCTTTTGTTAACAATTGCTGAGGTATCTCTGTAGCCAAGTTAGCATTATGAATTGTAACATTTTTTCAGAAATATGTTTCGAGCAATTTCCATTGTAAAGATAAGTTAATACAGTAATGGATGAGTTTAATTCAGAATTACTGAAAGAGATGTCCAGAACAGTATCTACGTTCATTTCTCACAGTGTTACCTTCCCTAATGAGTTAGTAAGATCTACATTTACACCATTAACTAGTTTTCCACACTCAATACATATGATCATATAATGCAGTTCTTGAATCCTGGATGTAGAACTTTCACATTTGACTCCTTCATAAACCACTATTGATTTGCTTCATAAAGCATTTCTTCACAGACCATGTGAAAGCAGTCTAGTTTTGTCTACGTTATGAGCTGAGGGAGACCCTGAAAACAGGTTTTGTGATTTTTCAAGGCCCACCACATGTATATGTTCTGTACAACTGTTCACCCACCATCTTATCTACTCAAACCAGACTAATTTATATTTTTGTTATTGAGAAATAAGGCCCAATTTTAAATAAGAAAATTAATAGAGGGAAGATTTTTTTTTTTTTTTGTTAAGCTCTGTTTGAATTTTAAGCTGTATTGAAATTTTAAAAAATATTATTGCAGTGGTGCTCTTAACATTTCTAAAAGTTCAGCTTCAATCAGTTTTAAATTGCCATGCTAAACCACTAGGATGCTTTAAACTACATGACCAGATTTAAAAGGTTAATTAAAGTTAAAACTCCCTTATCTATCTGTCCATTTCCTTTCATTACTTATATAACCATATAGCTCATAATATCTCATATTCCCTCAAAAAATGTTTATCAGGTTTTGCTGCTGAATGTTCTTTACCAAAAGATCTGTAACAATAAATACACTGGAGGGGCATCAAGTTAGCTTTCATATGGTCTCTCATATCAAAAAGAGAAGAAAATTAAAACCCTTCAAAATACTATTTGGAGGAGTACTAAATGTAGAGGGAGGTCACCAAAGAGCATCCAAGTTGCACATAAAGGTTAGCAAAAGTAGATATGTAACTTGTCAGGTAAACTTTCAGTCTTTACGACTTAAGAAAATCCTGAATCAATGAAAAGGAGAGCTGTCTTTTATGTGTACCTTGAACACACAGCGTGGTGGGCAAGAGCAGGGAAAGGTCTGAGCAGCCCTTAAGGTACTGACAATAATATTTAGTCTTGGGTACAGAAACATCTTATCATGCAGAGCTCTTCAGGTATCCCATGCTTCAAGAGATGTGCTTGTGCTCCAGTGAAAGGAAGGTTATCAAAATATAGTGTATCCTTCCTCTAGATTTTTTTTTTTAATAAAAGAGGTTTCCAGGTTTGGAATGGAAATGGAAGAGGGAAGAATGTAAATCTGAGAAAAAAAGATGCACGCAAACTCCTTCCACATGCCCCAGAAGGAGCAGTGACAGCAGACAACTTGCAAGCTGTACAGCCATTAAATGAAAAGTTCTTTAATGAGGCCAGGATTTTATGTTATATGAGTGAGAGTTTCCCCAGTACTTTGAATGTGAACAGGATTTGAGTCATTTCCTCACTAAATGGCAATGATGAAAATTAAGTGAATAGGTCTCATAATCTCCTTTTTGCTGGTATCTGAATATCTAATTGATTCAGATTCTGAATACGTAATTGTAAGCTTCTGGAATATAGCAGGATGTATGAATCTGCTAAAGTCAATGTGACCAGTGTCTTCTGAACCCTTAAGGCCAGATGTGCTCTATAGTTGTTACTGATCATGTTTCTCAGTTTGCAGTGCTGGACTAATTGTGTGTCATGTGTGAATTCAGATACAAGCAAATGTGGGAGGGTTGGAAAGGACAATTTATGGCTAACTTCAGGAAATACATTTCTTCTTTAAATGTTCTTACATGAATCTTTTTGTGCTTCAGCTGGCTATTGTTTCAAGTTCTGACCTTTGTTGCATTGGTATAGGTCAGTCAAAATAAATTAGCTAGGACTACTGTCAGATGTATGTTGTGTCTTTTACTGTATTGTAACATATCCCATGCAGCCCACACAATTCTGTTTATGGTGGCAGGAATAGTTCCATATTTAAGCAATATGGTTCAAGAGCACATTCCTGGTCAGGATTCCCTCTCCACTGAGATTAATGGTGTCTATTCGTGTTGCATTTTAGAAGGGAACTGTAGGTACTCAGCATTTTTTTTTTTTTTGAATGGGCTTTTTTTCAGGCACCTAAATATTAAAATAAGCATGTAACTAGAGTTACTGTGTCTTGCAATTTTGGGTCTTGGGACATTGCTGTTGCTATTGTAACAGATGGTTCCTCCCTGAAGACCTAAAATTATGAGGTATTGAGCAGCACTGACTGAATACTTTATAGAGTTAGAGGTTTAAATTAAAGCATGCAAAAAAAAGCTGCCTATGTATGGTACCACAGTTTAGAAGAAATCATCTCAGCGAAAGGATATGAAACAACAGTAGATAAATTTTGTTTACCAAGAAACACAGCCACATGTGGAAAACCCAATAATGATGAATTCTGGTCTGTTTTAGCCTCAAGGAAAAAATATTTTTCATAAGGGTTATTATGTTCCCATGTTCCCCACCATGCACACAGAAACCAATATAATATTTTCCTGCTGTCTGTTTTTCTCACTTACAGTATCTGGTAAGCATTTTCCCACTCTAGTGATTGCAGAGTGATGATGCCACATGAAGTTATAACTCTGTAAATGTGAATGCTGAGTACCATGTATATGAATTTCATCTAACAACTTTTTCTCTGAGTAAGAATGGGTTTATTTTCCTTTGGTTTTCTATTTGTTCACAAAAAAAACCCCAAAAATTGCCATAATTTTTTTACTTAGATTATTATTTCTCAGCCTAGACAGATTAGTGTACTCCATCCTTCACAAAAAATCCAAACAGAACATAACCTAATCCATGATATAAATTTTAGATCAGTGCTGCTGGAGAACTCAGCCTCTCATTTACATAAACATATTTTTTTAATATTGCTGTACACGAGATGAAAAGATTTTGATCTGACAGTATCAAAGAAGCCTTAGATTTCCAGCAAAGCCCTGGAGGCTCATAACAAAAGACACTGCTTTTTTTTTTTTTTTTTTCCCTTTTTCCCCTCTCCTGAAAGAGGAATATTCTTCATACTAATTATATTTTAAAATGTCCAATAGTTCAACAGCTTCTAGTACGCAGAGACAGGAAATAGGCAGGACTGGAGCAGCTTTAAAGGGCTAGATTGTACCTTCTAAGTGTCTTGTGAAAAACTTCAGTTGTCCTCAATTTATACTCAATAGGAAAAAAAAAAAAAGTCAGTGATGTACTGGATATTCTGTCTGGTCTTAAGAGTCTTTGGGAGACTTTGTAGCAGTGAATTTAGAGTCATTAAACTTCATTCTGTTCTCTTAAAGAGGGAAGAAACTGCCCTAAGTAGATTCTGACCTAAGGCAGCCTCACCAAGGCTAAGGGTACTTAGACATGGTGAGGAACCTAATGAAAAGAAATACATTATAGATCACAAAGTGATTATTTTTTCCCAAAAATCTACCTAGTCTGGGTGTCCATTCAACTCCAAAGACTCTGTCTTTGAGACAAGAAACTAGGAATTTACAATTGAAACTAGGGGACTAGTATTTTTGTCCCTATCTTGGAAAAAAGAGGAAACTGGTAATGGTTCTGAGGGTCTGACTGCAAGACTTAATTTGTCAGAAAGACTGACAGTGCTTACAATGAAGAAGGATCATAGCATGGAAATGAAAGTACCAAAATAATGGCTCCCTACCACACCCAAGGTGAAGACAAAGAGTACACATGCCAAGGGTGGTCCAGGAGCCATGTACTCAGTGTTCTGGCCCTGTCTGGTCACTGTGGACTGATAAATGTCAAAAACCCAAACTGTATAATATCTGTGTAGGGATTACAGCTGTTCAAAAAATTATGCCAAAAAAAAAAAAAAAAAAAAAGGATGCTTATTTGGCATATTCCTTCAGAAGGAAGAAAAATCTCAGAATTCAACAGCTCTGTTCCTGCATTTAAAAAAAAATAATAATTTGTTGCTCTCTGACCAGCGAAGTACCAGCCTCTTTAATATGTTTCTTTGTTGCTTGTTTCTCTTTTTTAAACATAAGCATAAATAGAGATGAAGAAGATTTCATTTCATTAAAAATGAGCACTTTCCCTCCAGCTTTCAGACCTTAGATCGTGATACCAAAACTACCAGCAATGCATTCCTATTCCACTAGAAAACAGTTGCTAACAAAGGCCCATATCCTATCGGGCAAACTTCTGGTGTTTTTCAAACACTACTGAGTTTAGTAGTGAACAATATACAGACAGCATTACATATAAAGGCAGCGGAGAGAAAAAAAAAAGACCTTTTCCATCAGTATGATTTTCAAAAATCTGTAAAGACTAGTTAAAAAACTGGGATAGGTGGCAGATTCACCTGTGTGCCTTCCATTGGGTTCTAGTGATGAGGCAGCAGAGAGGACTACGCTCAGGACTCTAGAGTCCTCCACCCAAAGACACTAAGACTGAGTTGAGACTGATGACTAGCAGCTGTTAGAACATGATGTTATGCTATATTAACCATGGTTTCTGAACAGTGCAGGGAATCTTCGTTTAGCTACTGTATATTTATTTGGCATTCCTCTTTTTCAAAATGATGTGAGAAAGAAACCAAACTTTGATTAAAACAATTAATGTCTTACTGAATTCTTGTTGGACACTCCCTGAAAGAGGATTGGTTTATATATGCAAGTTCCAAATACTTGCTCTGTAGGAGTTTAGTTTCATGTAATTTGACATACAGTCACTTCTGTGTTTGTTTTGGGTTGGGTTTTTTCCCTGCTTGTATTTATTTTGAGTATTATAGAACTTCCTTATGAAATTTATCTGTCAACTAAATTCTTACAACTCTTGGATGTTGTGTATCGATATACAGACTTAAAACAAAGTGCTTGGAGACCAAGGTTTAGAGTGCAAAATTAGTATTTTCATTACATACAATATTAATGCTCCAACTTTGTCACTATTTGCTAACAGAAAAATCAGGGTGTTTTGTTTTTTGTTTTTTGGGTTTTTTTATTCTGGAAGCCAGTGCACTATTTCTAGGTATGTCACTATATTCATTGCACTTTTAAGTTATTGTGCAAATATAATCCTTCATTTATTGGGTCCCTTTAATGTGAATACCTTTCACCATGTGCAGAGGTTCTGTGTTAATACTATAGTAGTACTACACGCAGTTTGTAAAATACAGCAATATTCACGGGCTAAATACACAGAGCAGGTAGCTAGGAATAACTAGACTAAACACAAGTATGCCCAGCATCTCCAGTACAATCATCTGATGAGTCTCTGCTGCCCAGACAATCATTATTCAGCTGGGAAGTGTCAGATTCTCCTTGGTCCTTGGAATAGGCTGGATCTTGATCTTTTTGAGTTCTCATGTTTTAACTCATTGCTTCTTTTCAGCATTTCACACCTTTTCATATCAGTATTTTTCTCTGAGTCCCCAAGTTGCTACTAGCATCTCAACAGTTTAACTTCTACTTTTGTTTTTATTTTCCTTAGCTGAGCCAAGGCCACATAACTGCACCACACAAAACCAGGCCACATAAACCCCTGTGCCACAGATTGCAAAGAGTGCAAGCACAGTTCTGGAAAAATTACGATTTAAGACTGAGAAGGGAGGTATTGCATACACTTCTGAGATAATCTTAAAGACAATTATATCAATGGTGAAGATTTCCGTTTACCTATATACTTTGGCTTTTACTTCATGTAATAAAGTCTGGAGACAATCTATGGATGCTTAAGTGCAGCACATACATAGAACAGAGGAAATATGTCATCATTAAGGTCTCCAGGATGGACTATTTGTTTATCTGAGAGGTTATAATTTCCTTCAACTTGGTGGGTTTGGGGTTTTTTTTGTAAACCTAGTGGCTGCCCAATTCTGAAAAAAAAGAATAAAAATCTTTAATATTCTTGACAAGTGGTATCTGAAGAATCAAAAATATATTTGACAAATGAACACAATGTTATTGTCTGATTATTACTGTGCAATTATTTTATACCTATGTATAGAATTGTATGTCTGGAATTGGTTGAATAAACATTTTTCTGGAAGATGATTTAAGGTAGGTATTCTGAAGACATACCTCCTTAAAGCTTAAACTCAGTTACTCACAAACCAGTTTGAGTTGCCCTTAAAAGCTATTTAAGAATATTTCTGAAGTATTTTTCCAGAATATAAAGCTAGGCAGCAGTTATTGTTGCTAGATTATTCTGAGTGTTTAGATTATACAACACTGTTTGGTTTGGGCACCCATAAGTACCTTTGCATGGCCTGAAATATTAGATTGAGATCTAGCTTTCTGCTAAAATCTGAGAACATGCATCTTTTGCATCATCCATGAATAACCCTACTCTCCCCGGTTCATATTAAAAATATTTACAAAATAATTATGTTGGGATCTGAGGATGTTGAACACTATCTACATTCAGCAATCAAAGGCCCATAAGTAACTAAATTCTGTTTACCTGGAATTTCTGACTCTAATTCTCTTTTATCACTGAATTCAGAATGCCCCAGAATCTGTAGCAATACTTTTTGCCTTTCATTGAAATTTCTATGTTAAATAGCCTCCCCTCTCTTATTTTACATGTCCTGCTTGAAATAAAATGTTCTTTCACTGTCCTCAGGAAAAGGAAAGAGGTAACCCTTGTGACTATGTGCTAAAGAAGAATCGGAAAGCATTTCATTCACAGCTTGCAAATGTAAAGACCAATTTTTTTTTAATTCTCTGATCTTTGTTTTGCCATATTGCCAGCATAATTCTTGAATAACATCAGAAAGACAAAGTAGGTAGAACTGGTCTCATCTTTTCTGTTAGCATTTGATGTTCTCATTTATGTTTGTGACAGTAACAGAATCTCCACTGAACTGTTGAAATATACTTTGCACACCATTTTGTGGAGAGAAAATACAAATATGATACTGATTTGGCAAGAGTTTTAACATTAGACCAAATAATTTTGCGGTGTAAATTAATACATAATAAGCTTACTATTATTGCTTCAGGAAGGGGCATGACATGTTTTCATTATATGTGTAAGTTCAGATTATCCATGTTTTCCCCAGCTGCTCTTGGATGGGCCCTGAAGCAAACACCTTCCTGTGCCTCCTTGAATGGACATGATACACTTAGGGCAGTCTGCTGAGAATGTCTCTGTAATTTCTCTTGCATTTATCACTAGAAGTTTCTAGGATGTAAAGCTATTTGGTAAAGTCTTGTGTGATTGACATTTACATTTGTCCTTAAAATTGCATGCGTTACTATTTCTTTCTGAGGGAAGGCTTGAATGTCATTATGAGAAGCTGCTTATACCACATGCAGGAAAGGGTGGTGACTTTTTTTAGTAAACAGAGAAAGGGCTCATCTGCTGGGAAAAGATAGAATAGAAAATATTGCATGTCAAATTCAGTTCATTGCTCTGTGATTTTAACAGTGACACATCCTAGGGACCTTGGGATCAATAATATTCATAATCTGATTTCCCAGAATATTTTTTTTTCATATGCACACATCGCTAAATCAGTTGTAATTTACAATTCAGCACTTTTGCATAATGCCAGAGAACCTGAGCAATAATTAAGTAAACTTCCTTTCTCCTAATTTTTGACCTTGAGAATTGATATGAGAGAATCTGGAATGGTGGATCTCTGTGGCGAGTTCCTGTTCAGCAGCAAAAGAACAAACTGATCTCTGATCTAAGGCTGTTAATCTCTCTGTATAAAGATATTAACATTATTTGATCTGAACAACACCAGTGCGGGACCGAATCTTGTTCTGGGGACATCACAAAATCTGAATGATGATGCAGAAAAAAATTCTGAGGGGAATGCAAGTTGTTTAAAATACCCACAGAACTAAATCTGAGCGTTTTTCTCTGCCAAGAATACCTGCATTATTTTAGCATTAAAAGTCATTATTTTCTTCTTCAGGGTAATAGCTGCATTTCAGACAGGAGTGAGATGGTAATTTTGATCTGCCTAGGTGTAAGCAGTATAATAATACAAAATCACATTTGTAGGTAGGCTAAAGTGAACCTTGGATGTGTGTAGACAATCTAACCTCTACTTTGACTTGATATTATTATTTAGACAACAATGTCATCCAAAGCTCTTTCCATATTTCTGAGACACTGAGACTTTTCCAGTCTTTTAGAGATTTGTTTTTCACCCCTTATCAGGTATCCTATCTTGGAAATCTATCTGGCGCTCAAGGCCTGGGTAGACTGCTTGTTTAGAGCTAACTTGACTTTTCAGAGGAGCAGCATTTTTTCCAAGATGATGAACTAGTGCTTTGTGAAGATTGTTGCTACCACAGCTAAAGCTGCTCTAAGCACAAAAGCCAGCTGCTCTGGTACATTACATGGAATCCACTTAATGTCTCTTTCTAACACAGCTGATTTTGTCTTGTTTTCATCTGTCTGAGAGCCTGTTCCTAAATCTCTTGTTTTTCAGAAAAACTTTCTAAGATTTCTAAAATTCAGAAATGACATTAAAAAAAAAACAAACAAAAAAACCCAACCAAACCCACACACATGAAAATCACAACAACTGAGATCTAAAATGTACTTTCTTTTTCTTTTTCTTTTTTTTTTTTTTTTTAAATGTTGGTCTTAAAACTTTCAGGTACTAATTAAAACAGAACAAATAAAGTCATGGATAGCAGATGCTAAGGGACAAATGCTCCTTGGCTTGATAAAGTAGAATTCTTTTTTGTTTTAAATAGTGGAATGCCAAATATACGATTGCTGCCCTGTCAAAATACCACAAGGAGGGAAAGCACAGTTCATTCAGTAATGTCTTGAGGTATTGCAAAGACACTCAGCAATGTCCTCAGGCACAAAATACAAGTTGCTTTAACAAGCATTAGATTCACTATTGTTTAACGTCCTGCCCTCAAGAAAATGAGTCGCTGTAGCATGCAATTGTTATCTTAGTCTGACTTCAAGTTGCAGAAAAGGGTATTTTGTATGACTGTCAGAAATTTAACACTCAGACATTCAAGAGAAAAATACATGTTCTCTTACTAGGATTTTAATTTGAAAATTAAGACCAAGCCAGTAGAACAAGACTGAGGCTCAGCTTTCCAAAGCAATGACCCTTTTTGAAGGACAAATACTGTTTCTATATAGAATATCTTTCTACATGGTTCCTAATCATAGACCTGTGAAATCTTGAATGCTTTCACCAGTCATTTCTTTTGAGGTAGCATGTGCATTCAGTCTATCTGCTCTTCCCCTCCAAAGAAGCATAAATCAGAGAATAGTCCCCATTATTAATCAGTTTTGTTTTGTTGCTTCTGACAACATGAGGAATAACCCAGAGTCCATTAAATTACAAGACCTAGGGTTTAGATATACTTTTTCCCACTGCTCTTTTTCATTTGGTACATTGATTTCACCTCCTTGAGGTTGAGGTATTTTTGTGGGGATTTTTTTCTCCTTTTTTTTTTCTCCTCTGTGACAATGTTATATAAAATTATTTTTCTCCAGATAATTAAGCTTAAGAAATAATCCAGGAAGACTCTCGCTGTCATGGAATCAAGGTTGGTAGAGTATATCTTATTTTTTTTAAATTATTATTAAAAGATTAATAAGGAGTAAGGAAACAATAAATGAGCCTTCAGAAAATAGTTTTCACTGATGGAGCATACCTACAAAAGCAGGTTCTGTATAATCTTATTTCAACAACTGATTAGTGACTGATTAATTTAGAAAAAGTTGTCAAAGCTTTTGGGTGATGCAGTCAGTTGCCAACCGTTTTCCTCAGCTGTTTTCTAGAGGAACAACATTAATAAATCTGATCTTACTCCGTCTCAGTCAGTGGAATTAATAGGAGGTTATTCTAGGCTCACAGGTGGCTAAAGCCACAGGAAAATTGTTTCTTATCATCTCTCAGCTGAGAATAGAGCTTTAGAACATATCTTTGGTCATTGGTCAAACTGAGCCTCAGGTTATTTGGACATTTGGTTCACAGATTTTCTCAACGCTATTTATTCAAGAAGTCTGTAACCTGTTCACAAGCTCAGCTGGCAGAGGATGAGCCTTGGAGTGAGCTCTGGCATATATATTTTTCTCTTTTCAGCGGTACACAGGTTTGTGAAATGCATGCCAAATAGTTCTGTTTTCTATCCCCGTGTCTGGTGCTTCAAGGACCTGGCAGCTGGAATGCGTATGTGTAAAGGAAGTTGCTTTGGATCACCATCAGGTATGTACCTGATTTCTGCTGGACGCTGAAAAATCACACAAAAGATCTATAGCACGGAAGTGCAATAAGAAACCAATGTTTAGCATAAATTTTCAGAGAGGAGTAAATCAAACCATTTTGTCAAGAACATAGTGTCAATGTAGCTGACAGTGATAGTCAAAGGAACAGCGGACTGGCTAGGCAGGGAGTCTGCATCATTATCATCGCATCTATGACCTCTGAAAAAGACAGAGTTGAACAATGTTCTCAGAAGTGGAAAGCTCCTAGCAACTCCCATTGCATTTGGTAAAAACTAGCAGAAACAAGAATTGCTCTGAAGAAGGTAGCTCAGTCAGAGCACCAGAGCTGCAGTTTATATTATAAACTGATTATCTTAGTCATATAATCTTGCTTACCTGGTATGCATTTTCCCAATGTTTCTACCAGTTTCAAGTCTTAAGAATATACCACACACTTCCATGCCCAAAAGCAGAAGCTTACCAGCCAAGTCTTTCAGCTGAGGCATTCGACAGTAGCTAGATGTCCTAAAAGAGGCTTAGTCATCACAGTAGTGCAACATCTAAGAGTGTTTACTGATTCTATGAAATCCATGCATCTACACCTGCATTAATTCCTCTCAGAAGAGGAATCTCTTTGTAATAGGCTAAGGATCAGAAAAAACTTTGCATGTAAACCAAAGCTGGCTTCTTTACTAGAAATATTTCTTTGATTATGCTGCATTAATTATATAATATGTAACAAATAGGCATAAATTAATTTATCAGTAGTTTTGAAATTCAACTGCACTAGTCTCATCTGACTCTTCTGGAAACAGGCCTTGCTGAGTTAGGACACATACGCAGTCAGCCCCTCTTGTCAGTACTGGCAGTGCAATAGTTTAAGACTGTAAGGTTTTTCATAAACACTTTTAAAGTTGGACTGAGCTTCAGGGTATGCAGGTCAGACATCTTTGGAGATGTTTTCAAGTATGATGAGATGAGCCCTGTGAAAATTAAGGACCATGTAATCTGAGAGAGGCAGTAGGTGAAGAACTTGGAGTTTGTGCAGATCTGGAACAAGACAGACATCAAGTTTGAGATTCTTCCAGAAGGTTTGAGACAAACAGGTACTCTGGAGAAACAGCAGAAAGGCTGGACAAATCATTTTTTTTTTTAATAGGAGGGAAGAGCAACCCTCCCTCCAAGTGGTTGTTTCCAGCCCTTTACCCAAATGTTAAAAAAAGGCCAAAAGAAACCAACAGCAAAATCAGTGGTGTCATTCGTGGGCTAGGCGCTTATTCACTTACACTTTATCTGTATAGCTGCATACGTTATCTTGGAGAGGAACATACCTGCTCTGTTTTTCCCTTGTTTAAACTGAGTTACTTGAGACATTTTAGGTAATTTCCTAAGACAATTTTCAGTCAACTTATTTGCACTTTACACATGGAAAATATTACACAGCACTTTCTTCTTCCCTAGACATCAGACACACTCCAGATTAAAGTTAGTATTTCTGTAGGCAAAAACCCACACATGCAACATAACAGGTTATGGTGGAGTTGTGGTTCAGTATCCGCGTCTGGCTGGATCCCTGGAGTATCCGAACTGCCTTTTGAAAGGAACAGGCTCATCAGTTCTGGAAGCAAAGGATGAAAGTAATTGCCTATTTAACAGCACAGAGAATACCCTCCACTCAGTGCTACATCCTGAGAGCTGTCCTTTGGGGAAATTAGATAGCTATTTCATTCAGAACTAAAAAGTCCCACCAGCAAGAATGAAAAGTCTTACCTTTACAAAAAACTGAAAAGTGAGAAAATTAATGAGAAAGTCTTCTACCTGACTCATTAATTTCCTTTCTAGAATAATACAAAGTATTCATCATGACACACAAAATATATTTGATTCTGCTTGGGAAAAGACTGTGTATTAGATCCCCTTGCCAAAGCATGGGTAGCGGGGGCTGTAGGAATGCAGTAGCCCCACTGCAGGGCACAGCTGAGCCCTGCCACCACAGGCAGGCACCTCAAGGAAAATATTTCAAAAAAAGGGCAGAAAATTCTGCACAGGCAGAGGATGAGGGAACAAAAAGTGTGAGAAACAGCAGAGGGAACACCAAGGTCAGAGGACAAGAAGGAGGAGGTGCTCCATGCTGGAGAAGATATTCACTCTGCAGCCCATGCAGGACCCCAAGCTGCAGCAGGTGGACATGCCCTGAAGGAAGCTGCAGCCCATGAAAAGCCCACACTGGAGCAGAGGAAAAGAGTGAGGAGGAAGGAGCAGCAGAGAGGAACTGTCACATACTGACTGCAATCCCAATTCCCCATTGCCTCTGTGATGTTGGGGAGGGGAGGGGGAGGGAGAGAAGTCAGGAATGACGGAATGAAGTTGAGTCTGGGAAGAAAGAAAGTGGATGAAGTGTCTTGTCTCTGTGTTTCTCACCATCTACATATATTTTAATTGGCAATTAATTAAGTTAATTTTCCCTAAGTCAAGTCTGTTTTGCTCATGATAGTAACCAGTTAAGCAATCTTCGTGTCTTTATCTTCATTCATAAGCCTTTTCATGTTATTTTCTCCCCCTGCCCCGTCTGGGGAAGGTGAGCGGGTAAGAGGCTGGTTTATAAGATCCAGCTTCTAGCCAAGAACAACCCGCCACAAGAGTGTTGACAGATGTTCCTGCAAACATTTTTCAGGAAGATAAAGTTTATGTCTTCTAGGAACATTGGTAATATGAGCAGATTTCTTGCACTTGCTGTACAAAACACAGTGGATAAGTTTTCTGTGATCTTTTACCACCTGGAATCATCCTACTTAACTTTAACCACTTAATCGAGGCATCTAAGTTAGAAGTTTAGTCACCCTAGTAAATGAAAAGGAACAGGTGCCTTCAGAGGATGATTCAAATCTTTAATTGGACAAAATTTCATTCTGGAGGTGTTGGGCTTTCACCACTGATTATAAATGAAGCCACAGACAAGTGCATTCTTAACAAGGTGTTTCAGTTAAGTGCTTTAGTTAAGCAGGATGAACCAGGGTGTCTGTGCCTGAGGACTTACAGCACTTGATCTTTCTTCTACAAAAGGAGAACCTGGTAATTTTATAATCTGCTTTTAATGTATAGTTCACACTAGTCATGCAGTTTATTCTAGCCTTTCATACGCAATTGAAATGACCCTTTGTCCTTAGGATATGAGACTATTTTAACAATTGATATTTTTGGACTGATGGTTTGAAAGTAGATGTACATCTTATTGTAGCAGTTCTTTTCTACACATGCTGTACTTCCCAAGTAATATTTCTTGCAGAGGAAAGCATTACCAAGATGAGCTAAACATCAGTAAAAATGGACAGAAGATTAGGGAAGAATTAAATGTAGATGTGCAATTTTAAATCTAAATGACAGTTGAGCACTGAGCAAATATTATGTAGTAGCTAAAAATCATGCCTCTCCAATTTAACTTTTGAGTAAAATATTAATTTTGTTTGTTTTCATGCCAACTCTGGCAATCATCACATAACACAAATCCAAACCTGGAAGCTGATGGCAGACAGATTAATTTTTTGTTAAAGTGATGTTAGCCAAACTACAGGTTTAACTATTTATGAGTTAAATAATGTCTCCTTTCAACAGTTTCCCTTCTCCCCTCCTAGACCAGTTATTGTTCAGATGATGCTCTCCTTCTTGGGTGTACAGCAAACACAATCAATTCCTGTTAAATGAAACTTTTCTTTTGGGTGATTTTGGTGACTTGGTAATAAGAAGCAGCTCTGATCAAGCTTAGTCATGCATGTTAGAGTTACTTCATAAATACAGTAATTGTCACGACTGATAAGAGGAACCTGGGCAGCTGTAATCCAATGCATTTGTAATGATGTTGTTATAATTTTGGATTGTTGGTGGTTTGGTTTTTTCCCAGCTGTGCTCTTCATAACCATTTTTAGCTTCCTGTCCATCTGCCTGCCATTGTAAACTTGTTTAGTCACCCTAGTTGTTTAGTCCTTGTTGTATTTCTGATATTTTTTATTTATCTCTGTTCCTGTATTTCATTCAGTTCCTCAGTTTTTGCCTCCTAGAGGGTGTTGCTGCATTTTCTTTAACAACAGTACTTGTTTTAAATTATCTTCTTATTGCAGAGTGCCAGGTTGCTTTTCCTGCTTAAATCTCCACATATAATCAATTATTGTAGCAAATTTCCTTGTGGTTTTTGTTTGGGTTTTTTTGTTTGTTTGTTTTTAAATGATGAAAACTATATATAAATGGGTTAGCAGAATCAGCCCATTCCTTTGCACCAGCTTGGATTCTCTCCAATGCCTGCTCTCTGTGGCCTTGCTTCTAATTGATCTGGTTTGTTTTCAGATTTTCTCTAGCCAAAACATTGCAACAGGAGATTTGCAGTGGATATGCAGAAGTTGGACTTTGTACAAGCAGTGCAGAATCCTCCTCCCACCAGGGAGCCATCTTTGTGCTTGCATACCAAGTGAAGAAAATGATGAGCTCAAAAGGAATTTGTAGTTATTGCTGAAGATAAATGTCTCAATATGAGACATATGTGCTAAGTAAGATACATACAGCTGTGTCAGAAGTTATCAGGTACTGTGGCAATAGCTAACTATGTTGATTGTAAGATTTACTTACATTTTGGCAACTGGAAAAAAAATGGTGCTTGTGAGCAATCTTATTTTAATATATTTAATGTGAGGGATAAGCTGGTAACTATTATTACATTTTGTTTTATAGTCTTACCAGCCACTCACTTTGGACTGTTGGCTTTTAAAAATTCTTGCTGTTCTGCTACCTGGGTTTAGCTTTAATAGACATAAAGGGGCAAATGGAAGTATGTTTATGAAGACAGACAAAATTACCTATTAGAAACATGAAAATGTATATATTTGGTTTGTAAAACTTCAGTTCTCTGGTTTGAGTAGCATAATCTTTTTAACAACATTAAAGAATACAAAATATGGATGCTTCTTTTCTTATTGTCTTTTACAGTATTAAGATTTTTACACAATGCTGTAAGACTTTTGGTATTTTTACTGACTTGAGCTCTCTTGACTCTGATTCCAGCAGTGATTAGCTGATATGTTGCAAAAAGGCCGTGGCTATATATTAAAGACAGGAGCCACAACTTGAAAAGAACCACTTAATTCAGTTTTTGTCCCAGTTGTGTACTCTAATAAGGTAATTTGCAATATGTATAATATTAAAATGAGTCAAATCAGCCCTCTGAATCTGTCAAACCATGTGTTGTTGAGAGCTGGTTATGCCTTCAAAATTAGGTGCTAATCAGTTTTTCAGCAAATGTGCAAATGTCTGCGGAATTCTGAGGCCATTGAACAGACTCTCGATAATGAAACAGCAACTCAAACAACTTCTACACAAGTTGAATACTCATTTTCATTGAATATTTAAGATATAAATACTTACCCAATGGCATAAGGTATGAATACATACCCTAAAAAGTATCAGGGAAGTGGTAAGGTGTGTTCTGATGAAGGAGGATGTGACCAGTCCCTGTTTTGCCAGGGCAGTCCAGTGACCACCAGCTGCTCACTGACCACACACACTGACCTGCCAGAGGGCCTCTTAGCCCTGTATTATAGGTGCTTAGACAACCTTGTGTAATGTCATTTTGGAGTCCCCTTGTTTGACTTGAAATTGTAATTCTGCTGAAGTCCCAACAGTCCTAAAGCTCACTAGTTGATAAAAAAGTCCAGACCATTAAATGCTTTAACCATGCCATGCCAAGGCATTTTTGTACAGATTTCCTTTTGTTCCACAGGTACAAGAAGATACTGACAATAATGCAGTGTGATCAGACACATTTTATAAATGTTGCAGGTTGTTTGGAAAATGTCAGGGGGTTTTACCCCATGATTTTTCTGTTGTAGCTGTCTTGCACCACGCAACATCATTATATTTTCACGCTAAAGCCCACCTCTCAATGAGGCTAATAAGTCACACATACTCTTACTGCTGGCTGAAAGCCTTTTCCTTCACCATGTAGTTGGCTTATGCTGTCTAGACCTAAAAATTGCTTCTTTGACACCCTTAAAAGAAGAAGCAAAACAGAAACAAGCGAATTACAGCAGGAACAAGTTGTACCAGCACTAAAGCTTTATTGTAATACAATGAAATTCTATCACCAGGCAAGGAAAAACACAGAACTGATATGAAAATCAGTTTAAAACTTGTATATCATCACTGCCCTTCCCCAAGTGATTACAACATGAAAAGAAGCATAAGAATAAATTTGCATTGTTTTTTGTGTTCTTGGAATAGAAATTGGTTACATGAATGGCTTCTTGAGGAACTAATAATTGGCTTGGGGGGGCTTAAGAAGTAAAATTATTCTGGTACAGCTGCTGTCTCACTTTTAGATAAGATAAGGATTAAGAATACAAATTGCCTAATAAAAAGCAAAATCTTTTCTGTTAAACTTACTTTACTCCCTCTTGTCACAAGGGAAGCTAAAAATGCTTAGGTTCCTATAAAGGAAAAAATTCCTAACCATCTTAAAACACATTTCTATTCTCAGAAAATAGCATGCAGTTTTCAACTTCTTGTTGCATGGCACTAAGTATGGTCATGTGTTACCATTCCTGCTGGATGAGACCAAAGGCCTACCTGTTTCAGTACATTCCCTTTAACAATGATGAAAAGCAGATGTCTGGGGAGAAGTTTAATGTTTGGGCCTTCCCCAGTGTAACATATTTCTAGCTTCTATGATGCATCAATATGAGGACCTCTGATTCAGAGAACACTGCTGGATCGTTGCCGGATCATTGTGTTTAAAAGCAACAACAACATTAATTTCTCCAGTATCCCTCTTTGAACCCTTTTTTATGTTTTCCCTCTAAAACATTCCGTGGCACTGAGTTCCAAATTACAAGCTGTATGAAAATATGTCCCTTTGCTATCAAACACATGACTTAAGCTTGGTAAGAGGGTCATTGTGCACTTCCAACTTCTCATATCATGACTGATAGTGAGTTATGGTATCAGATGCAATCCCCAAGCTAACTGTGATTTTACAGGCCTGTATCATATTGCTTCTCAGTTTATTTATTTCTAGAAGGAGGAATCCAAATGTTTAGTTTCTCCTCATATCACATTATTTGCTACGGGGATCGTAAGTTGTCTCCTTCTTTGTTTTTGCATTCTATTGGATAGCTGCAGCAGCTGTCTGAAGTCTGTAACCACCTCCACAGCTGAACAGAAACTGCCAAAAAGAAAGCCCATTCAGATTGGAGATTTACTTAGTTTTATATTTACTTAAATAAAATAATGGTAAGAAGCAGCTATCAGCAATATTGCCTCATCTTGAAGCACTAAAAAGTATAAATATTTTAATAGAGAATCTTGTTTTTCAACCTAGTTCAATACCCTAAAAATTATTTTCTATAGAATTGACAATGGGACAACTTCGTTGTTATGCTTTTGAGAGCTGGCTACGTGCTGAAAGATATTTGCTGTGAATATTCAGTAGTAGTTTTGAACAAATTGACCTCAGTTTCAGTTAGCCTCCTGTTACTTCTCAGGTAGTAATTTATCACAGATATGTTAGCAAATGTCTTCGTTTCCTATTCTGTTTATTAAAATAGCCTGTGTCTAAGACGTAGCTGTAAAGTTTTGGAATTAAAATTTTTAATTCACAATGGGAAATATCATGGAATAATTTTTATTTACTGAAGTATGGGAAGATTTATGTAGGTAGATTAATATAATAATTTAACAACTTCATGTCCTTGCAGGAATAAAGGAAGAAAACTTTCAGTAGTGATCTCTCTAACCTGCTGACTTAAAGGTGACACTGGACTTTTATCTTGATGTTAGTGTTCCAACACCATTTGTCCTCATAAATGTATGAAATCAGACTTCTTATTCAACAAAGAGATTGCTACCAACTATGTACTTAGCACGTTATCGCTCTTCTTCTAAAATGGAATTGTGGCATTTCATTGGAAGTATTGAAAATGTAAGAGATGTGCATTAGTTTACACTTGCTTTTGCACGTCAGCCACAACAAATGTAAAATGGTATGAAATGCTTTCATTTAATGGTCACAGAGGAGATAAATGTGAACAGAAAGTGTTCAGAAAGCTTTAGCATCCAAATCTGAAGTCATAGAGACAGAAGGGAGCTTGTAGAATGTCCTTTTGCAGAGGACAGTGTGCTGATACCAACATATTCTTGCCACAGAAGCTTTCTTGTTGCCTCCCATCTGTCCCTTTTAATAAAAACTCCACAAGAATACATTGCAAAAGATATCCAGAAAGTGGTTATTGAGCATGTACTGATCAGTCAAGCAGGATCAATTGTAGGATGCATCAGACTTGCTTCTCAGGGACAACTGATGTGTTTCTGAATCCCTGCTTTTTTTTTTCTAGATGTCCAAATGATGACAAGGCAAGAGTGATGTTTGTTTCTAAAAGAATTGTAACAAAAGCTACTCTGGTAGCCTGAATACCACTGAAATATGTTGGAGATCAGATACGTTTGACCCCTTTGTATAAAGTCCTCATCTTTTGTTTATTCTATATGTCTACAATTCTTTCACCATTTGTTCAAGTTAACACAATGAAGGAAAATGAAGTTCACTTCAGGATATGTAAATGGACAGACAGGTGAAAACCTTCATAGAAAACAAGCAATGTTCTAAAAAAGATGCCAAATTTGACTTTGTCTTGGCGTAGAATACATTTTGTTTTTCTCAAAAGGGTGTAACATGAACCATGACATTTAATAAAATACTGGTGTTCTGCTGTATCTTTTTATGTGTCTGTGACTAGCATATCCAATACAACCCAAAGTACTGTGGATATCTGTCTCTCTCATGAAAGGGTAAAAGCATTCAAGGGTAATACAGAATTTGCCTTCCAGTCAGTTGGATAGCTTTAAGGATCAGGCAGTCATGGGTCCAGAAGTTGAAAACAAGGAAGCTGTCTTAGAGCAGAGTATGAAAATACTGAAAATCTTAAAATAATGCCTGAACAAGGAGCCCTAAGCTAAAGATTTTCATCACAGATCTTCAACACTTGAAAAAATTCAAAATTGAAAAACGTATTTGGCTTGTTGGGCATGGGGTTTTCTCATTTTTTAGATTGTGACATAAGCAAATACAGCATATTGCATGGTTGGGTTTGTTTATCCTCATGGGGTGGGAGGTAAAAAGACATTTAGGAGACTAAAATCATCCCTAATCAAAAAGCAGAAGTCCTATTAATGTTTTTAGGTCTAATGCCCTGTTTTCAATTGTTATAAAGGAAGGGCATTAAAGGACTACATTATTCCTCCATGGAACTCAGGCAATCGGGCCCAGCCAGCATGGGTTTATGAAAAGCAGGTCCTGCTTGGCAAACCTGATCTCCTTCTATGACAAGATAACCCACTTATAGTGGATGAGGGAAAGGCTGTGAATGTTTTCGACCTAGACATTAATAAAACCTTTGACACCATTTCCCACGGCACTCTCCTGGAGAAACTGGCTGCTCATGGCTTCAACAGGCTTACACTTCATAAGGTTAAAACCTGGCTGGATAACCAGGCCCTAACGGAGGTAAATCCCATTGGTGGTCGGTCACAAGTGGTGTTCCACAGGGCTCAGTACTGGGGCCAGTCCTTTTTAATATCTTCATCGATGATCTAGACAAGGGAATTGAGTGCACCCTCAGTAAATTCACAGATGACACCAAGTTGAGCAGGAGTGTTGATCTGCTTGAGCATAGCAAGGCTCTGCAGAGCGATCTGGAGAGGCTGGACCGATGGGCTGAGGCCAACAGTATGAAGTTCAACAAGAAGTGCTGGGTCCTGCACTTGGGTCAAAACAACTCCGCACAACGCTACAGCCTTGGGGTCCAGTGGCTGGAAAGCTGTGTGATGGAAAAGAACCCGGGGGTGCTGGTCGATGGCCGGCTGAACATGAGCCAGCGGTGAGCCCAGGTGGTCAAGGATGGCAACACCATCCTGGCTTGTATCAGAAACACTGTGGCCAGCAGGACAGGGGAAGGGATTGTCCCCCTGTACTCAACACTGGTGAGGCCGCACCTCAAATACTGTGTTCAGCTTTGGGCCTCTCACTTCAGAAGGGACATAGAGGTGCTGGAGTGTGTCCAGGGAAGGGCAACAGAGCTGGTGAAGGGTCTAAAGTACAAACCTTATGAGGTGTGGCTGAGGGAACCGGGGCTGCTTAGCCTGGAGAGGAGGAGGCTCAGGTGGGACATTATTTCTCTCTACAGCTACTTGAAAGGAGGTTGTGGGCAGGTGGATGTTAGTCTCCCAGCAAGAGGAGAACAAGAGGAAATAGCCTCAAGTTTCACCAGAGGAGGGTTCAATTGGACATTAGGAAAAATGTCTTCACTGAAAGGATGGTGAAGCATTGCAACAGGCTTCCCAGGGAAGTAGTGCAGTCATCATCCCTGGAAGTGCTTAAAAAATGTGTAGATGTGGTGCTTAGGGACCTGGTTTAGTGGTGGGATTGGCAGTGCTAGGTTGACAGTTGGAGTCAATGATCTTAAAGGTCCTTTCCAACTTAAATAATTCTATGATTCTATGAAGATTTGTCATTTTAGGAAAAACTGAAATGTCTATCTCATAATGCTTTAACAGCACTACATTAGCTTCAGCTTCTTTGGAAGATCTGGGTTATAAATTCCTGCAGTAGTTTTAGCAATGATTTCTTATTTGGAAAGCAGTTTTCATTCATTTTCCTGTAACCTTTCTTCCATTTTTACCTGACATTCTTCATCTATAAATGGGGTTATTCTTTACCTGCCTTTATATAACTCTGTAGATTACAAGAAAGACTGAATCCCTTAACTGTATCCAAGGTCTATATGCCAAGTGTGATTGAGACGCTTTCTGTACTTTGAGGAGAGATAAAATTCTGGTCATACTTTGGCAACACATACCTCATCAAAGCAATTGATACATAATTCATAAGGTGGAATGGCTGAAAAATGGTTTGTGATTACCATAGACTAGTACAGGCCCCAAGATGAAGAACATGTTAATTGAAATTCTTTAATGTGCTTCTTCATAGGAAATGAGGATTTAGGTGCAGAATCATATATTTAAAAAAAAAAAAAAAGCTCAAGATCATCTAATGATCTGTTTTACAGATAAAATGCTTTTCTAAAAGAAAGAGAAAAAAATAATTTAAATCTTATATATATATTAATTTAAATTTAAGAAAACAAACATAATTTTTGTTTCAATATATATTACATTCACTTTCTGAAGTGTCAAGCATGTAAGCAAATAAAGGACAAGAAAAAGTGGAAACTTCATTTACACAGTTTACTATATTTGGTTGCTCAAGTCAGATGGAGTAGATTTGCATTTGCAGACACATTTATAAAATGCTTCAAAATCAACTGTAGCAGCAATATACTATTTCAGAAAGGCTTTTACAGAAGATTCAACCATCATGTGTACTGTGTTAGAACTGCCTTGTTTGTAGTCCCTCTTATTACAGGGTTGCTAGTTTAAAAATTGTCAAAGAAATGAAATCTAGATGAGCTGTCAAATTTCAGTAAAATGCCTTGAGCTGAATTCTTTATTTATCTGAAATAAAGTAAGAACTGCCAAAGAACTGCCAGCACTTCAAGGACATCAACGTATCAGTGGAAAGAAATCTGTTATCAACAAAATTTCCATACTAAAAACACAGGACATGTTTTCAAACAGTGTTACTTTAGATATTTGTAAATAAAATGTAGTTTTCCTTCCTGACAAAGTTGCCTGTTGTGGCTCATTTCATTGTTATAACCTCTTGATGTGTAGTCATTTCACGGTAGTCCTTGCCAGAAAGTTCAGCAGCTTCCTCACCCAGGGCTTGCCTGGTATTGGTGACAATTTTCAGTCTCCTGCGAGTTCAGCTAGCAGCAGATAACTCGGCATCTTCAGCCCTAAATGGTTTCTGTCTCTGCAGTCAACAGAGAATTGAATATATAAAGCAAAAATATCAGTTTAGTTTATCCCAGACTCTTCGTTTAACAATAAGACTAAGAAAGTCCAACAGGGGCAAAGTCTTAGAGTTAGACAGTGATACAGTTAAGATTATTAGAAAAACATAAATTTGCCTCCTTATACACATGCAATGAGAAGCTGTATGTAATGTAATGATAGACTCAGCCTTCATCTGAGAGTTCATCGACTGGCCTCCTACTTCAGCTTTCTCAGCTATTCTTTCACCTCGTTCTCCAGGTCTAGGCATGGGTTTTCAATGTCTAATATTCTAATAGATGTTGCTTTTGCATTTCATTTCACAGACTTCTTCCTTATCATCCCTCAAGCCAGCAGGGAAAATACAGATTGAAAGAGGTGTCTGACAAACCCACTGTGGAGCTCAGGATCTGCAAGAAAAGCCCCGCTTTCCAGCAGACAAACAATGAGGCTTTCTTAATCTAAAATTCATCTTAGATAAGCTTGCCTAACTGTTAAGACTCTATTCAACATGAGTGAATAAACTGTTTTTTTAAAATGTGATTCTAAAATGGAAGAAAATTTTAGGCATAAACAATGTGGGGTTGTTTGGGTTTTTTTCCTTGAAGTCATTTCATTTCTTTGAGTACTTGAATATACTCCATTCAAATTGTGTTTATATAATAATACTACTATTAGTACATACTATTTATATAATAATCTTATATGACTTACAATACTAAACAGAAGGATGTGTCTGGCATAGGAAATGTTTGTGCTAATGGCTCTAGTTTTGGCAAAAATAAAATTGATGGTGATAAGGTCTTACGAGCAACATAAAAAAGTTTAAGAGGCAGTCCTACTAACACTACTGATTATAAGTTTTGATTGCAATCTGTTTCTTCACCCTGACAGCTACCCAGGAGACCATTATTCTGATTATTCTTTTACTTCTGAGCTCTAGACAATCAAATGCATTCCAACTGTTATTTGCTGGTGGTCGCTTGTGTACCTGAGTGAGATTTGCATTTCTCTTTCAGATCTGCTACTTTCACAGTTTTTTGTGGTATAATCCTGTGAACTGAACATTGAAGTAATTTTCATGTTTAAGACTGATACTTTGTCATGGAACACTGCTCTGAAGAGCCAGACTTGGATGTTTTTTCCACATGTGGTGTTTTTTACTGACTTAAAATGCATTCTTCTTTAGATCAATAAGTTATTTATGAGATAAACTGTGTTTGACCAGCAGCTTTCAAAACTGGCCTGTGTTTAAAAACCTTACATCTGCTGCTACTAGCCTATCACTTTTTCCTAGAGATCTAGCAACAGAGGACCCAAATAAGAAATATTCCTCACTGTTTCCACACAGAAGAACCAACCCTAAACTAGTACTTTGTACCCTCAGGCAAAAGCTTCCATGAAGATGGGGTTGAATAGGTGATTAAATCTAGGCTCACCATGGGTGTTGCATAAACACAGGAAACTGTGAGAGGGTGGACTGAAAGTGTGCCGAGCAGACCTCATGCAATAATGAACTCAAGCAGGTTGATAAACTTCTGTAAGGACACAAGTGTTTTCCCTTGAAATACTTGCTTCCATGGACATGCATTGAAATGTATGAATCATTAAAAAAAAAAAAGAGGGTTGTTATAGGACTGTATCCATCCAGAAGCTTGTATTCAATTTCATAATTCTCAAAAGTAACATTACCTCCCCACCCACACATGCACCCAAAAAAAAAAAAAAAAACAAAACAAAACAAGTAGACTAATTTTATCATTACTTTAAGTATTTTTTTTACCAAATTATTCTATCAACATGTATGCAGCGTTCCCAAGTTTAGAACGTGACATATGGTTTTTAAAAGTAATTTCTGGAAAAGTTTTGCCATGCAATGCAGAATTTTGATAAGGAAATCAGATGTTTTAAAAATGTCACTAACTATGTCAATTAAATGTATTTCAGCAGTGGACAGGGTTTGTTGGTTTGGGGTTTTTTGCCTTTTGGATGGTTGAATTTTTACTTCCTTTTTTTAATAATGCATGTTATTAAGTCACAATGTTTTAAATGTGCCTTTTTAAAAGGTTACATACATTTTTTCTCATATCTGAATAAGTGTTTTTGCTGTAGGTGTTACGCCTAGGGAAGTTTTGGAAGTTTACAGTACACCAGGTGCTCTTGAGAGAAGATAACTCATTTCAGACTTATTTAAAATGTATCGAATAAGATGATTGCTTACGAACTGGAAATATCACAATTTCACTTCTCCTAGCAGAATATTTCTGTTAGGCCTGTCTGCATGTCAACACTATACATTCTAATCCCACTTTCATTTTATCTTTATAAGCATAACCACTATCTGGTACTGTGGCAGAACTATTTAAAGGAAAGTGGGAGGAAAAAAAGAAATCTGTCTTAAAACTAGTATCTGCTGCCATTCAAAAAAAAAAAAAAATCAAACTCCCCACCCCCCGAGAATCTAACTACAATCTTTCCTTAGCTTTGTACTAGCAAGATATTGCTTGTTATAAAACCAATGGTGATTCAATAGCGATATTTACATCTTCGGATTTCTCCACTGCGAGCCCTCCAAAAATATCCAGTATAATGTTATCTACACCCTTTCTGCTTTTTGCCAATGGTTTTTGCTAAATGAAGAAGGGAAAAAAAAGTGGAAACATGGTGGTGCACTCTCTCAAAGATTAAATTTTCTGAATCTTTTCAGTCTTTAAATATTGAACAGTATGTGCCATTGGTTCTTTTGATGTCTTTAATGGAAATTAATGGTTTGAGAATAAAAACTTTCTTAGAAATGGTCAGTTGTGGAAAAATAGCATAAAAGGGAATAAAACCTTAAATCTGTAATCTTGTGGGAAATGTTAAATACCTAAAGATAAGTTTTGCCGGTAGTGCTAGCTGTAATAAGATTCACCTAGACTTTCTGTCTTTCCTTTCATCATGGTCCTGTGTTTCATTTTCTTCCACTATTGGTTATTCTTATACCTCATCTGATCAAATGAACCACTGATTATGAGGAGAAATAAATATTGTTTTCCATGTACTTTTTCTAGTGATGCTACTATGTTGATTTGTCTGTTATATCAATACAATTTTAATCTTGCAAAAAATCAGATACATCCCAAATGAGAAAATTAATTACTTATACAATAATTGAAAGTTGTTTTGCTGACTTCCTGGGCTATTCAGATGCTGAATGGTTCTGTCAAGCCACAGAAGGCTCCACTTCATTTTTTTTAAATAACATAGACATGGTGCTCTCATGAGAGTATGTGGAGTGACCAATAAAGAGGAAGCTGAAGAGCTCTTCAGAAAGTGTGCTGAGCTTCATGCTTCCTTATCCTTTTGACTAAACTAAATTGTGGTCTAAATACTGTACTAGGCACAATATATTGCAGTGAAATTAATATTTTTTAGCAGTTTCTGTAGCTTTCTTTTAATTTGGTGTAACAGCCTTGCTTGCAACTATCCGTATATAGTTATGTTCATTTATATATATAGTATGTATGTGTATGTATATGTAGGTGTGCATTTGTGTACACACATATATATAGTATGTGCAGGGATTCAAACAAGAGGGAATAGCAGAAGCAGAACAATGTTCTTTGCTGTGTTTTATTCCACTCTATTTCTTATTCCAGTGTCTCCTGTTTTTCAGGTATTACAGATTTTCCTTAGCAATGCATAACAGCAATACAAAAGATATTAAGAGGCAGAGTTTGAAAACAATAGGGTTGTTCATCATATCTAAGTATACAAAAATTAGTTTGTAAAGGACACAGATACTAGCAGATAGAAAATAATGCATTTTACTTGAATCCTTCTGTAGTTAGTTAAAAATAGAGGCATCTAAACTGTCACAAATATAGTTGCAGAATTAATCACTTCTTGAGATGAATGGCTTCTTGCTGGATGAAAACGTCATTATTTATACTCAGTTCTTATTTTTAAGGTTATCTGTGTCATCATAAGCAGTAAGAACATTTTTTGCTTCAGTGAAACTTGAGACTCTTAATACGATAATTTTTTTTCTGCTGGAGATTAAGGTGATAATTTAAATAAGGGTAATGTGTATATGTGCAAAATTGTAATATAAGTCCCTTTCCCTCAAGAGATCTTTTTAGTGAAAACTTTCATAGTATGCAAGATAATTCCATTTAAGGGTAAATATTTCTTTATCTATTTATCTATTATCATGTAAAACAGTTTGTATCATGTTGATGTCACTGTTTTAAAGAAAATAGCACTTTCAGCGTTTGGTATTATTGTCTGTGACAGATATCGGTCCAACCAGGTAAGATTCTGGGTTTGTATACCTACATAACTAGTAAGTTGTTAGCTTGTTCTTTTAACTTGGTGCTAATCCTTATAGGAATATTCATTAAAAAATAGCTAAGATATCGTCACAACTAAGAGGATTCATGTTATCTCATTAGCATTTTTTACTTTGAAATTCTCAGACTTTTTTCTGCATTACTTAATAGAGATGTTTTTGACCTAGGACATTTTCCATTTTTTCAAATGTATAATTTCTTTTCTAAGATATCTTTTTTCTTTAGTTAGTTCTTTTCAAAATTTGTTAGCTGGAAGGTTTGTGTTGTTCATGTATATTTGTCATACTAGATTTCCAGAATCTTGTCAGATGTCAAATTACATCAATCCAACCAGTGTCCTGGGCTTCTGATAACAGAGTGCTACAGGAAAAGCATGGCTTGAAGGTTGTTGGAACGCAAACAGCTTTATCATTATCAAAAAAGTACTGTAAGAGATGCAATAATTTATTGAATGTTCATGCAACATGATTTTTTGTTGTAGCATAATAACCTGAAATTTTCAGTAGCCTATGCTTTACAAAAAATGTGCAGAACGCTGGGCTTAATTTTATAGGGGTATTTGTAACTCCTGCTAGGGGAAGGACTCCCTTTTTCCAAAGAAAGATGGTAATGAGGTAGAGATAGCTTTCATTCTGGCCCTGGGAAAGAGTCAAATACTGAAACAGGAAATTAAAAAATGCTCCCTAAAGTTAAATATGTTACAAGATATTGCTGCCCTAGCTATAAGGCTAGGAACAGAGCAAAATTGTATCCTCTGGCTGCGAGAGCTCTACCAGCAATCTTCTGGCATAGATGCAGATCAACCAGGCACAGTGCCTTTCCGCTTCTGCATTATGTAGTACATGACAAGAGACAGTCTATCAGAAAAATATACATTATCATATGCTGCTGCTACCGTTACACTGATGTGCTTCTAGAGTTTGGACAAGCCCAGACACACAGAGAATGAACCTTTCTCATTTCACCCCTGGACTAGTGAAGCACAGAGACTAAGTCTGTCAGAACCAAAGAAGAATTGGCCTGCTCCTTGAAGTGTGCTATGTCTTTTTCTGGCAAAGCTTGTATCTTTCAGAGAAGACTGCTTAATTCCTTATTTTAGCACTTTGTGAATGATTGAAAAGATCTGGCAGGATATTTCATACACTGCCCTAAATTTTTTCATAAGGAAGCAAGCGCTTTGAAGGGACAAGTAATTTTTTCCTCCCACTACACCAAGGCTAGTTACTGTTGCAACAGACTTAACTTGCATAAATCCCTTAAATCATTCAATATCCTTTTGGGACTGAGATTAGAAAAAATTTCAGGCATCAATTAGCAGCTCGTCAAGGGAGGGAAAATAACCAAGATACGTTTGTGAAAGTTCTGCAGTGAAGGTCAGCAATGTCATCTAGGCCAGTACTTTCTATTTGCTCAAGTGATTCACTCGGTGACTACATTCAGTGTGTATGATCTTTCCTTTCCCATATGTCTTGTCCTCATAAGCCTCCTAGCCAGGGGTGCACAATGTAATATGTTGCCTTTTTCATATTTGGGTTATATCGATGCTCTCGAGTAAATTATATTTAACTGCTGTTGCAAATCTGATGCTGAGAATATGTTTAAAAGCCAGTTTATGGCATTCCCTAGCAGTGGCTCCATATTACTCTGAAAGCCAGAAGATTGCCTCCACTGTATTCAGTAACAGAAAACTGAATTTCCTATAGGTCAGTCAAAAATACTGGCCACCAGTACACCAAAGCTCTGTCAACTCCTTTGAGTAATTCTCATTGGGGAATTCCTAGGCATATGTTGTCAGTTTTATTGTGAGCCTTACAAATGTTGGTGCTTTTAGCCCTCATAATCAGAAGAAAAAAAATAATAGATATATTCAAAATATAAAAGGTAAAGAAATATCTAGCATTCACTGATTTTTTTTCAAAAAATCATATAACTTTTATTCCGGTTGTGACTTGACTGGGACAAACTAACTCTGAAAAAATAAATATCAGCCACATTGGATTGACAACAAACTATTCTTTTGGACCCAACACACACATCCCTTGTATCAAAGGGGCTCCCTGACTTCTGTGGTGTTTGGTTTAGACTCAGGGAGCCATGTGTATAATCATAATGGGAATGAGAGGCAGCAGTTTCATATCATTCCTGCTTTGGGGCTCTGTCAGGTACAGCCTAGGTTTAACATACCGTTTCCTACGTAACACTTCTCCAGTGCCACCACTGCTGCAAAATCTAACTGTAAGATTCACACAGGAAGGGCTTCCCACTTCTCAAATATATCTCTGAGGTTATGCCTCTTCTGCCAAGTTAGCTTATGTTAAGGTAACCTAGTCTGAATGGCTGCACCACAGTGAAATAATACTTGATCTGCAACATCCAAAGTAGCGTCACTAGTTCTCTTACAGCTCTAAGACCTTTTACTGACATATCTCATCATTTTTTATTGCTGCAGTAATATGAACTACATTAGAAATTCCTTTCTGGAATTATTTTCTGGAAAATACAACGAAGAAAATTTTCTGTCCTGTTGCATATGCATGGGATTTGTGAGAAGTCTAGAGGTCTAATAGAATTTGATAACTTCCATCTGCATTGACACAGCACTGTGGTCTTTTTAAACTATGATGAGATCAAAATTCAGACTGTACCCCTGGACAGGCCAGCAGGTAAGAGTAAACAGCCACAATATGCTCACATTTCCAGTGGTGCATGGAGTCCAGCTAGGACCAAACCCCAGCCTGTAACTTGAGTCACCTTTAAAGCAAAGACAAGACTTGGAACTGATCTTCAGGTTGGGTAGATGGATCAAGATATTTGTATTGTTAGAGTCCCAAAGTCTGCAAGTAATTTCTGGTACATTATATGTTATGCAATGTTGCCGTCAAATACATTACATTGAGAAGGAAGAAAAAAAAATAGTTTGGGAAACAAGCATGAGCATTTGGCTGATTCCATGGAAACTCCCAGCTCTTTAGTTCACACAGTGGGCTTTTTGTCAGTGAGTTATTTTCTTGATTGCAAATTGAAGTTGCGAGGGACAGACTCCAGTGAAATCACTATCTCTGAGCTGGCTGTGAGATAACCAGAAATCCATCAGCCAGGGAATAGAATTCCCTTTCTCCAGTGTAAATGTCCATAGTTTGCTAAATAGATTATGAGCTACATTGGCCCACAGTTTACAGACTCTCGTGCAGCTCAGTCTGATACCAGGAAATTCATTAATAATTAGGAACTAGTGTTCCTCCTGTTGTATGTTGGTGCCAAAATTCCCATTTATTTTACTGGGAACAGGATAAGGTCTTTTTTATTCAACCCTGCTTACTAGTAAGGAAAATCAAATTTCTGCTAAGGTCAAAATGATGCTAACTCCATATATTTATTGTAACAACAGTAAATAAAATTAATGTTGCAGTTCTTCCGTTTTGCCAAATTGTCGTCTAAAGCAACAACAAGAATATCAGTCCAGTTTGTTCTGCCAATTTCTGAAGGTACCATAGAGGTTAAATAACAAATACCTAATGTTTCTGCTTTGGATGGTGTTATAAAGGAAATTGGATAAACACAGGAATATAAATCAAGGAAAGGTGTTAGAAAATTATGCCATCAGTTAGAAAAATGTGCCATACTAATACCTGACCTGTCCTCTTACTTGCTGAAAGCAGAAAAGAGAAAAGCATTTAGTATCTTGAGTAGTCCAGGCACTGATTCATTGCATCCCATAATGCTTTCTAATGTATCTTGTAGAATACCTTATAAATCACATGCGGCCTTTTCCTCTTTAAATGCTACTTTTTCAATTCTTGATTGCTCCACTTTCAAAACAAGGAAAGAAAATTGGGATCTAAGCAGTTTGGGTTTCTCTTCATACTGATGTCCTTGATTCAGTTCAGTATTTAGGTGTGTACATGGCCTGAAGCCGGTGCACAGTACCATTAAAAATGTGTGCTTTGTGAGTGAGCACCATTTTCAGTCTTTGAAAACACAGTGACATTTATTGCATGTTGCAAGACCATCCTACAGGAAAATGGTCATCACACAAAGAAACAAGGAAAGCAGTTTTTTTTCATGAATATAATTATGAGCTTGAGTTTCAAATCTGCAATACAATGAGTTTTACATGGCTTCACATTTCACTGTTATTGTGTGTGTGTCTCTCTCTCTTGTTTCTCTATGCAAGTGGACTAGAGAGTTGTAACAACCCTAATGAGCCCCAACTCACGAGAAAGCTGTGAAATTTGCAAACTGGAGAAGGCAGTTGTGCTCATTCCACCCTGCTCTTTGCTAACTTTTGCTTAGCAAAAGTAGATGGGGAGATCTTGAGAGGTTTGGAATATAGATGAGGAGCACCTGGATCTCATGACAACCAGTGTCTGAGCAAAATCTTTAATCTCTCTGACCAGTGTAATCCTGCTGAAAATTCTTTGTCCTAGCAAATAAGTAAAGGAGTAGCCCCGTGCAAATCAGCTTTTCCCATCAAGCAAGAAATAAAAAAATTGCAAGAGAAGATGGCAAAATGTAGGTCACAGGGATAGAAAGAGGGAGCACATTTACAAAGAGAGGAAAAGTAACTAACAGGGCCTCAGCCACTCAAGCATTATCTACACTTCTATGATTTCATTTTGATTTATTTAGAGCACCTGGGGACTGCTATCACCTTCTCCCAAGCTACAGCTGATTTCAGCCCTATATTTTAAATCTGCAAAACAGTTCAAGCTTGGGTCTATTTGTAACCTCTTGTGGGGAATATATTACAAAACCTTCTCTAGGCAAGAGCTACACCTTGCATTTCTTTAAGCATAGCTGCACCCAGGGTTTTGAAACAGATGTGGAAATATATAGTGATGGCTGAGAATGTTGTGACTCTGGTAGAAACCATGTTTTAGCAAAATATTGATAATGATGGAGTTTTACAGAAACTGACAATCTCATTGAATAGAGATGAATTAACTGCTTTTATTACACAGTCCTTTAGCCCACCTTTTGAAAGGATGCAGGAAACAAGGCTAAAGGGTTATGAAAAATAACAATACAGGAAATCTCTATCTGAGTCAGGAAATGAAGTTCAGGGCACCTTCCACCATTACCTCCCCTCACATCTGCCAATGAAAGAAAGCAGAGCACTGCATGTCAGTATTTGGATCTGGTTTAAAATGTAATGAACTGATAAACTGGCCTGAAATACACTAATAGAAATTTATTCTGAAAATATTTTAATGTTACATTTGGCATATGGTTATTATAATATATATTCTGATTTTCTATATAGGCATCTTTTGATGTTCTCCTTATTTTTTCATCCAAAAAATTGTTATTCATGGAATCAGAAGTCATAAACAGAAATCAGCTTATTAGTTCACCCAGTCCATCTCCCATCAAGGGGAAAGGCTAACAAACATCAGTAAACTTTTTTATAAATAGTCAGCAAGGATGATGCAGAAGCCTGTAACCAAAGCAAGCTCATGTGTAGCATATACTGGTCGCTCTTTCCTAACTATATGAGAGGGTATTTCACAGGTTTGTAGGATCCCTGTCTTAAAACTCTGCCCTCATTATCTAGTTAATGTGTGCATGATTTTCAAGTTTCTGACAGAAATCATCTCTCCTTCAGATATGATATATTTTTCCTACCAATCTTATTTTGAGGGCTTTGAAGAACAACATGAGATGTATTTAAAAGTATTTCCAGAGTCTGACTTCAGATTGAATGACCAGAGTGTCAGAGTTACAGAGCAGAACCACAATGGACGAGTTCCTCACGGGCACTGTGCATGTCAGAGAAACCCATTACACCACAGTTGCAGACTTACTGGTACCTGCACTAGTGTCACACGATCCACATATTTTCCCAAATGTATCAGTTGCCTCTCCTGATGTAAAACCTTGGCAGTCTGGACAGTTTGAGTCTCCCTGGTGCAAAACCAGGATAGTACTACTGGTTTCCTTAGAGTAAGCAAGGTGCTTATAGGGGGTAGGAGGGGAGAAAAGAAGGAAATGGGATTGTTCAGCATAGTTCATGAATAAAGCGCAACTTTATAAAGCACATCTGTCCAAAGTAAACTTCCCTGTGAAGCAACACTGCTTTCCTGCTAAGTTATTGTCAAAAGGATTTACATTTAATGGAAATAATTAATAATCCTCCTCGTTCTTCGCTCATCCTGTCAATGAGCTCATGTACTATGCAGGACTTAAGGCTTATCACAAAAGGCTAGAGGATCAGGGGACTGCAGGGATAAAGTGACTGTCAAGTTTTGCTGAAATTAGAAAACACAGAGCTGTGCTGAGTTTCCAGACCTGCTCAGATTGTCAAGGCTGAAGGCTGGTACTGCAGAGTGTGGTGTCCAGCCTCCTCATAGCAAGACTCACCGCTTTGGTTAGTATGCTATGTTCAGGAGTGAGACCAAAGTCCAAAAGAGGCTGGAGAGCAAGGGGCAAACTGCTTTCCATATTGAACTGGCGTAGATCAAGATTAGTGTTTCTAAAACACTGGGTGAACAACGACATAAAACAGATGACACAAAAAAAGGCACTTGCTTATTTTCTATTATGTCACTTTTCTCCACTAACTTTCTACCTCTGAAATATCTACATACTTGAGAAGGTGAGGATTATTGGAAACATATGGTGACTGTTTTCTCCAAGGTCAGAGGTGATACCAGATATATCCTGTGAACATGAGCAAGGTTTTATCTTCTAAAAAACGTCAGATTAGTGCCATATGCCAGTAAGAATTACACATAAAAATGTTAAGTAACAAAGAAATCAGCCTTCTTAGACGTTTTATGATAGAAATTAGCATATTATTTGTCAGGTACAGAAAGAGTAAAGTGTTGATGTCTTGCTTTTCTCCAATATATTGTTCCACCTGCAACAATGGTGAAAAGGACAGATTTCCTGATTTTGCTCAATGTTAGTTCAATGACTATGCACTAGACCACAAGCAGTGCACTGTTCTCCTGACTGTGTGGAATAGGATTTTTGCTATATTTTCAAAGCTGCTTTTTTTTTCTTTTTTTTTCTCCTCCTCAGGGACATTATGCTCAATTGTTTTTGCTATCCACATCTGGCCACAGTGATACTAACCTGTGACAATATCCAAAGACAACTGGATGCACAGAGGTCTGTTGGTATATTGGTCGGGGATCTGCCTTCCTTAAGGTCTTTAAGGTCTGCTTAAATCTCCCTAGCAGGGTAACATCTGACGTATTTTTGATGCTCTTAATGGTCTCCAGGCAGTTCACTGCAGACAGACATCCTTGTCATAACTGACATGCTGTCCGGCATGTTTAACAGAGACAAAGGGTTACAACAACAGCACAGAGGCTAAACTTCAGCCCCTTTCTCTTCTGTTTGACATACTTTGCAAACACTAAACTTCATGTAAAAATCAAAATAAAACTAAATAGTCTTTCCATGCAAATTATCCCATTGTGGAGAGGGACCTATTGATCAGAGCAGTAGAGAGCCCTGTGACAGCAGTAGCTGGAGGTTACACCAGGCTTCCTGGTGGTTACAGCATCAGCACTCCACTGTCCTACATTGCAAAGTCAGCCTCTCTCCTGCAGAGCATCAATACTGTGAGTGATTCATTGAACACAGCAGAAAATAAAAGAAGTCAGGGAAACTAAAACCGAGGAGGGAACACAAAGGAAATGTCAATATTCTCAGCAATATTCCCTAACAATAGACCAAGAAGAATAACAATTAGCTATAAAAGTTAAGCCACTCTGGAAGGAAAATAAAGATGTGAACTACTGTGCCAAACTATCAGGTCTTTGATATAAAAATTATAAGTCTTATGAGGAAATGTGATCTTTAAAAAGAAGTTTAGGTTTCTGTAAACAGAAGGGACTGAAAAGCCCCCTTAGGGCAAATGAAAATTATATAGTGATACTTGCTCTTACTTATTAACTTCCTTCATTAATTTAATCCTCTTTGTGCATATTTTCTTTACAGATTTTTCTCTAAGTTATAAATGCATTAATTTATAATACTGCAAGCACTGAAAGATATTTTATATGTTTCACCTAAAATATTCACAATATGCTTCTTTTAAAAAATTTGATTTCCTGTGCTGGTATGTTCAACCACAAGGTCTACATTTAAAAACGTCCTCCAGAATATGAAAAGTGTTGCCAGGTTGAAAGAAATATTCTTCACAGAGGGTACAGAATTTGTTCAAACAATCATCTGACAGCAAGACTATAACTCAAGAGTGCAGAGATTTAGAAAATCGATAGGAAAAAACAAACAAACAGGTGAAAGACACAAAATTACAGTGTGATAAACAACAGATTGAAAATCTGGGTGAGATCTCAGGGAAAAAAAAAACCCAAACAAAAAAAAAAAACCAACCCAAACCTTAAGCAATCTGAGCAAGAACACAACTGTAGATGATACAGAAATCTTAGCCACAGAGTTAATCTTTGGTTTAATATTTTTTTAAGAAATGTGTATTATTAGAAAGTTGAACCATCTCAAGAAGGAAGCACGTTAAGAGTATTAGGAAGAAATAGCCTGAGAGAGAACGTACGTGCTGAGAAGTTGTAGTGCCGAGACAGAGGACCTACAAACAACTTTGGAGAAGGCAAGCTGCCACAGCCTCTGCAGTCATTGCGGGCAGTGCTCACTGTCAGCGCCCAAAGGCTGGATGCAGGAGGCTAATTACTGAAATCATCAAGACTACGTGGGAGATGCAGAAGTCACAAGAACTGACCTGGAGAAGATCCTGAGCGTTCAGTAGAACATACAAACATCTGTCACCCAAACACCTCCAGGGAAAAAGTCACATCCAGAGTCCGCCAAACTCAACTGATGAATGCCAAGCAAGATTATATTACTGAACACCAAGCAAAAAAAAATGTTTTATTTGAAAGTCTCCATCAGCTGGTGTTCCAGTCTAAGAAAACTTTTGAAAGTCATCTCTCAGCTGTAGCATTGAATACCTCCTAATATGTTAACAGCCTTTTCATAAAGCAACATTTCCACAGTTCTGCATGCTATAAACTTTTTTAAGTTGTCACAATTCCCTATCAGTATTATGACACAGAAAAAATTTTGCTTTTCTGGTGTGCAGATGTGTATACATGACAACTAGGTCAAAACTGTGGAGACCGTGTCATTAACTCTATTCAAGGAATAGCTTGTACTACCTTACACTGTCTCAGGAATTTTCCTACAATCATATTGGTTATAGACTGTCGCAGCACTCTCCAAACTAGCTGGCTGCAACAAGGTCTTTTACCATCTCAAACCATCACACTTCATACCAGTCCCTCTGCTGTCTTCACCTCATCTCACCTCGTCCAGGGCCTGCTCTCTCTTCTCTTGCTTCTTCCCCTCCTGCTTTCTCAGCTGCCCCCTCTTCACTGGCTCTCAGCCCCTTAACAGAACCAGCCACAGCTGCACCTTATCTACATCGACCAACCCACCACCCCTGAAGCCAGCCCACAGCTGTATAGTATCAATGCCAATTAACCAGCTTCATTCCTCTACAATAGACATTTTAAATTATACCTGGCCATAGGTTTTGGGCCAACCACCTTTCCAGTAGTCCATTATATATTAATAATATTGTCATCTTTAACATTTGATTAGTTGTTAAAGCAAGGATAAAATGCATTGATTTCTCTTACTGCAATTGTTACACATTTCATGCATGGTGAGATCCTCTAAATCTGATAGTTTATTTCTGCTCCTGTTAAGGAGACTGAAGGGCCTTAAACAGGAGCACAACAAATACTGAATGGCAAATATCAGACAATGAAATACCCTTCCTCAACACCAACTTTAATAGATGAACAATTATTTGTTCCATTATTCTTGAAGCATGCTGGATTCAGCAAGGCAAGTTCACTGCCTGTTTATAACGTCTTTTGGAAGAATTTTTTAAAAACATTCAAAAGCTCTAATTTCAAATAGTCTTCTGATGTACAGCTCATATAAATCAATGGTGCTGACTGAGGGCATCTAAATAAGCGGAAACACTTACATGACTATTCAGATCTGGTAAAATCAAGTTTCATTTCATTTTGATCACATTTAATTCCCTAAAACTACTCCATTTTTCCACATCAAAGGATAAGATGAATGAACTGCTTGACATGTCTGTTCTTTAGTATAAGCATTGTGATTGCTTGGTCTCTATCTATAATTATATCATTCAATTGATGTTATTAAAAGGGGCAGTTTGGGTCTGTGTGCTGTCCCATTTGACTCTGTTTACCCTAAAGAGGAGAGAAGTGACAGAGATGAGACATGGATTTCAGCTTCTGCATATGCACAGGGCAGATCCTCAAATAGGAAAGCTCAGAAAGTTCTGGTGGGAGGAAGCAGCAGGAGATGCATACCCATGGGTGGGGTATCCGCCTGCTGGCATATACTCCTAGAAGGACCAGTTCTCCCAAGTTCAGAGAATCAGAGATGAGGGAATCTATTTTCTTTGCATGTCACAAGTGCCAAAGAGTACGGCATTGGAGGGAATGTGTTTTGATAGAGCAACATCTCTCCAAGACTCCCCTTTGCCACTAGGTTACAACATAGTTTGGCAAAATCACTTGTTTGGAAGGAGATTCTGTTCATCGCTTTATCTGCTACAGACAGATAACACAGATTGTATGATATAATCTCATGATATAAGGAAAGAAGAGGAGAGTCATGGAGTAAAGATACTAAAATTCCAACATTCTCAGTGGATGAAAATTACGTGACATTTGCTCTCCTGAGGGAATTTGCCTCAACAGTCTTAGCCAATATGTTAGTTTGTCCCTGTGATACCTGAAGGTGCTCGGTTTACAGCTTAACCTCTCAGATATGGCTGAATTTCAAGACTGATGGAAGTGAATCAAGTTTGTAAAATGCTGTGAGATCATTTGAGTTAAAGGATGATATAAAAATATGATTTTTTAAAAATAAATGTACTGTAAATTATGGGACAGCTTTGATTTACAACTGCTTAAGGGGTTTTAAATGTTACATTCCATACTGGCAGTTTGGCAGTTTGGATGCTACCAGACTTAGTAGTCCCAGAGCAATGCAAAGCCAGAGGGAGAGAAAACTAAGGGCTTATGATTTTTCTTTCGTTCTGTTTGAGGATATGGTTCACCAAACTCCACATTTAAAACAAAATGGCTTTTTCATTGGTCAATCATTGGAGGAAATAAAAGCAATTAAATGGCACATTGATTTTAAATTTCATTCTTCTACACTTCAAGTGTATTTTCTCCAGGAACTAACAATGAAATATTGTTATTTTACATCCACTTCTAGCTATGGCACAGTACTTCACAAATCATGCTTGCACAGCATTATGCAAGGTGGAGCCAGCAAATTAAGCTGACCTCATACTCCCCTTAAAATAATGAGGGGTGAGATGCCATTTTAAGAATTATTGTGTTTGGGTTAAGCTAGGGACAGGCAGTTCAGGTTGAAAGATATGTTGGAACAGATCTAAATAATGCTGAGCACCAGACTTCAGCTTTTCTCTTCTGTAGCAGGGGAAGTATCTGTATGGACCCTGCCTTGATTAGCCATAAGGCCAGAAGGACAGTTACATTCAGTCCAGCAGAAGATCCCTGCTGCCCAGAAGCCTGTCTTTGACAGCACCCAAGATCAGACACTTAGATTAGGTAAATTACATGCTGATATTCTCCCAGTCTCCAAGAATTTGCAGCTCATATTTGGCTCACAAAGGAGCCAGAAGTGGTATCCTTTTATCTGGTAGTCCTTGGTGGATTTTTTCATGAATTTGGCCACTCAGTTCAAAACCATATAAATATTACTATCTATAGCATCCTGCAAGAAGCAGATAAAATAGCTAGGTCATGCACTAAAACTTTGGGGGGAAAAATGAGCTTTTAATGTGAATTTTTACTTCATAAAATCAAACATTTTATAAAAGAAGGTTAAGGTTCATTTACAGGTAGAAAAGGTACTTTAAAATATGGTCCCTCTTATTAAGTTTTCTCAAATCAGTTTGGACCATATGAAAAAGCTGCTAAACGGTGTATGTGTAACAAAGCAGCAATGTAATATGTTGTTCAGCACAAACTAACAGGAATACTTGCTTTCAGGTAAGGAATCCATTTACTGTGAATCAATTAAACGATTCTTCTCTTTTTTTTCTTTTATTGGGGGGATTGGCTCACAGTCAAGGAATACAATGGTGAATTTCAGATGGACAATAACTATTAAAAAGTTATGAGATTCATTTTAATTAAGTTGATGGCTTTAACTCCGAAACTTCTTTTCCCTTAAAGTGGTGTTTGGGGTGTTTTTTTAAACAGATTATCTAAAAACATTCCATGTCTTTTTTCTTTTTGTGATTGTATTGGGTTCCCATGGCAAGGTTTTGGTAGCAGGGGTGGTTTCTTTGAGAATCTGCTAGAAGCTTCTTCCATGTCCAAGAGAGCCAGTGCCAGCTGGCTCCAAGATGGACCCACCACTGGCCAAGGCTGAGCCCATCAGCGATGCTGGTAGCACCTCTGGGATAACGTATTTAAGAATGGGGTGAAAAAAACCCACAACCCTGTGCAACCGCAGTCAGAGAGAGAAGTGAGATTGTGTGAGAGAGTAACAACCCCCCAGACATCAAAGTCACCGCAGAAGGAAGGCAGGAGGGGCTCCAGGCACTGGAGTAGAGGTTCCCCTGCAGCCCCTGGGGAAGCCCATGCTGAGGCAGGTGTCCCCCTCAGCCCATGGATGTCCATGGTGGAGCAGATCCCCACCTGCAGCACATGGAGGTCCATGGTGGAGCAGATCCCCACCTGCAGCACATGGA
>JAVJGJ010000037.1:79750451-79774411 GCA_035590215.1 Microhierax caerulescens | reverse complement strand
AGCCCATGGAGGTCCATGGTGGAGCAGATCCCCACCGGCAGCCCATCGAGGTCCATGGTGGAGCAGGTATCCACCTGCAGCACATGGAGGGCTCCATGCTGAAGCAGGTGGGTGCCCAAAGAAGGCTGTGACCCCATGGGAAGCCCACGCTAGAGCAAGCTCCTGGCAGGACCTATAGGCCCCTGGAGAGAGGAGCCCACGCTGGATTCTGGCAGGACTTGTGACCCCGTGGGGGACCCACGCTGGAGCTGGCTGTTCCTGAAGGACTGCACCCCTTGGGAGGGGTCAACGCTGGAGCAGCTTGTGAAGAACTGCAGCCCATGGGGAAGGACTCATGTTGGAGAAGTTTGTTGGGGAATGTCTCCTGTGGGAGGGACCCCACGATAGAGCAGGGGAGGAGTGTGAGGAGGAAGGAGCAGCAGAGACAATGTGGCAGACTGAGCACAACCCACATTCCTGGTCCCCCTGTGTTGCTCAGGGGAAGGAGGTAGAGAAATCAGGAGTGAAGTTGAGCCCAGGAATAAGGGAGGGATGGGAGAAAAGTGTTTAAAGATTTGGGTTTATTTCTTATTACCCTATTATGATGTTAATTGGTAATGACTTTAATTTCCCCCAGTTCAGTCTGTTTTGCCTGTGATGGTGACTGGTGAGTGATCTCTCCCTGTTCTTATCTTGACCCAGGAGCTTTTCCTTATATTCTCTCCCCCCTGCCCAGGTGAGGAGGGGAGTGATAGAGTTGCTTTGATGGGCACCCAGCATCCAGCCAGGGTTAACCTACCACAGTGATGAACAAAATGTTATTTTTCTTAGATATAAGTGAATTATGATCTCCAGGTTATAAGAAGGAGCTTCCAAATCCTTTGCTTCTTATGTGGTTGCACCCCTGAACTCAGTTCAGTTGAGATGCTGGAGTGCAGTCACGATTTACAGACTTGTGATAGAGACATGTCTTTTCATTTTAAACCATAAAAGTTGCTCTGTTATCAGATATGATACCAGCTGCACTCTTGACAGCCTACTTTGGGGTATTCACTTCTGCTGTAGGTAGACAGCTCAGATGATTAAAGAAAAGCTACTGTGGGTGAGCTATCAGTAATCAAATCCTTCATATGCCCTTAGCGAAGAAAAATAGATTTTCAAATTCAAAGTTAGATAGGAGGAAATGAAAAAGGAGCAAAGAAATCTCCAATCTTCATAGTCAGAAATTCAAGCCTGGAATCATTATTTTGTGTTTCCTTTCCCATAAGAGAGAGGGAAAACACAGTTATCATCAATAAACACAATGGTAAATCCAAGCAGCTATACAGGACTCTTAATCTCAAGACCCTACACAGTTTATAATCACTAATTAATTAAGCCTTGCAGCATTTCTGGAAGGGATGTGCAACTTGAATAATGCATTTCTCAGGGGACCCAAATTGTAGGCTTTTTGTGTGGCCCAGAGTTTAAGTGGAAAATTCTGGATCCAGTGTGTCTCAAGACCTAAGGTATTAATGTATTTTTAAACTCAGCTCCAGTGAAATAGTCCCACTGTGATGCCTGTCCCACAGAGGTGGAGGAAACAAAACAAAAGTTCTATGGTTATGGCAACTGCAGAATAATGGAGAAGTGATGGGAATTTGGAACTGATTGCACTTTACATGCTTCAGAATTTCATTTAAGGTTTTATTGCAAGGTGTGTTTTCCCAGAGAATGTGAAACCATCAACTTCAGAGAATGCTTGGAGAAAGCAAAGCAGGCTTGTAAATAATTGTACAATGGTTATATGTGTTCTACCTTCATTAACACCTTCCGTAGATATAAGGCATAATGCAGCTACTTTATAACTAAGGGCCACAAGTACTTTTACAGATAGCATGTTTGCTGTATCAAAACCCCAGTCTGGTGCAGAGTCTGTGGTCACTTACACAATCTAATCTAGAACAACTTTGGTAAAGTTGTTAAGTGGTTCATATCAGCACATGTGAAGTCTAGTCCAAATGTAAACTGACAATATGAAATTATAATGGTCTCTGAGAAAGAGAAAGGCAGGAGAAATATGAATATTTGTGAGCTAAGTACCGATGGAGGCTTTCAGCAAAGAATTTTCCGATGCCTGCTCAACAACTGGATTTTCTCCTTTCACATGTACCAAAAGTACAACATGTCTCTAAGGTTCCTCCAATTTTTCAATAAACCTAAATTCTGCTGATGATTTCTAAAATACCTTCTTATAATTTAGAATAATTAAAGAACTATAGAAGCAAAAGTGTACGGAGAGATTCTCTGAAATGCTGTCATAGTAAAAGTGGTCACCTGTTTTACTTAAAATATTAATTATCTGATCTGTCATCAGGATTTATATTAGAGTGTTAAATGATACACTAATGATCAGTTTGTAGTATTGATTTACAAAAACTTGAACTACCCTCTCAGATGCTGACAGAAGGGAATATTTATGATAAAGTATTGCTGTCCCAGTGTGATGTGTGCTAACCAGGAAGCTGACAATACACATTATAAACAGTGCAGACAAAAAAAGCAAAAATAAAGCAAACTGGGAAACTGAAGGAGTGATCTGGATTCTTCTCAGTTTAGAAACATGACACTTGAATGGGATTTTCCTCAGGTTAGGAGAAAGAAATGATCATTCTCTGTTTTAATATCTGGTCCTCAACAAAACTGATTAACGTAAGGAAAAGTCTTATATTCCAAAGAAATGTTCTGAGGAAATTAAAAGTGAAAACCAACAACAAAAGCACCAAACAAAGAAGGATATTGACTGTTTATTAGTTTATTATTTAACAGTCCAACAGTACATAAGTAGGTGAGAGTGATAATCAATTGTCTTTGTTCTGTTTGGTATGCCTCCATTTTGCATCTTGTTGACGCATGATGATGTTGATGTTGAATCCAACTATGATCTGTAGATCTCTTGGATTATCCTGCGACAAACCTAAGATTTGACTTTTTTCTTTAATGCACGTGCTAGCTACATGCATGGCTATGTGACAATGCTTTGTAGAAACATTTACTTGAAACTGCCTTAATGTTAGTGTACCTTCATATTAAGTCATTGGTACAGAATTACTGCATGCAGTCTAGACAATCTACTTCTTAATCCAAATGTCATCCTAATTTTATTATTCTCAAATCTGGATATCTTCTCTGCATATCCAAAATTACGCCTGCCTCCTGGCAAGTGTTCAGTACACGCCTATCTCCCTCCCTCAGTTTTAAACTAAGATCAGAAAAAGAAAACCATGCACATACGTATTGAAAAGGTCAGGCTCTGCTCTCAGCAACAGCAGCATACCTGAATATAGTTCTGGGCCCTAATGGCTGCTGTCTGTCAGACCATCTGATGACTAAAAATGGTAATAAGTTTGCCCTTTTTGTAGTTACTGAGTTATAAAAATTACATTGGAACAAGAAAAGTGCTGCTGAGTGAAGTTTTGATTATAAGGACCTAAACATGTTCTCACTGATCTAAATACAATAGTAGAAAAACAGTCATAGTGAGTATAACAACACAGATAATGGCTTGTGGCTTGCATGGCATATCTTCTGTGTCTATATCCTATAGCACTTTTGCATAAATAAAAACACACGTCACTGTAGCTCCCATTTAGTCTGAAGTAGGCCACTTAAAGACCACCACATCATGATATGGCTGTGACTCAGTTGAATCACCATCACCACAAACCTGTGTAGAAGACATTTAATCACTTGCTTTATGAAAATCTGTTAATTGACTTGGTTGCATAAATGTCTTTGTTCTTGTTATTGTTGGTAGTTTGCAAATTTGAATATGATTTATTTATTTACCTCTCCTGAGCTGGTTGTCATCTTGCAATATTGAGACAGATTTAGGTTTTCTTTATGTCTGTGTTCTGTAGAAGTTTTAGTTCTAAACCAGTACATTTCCATAGGCCTCAGAGTACCACCCAGACAAGGGACAGCCACGCCCTCTGCACAAACTAAATCATAAAATTGTCAGGGCTTTTTCGATTAAAGTCAAAATAAGCAAAACCCAAAACTTTGTGGGCCTGTCATTTATGCATACAAACCTTACAGAGTGTCAGCTAGGGAAAAAGTGTTGTGAATACCCAAACAAATCAATGGCTATTTTCTTTTAATGTCAACTGAAACTGTGTGAAATGCATCTTCTGGAAGTGATTCACAACATGTGAAAAAAGAACTTTAAATTCAGTGAAAGAATTAGGCATGTAATCCAAAACTTGAGGCTGTGAGGCGAAACCAACCCAAAAGAAGGGATACACAGGTCAGATTCTTGATGGGGATAAATTAATGAAGCTCCTTTGCAGTACATCTATACCAAAGGGGAGCAATGAGGAATGTAATGACTTGATAACATGAGAGATTTGCTATACAAATTCTTTCTATACAAGATTATTCTATGGAATTTCTCTATCACATTGTATTCTCTGTATTCTTCAAAAGACATATTTTAAAATATGGTTATGTTACTACTTTATTATTGTTATTTATGTCATTATTTGTGTTATGCACTACCACCAAACTCCAGCTGGGATGGGACACCACTGGTTTCAGGCACTTCAGGTCTCATAAACCTGAACTTACTGTTTACACTGGTAAGAGTTTATCAAACAAGAACTGTATTGGGTTCTGGGAAAGGTATTTAAGACATGAACAGAGTGAAGAATATGGTGTTCTGCAAGCCTAACTCAAATGTAATTATACTTGATAATTTGGGGGTTTTTAATTTCAGCTGAGACCAGAGGAAAAAGGACAATAAATGGTAAGTGGCTTCAGCTGAGGACAAGAGACCTTGAAGGAGAGAATTAGAATGAGATTGCTAACAGAACAAAAAAATATCCAGAGTAAAAAGCGTGTCATGCTAATAGAAAATAGCATGAAAAAGATTCTCTGCTAATCCAGTCCTTGCTATTGCCATGCTGTCTCTACTCACTTGTCTCTAATATTCTGACTGGCAGTTTCTATAATTTTTTTCCGGGCATGCGATCACACTATTTTTGAGGTAGCCTGTCTGGAAAAGCAGACTGCAAAGTTTGAAAGGGATTCCTTGGATTTTATTTCTCATTCACAGAGAATAGTACCACTGGTAATATCAGAGTTGTGAATCTAGGTTTCTGATGACTATTTGCTTATGATTAATATTTTGTATTTACCTCCTACGATGCATCTACAGGTTTCTAAGTGCATTGCAGCCAGGATGCAGGACTAGCTCGATTTTCAGGTAGAGGATCAAGCAGACCCTGTACAGCTGCCTGGGTGCTCCTGTGCCACTGTGCATCTGCCCATAACGCACATGCAAGAGTGCATGACATTTGCCTGTGTACTATGGCAAGACCCTAAGGCTTTGCTCAGTAATGGGGGTCATAATAAAAAGACTTTCTGACCACCTTCAAAAAATCAAGAAGGTAAGTGTCCCAATCATGATGTCTTTGTTTCCCAATCTCAATAGGATGTTCGTGTAGAAAGGTTGGAGAAAAAGGATAAGTTGCTTGAAGTTGTGTACGATTCGGGTATTACACAGTCAAGGAACAAAAGTAGTTGCAGCCTTTAGAGCTTCTGTGTGGATCCTGGCATGATATTAGGTATTTCCAGTAAATCCACTGTGCTGTTCAGATTCTTCTGTGTATTCACCAACAATAATAGTCTTTAGTTTCTGTTTTCATCAAAACTTGGCAGGCTTCTGTAGGGTTGTCCACAGAACCTGACTGACTGCAGGATTTTCAGGCTTTGAACATTCTACCTGATGACTCCATTGTATATTGGTGCTGGGAAATTAAGATTAATGTAGCCCCCGTATTTAAATGTTTTGGTGTTTTGCATGCTTTCTTTCTTGCACTTTCCCATGCAAGTCAGGGAGGAACTGAAGCACACTCAATATCACTAATATATTGTAAAATTGAGTATTTATTCAGAAAAGAAGACTGATGTTCCTGAAATTGCTAGAATACAGCCCTAAGTAACTTAGCTCCAGGAAAAACAGAAACATTTTTGATCAGACTTTGTTGGGGCTGAGAACAACAGATAAAAACCAAATTTGAAAAATTAAAATTAAGCAGGTATGCTTGATAAAGTTACAAGCAACTGAAAGAAGGGAAATAATGGAAAGTGTTGGCCTCAATATAGATATATTGCTACCAGATTCAGCCATACACTTAATAAAACCCCAGATAAACAGATAAAGCCATTTGAGGCAGCTCTGGTCTCCAGTTGAGCTTCCTCCAAGTTCTCTGAGCTCTAACTGAGACAACAATGAGTTGTGTTAGTTTTCAATGTGTCACCTACGTGAAGTCGCAGAAACATCATTTTTACTCAGCAAAATGTATTTTGCTTTTGAAAATCCGTTCATTGAACCGGATGACCTGCTGCTGGCAAGATTAGATGGAAAAGGATTTGATGCACATAGTATCTAGTTCTTAAAAAAACCAACATATAAGCTCACTTATTTCTATTGTTTAAACAGAACCAAATATTTCCCATTCACAATAACATTTGAAATGTGGAACAGAAAGCATAAAGCTTCAGCTTTTGTCAGTTCTCATAATTTGTTGTAAACCCCTGTATTGCTTTCTTTACTAAAGAGAGAAAATACTGAAATGATGTGCATTACAGCATCATGGAATTGTCAACAAGCCATGAAATGTTTCATTGACTAAAACAAAGGCAGATTATTTGGTATGGGTATTCTTTAGGCACTGTACTATTTGCCTAAAATTGCATAAAGCCTGAAAAGCAATTCCATAGAAATTAATAGAATAAAGAAGGGAAGAATTTATAATCATAATTATGAAGCCATGCCTCAAGATGATCAGTCCTCAAAGTGAGTTGCAAATTGGAAAAAGGAAATACACGAAAGGTGTATTTGTTGATTATTTATTTATTTATACATTGTGTTTTAAGTCTTACACAGAATTGTTCTTTAACGTGTATCTGACAGTAAGAGGTCAAAGAATTTGTAGTTCCTTTTATAAACTATTTGTGATAAAGGCTTGCCACAGCTGATAAGGAGGAACATTGATAGAACCCCAGTACCTAGAAATAAATTCAACCCTGTTGTACAGAGCAGCATATTTCATGTAGGAGAAATAGTAATCTATTTTTAGTTCAGCTGTACTCCTAAGAAATGCACCTTTCCTCCCATGGCAAGAACTTACTGTGCTTTCACACCTCAGTGGACTCCTGGTAAAACATTTCAAGCACAAAATCCAGTAAGATTCAGTCAAGTGTATTACAGACTTGAAAGTCATTCAATGAAAATTGAAAATGTTCTGTGTGAGTTAGTTAAGTCCAATTCCTCTCTGATTAGTACAAATACTTCAGCTCTTGCTTCTCATTCTTTGGTCAAATCCCTCATGTGTAGTATAAATCCCTTTTCAGTTTGTTTGTTCATTTGTGTTTTGTCTTATGATGTTAAAATAATCATTCATTCAAGTTCTGCTTATTTAGCAAGTTAAGTTTCCAACAGTATTCTGTAGATAATATGCAGCTCAAGCTAAGCTTTCAAAAATCACGTTAATATCTGATTAGTTTTATACAGAACTTTTTCCACTTTTAGAAATAATATTATGGCCACAGAATAAATTGGACAGTTGGTCTTGCCATTGAAGAAAACCCAGTAACTTGAAACAGTTTTCATCATATAACTTTTTTCTGAATTGCTTCTAATATGCATAGTAACTATTTGAAATGAAAACTTGTCATAATTGCATTAAGTTGGTTTGGTTTTGGGTTTTTTATTATTATTTTATTGAAAGTAGTTTGTCCATTGTGAAACATACAAGAGTACAGCTCTGTCAAAATTTAAGATTTCCTTAGCTGTTTCTTTGAAGAAGAGAAGCAACCCCATGCTTTGGAAAATGGGCTTTTGAAGCTGTCGCAAGCATAATCCTAGATAGAGTGGTAAGATAATCAAACAATTGGCCAGACTGCACTTCTAGGATAAACATCCATTTGTGCAAGTTCAGTACTGGGCAGCATGTCCTTGCTAAAGATTCTGAACAATCTGAACGATTTCACCTATACTAAAAAAAACAGTACCAAAGTACATCTGAACACCAGCATGCAACCACCCGTGTCCTCTGATAACTCACTCTTCCAAGTAATTCCTAGGAATGGCTCAGCATTTACCACACATCAGGGATGAGTCCCAGATATATAGAAAATTTGGTGCTACTCTGGCATACTTTTATGGCCTGATCCCCCAGCCATATCTTAGCAGGTCTTGCCTGATGACATGTACATGCAAACCCAACCCACCTGTGGGAGCAGTGGAGATGCCCTCATTATTTTCCATGGCCAAGCAGATAGGGAGGGGGTATGATCAAAGGAGAACATCTCCTCACCCTGGGGGCCCTCCACGGGGCTTGCTCCAGGAACTCACTGCCTGGCATGTGTTGTCTGGGGAACCCAAACTGAATACAGTCCCCCCAGCAAGGTCTCACATGGGCTAAAGAGGGGGAAGGAATCAGCTCCCTTGAGTTGCTGGCTACCTCTGAAACCACCCACTATGTGAGTATCCCCCATCGTCACAGAGGTGCACTGTTAACTTGTGGTCAGCTGCTTCTCCACCAGGACCCAAAGGTGCTTTTCTGCGAGGCTGATCCCCACCCAGTCTGTTCCCAGCCCACACTGCTGCATGGGGTTGATCCATCCCAGGTGGAGTACCCTGCTCTTGCCTTTGTTAAATGAGATTTGTCAGCCCACTTCTCCAGTTTGTGGCGGTTCTTTTACATGGCAGCCCTGCTCTCCAGAGTATTCACCTATGCTCAGTTTGGCATCACCCACAAATCTGCTAAGGGTTGTTAGTGATGACATTACCCAGCTTGGTTATAGTGTTGTCCCATGATGACACAATTGGTAGCCACCTGTAGGTTTTATACTGCTAATCACAGTCCTCGGTGCCTCGTGATCCAGACAGCAATCAAGCCACTTGCATTCCATTGCTCAAGTCCATGCCTCACCCATTTCTCTTGCTAAATTCAAAGTAAACAACATTGTTTACCTTGCTTACCTTAGCTTTTCTCTTGCCTACCAAGCCAGTCTCATAAACGCCAAGGAAAGGGGGAAGGATCTCACCCTGAAACCTGCTGGCTGTCCTCTTCCATGTGAAGGAGTACTGCTGACTCCTGCCCAGCCTGCTGTCTACCGGGACCCCCAGGTCTTATTCTGTAAAATTGCTTTCTAGGCAGCCAGCTTCCAGTTCATATTTTGTTGCTTGTATCCATATTGGGAATTATTACTCCTCTACAGGTTGGTATAGATACCCTTTTGAGGTACTCAAGTCTACTGGATCTCTGGCCAAAGGGATACTGTCCGGTGATCCATGCCCTGGGGTTTCAGTTTAGTGGGTCTGCTAACCCACACCAGAGCTGGGCCTCATTTGGCCTATGACCATTGGAGGCAGTGAGGATGCCCAGGAAGACTATATTTTTGGCCACCTTTGTTTATTACTATCACTTGGTCACTTGTCCCCATGGCAAAAGCCAGGGAAATACTCTGGTGAGTGTCCATTTACCAGAAATGTCAGAGTTAGCCACTGGGTGACAGTGGGCAAAACATCCAGCGGGACTGGGTTTGGGAGGACAGTGAATGAACCAGACCGCACCTTAAGCAACAACATCGCATTGACCATATATCAAACCTAGTCACAGAAGTGAACCTCTGCATAGAAACTGTCTGTGTCACATCTCAGGGTACCCACCTAGAAGCATCTATGCCACAACTAGAGGTAAACACAGTCAGATAGATACACAAGCCCACCAAACATGAACAATCTTTGCAGACATCTATCAATGGCTATGCCTGAAAATCTCCACTGCTCTATTTATTCCCAGTAAAGCTGCTGCTTTCAGCATGGTCCCAAAGCCACTCAGAAAATAAATTGATAATTGAATCAATTTAGACAATCAGTAAAGACAATCAGTAGTTTATGCAAAATTGTTCTTTCCAGCATAGAAAATCTAAGCTTAAATAGCCTCCGTGCCTTTTGGGGTAAATGGGGCATGGTTTGGAACCTGACTGTCCTCTGGAGTAACCCAGTTAACTCCTTCCACAAAGGAAATGTACCCACTTTCCAGTATTCTTCTGCTTTTTAGTCAGTAGTTTGTCCACTATTAGGAAAGTGGGGCATATCCCCCTCAACTAATTAGTAGTGGGTAAAGGTAATACTATACCTACTATGTATTTGATCTGAGCTGTAAGTATTAGAGGCTTGTACTCCAGCCTGTTGATAAGAATAAGTTTAGAAAATAAGGCAAGAGACTTCTAAATTCAGTGAGCCAAGTATCCTGCTATTTCTGGCAACCATGGTGATAATTTGCCTAATTTGTTGTTGATAACCACTAGATGAGTTGATTTTTTTATTTAATTCTTGCTGTATTTTTAGCTTTGGTAATTTCCTTTGGCAGTAAGTTCCATAGTTTACAGTTAATGAATGGAAATCTTGAATCAGTTATTAATTGACAGCTTTTTAATGTCATTTCATGTTTCTTTGCATTTGCATTATGAGTCAAAGGAACAGAATTTTCTAATTTCTAATACTTTTCTTATATAAGGACCTTTTGTCATGCCTCTTTCTTCTTTTTGTTCAGTGATCAGTCCTAATTGCTCAGTTTCTTTTCATAGGCAAGCACTTCCAGTCCACTGGTAATGCTTTTCAATATCCTAAGAACTAAACTAAGTTCTGCAATGTCCCTTTTGGGATAGGTGATCAGCACTGCACACTCCAAATGAGGTCATATCATTAATTATAAAAAGTCATTATATGCCAATGTTAATTACCCTATTAGTCTTCATGTAACCTAAGTTCTTGTTAGACTCCCAGCTAAAGCTGCATATCAAGCAATCTGCAGCAATTTCCAGGTCTGCTGTAGGAGTTGCTTCCATAAATTTAGACCCCTCTGAGATGTCAGAGAGGTGTGAACTTTCCTTTTCAGTGTGAAATGAAACATTCATTATGTTGATGAGTAAACTACTTGAATTAGGCCTCTCCAAAGTTTATTTCAACCTCTGTGACCTTTCCTGACCTAACTGACTTAGTGATATCCACAAACTTTAATACGTATCATCATTACTATCCTACAATTCTTTTGAAACTATTGATAGACAGCAAACAGTAAAAATCTGAGTGCAGTAAAATGCTTGCTGTGTTCAGTTTGTTGTTTTAGTTTGGTTTATTTTTTTAACTGATCATTAAATTGTGCTCTTTGGCCTTTTCCTCATGACAATGTTGCCATTCCTCTCAAGATTATTCTGTTTCATAGAATCAATCATGGAACCATAGAATATCTCAAGTTGGAGGGGACACATAAGGATCATCAAGTACAACTCCCTGCTCTTTACAGGACTACCTAAAATTAAACCATATGACTCAGGCATCATCCAGACACTTCTTGAACTGACAAGCTTGGTGCTGTGACCACTCCCCTAGGGAGCCTGTTCCTATGACCGACCACCCCCTTAGTGAAGAACTTTTTCTTAATGTCCCATCTGAACTCCTCTTGTTGCAGCTTCATTATTTCATTTCCTTGTTTCGTCTCACTGGGCACCAGAGAGAGTAGATCAGCATCTTCCCCTCCCCTGCCCTCGAGGAAGCTGTAGACTGCAATGCGGTCACCATGCAGCCTTCTCTTCTCCAGGCTGAACAAGCCAAGTGACTTCAGCTTCTCCTGATAAGTCTTGCCCTCGAGGCCTTTCACCATCTTGGTTGCTCTCCCCTGGACACACTGTAATAGTCTGATGTCCTTCTTATGTTGAGGTACCCAAAACTGCGCACAGTGCTCAAGTTGGGGCCACACCAGTGTAGTATAGACTCAATCACCTCCCTCGACCAGCTAGCTATGCTGTACTTGATGCACCCCAGGACACGGTTGGCCCTTTTGACTAGTTTCTTCTATAGAAACTTATCCAGGACCGTGTCAAAGGTTTTTCAGTAGTTTTATTAAATTATGTGAACCAGTTTTCCTTCATCTATCCCTTTATAGATATGTTCAAAGAACAAAAAACACCCAAACCCCTAAATATTTTCCTTTGCAGAAACCATGCTGGTTTTATCATGGTCTATGATATCCTTGACACTTTATTCCTCTCCCTTGTTAAACATCATTTCAACTATCTACCAGGTACACACTTAGGCCTTCATTGTGTAATATTTTTAAGAGCTTTTTGAAGAGTAAAATTCTTACTATGAACTGGGTCAGGTGGCTAATCTAAGAATTCTGCTGAAAATAGCTCTACCAATATAAACAAATCAGGTATTCTTGAAGAGTGGTATTGATGTTATGGCTTTAATTCACAGTAGAAGACTAATTAGCCTAGAGAGGGCACTGGGCTAGTAAGTTCACTAACTCAGGTCTCTGACATTTGCTTGGAATAGTAGTACCCTGAGATTTCCACTACTTAAGATGCTCTGATCTTTTTGTTTGAAGAAGAAAACCAGGACAAGCAAATAATTTTCTTGAAAAGTGTCAATACCTTTTCCTAATACAAGGATTGATTACAACAAAGGTCTATTGAGCTGAACAGCTAAGACCATGGTCAATAGAAGTTATTTAAGATAAAGTATAAGAGCAGGACAAGTAAGCAGTGATATTTCTTGAAAATACACTGCAGTCTTAGGAAATTTCTACTCAGGGATTTCTTAAGCTAGATACCATAACTGTCAGTTTAATAACTCTCGATGGAATTTTCTATGATACTGTTCAATCACTCTAAACTTCTGTAAACTTTTAGCATCCACGTCATCCTTAGTAGCTAGAGATTAGGTGCTGAGTAAGATGGTCAACTCTCATTTTTAGTTCAACCCTTCAGTGAATATCCACAAAAGTAAATTGAATGTTATTGTTTTGTGGAAAGTGTTCAAACCACTTTACTGATGTTATAAATGGTTTAGTAAAGAAATATACCCTTTTTCTAGCACAGGAAATACCTTAGGATTTACAGTGGAATTCTGTCTTGTAGGAGGGGTTGCTCCTACTGCTGTTAATGACTATTTTGCACTTGGCATCAGAGCATAATTAGGCCATTAGGCAACAAAGCTTCTGCAGAATAAATGATATTATAAGATTCCATGGTTTCACCATTAGAGCCAATGTATACACAGAGGTGCTTATACTCCTTTTAGCATCAACATTGCATATATTCCTTCTGCCTGGTATAGTTCCAGAGGTGATTAATCTTCCCTTCAATACAGGCCTTGAGTAGTGATTTTAGCAGAGGCAGAGGCCCTCATCACATTCGCAAAGCAGATCTTGTACAAATGGAAAAAGCGTGGAAGAGCCCAAAGCTAAAAGTTATAAAGTTATACTGTAATAGCATCCTGTATAATTTCATTGCAAATAAATTTTCCAATGTTGCCCTCAATTAATTAATATGTGAAACTTTTTTTGGCATTTTCAGTGGTGTCAAGTCACCTCTGAGATACCAAGATGCATTTTTCAGTTATGTAGTGACAGCTTTGCTTGGCATCACTTTTGTTAACCAGAATCTCTCCCGTCCTTTCCTCGTAAGTAGACAATCAAATGAGACAGTTCTAGAAGTTCTGAAACAAACTGAGATCTATGGATTTCTGCCTGTTTGAGGACAGGAACATCAGGATAAAGTATGATATAAAAGAAGTCATACCTTAGATATGTGTTTCTAAGATTTGTCCTGATTTTGATGGAGGCAGTAAAAACAACAAACATTTAGTTTAAAATAAAAGATCCTGACATGCTTTAGAGGTGTGCTACCAACATGATGGCAAATCATTTCTTTTCCCTCCTTGTTTGAAACCTACAAATTGGCAAAGATACTGCTTAAGACATCTTTCCATATAAATTGCTTTAAGGTAGCTACATATAAGCATTCGCAGAAAGAATAAATGGCAATTATCATTGCAGGCAGCTAAAGCTGAACAGAACTCCGCGCTTCACAGCAGCAATTAGAGAAACCAAACCTGGTAAGATGGATAATGGACAGGATATAAAGCACACAAGTATCACATTGGAAATCAATGGAACACTTCAGACTCAATGCTGAAAAGGCTGAAGAAATAGACAGCGTTCAGAAATGAACAATGAGAATTATTAGGTGTATGGCTTACAGAAAACTGTTCTATGAAAAGACATTATGAGATCAAGATTGAGTAATTTGGGAAGTTGATTCACACAAACTACCCATTTAAACATATTTCCCAGAGGATCACAGAATAGTTTAGGCGGAACAGACCTTTGGAAATCATCAGCCAAGTCCCCTATTTGAGCAGGGTCATCTAGAGCAGGTTTCCCAGGACCATGTCTCGTCAAGTTTTAAATATCTCCACAGATGGAGACTCCACAACCTCTCCAGGTAACCTGTCCCAGTGTTTGACAACCCTCATTGTAGAAAAGACAGGTGGGAGGAGAGGTGTATATATAGAGAGGGTGACAGACATAGGTAGATAGATATAGATACAGCTATATAGATACACACGTATGCATTTACCCTCATCCTGCAATCCCATGTGAATAGAAGTGGAATGTGTGTGCAGGTAAAAGGAAAATAAAGTTATGTAAAAATTCCTACTTATTGAATCCTTGTTTCTCCCTGCCATTTCATATGTGATATCAGGCAAAGAGGGTGTCAGGGGCTGTGGGTTTGCTATGCATTTTATTTTCAAGTTCCAGTACCTATAAAGAGATATGAATTGTCTGAGTTGTGTGTTAATTATATGAAAATATGATTGCTTGTTTAACTCATTCTCAAAAGACAATTAATGTCAAAAGCTTAGTGAGATACTAAGCAAAGTCATTGCTGATTTTATTTTAAATGGACATTTAAACTGATTAAAGGACATGCCTTTCAGAATCAGATTTAGAATATTGATCTTTCAAGTTTTGAAAACATTTTGGAGAAATACTTCCAAAGATGAAAATATTTTAACTGTAAAGCATATTTCTCTGTAACTGATTACTGAAGGATATAAAACCTTACCCTAAAATATCAGCTAAACTTTAGTACAAGACTTGTCTCTGGATTGTGAAAATGCTGGCTCTGCTCTTTTGTAGTCATTCCTGGTTAAGCACAAACATCACTGGGTATTTCCAGAAAAAAATGTTTTGCAGTATTTTACCATTTTTCTTGGCTTCTGTCTGTAAATAGTAATTTTAAAAATATAATTGTAAATTTTACATAATATGAGCTATATCCCACAGCCACCTACCAGCACATTTTCTCAGTAAATTACATAGAATTGGTTTACCAAATAATAAAATGAAAGTGTGTGTTTTCTTCAAAATGTTCAAAAAGCAAATTTTACAAATACTTCTTTCTTTTTTGTTTAGGTTTCTGTCCTGGTTTCAGCTGGGATGGAGTTAATTTTCTTCCTAGTAGCTGGTGCAGGGTTGTGTTTTGGATCTGGTGCAAGAGCGATGCCAATAGCACGCTGATGTTTTTGGTTGCTTCTGGATGATGTTTATACTGAGTCAAGGACTTTTCAGTTCCTTGGACCCTGCCAGCGAGAGGGCTGGAGGGGCACGGGGAATTGGGAGGGGGCACAGCCAGGACAGGTGACCTGAACTGGCCAAAGGAATATTCCGTACCATGGGGTGTCATGCTGAGTATATATAATTTGGGGGAATAAGGAAGGGGGGGACCCTCAGCATTAGAGCTTTTCTCTTCCCAAGTAATCGTTAGGTGTGGTGGAGCCCTGCTTTCCTGGGGATAGCTGAACACCTGCCCATGGGGAGCGGTGAATGAATTAATTGGTTTGCTTTGCTTGTGTGCATGCTGTTTGCTTTACCTATTAAACTGTCTTTATCTCAGCCCATGAGTTTTCTCACTTTCACTCTTCCGATCCTCTCCCCATCTCATGGTGTGGGGAGTAAGTGAGTGGCTGCATGGGGCTTGGTTGCTGGCCAGGGTTAAAACAAAACAGTTTTTTATGTATACAAATTTGTCTGGCCCAACTTAATCTCTGCAGCCTCTCCTATTATTCTCACATTTTATTTTGATCCCATATATGTGAATATTTCCCAAAACACAAATGCCTTTTTTGCAGAACAGAAAAATAAGAAAGTACCCTGGGGCATTTCTTGTATATTAATTATAGCTCTGGTTGGTTTCCAGGAACAACTGTTTTAAACCTGACTGTGGAAAGTGATACTAATGAAAGAATTTGTATTAAAAATACTGTTTATTAAAAAAAATCAGATGGATTACTTCAGACAGAAACTAGAATAGTGGACACAGGGATTATAGACATAATAGTCATGAATAAACAAGAAGGAAAGAAGCAAGCCAAACACTTGAGGCATCTTTAGTGACACAGCAGGAGATATATAGATCTGAAACATGTATGCATAGAGACACAGAAACACACACACACACATCCTTCCATTGATGTCAGCCTCTGGGTATTGCTTATTATCTTGTCAAACATCATCTGCAACGAAAATACAACATATTGTGCACTAACCTATCATCTGGTCCAGGATTGTGCCATGTGGCTTGTTTACATATTAAATTTTTTCCAGAGCAGCTTCCAATTTTCACATCTGTCTCAGATTTTCTGTGTGTTGTTTGAGTCTCATTTCAAAAAACCCTAAATATTCTTAGCTGCACTTAGAGAAAACAAAAGCTACAGAACCCTAGAGATGGATGGGAAGTAGACTTTTATTGGGCATCAAACACAGGTTGATAAAAGAAGTGCTGCTTGCCCCAATATTTCATAATACGGCAGTCATGCAAAACCGCCAAGTTATCAGTTAGTACCTGGGAGTTATGGATGATGTGACATAGCTAGACACGAGAAAGATTTAGCTCCACCACTCTCAGAAATTGCTAGTAAAACACTGAATCAACTATTCTTCCTGAATATAAACATCAGATTAACTAGGAAAGATTGTCCCTTGAAAGTGTTGCCCGTTACAACCACCAGGATATTCACCTTCTTTGTTACTTACATTGTTTATTAAGGCAGTGGTCCCCCTGCTCACAAGGTGATGTGTACAGTTTGCAGTTTCCAGTATAAAGCTATCAGACCCGCCTAAACCTTCTTGACTACTGTGTGGCCTTGTGCTAAAGAAAATGGCATGATCTGGCCATCTCAAGGTAGATATACAAAACCAGACTTGCCCAGAAACTGAAAAGTGCAATGCAAAAGGATTACTGGCAGTGTACCGTAGGCTCTTTCTGAAGGTCTTGAGCATTTTATGCTTCACTCATACTGTTTAGGACTTCCCTCTGGGGCTCAGAATAACCATTAGCCTTCAATTTAGGAAAAACTCGAAGTCTTTCACAGCTGCTGGTATCAGTATTGTTGGATTAACACCATTGTTGTAAGATCTTCATTGAGCAGCCCATGAGACCACTGGTGATAGAAGGAGGATGATCACAAGGATGGTGGCCTACTGTAGAGGAATGAAGCTGGTTAATTGGCATTGATACTATACAGCTGTGGGCTGGCTTCAGGGGTGTGGGTTGGTCCATGTAGATAAGGTGCAGGTGTGGTTGGTTAAGTGGTTGAGAGCCAGTGAAGAGGGGGCAGCTGAGGAAGAAGAGGAGATGAGGAAGAAGCAAGGAGAGAGCATGCCCTGAGTGAGGAGGCGAGATGAGGAGAAGGCAGTAGAGGGACTGGGATGAAGAGTGTGCCAGTATGAAATAGTAAAAAACCTTGTTGCAGCCAACTAGTGTGGAGAGTGCTGCGACAGCTTACCATCTGTAGTCGGCTCTGCTGAAGTAACATGACTGCATATTTCAGGTGAATGCACCAAGCCTGTAGGTGCTTATTTTCTGTAACTCACTCAGATTGCAATGGAAATACCTCCCAACAGTGTGCTTTGCTTTTTGTCTAAATTGTTTAGAACAGCATACTTCTAGCTACCTTACATAAGTAAAAAGCTATGGCCCTCTTTTGCCCTGTTTTCACTTCCATCTTATGAAACAAAGAGTTCTTGTCTGCATCTTTGAGGGAAGATGAAAAGCATTTTAGTAATTAGTGTTTGCAAAGTTCTAAGAAGTAGAAGTTCTAAATTTCAGTCACTGGAATCAAAATAATATAAAAAATTCCCTGTTCCAGAACTTCTGTAAATGTTCCCAAGTAAACACAGCCTTTGATCAAATGATCAAGATGGTTCTGACACCTTTACTCATGAGAGTGGATTATTGCACAACATAAACTGTTCTATACAGATCCCAGTGAAAGTACTTGTGGTTTTCAGTAGTATTGGATGCAAACAAGAGTGTCTACTACCAACTGATAATGAGTAAAGAGGGCCCATTTCAATTTTAATTAAATCAATAGGAGTGTTTTCATTTGCTTCACTAGATAGGTGCTTTTCCTTTTTTACAAGCTTTCTAATAGTCCATTTTAAAACATGTTTCTCTAGTGAAATCAAAATGCATCCTGTACTGTGGTAACAGAGCACATTGTCACTGCCATTTTTCGGATCAAAAAAGTTTTTCAATGTGGTTGCCATCACTGTGCTATTTTAGAGTGTAGCATTTACGATGTCTGGCGCTTCTTTGGTCATTTGTGTGCCAATGAAATAATGAGACAGACACACAGTGTGACATGCAAATAGCAAAGAATGCTTTCCTAAGCTATGGAACAGATAATAATATGCTCAGCCCCACTAAATAAAAAACATCACTGCTTTTAACCACAAAAGAATAGGAAGAAAAAAAATAATTTTGTTATATTGACTAAGTAACATAAAGGATGCAGCACCTCCACTCCCTAGAGAGTTCTTAAAAACTGATAGGCCTTGTAGCTTGCCAAAGCTTCAAACTATTTTCGTACATGGTCATTTTTCTAACTGAAAAAAAACACCTTAGACTCATTAACGTGCATGCAAATATTCAAATAGAGCCTTCACCTGGTGGAGCTTTCTCTTTAAAATTTAAATGGCTTGCTGTTTATGAGGTTAGGAAAAACAAAACCAAACCCTTGAACTTTTTTTGATAAAGATCTACATTTTCTGAAAGTGATTGGGATGGATGGTGCTCAAAAGGAAAGAAATGGATGGCTTGTATATATGTCAATACTCGTGCTATTGTAGCTCATATCTCATGCTATTGTAGCTCATATACATTCCTGCCAGCAACCATTTACATTGTCTTTTCACATAATACTGAGAATCAGACGTTTAGAGGAACCTTTTGATTTTTAGGATCATGTTGTGAAATAATGCCTTGACTCCTACTAGGCCACCCATGCAGCTTCTCCCTACTAGACAGCCACCCAGCTACCATTTTTTAAAATAGCTGTATTTTCACAGCCAACAGTTTTTCCATTTAAGGTTAATTATTATGACCCAGAATTTTAGCTTGCAATATATGAAATAAAAGGCTAATAGTAACCTACCGAGGTTTGCTCATTTCTAATTTAAATCATGGACAGATCTACTCTTCCACAATTGCTGGAAAGGGTCGGTCAGTGGCCCAGAGTCACTGAGGCTGTCTGCGTGTAAATGAGAAGACAGTTTGGCTTGCCATCTGGGCTTTGCAGTCTAGATCTATGTGTTTTCCATGAATACAAACCAGTGCAGCTTTCCTTTTGTACAGCAGGCAACATGCTATCATAGTTACTCACTTAACAGCCTCACACTATCATCTGTAGTAAGCAAGTAGTTCCCATGGTCTTTAGAATAAATTCACACAGCAGCCAGGCTGCAGTTCTTGAGCATAAAACTTGAGGAACGAACATGCACATGCTGAGTATATTTTGTGCATGATCTTTACACGCAAACAAAAACGTTTGCAAGAAGGAAGACTAAAGTACCGGTTCCAAGTTCTAAACCTGTCTGTATTATTTTGATAATCTAATTTAAGGGATTTTTTTTTATATTATATAACACCATATTCTACAAAGAGACAGCCTCTAAAAATGTAAAGGCACTGATTGAGCTCAATTGAATGAGGTTGCTGAGAATAATAACTATAAATGACTGTGGAAGAAGATAAAAACCCAAAACATCTCCTTGATTTACTTTGTAACAAATATGCTTTCTATAACTGCAGCTAAAAGCAAAGCCCTGGTCGCATGATTCCCTTGAGCATTCTAGTGAGCAAGGCCAATATAGTTAATCCTTTAAAGCAGTGATTGATCATTTTTTTCTCAGGATAGCACAGGTGATGTCAGTAGTGCAGCAATAGTATTGTAGGACTTCACACCATCTATGCAATCCATTTGAAAAACCTGAGTAGACTCTCTGGTGAGAAATCCACGCTCATCTCTGTTTTCTGCAAAAACACAGCTAAACAAATCTAAAGTTGTAGGTATAGTGTAGGTATATTTACATGAGCTGCAGGTGTACAGTATAGAAATCTGGATCCAAAATATGCATGTCTGCTGATATATAATGTCTGATATTATTTTAAATTACACAAAATCTGAAACAGATTTTTTAATCTGCTCTGATGAATTTCATGCAGCTTGAACTATGTCTCCTATGGACAGCAAACCAGCACAGGTTTGATAGTTTTTTGCAGTTGTAGTATGTCAAACTCTCCCCACAACTGGGTATTACAGGGCTTATAAAAAAAGGACTCTCTTTCTTTTGGCAGAGTACCACTGAATTTTTCCTTTCCACCTCTCCTTTTAGTTACGTTTGCTAGGTCTTTAAACCTGGAGGAGCCTATTAGTTGCAGCCCCCAGGGAACCATTAAGTATTCTTTCAATTTAGTGGTGAAGCCTGCGATTTCTTTTCTCTCTATTCACTAAATGTTTGGACTTTTTGTGGTGGTGGTGATTTGTTTTTTCTTTGTTCTTGTCTCCAACTGCTGGTAACTATTTGTGTCTTGATGTAGTTGCCTGGAGGCTTTGAAAAAGTATGAATTTTTCCCTGGGGTGGTTTGAGGGCTTCGGTACTCTGACGTTTTTGGGTGAGTTTGACAAGGAGCTTTTCCCCAAGTGTTTGCTTTGTGTCTGCTACTCCAAAGCTGGTACTGCAGATAGCTGAAAATGTCCTGACCTGTATATGTATAGTTGTTCTTCTTAGAGGGGTTGGATTTTTGCTCTTTATTTTATTATGTGTACAATTTAGTTTGGTTTAAAGTAAATTCCAGGTTAGCTCATGATCCTGCCTGAGGAGGGGGAAGCATTTCACTGCCTACCAGCCTCTGTGTGACTTTGTACAAATTCAAAATGACATAAACTGTATCTGGTCTAAAGAAGTTGCTGCTTAGCAAACTCTGTAGAAATGTTTATAGTCTGATGGCTGAATATTTATGATTGAACTCTGTTGGTGTTGCACAAAAGTGAGAGTAGGACTAAATGAGATGTGTTTGGTGTAATTCTTTCCTTCTGTTGACAGCACCTCCTTTGCATTTTCTTTTTCAGTTTAGTATGGTTCACCAGCTTGGCTTGGATCTAATTGCTGATTTTTTTGTCTTGACTTGGCAGGTTCTTATGTATTGTCCTAATATAATATTGATAGAGTTTGGTTTTGTTACGTGACAAATACCCTGTAGTACATATAATATAAGCAGTCAGAATGATGTAGAAAAAGAAAGCCAGCAACATGTGCAGTAATATGCTTATGCCCTGTGTTTTACCAGTGGTAAACACATAGAAAAAGGCTGCTTTGTAAATCCTCTGCTAGTAGACTCTATAACCAGGTGTTGGTATTCTTCTGAAATTCAATGTCATTTTCTTTTATAAATTAATAGGAATCTTGATTTTCAAAGCATGTATAAACAGGAATTTTAGTTGCCAGACTTCTACTTACCACCCAATGACAGGCCCAGCTATAGTGTTTATCATTGAGGACTATGTATTTATTAAGCCATTACAAATAATTGGAAGATGTCTGAACAATTGATTCAAATTCCATAGTCAGTTTAATCTGGCTTATGTTTGTGCTTCTTCTGAAAGATCATTTCTACTCTTGTCTTTACGCTGGAGCTAATGTTCATATGGCCCCAGCAGGAACCAACTAAAATGGTGTAAGGTGAAAACGGAACAGAGAGGAAGGTGGGGGGAAGCTTGTTCGGGATGAGCAGTGCTTTCCCGAAGAAGTTCGCTGTGTGGCTGTGTGAATGCCAGCCCTGGCATGTGGGAACACAGAGAAGCAGCTGCAGGACACGATGGCTGTGACTGCCTCTTTGGGCACTAGCCTCTGCTGGATTTAAACCTGAACCACTGAAAGACAGCATTTAAACCTCTGTTTCCATAGCCTGTGCTGTGCCACGCGTCTATTCCTCTGCCTCAGAGATGTAACTAAGCTTCTTCGTACTGACCCACTTAAACATGAAAACAAACAGCACTCAGACAAGAAGCAATTTCTCTTGTGGAAGAATAAAATTGAAATCTTGATATAGCACACTATATTCTCCAAACTCGTAGGCTGGTTTTGCTTGTGACCTAGCAGACAGTGCTCTATGTAATTTTCATTAATTTAAGTTGTTTCTGACTATGTCAGTTTTGTTTCATGGTAAACTAAGTGTATACTTTAATGGTTCCCAGTAAAGGGAGGGTCTGCAGAATCATAGCTAACATTACTGTGAATCTTCATTAAACAGTGAAGACTGTATGTCCTATGTTTGGGACTCTAGTTTCAGATAGCACTGTCTCTGCTCACTCTGTTTATTCTTCTCAAAATCAGCATGCTTGAATTTTAGCTCTAAATCCTTTACAAATTGCAAGCATCTTCCTTTGACAAATATTTTGGAGTTTTGTTTGGTTGGGTTTTTTTACATTTAGACTGAATGAATGTGTGCTCATTTTCTAAATCATAATCCCATTCCTCTCTTCAATTCTTGGGTTGTTTTGGTCTCTTGACTTTAGAAAAACATAATTTCAAACACCCTGCAGAATAGTGTTCCATACTTAAAAATTACTCCCTTCATCTTCTACCTTGGTGATTTATAAGAACAAAGAAAAACATCTGTTTGCTACACACGAAAATCCCTGGTGAGTTAAATTTTTCCAGTTACAGTGCTGGTTTTGAGTGCTTTATGGTCTATGATGCGTGGGTGGAAATACACAAACAATTTAATAGGCTTGTTCCAAAACCTGAGAAACATAAAAAAGTCTCAATATGTATTGCACGTGCTATGTGTTGTGGTCAGTATTTAATCTTATGTGTAACAAGAGCCATTACCTTATGATGGTTGCTGATGTCAGTACAAAATATTCTGATTCACAGAAGTAAATATGGGGGTTTCTGGGCCCAGTATTACAACCAGATGTTTCTTTTAAGTCTTGCAGGAAGAACATACTTCTGGTTGTGCTCACAGTGGAGGTGGTGTCAGTATGAACTTGTTTAAGCTAAATTTCATGTATGGTGAAGGAGGCTGTCAAAAGGTAGTATACCATATCGTCTCTATTACCTTGTACATTCTTTCACCTTTTTAACATAGCCACCCTGAAAAGAAGAGCAGGTGGCACAGTAAATGCATACAGAATCATTGATACTCAGAAGGTGTGAGGCTGGGTCAAAACAAACAAGCAAATCTTAATTTATCAATCAGTTTTAATCAGCGTTTTTTCACATAAAAGCTTATATAGTAGCTTGAAAAATAGCAAATGACACGTGGCTGCTGGATATTAGCATGTTCTCCTAGACAACAGCAAGGAAGGGTATTCTGTGGTGCTGCGAGGCCAAAATCAGTGAGCACTTTTCAGTCCTCAGATAGGAGGTGCCATGGCAAAAGCAGTTTGTGACCTTAGACATTATACCTTTGATGTACCTTTTGATGTTGATAAATTTGTGATCCTATCACTGGTGTAAGCAATCTCTGCTTACAGTTTGTTTCTAACTATGTCTGCATGCAGACACCTTGGATCCAGTAGAATCGATCTGCTGAAACACGGTCCTAAGAAATGCCTTAGAGCATGAATGAAGCTGGAGACACAAAAACTTCTTATATTGACCATATGAACTGAATCCTTACAAGAAACCCCTTACAAGTGTAGCAATTACAAGATGGTAATTGATATTTCATTGATGATGCTATTGGGACAAGAGCTCAGAACGGAATGCACTTCCACAAACACCCTTCAT
>JAVJGJ010000037.1:79720639-79743768 GCA_035590215.1 Microhierax caerulescens | reverse complement strand
CCCCCTCCCCCCCCCACCCCCGCGGCGTTAAACGTGCTTCAACACGGTCATAATGGGCTGCATTATATCAGAACAAGGAATACATGAAGATCGCAGGCTTTTGGCTTTTGCATGTTTTTTTGTTATCTTTCTTTAATACGCCTTTCCTCGTTCCTTGAAAATGTCATTCTAGCCAAAGATCTTCTATAATTAAAGAGCAAAACTGTCCAACTAATTAGATGTTTTCTCTTGCCCTGAGCATAGCTCTGGGCATAGAAATAGGGAGTTTAAGGCAAACTGCACAGCAGTAGGAGTAATTGAATTATTTAAAATGAATGTCTACTTTCTAAACCATATTCAGTGGTAAAAAATAAACAGCAAGATCAGGAACAATGGGAAAATAATAGGGGATTTTCTTTAGGAAAATAATCAAAGCAAAAGTTACAAAAATCCTCTCTAAATTGCATTGAAACAGCGGGATTTTGTGAAAGCCACTGACTGTCAGGCCCCGAGGGCTTCTGGCCTTGCTTATGCAATTGCTGCACAGGCAGGACTGGCTGCCAGCAGTGGCTTTCATATGGATTTCCTGAAGAAAATGCTACAATAAAATACACATTTAGGTGCTTTTCATTCAGAAGATACTGCCTGCGGTAGAAATGCTTAGGTTTGTTCTCACTTTCTGATGATGGAGGGAGAGAAGAGACTTGTCTAATTAGGTACATCTCATCCCAGATTCCCTCTTGCAAATCTCCCATCTCTGATAATGAGGTGTTCCTGCTCCCTCTGCAGGGGCTAAGCAGGCTGCACTCATAAAGCAGCCAGCTTCTGCATGCCTGAGAACCAGGTGAAGGCACAACCCCAACCGTAACTGTCCTTCTCATTAGTGCAGCACTGAAAAATTGGCCCAGGTGGATATCTGGGGCAAATATTGTTTGGAATCTTTTATAACCGCCTTTCTCACTGTTTTTTGCAGTGTGGTAATGGCAAAAACATTAAGTTAGTTTATTCTTTGCTTGTGCTGATTGCATTTTCTGGTTTGGTAGGTTGGTTTCCTGGCTATGGGATGGTAAGCCACCTTAGAGATGAGCAGCCTGCCCTCTTTCACTGATAGGACACGAATGCTACCAATGCTGATTGGTAGGAAGGAGTTAAATGTGACAGAACAAGAGAAAAGCAATATATAAGCATGCCTGCCCTAGCTACGGCAAAAGTTCCTTATAGCAAACTTTGAAAAAACTCTGCTTAGTTTGTAGTCAAAGTCCTGGACTGCACCCATGCATTTCAATTGAGTTTCATTCCTTTAATGAAGCTGCACTTCACTTATTTACCTTATACTTATGTGGCTGTCACCCAAGTGTTTGAAATAGAGATAACAACTGCTCCTCTTTCTTCCTTGGAGACAGGAATAATGGCTTGATTAATTTATTATAGGTTTTTGTTTGCTTTATGTTTGTATGGATGACTGGGCACAATGTGGTGGAGACTGGGTGGGAATAAATTATCAAAGGAGAGCTGTAGCAAAGCTGAAAAAAGCGAGATCTATGAATGTTCATTTCACCTGAGGGTGCTTTCCATAACCTGAAGTCCTTCTCCTAGTGAGTTCTCTTGCTAACAGGATGAATTGCTGAATTTGCTAACCATTTTGAATTTTCAGGCTGTCTGACTTCATGTCTATATTTTGTGTGCTACCATCAATTCTGGCACTCATCACAAATATTTTATTAGCTTATACTCTTCCTCATAGCGAATGTCACAATTTTTTGTCACTTGAATTCTTTGAGCAACCGATTATGTACTTACTCAGACTTTGCATGAAAAAAGACTTACAATTAAATTCTTATTTTCTGTGATGTGAATATAGTATTCATGTAATAGAGGATAACAAGGTGTTCTTACTGTAATGCCTGAGCCGTGAAAACTGGGAAAGGAAATCTATTTCTTACTCCGCTCTGTGAGAAAGGAAGAGGAGGCTTCCATTAGAGAATGAAAAGGTACCCATCTCCTAAGAGAGCTTTTAGCTGGAAAAGGAAGATTTGAAACTGGTCTTTAAATGACGCTACACAATTATCAGGGCCCAAAGTGGTGGAACTTTGTCAATAAACTCAGTGAAAACTTCAGCCTGGGTTCTAAACAAAGCCTCTTCATCCAAAGCTAATAAATCCCTCTCCAGTGGTGCGGATGCTGGAAGGACGCCTCTAGGGTGAAGAGAACTGTGAACTGGCCAGGGAAGCCTTTCCTTACCACGCTGGAATGCAGTGATGGGGAGGGGGGGAAGGACCATGACAGACCACACTGTTGCAAGGGGGCCTTAACTGCACACAGAAAATGATGTGGGCGCTTACTCTGGGCATCCCCGATGCCTCTTTGGAGTGTCGTATGCACATGCAGTCATCGGCCAAGTGCACCCAAGCGGCACGAGAGACAAAAAGCCTAAACTGGCACCAGGTAGAGCCTGGAAGCAACTCTGCTAAAAACACCGTTGAAATTTAGTGCCTTTAACTCTTGGCGGTTTATAACACTTTAATGTCCCAAACTGCATTCACTTAAATGTCTGCATGCACATTCCAGTGGTGCAAGATTTTAATTGTTTCAATATTCTCCTAAAAGCTGAGGCAGAGAGAGGAACTGGTAAGTGCTCAGTGAACTCTCCTGCCTGCTTTCTAAGACAGAAAAGATGACTGATGAGTATGAAATGAATTTGTGCAACCATGTTAAAAACCTAGAGGTTTTGTAGACTGGCTTATCCTTGTATTACCCTTCAACTTAGCTTGTGATTTCCTTTCATACTTTCCTTTTCCAATGGGTTTCTGTTTGCCCTTTCTGATTATTTTTTCAACTGTTCTTGCCCCTGCTAGTACCAATAGTATAAACAAATATATACACATAGTTTAAACAAACATATACACAATACAGCTATAAACAAACACTGAAATTTAGAAATTTACAAGACTGAGAAAACAGGCAACCAATGAGTTAATTTTGAAGGAGGCAGAAAACAGTAAGAATTTAAAACAGGAAGGAAAGATAAATTAAAAACAGACTTTATTGCTAAATTTATATGAGTATATAAGAAAAGAATTTTTATTTTGAGACAAACCCTCAGACTATATCCAAAAAAAAAAAAAAAAAAAAAAAAAAGCTAGTGATTTTATATAAACAGCTGGAGACACTAGATAAGGACAGAAGTTTTCAGAGGAAAGTGGCTAGGACATTTGATCTCTAGATATTGAAACACTAAATAGTTCTGAAATTTTCAGGGCATATTTGTATGGTACAGTATTATTATTTTTGTCTATGGTCTATAAGTGAATTGGGGAAAACTATTCTGGGACACATAAGATTCTGTTTTCCGCAGTCAGCCTTTCAGACCTCAGAGACATACCTCCAAATTCAGGATGTTCATTCAAACAGCCATGTAAATTTTCAGTTAATCCATCTCAAAGGACTGGAGATCTGCATTAACCATGCATTGAAGCCATTTGGGGAGAATCTAGATACTTTACTTCTGATACATACCTTCTTCCCTTGAGAGGTCAAAAGAGATCTGTAGATTTTTGGGGAAATAGCTGGCTTTATAAATTATTGAGGCATAACTGCAACAATTAGCTGGGTTTTGTCAGCATCATACACCATACATCACAGAGCTGCTAATCTCTTAGTGGTTTTCAGGGCTTTTGTCTCTTTAGTAGATTATATCTGTATGGTTGGTTTTGATCACTTTGCAAAAAATATTGTATCACAGTGCACTAAGCGTCAACATGTTACTAACTTCTTTAGGATTAAAACGTACGTGGGTAGTTTTAAAAGGTATTCACATCTACCAGAAAAATCCAGTGTTTTCCAAACTATTAGATTCTGCAGATTAGGACATTTCTGGATTGTACACAATATTACTCTGACGTTACTGGGCATAATAGGTCTATGTGAACCTGTTTCAGTTCTAAATTGGCTCACAAAAGCAATTCATCATTGTCTCCATCCTGAGGTGTATACATCCATCATGTGCTTCAGGGGATGGTAGCAAGTATTTTAATCCGGCTTTACAGATAGAAAACTCAGAACTGAGAGCTGAACAGGTTTATCAGAGATCACAGTGCAGGCCAAGTAAAGCAAGAAATGTAGCTATAGGATACTCTGATGTCCTAACCATTAGAAGTACGTGGCCTTCCTAGAAAAGTTGGGTGAAGACGGATCTGCATTTTAGTTAATTATCCAGACTCAGCTTTTGAGAACTGCTGGCTGAGAAATTAATCCAATTTATTTCAGAATGCTAACAGTTGGAAGCATCTTAGATGTAACTCAGTACATCCACCCTCCTGGCTTTTCTCCATTGCGCTTTATGCTTATACAGTGTTAGTTTGGGTTGGCTTATAAAAACTCTTAGGGCATGTACAGTTTCTCTTTTGTGGCAGATGGTGCTAGGCTCGCATGATGCAGGGCTGATGCTGCAAAGTGATGATCTTGCTGAGCATGGGCTCTTAGCATTCCAGTGGTTTGCTTCTCTAGTCACCATGCTTCAAAGGGCCATAGAAAATAGCTTTTGGCAACCTGTTGGCCAACTTGCACGCTTTGACATATGGTAGAGGGTAGAGATTCGAATGTCAGCTATGATGCCTTGTAGTCCCCTGATGCATCTGACAAATAAACATGAGGCCCATGAAACATTGGTCAGTGTGTGCTGAACTGAGCCTACAACTTCTGTATCTGGTTTGTATGCTCTTCTAGAGCTGAGCAGACGTCAAATTGCAAATGACAGAGCCTTTTGTCACCACTGAACCATCCTTTCAATGCAGAAGGCCTGTGAAATGAATCAAAAAGCTGCACTCAAACTCTTGAAAGCATTTTGTGCACAGAGCATTGCTCTGCTTAACACATTTCAAACTGCAGTAACTGCTAATAAGATAAAAAGCAGTGACAAATCAGAGAATATTGCCTCCAACAATCACGCATGACTTACCATGGCAAACACATCCTCGCTGAGTAAGGAGAGTGCTCAGCGTCTGTCTCAGGCATCCTGCTGCAGCTTTTTATGCTTTTTATTTTTATCCCATTTGTCAAAATAGCAGCCCTTTATCAGTGCTGATTGCAGAGATTTTGACTCCTCGCCTGCTGGGTTCCCCCTCTGCTCCATAGGGGTTTCCTAATTGAATATTACCCCTATGAATAGAAAAGCTTTGAATAAGAACAAGAAAAAAATCATTAACAGTCTTGAAACCTCCTCTGAATCTTCCACCCAGACCTGCACACAACCTCCTTTTCTCTCCCCAAAGTGCAGAATATTCTTTCAGTGAGCATCCTCAGCTCTTTTTCTGAAGCTAATCACATTTATTATATGCTGAACATTGTAAATGAACTGCAGTAAGAGCCTAACGTGAGAAGGAGGGAAAGGAGAGAGAGAGAATCATTCAAAATAAGTTAAAAAAGGTGTCTGGTTTGGTTAGAGTCACCAGTGCCTCATTTCTCATGTTTGTGAGTTAAGAGCAAGGAATTGTCTGCTGTCTCTGTTGATGTCCTGGTTTCAGCTGGGATAGAGTTAATTTTCTTCCTAGTAGCTGGTGCAGGGCTGTGTTATGGATCTGGTGCAAGAACAACGCTGACAGCACACTGATGTTTTTGGTTGCTGCTGGGTGATGTTTATACTGGGCCAAGGACTTTTCAGTTCCTCAGGCCCTGCCAGCGAGAGAGCTGGAGGGGCACGGGGAATTGGGAGGGGGCACATCCAGGACAGGTGACCTGAACTGGCCAAAGGGATTTTCTGTACCCTGGCACATCATGCTGAGTATGTATAAACTGGGGGAAGAAGGAAGGGGGGGACCCTCAGCATTATGGTCTTTTTCTTCCCAAGGAACTGCTACACGTGCTGGAGCCCGGCTGTCCTGGGGATGGCTGAACACCTGCCTGCCCATGGGGAGTGGTGAATTAATTCCTTGTTTTGCTGTGTTTTTGTTTTGCTTGTGGTTTTTGTGTGGCATTTGCTTTACCTATGCCTTTATCTCAACCCACGAGTTTTCTCACTTTCACTCTTACAATCGTCTCCCCCATCCCACGGTGGGGGCAGTGAGTGAGTGGCTGCTTGGGGCTTGGTTGCTGGCCAGGGTTAAAACAAAACAGATAAACAAAACCTTGGGAAGGACTTTAAAGAGCTGAAGAGAAACTCTTCTCTTTACATCTCTGCTTCTTCAGCCTCCATGCCATCATGGATTTATTATTTCTTCTTTCTTAAAGGGAACTTTGTTCTTCAAATGCTCGTGGGGATAATCTCAGAAAGATATTCCATGTAATCTTTCAATTGCATCAGCTCACAATAACGAGAAAAACTGAGGTTTTCCACTCTCCAATTTATGCCAGTTATATTCCATTAAGGGAGGGCAATCTGCACATTCTGTCCCTGCTTTCCCACCTCCAGGATTATACATCCTTTAGCGCTTTTTTTTTTATACCATTTCCACACTTTATGAAGTAGGTTTGTGAATCCATTTATCTGTTATCCCAGCTGCATGTGCTGCAAAAAATTTGCAGCTGGGAGGCATCTCTCCTAGCGAGCGTGAGCAAAAGGGCACCCCTGTACCCGTCTTCAAAAAGCATCTGTTCTTTATCAAGTACCCTGCCGTTGAATTCCAGCGTTGAAGCAGAATGATCCTGAGAGGAATGCCTGTTAGGAATAGTTAACTGGATGCTGGTACTCCCTGTAGATCATTAACAAGAGGTTAATTACATTCTAATTGCTTGAACAAGCCAGCTGAAAAACGTGGATTTCAGCAAGTTTCCCTATGTGTGTACGTGTGTCTGCAAAGCCAGCGCTGGCACCACAGAAAGGGAAGACCCAGAAAGACCCAAGACTGCTGCAGATCAGGCTCAGGTGTTTCCCAGCAGGTAGGGAACACAGGATTCTGGTTGCAGGACAGACTCAACCATCACCTCAGGAGAAGGATGGGCTGGGTGGGATGACTGAGGGGGTGGGGTTGGGGGGTCCTTTGGCAGCAGAAACTGCTCTGGACGGTCAGGTTTGGGGGAACTCCTGAGGTGCCGGGTCAGCTGCCTCTCCTATCAACATGAGGGTAGGATGCAGGTTGTGATTGCTGCTGGGAAGCACTGAAGGGATGCTGCTCTCTGATTCCCCAGCTATGCTTCTGTCCTTTATTTGAGGAAAGCAGCGGTGGCTCTGGCTTTGTAAGGTGCATGAGCAATGGGGAGAACAAGGTCCTGGACATTTAGTTGTTCCTGAGAGCTTGCTGTTGGTCCTGATGGTGCCTGGAAACAGCCCTGGTTGCAGGCAAGGAAAACTAAATCATTCTTTTGTAAATGAAGCAGTTTGATACAGCTAAGTACAGAGACTAAAGCTGGGACCAGAGCTTTGAATTCCCACAGGTGTTTTTTTTTAGTAGCATGCCTCTTCTTATGAGGTCCTGCCAGGTATGTGGAAAAGCATAGCAAACATGCTCTGCAGTCTGTAATCAGATATGTTGAGTAGCAGAGAAATGGTTAAAGGCCATAGCAGAAGGATGCGTAGTGCTACATTGCTGCGGTTCTGGCTGTTCACAAGTTGCCCAGTAAGTGCAGCACAAGGGAGCGAGCTATTAATAGTTCTGCTCATCATGGCTGCACAGTGAAACAGCATAATCCTAGCACAAGGGAATACGTGAGCCATGAACTGCAAAGCAAAATCTTCAGGCACATAAGGCAGCCTTGAAACTATGTAGTAATTAACAAAAGAGGGAAAGAATATGTTTAATAGAGGCTATTCATGAAGCTACAGAAGAATGCCTCTGCATTAAATAAAATGTAAATGAAGCCTTGCACCTGAGCCAGAGTGCAGTGTCCCAACTCACTCCTACAAATTCTATACATGTTTTTGTGAATAGATCAATTAAGTGTTTGGCATACCGGTGCCTAACAAATGCTGTATGTGCTGGAACGTGTTCATCTCATTGTGATACACATCCATATCTTCATTAGAGTTCACACGTGCTTCTACAGCTACGGACTACTTCTGTAAGTCATATGCTTCTAGAAAACTTTGGTGGAAGAGCCCAGGCCTGAATTCCTATCAAAAGCTTTGGTAGAAAATTCATATACATTCGGTTTGACAGTGTCCTCAGACAGTAATTTCCAGTGAAGTCTGTAACATGTTTTGGTTATTTGCGTGTGGCAAATACATACACACACATATAGTTTTAGTGTATATTTACAGTTTCCTGAAATTACCAACACACTGATCATGACTCTCAGGCAAGAAGAAAATCCTATTAGCACATGCCCACAGAGAAAAACAGTATATTTTGGAATAACAGTAGCTACTGAAGGCCTTGAAGATAATATATGTGGGACATAATATTTGAGTAAATATCATAATATTTGTATGTGAGTATTATGCAGTATATTTATGAAGAAACCTTTCCTATTAAATGCTTATACCTTGATTAATCCTGTAAAAAATGCTAAGTATATTTCCAGGCATGTTTCTATTAGCGTTTTACAACGTTTGGATCACTTGTATTCAGAAGGTATATAAATGGCTCTAGCTGGGTCATCCTTTAGTTGGTATTTCTAACAAATACGTTGCCATGGGGCATTCCCCTTGTCAGAACACATTAATTTTATTATCTAGATTATTACGGATGTATTTTTTCCTCACCTATTCTACCTTGATGATATGCTGAATTCTCAGATTTTTAATGCTTGCGATGCAATTACGTTAAATATAATATAGTGTCTTTTATCCCAAATTTTCACAGACCTTTAAAATTATTAAGTTTTTGCCAAAGTGAACAAATTGGTTATGGCCTTTCTACATAGGTGGAACTATCTTTGCTACTGTTGTAAATGTTAAAAACTTGTACAATAATGGATGCCAATGCTCAAACACAGAGTTTAGAAAAGATAGAGCTGTAGACTACTCATTTAAATATTTCCATTGACTTAAGAATAAAAATTCCATTTTACAGGAATTCTTATTGTTAAAGAATTTGTTTTAATTCAAGGTGTAGGACAAAAAAAATAAAGCAATTTATACTTTAAAAATGGGTAGTTGAATGTGAGCTCTCACCCTCTCAGATGTCTTATTAATCAAGTCCTAATACCTTTTCTATTTCTGCTTTAACATGAACAGTCACTGGGAAAATGAAATAAGAAGGTATTTGAAATCATGTCCCCCACATCCTAGCTGACTGGCTTTTCAGCTGCTAGGCTAATAACTCATTTCTAATCACTCTCATTTGTTTCACATTCTCTTAGCTTTCTATTAAGGCTGTATCAACATTGTTATCTTTATATTTTATTTTAATTCACTCTCTCTCTAAATGTATAAACATTAGGATATGGAAAATAGCCGGGCTAGGAAGGAAATATATCTGTAGTACAGAGGGCAAACTGTCTTTGGTAAGGTTTATCAGAGGAGAAAGCACAAGATTATGAAAGAATAAAAATTAAGATATACAAGAAGCTGGGTCTTTCTGAGTCACCATGCTCCTTTAGAAATAACTTATTTGCAATGAATAGGAGAAAAGATGTAACATAAGTAATTAATATCAAATTCACCTAAATCTTGTTTTAATAACTTCATTAATAATGTGATTAATATACTGTAACTTTTGTCCTGGTTGTAAAAATGGCCATCAAATAATTATTTAATCCTTCTGTGATGAATAATAGGCAGGATTGGCCAAATCTGCCTGGACCAAAATCTAGGCAGCCTAACTCGTCCTTGTAAATGTCGGTATGGGAGATGCTCTACTTGGGCACTGAACAACCTCTACTCTAATAGAGCTTTTGACCTTAAAACCCGATGACAGTGATTTTGGTCTCCTATCTGGCAAATGTAGTATAGGCGTATATATAAATGTCATTTTATTGGTACTTCATCAGTTTGCTACAGGTAGTATGAAAACACTGGAAAAAGCAAAGTCTGCAACAATATTAGAGACAAATAAAAGTTTCAGAAATGGATCCTTAGTGTCTGCATCTCTATTTTCATCTAAGCATGACCACGACACATAAAGGCTATGACAGTGGTACTACTAGAAGGCTGCATTTCTAGGGAATCCAGCCTCTGGTCTCTGCTAGTCATAAAACATTCCCATAGGCAAGAATATTTTTTTTAATGTGCTGTGGGTTTTTTCCATATTAATAATACTGCAGGCCTTTAACTTCTTTAACACCCGGTGCCATTTGATTGAGAAGGAACTCAGTGGAGGAAAAATGAGTATGAGATTATATAGGGCAGCACCTCTGTGGGTAGGGGATGATGCTCATGTCTGCCAGCATCTGGCTTTGTGCAGCTGCCACCCTCCCTGCCTGCCACGGCACTGCTTCATGGGCATGGTCACCCCAGGACCAACAGCAGGAGAGGGGCTGGCACCATTGGAAAGGAGCAGGGCATCTGGCAAATCCCTTGCATTTTCTGTCAATGGCATAGCATGTTTTCCAGAAGAAAGCACTCTCCAGAGGAGCACGCAAGCACCAAATATTCACCTGTTAGCAAAAAAAATAAAAGAAGCTTATTTCAGAAGTGTAGATGCATTGATCACTGCACCTTAGACTGATATCAGTCCTTCCCACATTTTATATACTATCTTTGCTTATTTAAAAAAAAAAAAAAAAAAAGGTGAAAGAAAATGTAATGTTAGTCAACAAGGAAACAAGCATAGAACTGCTTTAATTTCTTGAACTAATCACCTAAAACTCCACATAAACTGGCTCTCCAAAGAGATGGAAATCACTGTTTTCTCTGTTACTGGAAAGGGAAATTCCAAGCTTAAAAAAAACTAATAAAAAACTTCATTTGCATGAGGTTTCTACCCAGAATTCCTCCCATGACAGCTGGATAAGGGAAGTGAATATACAAGATGCACAAAACATGGATAACATTTTTGGTACAAAAGGTACTGTTAGCAGCACCTCCTGCACCCCAGCATCAGTCTTCTATCACTAAGGGAGAAATGGCACGAAGCTGGTACCTCTGTGTGATAACATGCAATGCCACTGTTTCTTTGCCCCAACATTCAGGAACAGTCTTCCTTACTCGTCTGCTAAAGAAAGCTGAAATCTTGAGAGTTGGACCAGCCTTTTCACAAAGGGCTGGAGACAGTTTTGTCTGAAGGCATCTGAGATTTGAAGAACAGTCTATTGTCATCTTGAAGAACATATAGGGACCAGTGGGATGCAATGCTCAGTGGCTTAGAGGTAAGAGATCAGACCCAAGGTCTTTGCTCTGCCTTTTAACACCCTGTGGACCTCTCTATGCTTGAGTTCACAACTTTCCTACCCACAGATAGGTCATACTATGTTTTTGCAACTCCTTTATACTAATGCAGTGGCTATGCAGCGATTAGCTGTGGGTAGAGTCACATCAGCAGACATCAGCAGACAAGGCAAGAGAGAAATTATATGGCAAGGAGACATCTACTACTTTCTGAAAGAAAAACTGCAAAGGGGGAAGAAGGAGCTAATTTTTGCTAAAGTTGAGTCTGGTAAGTGGTATGTTTTGTTTCCCATATAACTAGTTAATGTATTTCTGCAAGTTGAGGCTGCACCTTCCTGGCTACTCTTGAAACTAACCAGGAACTTCAAAGAAATAACAAGATGCAGAGAGCTAAATTCTATTATTGTGAAATCATGTTTTTTCTGCAATATTAATCAACATGGCTCAGCCTTTGAGTATGAATTTTTCAATTCACTTTTTCCATCAGAAGATGTCAGAAAACAAACATCCCATTTTGGAAATATTTAAAGTACAACACACAAGAAAGACAAAGTCAAAATCAAATTGCAAGGAATTCTGACACTGGGGCCAAGGAGTTATGCAAGACAAACTGTTGAAGCTATGCAAGCCCCTTTGGCCCAAAGAGGCTGCCAGATAGTCTCCTGAGCTGTAAAGTAAAGCCAGAAAGAAAGTCGTGTTGTTGAATTTTCAAGTTGATTGCTGTGAGAACGGAGGTAATTTTCTCACACTTGACAAAACAGACACAAAAGAGAAATGGACAATGTAGCAAAAAGTAGGGAAGCATGGTTTTGAGTTCATGTTCTCAGGGTACGTGGCAGCTGGTCAGTCACAGATGGATGCTCTGGGCTGGCAGGTCAGCCATGACAGCTGTTGCTTTAAACCCTGGCTTGCTTCCCTAGTCCTCAGCATCATCAGCATGAGTTGAATAAATCTCTTCCCTTGCCCCTTGCAGGCTAGGCCCGAGTGAAGGGGTCACTTTGTGCAATGCCAATGGTGTGGTGCAATGCAGCTCACCTCCAGGTCAGGAGAGGGGACAGGACAAGGTGGGGGTATGTGATGAAGGCCTTACAGCCACGGGATGATGGAGCAAGGGCTCATGCAGCTCAGAGCATCCAAGCTGGGTATCCCAACAGCTGAGGCTTGTGAATAAAGATAAGAGTTATATAGCCCTGCTAGCTTTATTCCAGCGCATCCTGTAGCAACTCTGAAACCTCTTTGTTTTGGTCCATAGTGTTGTATTCTTCTTTGGCTGTGCATATATAAAGCTCCTCTGACTAAACTGATTACCGCTATAAATAAACTACGATATATTGGAGTCACCGATTAGACCTATTTTTTCTCCTTCACTTAGAGGTCTTAACACCATAGCTTTTGAAAATGAATAGTTTATTGTGTTTGAAAAATCCTACATTTGTCTCCTCTTTGTATTCCTTCAATCATTAGTCATTAGAGACTGTCTAGTTGCTACTAACTACTGGCATGGGTAATGGCATATAACATGTAATGAATTTTCACCAGTGTCCTCCAGGTGAGCTAGCAGATTGGTGGCCTTAGTTAATACCAGTATCTTTTTCTATTACACACGGTTGCTACTCAGCATAAAATTGCAATCACAAAAGGAAGAAATAAAAAAAAATATAACTAACTGATAGCTCTGTGTTCCTTGCACCAGTTCACCCCAGAGACAGTTATGTACCAAACCTCTATAAATGTCCGTTTCCTCTCCATCTTTTGAATATTTGCAACCCTTGATACAGCAATCACTTCCCTGATGCCATCAGGCAGGACTGGCTAAATGACCGACATTTTTAAGTCTCAGCTTAGGCCTTTCTAAGCCCCCAGCCCCATGGTACACATCTTTGCAGGCATGCTACAGTGTGGGATGTCTGATGTGAAGCCAACGCTAAAAATATCAGCTAGCTGTGCTTCCTGGGTAGGAAGCTCCAAGAGGAGAAACTTCTTCCCATGTCTTTATTGCTTGGGGACCACAAGAGCCCTGTGACAATCTGTGGCAGGGAAGGGGAGATGTAGGGCAGAGACAGCAAAATGAACCCTGTGCTTGAGATACAAGACATGACGTCAAACGCTGCTTAACAGAGTGGGGAAATACCTGTGTACGCTGAGCTCACAGCTGACGAGACAGAGAGGTTTTATTTGTCATTTCTAGCAAAGTCTGAGAGCACATGCTGAAGAACCAGAGTAGCTCCACTGAATTCCTGGAACCTCCAGGAAATTTCAAAAATCTTTTGGATTTTGATGAAATCATGACCAGGAAGTCCTAAAAGAGATTTCCTTCAGCACATGGCATCAGGGGACAAACATAACTGTAGTGCATGTACTTTCACCACCTAAAATGTCATCTATCTCACTGTTATGGTAGTAATTGTTAGGGTACAGGCACAGTCACAGTCAATGTTTTCTAAAACAGGTTACACGGAAGCCATTCTAGATACGTAAATAGTGCTACAGCATGGCTAGTATTGAATAAAATAATGTTCACAGTCTCATGTTGGTTTGGAATTGGAACATATTTATTCATTCATATTATTTAAACTTTTTTTTTTTTACAAAAGGTACTCATTAGAGAAAGAACATTCTGTATGGCTGAAGAAATAAAAGGTTATTTAATAATAAATCTTAAAAATGGGATATATATGTACCTAATGCATGTATACGTAATATTTATATAAGTATATGTATATAACTCTATTATATGTGCATATTTTTAATATGGAAATGCAGGAATGACACAGTGTTTTCAGTTCAAATAGCATGAGCATATTAAATTTGAAAGCACAACCAAGAGCAAAGTACTGTATTTAGTCTTCCAAACCTGAGAAGACATTCCATTCAAGAGGAAATGGGGGCCAAAGCATCTCAGTACGTGGAGAATGCAAATTGTCATGTAGCTAATTTACCCGGGCCATATAAGCTGCATTGCCTGGAAGGCAGGACTTCTCTCTAGACTAACAAAAAACACAGATTGGATCAAGTTTACCTTTATGAGAAGGAAAACGTAAATTTGTTTACAAAACCTTTTCTTTTCTTTCCTTGTGTAAAAAATAGGCAAAAGAGTGCTTCTCATGGTGCTCTTTTTTTACTGAATACAGGGATTTCCTCATGTGCAGAAAAGGATGTCTTCTGATTTCATTACGCATGCTCTTTGCTGTGCTGGGAGTCAGGCGCTAAGCAGTGCTCTTCTCTGCTCCTCTAGCCTCTGTCCCCAAGAGACACAAGGAAATCCTTGGCACCCTTGAGCTCCTCGGGGGCCACTGCAGAGATGCTGGCCAGCCTGCTTGGTTTTGTAGCCTACCACGGACCGAATAAAAATCTAATGACAAACTGGGATTCCTGGAAGAGCAAGTCTGATAACCTGGTCATGATGGTAGCAAAGATTTGTGCCTCTGCCACACGTTGTAGCTGGGCTGCCCTGCAAGCACCGAAAGAGGGAGATGTGCTCTGTACCAAAACCTGTGCAAATTACACCACGGAGCAGTCCCAGTAAGGGAAGTACAGGTTCCTCTCTGCCCAGCACAGCAAAAAGAGGGAGAAACAGCTTCTCCCTTAGTGACCAGAGCCCTGCTGACAAGGAAAATCAAGTCATCAGTGCTTCAGTCTAACAAACCTTTGGCTAGACATCAGGAAAATGATGTTTCCCACAAAGCAAGGCCTCCTTTGCCCTCTTTCTGCAGATCTTCTGTGGCAAATCTGGGGGAGGGTGTGTGTGCGTGTGATGTAAACATAAATCTAGATTAACTTTTCTGTAAAGAATAAGATTACCAGGGTTAATTTCTATTTCAGAGAGGAAGATGAACTGAAAAATGCTGAAAGTGAACGCATGTATAAGAATTTCTTTAGGGTATATATTCCTCTATGGCAGATTGTGCAGCCAGGCTGTGTGTAAGACTTTGCCTGCAGAGGCTACGCTTTTTTTTTTCTCCAGTTTTATTTTAAGTAGCATCCATAGAAATCTTGCCAAGCAAGACTCTGGTGCCAACTCATATGCTGCATATGGCCTGAAGTGCTGGGCTGTTTGGGGTTTTGTTTGGGCATGGGGAGGAGAACAACAATGTTTTGCTTCAGACACATGATCCCAGAGTCCTCCCATTTCACTGAGTTTTCAGGAAATGAACATATGGCTTCAGAAAATCCCGCTCTTCATCTTCAGCTATGTCAGCTGTAATGAGGGGAAGAGCAGCACAAAACATAGGCACGTCACTCACACATATGTGTCTAGCACAGGAAAAATACCTTCAAAGAAAGCTGAAGGAGTCGGATGCTTCATTCAGGAAGATAGCACTCAGGTTTGGGTACTAAACTGTCATCATCTTTTCAGAAGTCACAGCCATATGCTTTCAAAATGTGCTGCCAAAGGGGCTGTATTGATCTGTTGTGCATCATTTGCGAGCAATTCTCACAATGTCTTAATTCTCAAGTCCAAAAAGTGGTCTTCAGCAGAAAAACAAATGTTCACCTTTATGAAGGCTGGGCTTCAAGCCACAATTTGTCTGTGATGCTGCTCAGAAAAAGGCCACAATTTTTTTGTTTTAAACACAAGGAAATGCTTTCTTTTCCACCTCTTGCCCACCAGTGGCTGAAACTGTGATATTTTCAGACCTGCCAATGCAATAAGTATGGATGAGCAATTGAAACTCTAGGGATTTTCAACTTGATAGCTGGAAATTTTAGCAAGTAAAAAAAAAAAAAAAAAAAAAAAAGAGTATTATTTAGTGTCTCTGTACACTGCAAAAGTGAAGGAGAGTTCTGCTCTTTGCTGTGATAGGTGCAGGCCATCCACTAAATATCACTAGCCCTGCTGTCGCATGCTGTATTAAAAGACTGAAAGTGGTCAAATAATAAAAGAGAATAAAATTCTCGTCTACTTAGCTAAATTTGGGTAATTATTTCATTCCTGCTTTTCTTCTGAACTCCCTGACTGAGGGCTCATATCACAAATGTTGAGAACGTAAGCGTTTCCCCAGGAGTTTCAAAGGCTATCACAAATGGGAAGCACCATCTTGTAAAATCCATTGTCGTTAAAGCTCAATAACTGATAAATCCTACTGTTATGCAAATATGTAGTCCTAGAATTGGAGGAAAATAGTTACTACTTTGTTAGTCTGCTGCTAGCTTTGCTGGTTAAGTGAAGAGTTGTAACTTACTGTTCCATGCATGGCGTCTTCACGGTTTCCTCTCAGTGAACTTAAAGGGTTCATGACAGTGGTAATGGAAGTAGATGAAGTTCCCAGCACCAGCTAGGCAGTAAAAGACAGCTGTAATTCTGAGGACTACAATCCAAGATCAGTGACATTGCAAAAGTACCTTGAAATTGTTTACTGTCATTAAAGCACAAATGTCTTTCACTGGATGTGAAACTAGAGTATTAGATGTCTGCTGTTGTTCCAATGTCTCTTAAATGAACAAGCCTTAAATACGTTGCTTTTTATATGCTGCACTTTTGTTTTCTTTTATGTAATGATTATTCAGAGCACTTTATTTGGGATAGAGTTTGTCAGTCAGATGGAAGTTATTTGATTTCACAAACACATTCACATTGCAAGATGTGTGTCTTTTCTACTGAGCATTAATGCAAATACATGCACTTTACCTAGTTTAAGGAGACACCATTCTGTTAGAGCTCTCATGTTAATCTGCAGCTTTGCTCTGGCCCCTTTAAGCGAAATCAAAGTGAAGGAAAGTTAAGAAGATGTTCAGAATTCCCTGGCAGTAGCAACAAGGGAACTCCTCTGACCACGCACAACAGAAAGCAGTCATGAAATTGCCCTTGGTACTTCATACAAGTTTAAATATGGGATTGAAAAGTGTAGGACCGGACAGAGGGGTATCAAAGATTACACGGAGTTTTAGGGTAATTTTGCATTACATGGGTCAACCCCAGGGAGATGACTGGAGTTTGAACATTCCCAGAGCTGCCGAAGTTACATGGCAGCTGCAGGGGCACTGAAACATGCAAGTATTTATGCCCTATTTAAAAGACCTGGTCTCAGTTTCAGAGCCCTACTGCTCTGCCTACCTGCGGACAGCAAGATGAAGCTCACTGTGATTCCCCCTCTGCCCCCCCATAGGGGTTTTCTGGCCAGCAAGAGATAAAAATCAGACCTGCTGCAGTGTGTTATGTAACAACTTTTTTTTTTTTTTTTTTTTTCCTTCCCCTTCAGATGAAAAAGTGTTGATCCTTTCCTTTTCACAGGCTGGCTTCCCAGCTGCAGGCTTCCTCACTTTTATTACAAAGCTCTACCACTTTAATCTGATCTTTTCTCTGTGCTACATCATTCTCTTGCTTTAGCTTGTGAAGTTTGTTCCAAGTGGACTTCATTCATTTTAAATGAATTGACTGCTTTCAACTTTAACCAGACTGAAGTTGTGATTGTGTGTTGTTTACCCATAGTATGATGGGGGAAAACTCTTTTTGCTCGGGAGAGATCAGAGAAGATCATTTAGCCTGAACTGTCTCCAATCCCAGGACTAAGACTTCCTTAGGTAAGCTTGCTGACATTTGGAACATCACTTTCTCTACTCACCTGCATTTTTTCCTCTGTCATTTTAATATTACCTCCCCTCACAACTACCTATCAAAGTTATACACTGCTATCCTGAGATATGGTTTATTTGTGCTGCAAAGAAAGATCTGTAACATCCTGTATTATTTCTTTATTCATTGCAGGCACAAGATGGTATATTTTCAAACAGTCACTTTTTTAGCTGAGAGATTTCCATCAACACAGCTGCTTTCTATGCAGCTAGAAACATTTGAAAACCCAAGGCTTATGCATAGCAGCCAGAGCCACTTTTAAGAGGTGCTTCATGGCCCATTAACAAAGCTGTCATATATGGCTTGCCTTTAATTAAATATTGATAGGGATTTAGTCTTGGTACATCATTTCAGACTAATACGGAAAAATCCTTTTAATCTGCATAACAGATCAACAGGCCACTACACCGCTTATCCCTGTACTTCTGTCTGGATGAAGCTGAGGCACGAAAAATGAGAAGGTTGTTTGGCTGTTGGTGCCAGTTGAGTCCCAACTGTCTTTACTAGAACTATAATTAAGGATGCCAGTTACCATCAGCGATGGTTTATGTGAATGGCGGTTTATAAACAATGGGATTTTAATTTCCATGAGGGGAATCACAAACCTGTTTCACAACAGTTTATCAGTAGGGCCTTTTCCTGGATTTGAATCTACTCTTAAAACATTCAGAGGTCTGTAAGCTTCCCAGTTAGTTACCAGCCTTATGCAATTCAATAAATAAATAGTTTTCCAATTGAATGCTTCTTATCCTAAGAAGAATTTCATTACATGCTACCCACTCCCTCATGCATGGCAGGTACCCCTGAAGATTGCACATCTCTCTGGAACACTTGCCTGTAATGTAATTGTTTTTGTGTGCAATTGCCACAGCTGCTGAAATGTACCGTGTGACTTAGATGGTGTCATGGTTTAACCCCAGCCACCAGCTAAGCACCACGCAACCACTTGCTTGCTCTGTCCTGATGGGAGGGGGCAGGGATTGGGGAGAGAATCAGAAAAGTGAGAAAACTCATGAATTGAGATAAAGACAGTTTAATAAGAAAAGCAAAATCGACACATGCAAGCAAAGCAAAACAAGGAATTCCTTCACCACTGCCCACGGGCAGGCAGGAGCTCAGCCATCCCCAGGACAGCCGGGCTCCAGCACGCATAACGGTTACTTGGGCAGGCAAACACCATCACTCTGAAAACCCTCCCTTCCTTCTTCTTCCCCCAGCTTTATATGCTGAGCACGGTGTCATATGGTATGGAATATCCCTTTGGTCAGTTGGGCTCAGCTGTCCCATCTGTGCCCCCTCCCAGTTTCTCATGCCCCCCCAGCCTGCTCGCTGGTGGGTGGGTGAGGGGCAGAAAAGGCCTTGGCTCTGTGTGAGCTGCTCAGCAGTAACAAAAACATCCCTGAATTATAAGCTCCGTTTTCACCACAAGCCCCAAACAGCTCCATACTATCTACTATGAAGAAAATTAACTCCATCCCAGCCAAAACCAGCACAGATGGTCAATGCTTGCATTGCTGCACAAGAAAGGCAACTCCTTTTCTTTAAGCTGTAACCTGTGTGTTTGGAGATATTTTCACCTTTAGGCCTGCCAGTTTTTCATTACCCGTTTAATAAGTACTTGTAAGTAGTGCACTCTAATTTTTTTTTTATTATTATTATTATTTTTTTTATTGCTTGCAAAAAAAAAAGCAAGATAATATACTGATTGTCAATCTGAGTGCAGCACTGAAGACTTCAGTTTTTCAAGAACACTTTTCAGGCTCAGGAGACATTCCACAGAATCAGTAAATTCTGACAAGTATGAATGATTCACTTACACTGTATTTTTCTATTGTGTGGTGCTTATTTCTTCTGATGCTCAATTTTACTGGCGAAATTGTCTTTGAAGAGTACAAATGAGCTACTACCTGGATGTACAACATGCTTTGTATTGCAGCTTTGCATGAATGGATCGGTCTCATTCTAACACTGATTGATTAAAAATTTGCTTTACTTCACTATATCAAATCTCACTTAAATATTTTCCTTTCTGAATTGATACAGAATTTAATGAAGGAAAAACATTAACAAGCTTTCTTCTGTCACTTAGAGCACTTCATTCTCTTCATATTTCATCCACAGGAATGGCATTCTTTTTTCACTCCTTATAAATGTCAGCCATAGCAGTATTGCACAACATAAGCATAAGGAAAATGCAGCTCTAGAAACATTCAACTTTAAGAAAGTAAGTTACTTATTGGAGTCTGGTCTTTAAAATCTGGTCGTGGCATTTTGCTCAGGAACACTTTCAGGCCAGTGGTGCTTGACCGAGGTCCTGTTTGCTGATGGATTTCCAAGTGCTGTTATTACCAGACCGTGTAGTTCTACACCTGCCTTACTCTAGCAAGGAAACTATTCTCTTTAAAGGAGCGATCTGGGATGTCATGGGCAATGCATTCTATCTCTTCGTGCACTTACCACGTGGCTTTGAGTTGTACCAAATGAGCAAAGCCTATAACACTAGTTCTTCTTCGGGATCTAAGCCCTGGATGGAGGAAAACCCGGCTCTGCAAATGTTTTCTTTTGGCAGGGCTCATACTGACAGAAACAGCACTTTGATCATTGGGAACACTTCTTCCAGCACTCAGTTCTGAATTATTAGTCTGCGGAACCCTCTCCTGAGACATAAACCATTCCTTACTTTATTGCCAAATGCCTGAGCAATGGGTGGTCTTTGTAACTGTTTCAAAACCTCTTCACATTTGTGTTCTGGCCTGTTCTGCATCTGGATGCATCTGCATCCCCTTACATTAAGGAAGAAAATAAAAATACAAGCCAAAACTGGAATTAAACTAAAATAAAACAAAAGAAAATAGAAAAACTTCATAAACCAAAAAATGCTCCAAGAGGTAAACAGTTAAGCAGCATTTGTATTGGGGAGTCACAGAAATGTTAGGCAAACAGGCACAACACGAGTGCATCTAACAATTCTGTGACGCACAATGCCAATGTTGGTCTATTTAGCAGCTATTACAGAGCAAGTAAGCTGAAAGAAACTCTTAGGAAGCAAAATAAGTGGTAGCAAATCCTTTTCAAGAGACTTTAAGAATCCTGCCTATTCTGTAAAAACAAATTTTATTCAGTGGTGCTGAACAGCACCTGTAAAGTAGAAGACTTTTCAGCAAGAGAGGATGAACATTACAGCTTCGAGAATGTATTGATTACTGCAGCAATGAGGGAGGTTGTGCCAGTGAAACTGATATGTTCATTCTTCTGAATCCAAATAATGGGATTGTGTGTTATGCCTCTGCAAGAGCTATTTGAGTACATGTAACATTCACTAATAGGTCTTTATCATCTTCAAACATGTATGGGATAGATGAACAGTTTCCCCATTCTGTACACGTAGAATTTGAGGGTAGGCTACATAAGAGACTTTCCCAAGGGCACAGAGGAAGACTGAATCCAACTGATGCTCTTGTCAACTGGTGCACCATTTATCAGGTTGCTGATTAAGTGGAGGGTCCTACATTTTATTATTGGTGATGCTGGTCTGACAAGAAGGATGCATTAGACCTGGTAAGGTGGCATACAAATGAACCATGTTAATTTAAGTACCATTAGAAACACAAGACAGAAGGAAGAAAATCAATGCTTTGTTTTATAGCAAAAAAAAAAAAAAATCAATAAGGAAAGAAATGGTATTTCCTAGGACCTCAGAAAATGTGTCAGACAACAGGGAATAGTTAAAGGGAATTAAAACTATTTAATACAAGTTGCTGGTGTCCTTTTAGAAAGTGATGGTCTAGGGCTATCAATCTGTAATAAAAAACTGAGTATAATCCAAAAGTACAAAGTTGTGAGAAGGAAATAATATCAAGTAGAAGCTGGTTGTTGAGCTGTTGTTTTGGTTTTTTTTAAATTGAACTGGCAGCCAGTTGCAGTGAATTTGTGAAAACTGCAGAAAAGATGCACACAAATAAAATTAAAAAATAAACATGTACGGCAAAGGAGAGGTTACATGTAATCCCAAAAAACACAAGGCAGGTTTACATAAGAAAAGTGCCGGAGGGCCATTTATAGTCTTGTTTTTCTGCCTCTTACAATAGCCTATTGCAGATGGCTAGGGGAAAAATATAAAACCAGGCCAAAAATAGAATAAAGTTTTCTTGGTGTTGACTCTTGCTCTTGGCAGTCTGCAGTTTAGAGACCAGAGGTTGCATCTGGACTATCCTATTTAATAGTCTTTGACATTAGTTTCATAATTTTTTCACTGGTCTTTCAAAACAATATTCTGTCAGAACAAATCTCACATTTAAGTATTTATTATATTAAAAATCAGTGGGTTTGGTTTGCTTTAAACTTTTTTACCTGCCATTGGGTACCCCTACTTCCTATAGCATGACAAATGCTGAAAATTTGTTCCCTTAACTCCCTCATTCAGTTTCGTAGTTATCCAGCAGTTTTCTGTTTCCCCTTGCTCCCTGTGCCCAAAAGTCTTCTTTGTTAAACTGTTGTAGTCTTTGATATTTATTTTTCTCTGAAATACAAATAATTTGATACCTCACAATATAACTTTTCTGTTTATCTTCATAGGTACCTTTGGTACCATACCTAACATTGGGGATGTTATATAAACCATCATAACAATGGTGGTTTCCTATTTGTTTTCTGTTTCTTCCTAATAGTTCCTAATATTTCTTTTTTCTTTTGGACTGCCAGTGAGTTTTATACAGTAGATTTCAAATACCTACCAAATGTGCCTCAGGAGTCTTTCCTAAGTGATAACAATATATCTGATGTTGAGTCCATTAGCTGTTTTTTGCCTTTTGTTTTAATGTTGATTGTCACATGATATGAAACATTGTCATTCCTATTTTTTCATCCCTTCTCTGGATCCCCCTTTTCATGGTGAAAAAAGAGGGCTGGCCCTGGGGAACACTGCCACTCCTCTCTGGCTGTGTTGTTTCCTGCCTTTTACCTAGTTTTCTGTACATGAGCAGATATTTCTCCTGTACCACATCAGTTTAATTTTTTAGCACCTTTTAGTGAAGAACTTTGTGTAAAGTTTTACAGAAAATTGCAATTTAGTCCACTTCACTAGTTGGATCATGCTTTGCCATATTCCCATGGACTTTTGGGGGGATAATTTTAAGAAATCTGTGAGGCATTATTTATTCTTCATTATAACACATTTTACATCTGTTTATACACTCATGTATGTATTATGACCTCACATCATTTGCATGTCAGACAAATCAAAATTGCTGATCCATAAGTACTTTTGGATGTCTTAAAAAAAAAATGTAAATGGCATTATAAAAATATCTTCTATTTCTCTGACATCAAGGCCAATATCATTGGTATATTGCACACAGTACTAAACTGTTACCAATT
>JAVJGJ010000037.1:79707912-79720539 GCA_035590215.1 Microhierax caerulescens | reverse complement strand
GTACTAAACTGTTACCAATTTCATGTTTAAATTCCTTTTAAATTCCTGGAATTCCATTAGAAATGTTAGAACTCTGTTCTTATTGTTTATTAAGGATTTTATTTATTCGTTGCAAAGGCTCTTTTGGAGAGACATCAGTTTTGGCCATAGTTTCATTAACTAGTATCCTGTAAATAAGGACTCTGGCACAGAAATCTACCTAAGGTTGTCTGTTTCATGTCAATAAAGAGAGATTACTCTGATTTTTTCCCTATAGCCTTATGATCCCTGAGTACTTTTATTGTACCTCATTTTCTATTTGGACTTTTCCTAGTTTTCTCATTTCTAATGATTTTGAATATGTTCTTAACAGATTTGAATTGTTTTACAAGGTGTTCCTCAAAAATCCTTTTTCTGATTTGCGGTATTCTGGATTTCCTTTTAACTTGCTGGTTTTGTATTTTTATATTATAATAACATCTCTGAGTATGTATATCATGTAAATATATTGTGTTAATGTATCCCTGTAATGTATTCTTTATTGTATACATTTTATATTTTATTGATGTTCTACACTTATACAACCGGTTTTATATTTCCTTCATCTTAATACAATTTCAAACTTTGTAGTAGTCTACTAATTACGTTAACCTCCCCTGTTATTAAAACTGCACCACCTTTTTCTCATTGTTCTAGTGATTTCTTCTTGGCAAGCAATCTTGATATAGTCTGAGCCATCATCAAGGTGTCCCTAAACACTCTTCCTGATGTCTGAAATCATTTTACCCTTTCCAATGTTTTTTTCAGTCCTTTTTCATAGCTTTTTATGTAATTCCCTTTTTTGAATCTAAATGTTATGTAGTGGATGTTTTGCCTTTTTAACTACTGTGACAGTGTGGATCATTGTCAGATACATATTTACCAGGTTCTGTGTTGTTTTGGATTACATTTTCTATTTGTAAATTCTTATTGTTCCCAGAAACACTCTGTCATAATACACAAATCCATTATAATGTCTAAAAATTTAGACTTTGCATCACTTCTTGTTGTGAAATATATCCAAATGCTTACCACTGGGGATAAGTGAGTTCTTCTATTATTGAATTTACTGTGCTTACAGTATTTGTAATCATTTTCAGCACTACGCAATCTCTAGCACCATCCTGGTCACATGGTTAATTATAACGTATCTAACACATTTAAAATATGATTGCATTTAGGTATGGAATTTTAATATGCCATGATTCTGTATGGTCAAAGTCCCCCAACTCTTTCATGTTTTACCTGTATCCTTTTGCTTCAATCCACCTTATTCTTTTATTCTTTTCTACATTTAGGAAAAAACAGTCCTAAAAGGCGTATCATTCTTCTTCTTGGCAATCTATCATAATCTGTCTCCAGATTTAAATAGGCCAAAGCTGGTCATAAGCACTAAACTACTTTTCAAAAATGGTTAGAAAAATTGCAATAATAAACATTACCATGTGGCCCAACACTGCAAGCATTTCTGAGACAATCCTAAAGTCATTAAACATGTAAAATAGGACAAGACAGTATCTTGTAGAAAATGGGAGATGAATGTGCTGCATTGTGTCAGAAGCTGCATTGAAACTGGAAGCCTCCCACTGCTGTGAACATAAGATTAACTTCAGAGGAACCAGGAACTGTTGGGAAAGAAGTCTAGAGCATGCAGAATAATTCCTGAAATTGCACTTCACTGGCTTCCTAGAGGGGACAGAGGATATAAAGGACACAAAACCAGCTGCTGTGTGCTGGATCAAGACTCCAGAGCTGGGTATCTTCCCTCTGAAAGAGGACAATAGTAAATACTAAGGGGAGAGTGCAGCTAGCAGGCTGTATAGTTGTGAATCTGTATCTAAGTGAGTTTGTTTCCTGAACCCGTTCCCATCCACAAGATCTTTTGCTAATCAATTTTACATTCAGTATTGAAGGTGTGGTGAAAATATGTCTTCGTTTTTCTTCTAATTCTAGTATTATGGAAAAGGGTGAATCACCATTTTCAACAACTCCGTGTCACTCCCAACAACTTTCATAAATTCATCTCTTCTGTAGATTGAGGAGTCTTGGTATATGCAGTCTTTCTTTGTTGGTTCAGTTCCTTTTTGTGCTTGTCTCATTTTTCTGTCCCTTTCCTCAGACAACTGTATTCATTAGGAGATGATGGGAATCAAAACTGCATGTATGGCAGTTGTCCACACTTTTCAAAATAATGCCTAACATCCTAGTTCCTTTTTGATTAGCACCAAAGCTGATATTTTCTTAGAGCTAGCTACTATAACTCCAAAATCTCTTTCCTGGCTGGCAGTAGCTACTTCACAGTTAATCATTACAAACCAGTTGTAATTCTTTTTCTTTGCCCCCCCCCCCCCACCACTTTGCTTTGCTTTACTGATGCAGACTTTCATCTGCCATTTTACTCTGATTCTTTTTATAATAAGACATCCTCTGCAATGGTTCTCAGTCAGCTTCTGTTTTTACCCCTCAGACTGCTTTCTTCCTACCCAACCTCTTTTCTAGATAATTTATGAATACAGTAGATTGACTAGGCCCCTACACAGATGCCTATTTCCTTCCATTGTGAAAACTAATGCTTTATTTCTGCCTTTTTTCCTATGCTTTAGTCCATTTTTAGATCATGAGAATGCCTTCCCTTTTACCCATTTTAGTCAAAGTCTTTGGTGAAAGACTTTTAAAAGCTTTCTCTCCTTCAGATTAATGTTACCAGCTGGGTCACGTTCTTCTATACCCTTTTTACTTTCCTCAAAAAATGCCAACAGATTTGAGAAGCATAAATATCCTGCTTGACTTTCCCATAGCAGAATATTTTGCTTATTTGCCAACTGGTTTTATTCTTCAGTAGTTTTCGCCAGTACCTAAGTCAGATTTTCTTCTACAGCTTTTCACATTATGTCATGCTTTTCTGGTAAGTGCTATCTCTGGAACCCCCTGAAAGCCTTAAAGAAGTTCACGCTACATTCTTCTGATAGGAAGGCTGACATGGCAAATTGCATATGGCTGTTAGAGTCCAGTACTAGGCTAGAACTCTTGGCTGAATCCTGAGAAATGGTTGCTGTACTTTATACCAACTTTGTTCTGAAACCTTCAGTTTGAGATACAACCTTTGATGCAGTAAAGAAAGATTCTCCCACAGTGAACAGATGCAAAAAATTCATTTAGCTTCTGTGTTATGGCCTTGTTTCCTCCAAGAGCTTTTGATGTAGTTTGTTTCAAAGAGATGTCTCAGTTTCTATTTCCATTGCAAAACTAAAATATTTTATTCTCCAGTGAGAGGTATCAAGGAATATAATATGCTGGGTCATCCTGTTATGGTCAGTACCAAGAACATACATATGCTGACACATACATGAACTCTTGGACTGTACCTACATTTTGGATACCATGGAGGAGAAGGGTGTATGGCATAAAAGGGGGGAAATGGGAAGATTCATTCTATTCTTACTTTACTTTACATGCACACAGAAGTAAATCTGTTGAAAAAAAGTTGAATAAAGCCAATATTGTAATGAAGCCCTGACATTCAAAGACCAGTGGAGTATAGAAGAGGTCTAGCAAGTCTATCTTGAGCTAGAATTGAAAGCATGAAGCAGAAGCAATTCTTTTCTCCCACAAATGAAAGCCTTACAATACAGTTCTACACTCTGCTGCAATCAGACTTTTTAATGAGAAGTTTCTATCAAACAGTCTTGATAGATTGAGTCAGACTGAATGCAGCTACAGAAGTTTATCAGCTTCACTAGCACTTTCATTGGGATGCATTTGGGTGGCAGTAGAATACCTGTTACTCAGGGGTTGGGGCAGTTACATAGGGTGCAGGAGATCTTCATGTTTATGCTTTACTGTCCTTACAAGTTGCTAGTGAGTCAGTCCCATTGGGTGACTTTTGATGCATGTGTATCTTTCTCCACACTTATGTAAATCATTGCTGATTTGGAGAGAGATGTTGAGGTCTATAAATCATAGATGCAGGGCTGGACGATATGAAGATGCAGCACTGAGAGTGTTACTGAAATAACTGTGGCATTTAAAAATGAAAATTAGATACTCTGAGTTGTCATTCAGCCCTTCACCACCAAATACAATTTAATATGAATTATTTAATTTGATCACAATCCAACTTTCTGCTTCTTCACAAGAATGGGAAATCACTTTACTTACTATAAGTCAGTGATCCAGAAACAGTGCAGAAGTCTTTCTCACATGTATGCTCCCTCCTGAACACTTCCTTTCATATTCTACCTTTCATGGTGTCATGATCTCAAACAAAACTGTAAATAGAGACAGTAAACCAGAAGACTGGGTTAGTTCAGTAAGTTCTCTAACCATAGTTTTCAGTGAATTTACATGCCTGTCAAAAATCAAAGGTTTTTGCAAACACAGTGTGACAATGATGAAGTTCCAGCCCAACCCTGCCCATGAAACCTGCCCACTGGCCCTCTGCCTTCTTGCTTCCCTGCCTTTCTCCCAGGCAGACTGCTTGCTGCATTGCCAGGGCAATTTTATGGCAAGAGTTGAGGCATCTTTTATTTTTTCATTCCAGTGAGGTTTTATTGTGTGGCAGAGGGAAAAGACCAGAGGATGGAAGAGGATTTTTTGGTTTGTTTTATTGTGGGATTTGTGAGGTTTTGTTTTGTTTTAATGTTTAAAGTATGCAATCCTGGGATGATATGTTCAGATCTATTTTCCAAATTCTTCTTAGATCACTAGAACCAAATTATTTCATCATTTCTTTACGCTATTTCTATTCTGAGTATCACAAATCCAAGTTGTGATGCCCTAGGAATTTGGACAAGGCACCACAGCTCTGCCAGTATTACTTCTTTCTCTTCATGATGCAGCATCAATGCAGCTAACAAAATGTTGCATATATCTGTGCTGAGAGATTTGATCTGAGGTTTGTCATCAAGCTCCTATAGCCTGATATTATTGACTGTTTGGCTTTTCAGCAATTGCATCAATTAACCTTGGGGACTGAGGGTGCCTCACACCAGCACAACACTAAATTTCACTCCTCTAGACAAGAACTTAATGGATCATCTAAAGCATGTTTCTTCCTGAATCACCTACTGAAACTTCTGGTTAAGATGAACAAGAAATGTGGGACCCATTTGCCATAACTCAACAACCAAATAATAAAACATTTCTAATAATTCAAGAGCTCTTGATTATCCAGCTGTCAACTCGCAAGTAAAAAAAGTAACATATCTATCCACGCAGCTCCTTTCATCCCATAGTGTGTTTGGCAATCTTTGGTTGCTAAGAATAAGGATAAAATGCTATTCTTTAATTTGAACCCAACTTCCTGGCAAATTAATCTCTGTCAGGTACACATTAAAACAGAGTAGCTTTGCCTTGTGTAATCTGAGCACTGCAGCACAAAAGAGCACAGAAAGTAAATTACAGTTGTGATCTTTGCAATGCAGGCTCTAAAAAGCAACGTCTAACACCAAACCTGGAAACCAAACATATGAACTAAGGCAGCAAAGGAAGCTGTGGACATATTCTCATTAAATCTTGCTTCTATCTGCCTGAGTCAACCTATCAAAGAAATCCCATTAGCAAGAACTAGATACAAACCCGCTGAACTACTACTGGATTTTTGCCTCTGCTTCAGGGACTTTTCTTCCATCTACAATTCAACATGGATTTGTTTAACAGCAGGAACTGTTTGTTTAAAACCTCAGGTGCGCTTGATATTTTCTTTTTCCAAAAGCAGTTATAACCTCTATTTTTCTAAAGAAAAATTAATCCCAACAGAGAAAAAAGCATTAGAGAAGAAAGGAGAGGTTGGGTTTTGCCCTTTATCTTATTCAATTCTGTTTAATTGAAAAAGCAGAAAAGTTCTGAGGGCCTGTTCTTACATGTTTACTCCTTACTTAAGGCTTTCCTAGGGAAAAAAAAAAAAAAAGTGTTTTAAAATAAACTCCAGGCAAAAACCTTTGAGAAGGAGAGTTGGGAGTCTATGCCATAATCAACCATCTTATTTCTGTGAAAAGCAGGAAAGTGTTTTTCACTAGGCTTTTAGCCAAAGATAGCTAGCTTGTGTTAATAACACATTCGTACTCCGGGAGAAATCCAGCCTAGGGGTCTGAGCTATAGAGGCACCGGTCACCTGCAGCTGTGATCAGCTTCAATGCGAAGTAGATGCCTCTGCAGATCAGAATTTACTGGAACAGAAATTCAGCCTCAGGATAAAATGAGACTTTTTAAAGAAATTTAATTTGCAGAGAAATGTGACTGCTTAGGGTGGTTGCAAGTTGTTATGTAAGGATCTCTCCAAAGAACCCAGCCAGTGTTTGATGGACTAGTGGCAAGGGCATCTACTATTGTGGCTACAACTCATAAATCGTTTCCCTAATTTACAAAAACACCCACAAAACCAATAACACAACAAACCCACAACTAGAAGTGCTTGATTTCCAACAGATAGCATTGGAAAATGAGACTTCAACAGATTATCAGGCATAAAACAGTGAATGGTATGACCGCTTCAGTGCTAGGGAATAACTTAGGTTCCCAGTTCTTCGAATGATTTTTATGCAGAAGTTAGTTACTGGTGTAAAACAATAAACTACTTCCTTGAATAAGAGTTACAGAATTCATCCTAATAGCCCGTGAAAATTGTAAATGTGCAAATAAACACCTGTTCTTGAATCTGTCAAGAGAAAGAAATTTAAAATGGAGCCTTGTAATAAAAGGCAGGCAAAAGATGACATGAGGAAAAAAGAATTGTAATTGCCTAAGTTTCAGAAATCAAAGGGCTAGTGAAACAAAGCTCATTTCAGTGTCAACACCTAGGAGCTTTCTCAGCTGATAGCTGGAGAAAATAGTAATGGGGGCTGAAATGTGCTTAGGAACCAAGTAAAAGAAGCGGGCAGTGTTTTTAGAGCATGCTAAGGGCTAAATTTTCACAAGTCCTGGACGTTCATTTGTTTCCACTGTGAAACTATTTGCCGCAATCTTCAGAGGAGTTCAGTACCCAGTAGGCTGAGGTTCTTTGAGGAACTGGCTCCTTGTTACTGTAGTTACTTGCCTGGCTAGCTAGGACTGTGGAAAGGCTTCCTGGGTCTTGAAGGTACCAGATGCATTGATCTTCTTTTTCTCCTTCTCTACTGCTGCTGCTGTCTTTAGGCAGAAGCTAAGGTCTAGCTCTCTATAAAATTACCGCACTGGTGCAGCAGCCTGAAACTGCTTCAGGAGTCAGTAATCGTGTTAAAATTGCATTAATTTTAATAATGGGGGAAAGAAGGATGTATTTTGAAAACCTGTGAAAGCAAGAGTTTAACAGCCCGTGAGGATTACCAAGTTAGGGCTGGTTGGTTCAGGCAAACCAGTTTATGGCTGATTCAGTTTAATTTCCTTATATGTCTCCAACATCCACTTCACACCTAGAGCAAGATGTAACATTTTAAATTTTTAGCCAGAGTTTTTGGCAGTTCTTGGTCTAAAACCTGTGGTCTAAAAACAAGCTGAACAGGCTTTGCAGAAGAGGGACTGACACCTTAAGAGCACAAGGCCTTGTTCACAGGAAAATTAATTTAGGTTGTGTTTTTGGAATATTTTCTGGTTAGGGTTAGATTTCACAGAACTATTAGAAGAAAAACTTGAATCTAATCTCTTTCTAAACTCCGAGCAGAGCTGTAGACCAGCATTAGATGAGTGTGATGGTTCCCTGAGCCTGAAAACAGTTGTATTACAGGATTAGATGAGGTTTCTTACGTTTTCTTTTTGGAGTTGTTCTGCCTTGACAGTAGTGGTGACTGAGTCCTGGTCTCTTCTCCAACAACATGTTTCACATGTATAAGGCAGAATGGTATTAGGTGAGAAATTAATTGCCAGTAGCCTGGTGGTTAGGGAACGGAGGATTATGGAGTTAAATGTCCTCCTGCAGAAGAGGGAGGAAACTTGTAGCTCTGCATGGTGCTTGGTCCCTAACTTACTGGTCACTAGTGTCACAGGGGAGTTTATGTGAGCATCTAAGCTGTCACTTTCTTCAATGCTTTTGCTAGCATCCAATCCAAATTTTTTTTACCAGGCCCTGTCTGTAATAACCCTCAAGCAGCAGTGAGGGTAGCCCGGTACATTGCATTGTTCCCTGTTACCATCTTCCGACAAACAGCAAACTCAACCAGCATGACCAATGTGCATTCATTCCCATGATTACAGAACACCTCTATTTCTTTCATGTTAGACCCTGTATGATGGTGCTTGAACACCCTGCTTGCTACAGTTGTCCTAAGGACATCAGTACGTCAAGGCCTGGTGCCAACAACCAAACAAGGCACTAAGTTTTTTGCACAAAAGCGTCTAAATTTTTCTACACATACAAGGGATATGATATACCAGCTATTCAGCTAGGCACTCAACATCTTACTATTGAGATAAAGTCAACATGGAGTAGTAAATGGTGCATTGAAAAGGCAGGATAAGAGAGAACCAGGAGCTTCACATTAACTTCTCAGCTCGGTTAGTGACTTGCTGTATGACTTCAGGCTATGTTTCTGCTCTCCTTTCCCTTCTTTCCTGGTCACTGGTGGATGTACAGTTCTATGGATACCAGCCTGTTCATTACATGTTTGTACAGCAGCTACATATGGGGAGACGAATTGTATCTGGGGAGCCTAGGTCCTGCCTGCAAACACAGAACAATAATCCTTCTGTTTGCCTGTCTCCCAACTCAAGTTCTAGTCCACAGACTGTTTAATCTGAGGGTTTTTTATTGTGCTCTGACAGTTTGTAGCCTCAATCATGATTTCTGAGCCATGCAACTTTTTTCATTAGAGAGAAAACTGGATCACCAGCCTCTGTGATTGCAGAAGGTCCTGAATGTAATGACCTCCAGTAATTAGATCTAATGACGGAACACTTGGGAATCTGCAATTCATGAAACTTTCAATATGTTACAAATCATAATTTGCCCAGTTTTTAAAATGATGACATTATCAAATGTATATCAATGAATTTAAAGGCTTCACTGGGCCTTTAATTTAAATAGAGCAACAAAACAATCCATTGCTTACCTGGTACCATATCAGAGGCACTTGCTAAGGGACACAGGGACTTCTACAGTAATGCAGGGAAGGATAATGACAGGGAAATTATTTGACACCAGAATCAGCAGAATTTTTCTTATAAGTTGGTGTGTTTAAACCAGTTAATTCCACATCCAGGAAGGTGTAACCTTTATGTGTCTAGCATAGCCTGGACATTTATATGGGTACTGCCTCATGTGGAGCCACTGGTGCGTAACAAGGCATGAGGTCACAGCACATCTTCAGTGACAACCAGTATAAGGTTGCTCCTTCTCTACCAATCCACCTCTTTTTGTGAAGTTTTAATAATCCTATTCCTTTGTTAAGTTTGGTTGAACTTAGCTAGCAGGTTCAAAAAGTAAAGTGGGCAGCAGTTTAAGTTGTGTATGCATTATACATGAAGTGTCATTGCAAAGCTTTAATTTTTACAAATTGAGTAGTAACAATGAGAGAAAAGGAGGGCAAAGAATAGGAAGAGTTTGAAGATGTGTTCTGGAAAGCATATCACTGAAGGCTTTGTATCTAGGGGTTTATGCTCAGTAAGTTTTAGAGAATAACCCCTAAGAGGCATGATGGTTCCCTGAGTCTGCAAACAGTTATATTACAGGATCAGATATCTGGTGGTTATACTCTAAATCTGCAAACCATTGGAGGAATGCAGGCATTTGCACACATACTGTGAATTCCTTAACCTTCAAATTTGTGGCTTGGAAAACTCAATTTCAATACTTATTTTATCAGCTTCTCCAACAATGAAAAATGAAAAAAAAAAAAAAAAGAAAAAATGAAAAAAAAAGCTTCAGTTGTGATATAAGGTATTTTACATATCTGATGATGCAAAAACTGTTAAGATATTTTTAAAAATATTTTTAAGAGTTTGTCTTTGTGAGAGACAAGTTTGTAATTACCAACTATACAATAAATGTTTTTACTCTATACTAATATTAATAGAGTATTTGAATAAAGACAATGGCTTTTAAAACATATATATTTCAAATATATATATCTGAGGAAACTATCTATGCTGTTTTTCAAATAATTTAAAGCAAAACAGTATAATTCCTGTTACAGAAGTTTTAAAGAAAGTTAGAGAATGGAAGTAAATATTGGTGTGAGTTACAGTGCTAGATCAGTTTTAACAATAACAGCTTTTATTTTTCCCTATCTTTCTGTAAGGTAGCTAAGATTTTTTTTTCTCCAATTCCATTTATTCATTAAGTTTAGTTCAATATTTAATACAATAAAGGTCAAGAAATCCTGTCAGAACAGAAGAGAGAGAAAAGCTAGGGGTTTGGTTTGGGTAGGTTTTTTCCTCCAGTAATATTAAAAAGCAGTGAAAGGATGAGATCTATTAACTTAAAATGTGGAACAATACAGGAAAAGCTATTTTTTATTTTTCATATTTTTTCCCTAAATGTCATGGTTTAACCCCAGCCAGTAACTAAGTACCACGCAGCTGCTCACTCACTCTCCCTGCCCCAGAGGGATGGGGAGAATTGGAAAGGGATGTAAAACTCTAGGATTGAGATAAGAACAATTTAATAATTGAAATAAAATAAATCCATAATAATAATAATAATAAAAACAACAACAACAAAATGAAAAGGAGGAGAAGGGGAGAGGAATGAAATCCAAAGGGAAGGGAGAAAAAAAAACAAGTGGTGCACAATACAAGTGCTCACCACCTGCTGACCAGCACGCAGCCAGTTCCCAAGCAGCGATCTCCTGGCCCTGCTCAACCCCTCAGTTTGTATACCGAGCATGACACCCCATGGTATGGAATATCCCTTTGGCCAGTTCAGGTCACCTGTCCTGGCTGTGCCCCCTCCCAATTCCCCGTGCCCCCCAGCCCTCTCGCTGGCAGGGCCTGAGGAACTGAAAAGTCCTTGACTCAGTATAAACATCACCCAGCAACAACTAAAAACATCCCTGTGTTATCAGCATTGTTCTCACAACAAATCCAAAACACAGCCCTGCACCAGCTACTAAGAAGAAAATTAACTCTATCCCAGCCAAAACCAGGACAGTATCCACCCCTTATTCCATACCATTTATGCCATGCCACACTTTCCAATGCATCATCACCTTTCATGTCTTTTAACTTAAATACACAGGTATCATTCCCTTAGTCTACAGACCATCCCTCTAAAGTTCATTGAGTTCATTGAGTCCTTGACATTGGGCTCCATCTGTTATACCAGTCTTTCAAGGCAGGAAAGTTGGTGCGAGGTGTTGGATTGTTGCATATTGAGAACACTATCACTATCTTGTGATAGTTGATGTGCCTTTATTGGAGAAATTTACTGTAAATACAAATGTACCTAGATAAACAAATATAAATAAAACAAGAATGTATTCTATATATACTAATAAAGGGAAAAGTAATACTCATCTGTATTTTCAAGCAAATTCCAGATTCTGAGAACTAAATGCAAGCTTAAGAAATATTTTGTTCAGTTTTCCAACATGACGACAATGTAAAAAATAAAACTGTTAGTAGTGTATCCTTTGGCTTTGCAAAAGGGAAGAACAAGGTACACTATTAAGACTTGTTTATGCAAAAGAATGTACATTTAAACATTTTGTGTTATTTTGTGCATGTCCATGTGTACATATATGCAAAAACCTTTAGTTACCTCTGACCAAAAAGGCACAAATATCAAATAACATTTGTAAGCCAAGATTAACATCCAATTTCCCCAGGCTACTGAAACTGTGGTGAAAATATGCACATCAAAATCCATTTATGATCACTCTCATGACCTGTAATTAGAGATACAAAATACTGTGCTTTGTATAGACAAATATTTTTTTCCTCAGAATGAGCCCATATGCACAGGTCCTGAATTGAATCCTCCTTTCTCTCCAAAGGTTTCACTTATGCAGTCTTTAACATTATTTAACTATTGTGGTTAGGATGGTAACAACAGTTTTCTGAAGTTTATATTGGCAAAGTTTATATTGCATCTCCATTAGAGATGCAAGCATGTAAGAATTGAAAACTTATTTAAAGTGGTAGAACTTGTAGACATGTATGTATATACAAAAAGGCAGTATGTATTTCCCTCTCTCTTTCCTAGAAGGACCTAGAAGGGAACCATTACCAAAGTGAAATATGTGCATTAGTTTCCTCAGAGCTTACAGGAGAGAAAATGATCTTGTCACAAGAAAAGAGCTTTTCTGAGTCATTTTAAACAAAACCAGTCTCCTTGCCCCAATTTTGGAAAAATACTTTTAATTAGGAAATGTATTTATTTTTAAAAAAATATTAAATATTTTACTTCCATTTGTCATGGTTTAATCCCAGCCATCAGCCAAGCACCACACAGCTGCATACTCACTCACTCCCCCCTGGTGGGATGGGGGAGAAAACTGGAAAAGCGAGTTTGATGGATTTGATGGATTAAGGAGAAGTTTGATGGGTAAAAAAAAAAAAGCCACACACACAAGCAAAGCAAAACAAAGAATTTGTTCACCACTTCTCATAAGCAGGCTGGTGTTCAGCAATATCAGTAGAACTTAATGCTTTGCATTAATGGTGACTTGGGAAGACAAATGCCATCACTCTGAATGTCCT
>JAVJGJ010000037.1:79679687-79702755 GCA_035590215.1 Microhierax caerulescens | reverse complement strand
GCTGCCCGGCCCGCCGCAAAGTTTGGGCGGGCGGAGCGCGCTGCCCCCCGGTGCCGCCGCCCCCGCCGGGCCGCCGGTGAGGGCCGGGGGAGGCGGGCGGGCGGGCAGGGAGGGAGAGGCTTTTAAATGGCTTCGGGGAGCGGTACCGCGGAGGTGGGGCCGTGCCGGGAGGCTGGCGTGCCTTCGCTTGCCGTGGCCGGAGCCGTGGCCGTATTTTGGTTGGTTTTGTGCCGATTCGGTGCGCGGTGTTTTAAGGACAGGAGCCGGGAGCACCGCTGAACTCCTGGAGGATGTGGGTTAAATGAGCCTCTGCTGCGGAAACTCCTAACGGCGCCGCTGTGCCTTAAGCACGGGGAGGAGGAGGAGAAGGTGGTGGTGGTGGTGGTGTGTGCTTGTTTAGGTAGTTCGGCAGCGGGGTAGTTTGGCTCTGCTTGCTTTAATGCGCATGGGTTTAGTTGGCTGTGACAGAAATGTGCTGGCTGGCAGGTATTTCAGAAAAACCCCAAAACAGCAGCATACTTCAAGACTGAATAAGAGGTTAACGAAAACCATCGAGCACGCAGTCAGCAAATGGGACTCCGTCGGGTGATTTCTTTTCCGGACTCTGCTGTGTTTAGGGGAGCTTCATTTAATTCAGCGTGCGTCCGTCCTCTTCACGTGTTGTCATTTGAAAGGAAAAATAACCTCCAAACGTTCTGGGGTTTGCAGGCACCTGCCTTTGCAAATCCGAACTCCCTGGAGTTCTGCGTGGTGCTCTTGCCGGAGCCGAAGGCGCCGGGTCTGTGCCCAGAGCCCTGCTATTTATAAGACTTGGCAGAGCGGGGGAGGAGGAGGAGGGATGCAGCACCAGGCTGTTGTTTGCCTTTTGCATAAACTACCGAGCCAGGTTGCCTGTTGTTTAAGATGTTGCATCGGTGGAGGCCGGGGGGGTTGGGGGGGTGGGGGTGCGTGGGTGTAGGGTGTGAAAAAGTACAGCAGCTGAAGTGTTCCTTATCCTTCTCTTCCTAGGGACTGTGGATCTGAGAAGTGCTTCCCTCCGATGTGAATGCGGTGTCCCCTGTGGGATGCAGTAGGTGATGCCCAGCTCTACTGCAATGGCAATTGGAGCTCTCTCTAGTTCTTTTCTCGTAACCTGCTGCCTCATGGTTGCCCTCTGTAGCTCCACCATACCTGTGCAAAAGCTGGCCAAGGCTCAAGACAAACAGGAGATAAAGGCAAGCCAGGAAAAGAGGGATCACACATCTACAAGGGACAGCCAGACAGGCCCGGGGAAAATGAATGAGATCGGTAGGAGCGGGAGGGAGGAGGGTGGCAGAGACTGGAAGAGCAAAGGAAACAGGAACTACTTGAACAAGGAGTCTTGGACTAAACAAAAGCAGGCTTGGAACAGCCAGGGGACGAGCAGTAAATCTGGGAGCATTCAAGTGCAAGAGCAAAGGGATGCCGCGCCCGAGGAACCGCAGGTGGCTGAAGACTTGTCTCTCCCAGAAGCCGTTGCGAGCGTGACCCCCGAGCCCCCGGAGGAGTACGCCTATCCGGACTACCGTGGGAAAGGCTGCGTGGACGAGAGCGGCTTCGTCTATTCCATTGGGGAGAAGTTTGCGCCGGGCCCCTCTGCCTGCCCCTGCCTCTGCACCGAGGAGGGCCCGCTGTGCATCCAGCCCGAGTGCCCCAGGCTCCACCCTCGCTGTGTCCATGTGGACACCACGCAGTGCTGCCCGCAGTGCAAGGAGAGGAAGAACTACTGCGAGTTTCGAGGGAAAACCTACCAGACCCTAGAGGAGTTCATGGTAAGAGCTGAAGCCAAAGGGCGTTTGGTGGGTCCTTGTCTTGTTTAAAGTGGCATTATATTCCTCAAGTACTTTCTCGGAGGGTGTTCTGGGTCTCCCCCTCCCCTTTTTATTTCTGTGTTATTACTACTTTTGCAGCGTGGTAAAATGCTACCTTGCTTGCTCTATGGTACTGTAACATTTTTAAATGAGGGCGCTGACCTTTATCTATTCCTTTGGTATTTACAGTAAAAAATGGTACTTGGAAGGATGCTACTCAGAGGTGATGTGGGTTTTATTAAAATTTTCAGCAATTCATTTGTTTCCTTATTTAACCGTTATCTGTGAAACTTCCACCTTGCAGGGATCAAGCAGGGGTTTGTGGGCTGACTTCTATTCCTAGTAATCAGCCTGTGGTGATACTCCTTTTTTTAACAGTCATTGCTCTCTAACCATTTAAACTGTGCTGCCAAGGTTGGGTAACGTTTGGTTTCTGAGAATTACTGTGGGCCTTCTTTTTAATAAGAGCAGAGTTTGCAGTGTGGATCACAGTGGTACCTAAACAAAGGACTTGCAAAGCTTTATAATTAGGGGAATCCTTTTAGGCTAGGACCTCTTTAGCATTACTATGCAAGGTCATTGTCATTGAAAATGCAACTTATTACAGTGCAACTGAAAAGTTCCGTAGTTGGGGCTGATTTTCTGCTTGCTTACTTTACCTTTTTCCCTGTGGTATTTTATCGTGGCTGAGATCTGCAAGCAGGCTCTTAAGAATTGGTTTGCAAAGGACTGTTAGATACAGGGCTGGTCCAAACCCCACTTTGAAACACACCAGAGATTTTTGAGCTCAGTATGTTGAGGGGAGTACGAAATCCAGTTCAGGGTTCTGGAAGCTTGAGACTCTCTCAGGATGGAGAAAAAGAAAATGTATTTGTGAAGGCTGTAAATAAATTACCACCTCTGCTCTCTGGTGTTTGCATGTTCTTGGAAACTTAACTTTGATTCATAATGTCTTTCCATGTTCTTGAACTTACTGAAAAATAAATAATTAAATGAGCAGAATTACTTTCTCTGGAGTAAACCACAGTGTTTCCCCTTGCTCTCTTTTGGGAATAATGTGTAGAGCAATAGTGGATTTCAAAGTATGGCAGACAGCATCATAGCATACTCCCTTTTTCCATGTCACCCTCAAGGATTGCATTTGGTCTTGGGGTGGCTGTTTTCTACTTTAAGAGGGAGAAGGTACTTTTAACAGCTGCTTGTTGGTGTGACCTTTTCAGAGATGGATTGTGAGATCCTTCCTTTTCCAGCTAAGTTAATTCTGAGGGGTGGCCAAAAACAGTGATGCTTCTGCACACGTTTGCTGTAGGTCAGAGTTTTAAATGCTTCTCCCCACTCTACATTCATGCTTTTCTAACAAATTGCATTTCTTTGTCTTTTTGTATAGTGGTTTTGTATTGCTGGCTGTAAAGCCAGACTGAAATACCTTTTTGCGTTAAGCATGTAGTGAGAGAATTGAACCTTAGGGCTCCCTGTTACATTTGAACATGGCTGGCAACCTTGGTAAAGAAGGACTGCTGAACGGCAACATTTACAGAAATATTCTGAAAAGACTTTGACTTTCAGCTTTCTTTTTAACCCCATTTAGCCTTCAGCCGTTGTGTTGATACCTTCCTGTAATGAAACATCAGTTCCCTTACCACTTTTAGTAAGCCAGTTTTGGAAACACAGGTGAGAAGGGATGCCTGCCCAGGATGTGCAAGGGAAGTTCCTGATGCAGTTAGGTGGTGGGACAGCAGCCTGTTTATTTTGATGTGTGAAGACCTTGGTTTTTAGTTGGGCTTCAACGTTGGTTCCAATATTGTGAGCACAAAACTGTAAACGCAGCTGTTTGCCTATGCCACTGCAATCAGTGGAGATGCCTGGCAGGGTAAGGTACAGATGTGGTCAGATTGCTGCTGCTCGGTGGAAGCAATTGCAAATGCAAGTAATCGCACACAGTTTCAGAGGTCATTTTACAAGTTTAAAGTTGATGGGTTTAGAGAGTTTACTAATATCCTGTCTCTTGATGAAGGTCGGGGAAGGAGTTATAAATGGATAGTGATCTGATTTTTCTCTGTGTCCGCATCTATTATTTGTGGCAAAGAGTACCTGGCATCACTGAAGGAAGAAAAATGTGACCTCCTAACTTGTGACGTTTTCTGCACATTTATGTATAGATGTGTAAATATCCATGCAAGTTTGGGGATTTTGCTTATAAAAAACTTTTCTATGGCTTGGCATGGCAAAAAATTGCCCTGACCATAGCCAGTGGTAACTCGAAAGCTGTGTCCACCAGGGAATGGGAGGTTTGATGCATTTATTCTTTGATTCACAGCCCTTTCTGCAGGCTTTGCATGTATGTCTGCGTGCACATGCATGCAGGTGCTTTTTCTGCTTTCAAAAAGGACATGGATGTCGACACAAAACACAACACAGGTGTGTGGGGGAAGGATGAGGTCTCATAAAGTTGTTTCCATCAGCTCCACTCTACTCCTCTGTGGGTATTGTGAGGCAGGATGCCAGAGGGATCACAGCATCCATGCAAGTGGAACTGTGAGCAAAAGCCTTACTTGGTGAAATGCAGTGAGGATGAAATTCTGCACTGGAGCTGGAGATTGCTGAGAACATGTTCCACTAGATTTTTTTCAGTCTTACAGTAAGATTTGAAAATGCAGGCTAACTTTATATAAAGTCTGAGCCTGACAAGGGCCATAAATTATCTTCAGAAGTGTAATTTTTGGGAAGGACCTATGTTTTTGGAAGTTGTTGCTTCATGTGTCTTTTTTAGAATTTCTCTCCTACTTAAAATTGTACTTACTTGTGAATAAGTTGCTTGGAAATATGGAAGTCAACAAACTTTGAAAAATGTTTGAAACATTTGTGGTATGTTTGAAGTAAAGCCAAGGCCAATATGTTTATTCTTGTCAGCCTAACCCCATTCATGTTCTCCCGAGTTGTGTAAGTGGCAAGGAAATATTAATGAAATTTCCAGCACAATAGCAGATACGTTTGGGATTATGATTAATTTTTTTTTTTTTTTAACCTGGATGTTTTCAAGACTCAAGGAACCAAATGCATATATATATATATATATATATATATATATATATAATTCAGATATTTTGTTGGTTTGGTTTTGGTTTCTTTTGTGTTTTTAATTAAAATTTGGCATGTTGGAAAGGGGGAAGAGCTCAAATTACTTTGGACCAGAACTTCAGTGATTGCAAATGATTTGTCACTTTTTAATTATGCCAATTTACACTTAAGTTGCTGGATAAACCTAATGCTCTTAATGAGCTATAGTTCTCTTCATGTCCCACTAGTGGGAAATCCACCTGTTTACACAATGCTGTGTTTGATTTTTTACAACATCTGCAAGTCCATTTATGCATCTGCTCATAAACTTCCCTTTAAACAATTATGAAGAAGTTTTTGTGTAGGTTTTTTTGCCATCTGCACTCTGTTTTCTACAGGTTTTATAGCTGCCTGGTGAACGTGTAAGACTTCTGTGCCTCTTGTTATCCTCCCATGGGTTTTGCGTAGGCTTAATAGCTTCATCTGTCGACCACAGAGATGTGGTATCATTAGTCTTCAGAGAGAGGTTGATAGGTGGTATTATTTCCAGTCCAGCCTGGTTATGTCAGATGTGCTAAGCATTAGTGCTGCTGGGCTGGTCGTTTCAGAGATGAACAGGTGGGATGCTTGTTGCATTGGCTGCCACTAGGAACTGTGCTGCAGGGAACGCGCTTACGTTGTAAGAGTAGAAGAGAGGAAATGAAGGACCAAATGTGTCTTTTCATTCTGATTTATTTAGCTGTTGTTGCATATACGCACAGTCTTATTGTCTCTCCCTCTAGTGATGATTATGTCTTCAAGTTTAAAGCTGCCATTAGGATGCGGAAAGAAGTGGGGCTTTTCTACAGTTCCTGCTGCATCCTAATCATATATAAAAGCAATAGTACTGTTTAGTCCAAAGACGAGCAGATAAAGGTTGACACCAATACCATTTTGGCAGCCGCTGTTGTTCACTTACATCCCTAAAAAGAGCTTTGTAGAAATAAGCACATGGAGACATTCCTTAACCTTGCTACCATTACTTATACTGGTGGCTTGTATAGGTGACAGTACTTATTAAATGTGTACTATATGTGTTCCCCTGAAATCTCATGATTTATTACACAGGAAGGTTATTTGTGAATGCAAAATCACATTAGCAGTGTGCTCTGTTCATGAAGGATGTAGTCTTCAAGTGTATGTGCTGTATAGGATGGAAATGCATTATTCATCATTATTAGATAAAGGTTAGAGCAATTTTGTTTCTCATTTGATAGTATTTTCAGTGCTTCGTTAAATGGCTTCTTGTCATTGTAAGAATTTTAGGCTTCTGTCAAATGTAGAATTCTAGTAACAACCTATGTAATTAGAATATGTTTAAATTTTACAGATGAGAGATTTTAGGAATAACATCTGTGTGGTGTCTTGTTTCCTGATTATCATCAGATACTCTGTTTTTTATATCACTTCTAATATTGAATGGCACAGCTGCTGAGTGTTGTCCTGGGAGAAGGAGTATCTGTTGTTGTAGTTATTGGTCTCGTTGAACAGTGATGACTGGCAAATTTGCGTCTTTTTCAAGTCATGGCAAAAAAATGTTAAAACTGATTGAAAGCTAGCCTTGTTGAGCCTGATCCTTGGAATACAACAAACCAGTCCTCCTTAAAAAGCATTTTTTCATAATTTAGTATGTATTGTTTGTGGCTGTAACTCCAGAGGGAAGGATTCTTACTGTTGACTTGCAGATAGGAAGGAGCTCAGGTTTGCTGACGCTCAAGTTTCATGTGTGGTTCAAGTCATTACCTGGGATACCTGAGTCTCTCGACTCTGATCATTGGATCAGAAGGGTCCTCATCCACTGACACTCTAGCTCTGCAAGTGAACGTGGCAGCTTTAAACAATTACTGGACAAAATTCTTGGCCCAAAGCCTACAATAAAAATCTGCAGTACTGGGCTGTCAGCCTCCTTGTGGCATTTTATAAATGTATAGTGCAGTGTTACCCTTGGTGGAGTTAAAGCAAAGAGAAAACTGGAAGTGAGTAGCTAGCAAAGGAAGCCTGAAATAAATAATAGTAGTAAAAGCAGAAAGCAACACAGCAAGAGACCCTATTTAGGCTTTCTAAGCAGAGGGGACAGCGTGAAAGATATGTGAGTGCATAAGCAAATAACAGGCCTGGGAGGTGGGAAGAGAAGTGGCAAAGCATGGATGAGCATTTAGTTGGAGATGATGCTGTGCAAGCATCAGCATGTTTGAACTTTGGAAGTGAGAAGGATGTGAAAGAGGCAAGCAAGCAGAGAATGGATTTGATGAAAATATGGGCTGCCTAAGAAATAGGGAGAAGAAAGAGATGATCTGCAAGTTAGACATCTGGATGATTCTTCACAGAGAATTAATATAATTAATTTTTTTAGATTCGAGGTTACTCTGCTTTTATTGGAGAAATGCAATGGGTGGTTGTTTGCATCAACTGGAGTCTGGAATGAAAAAGGGTTTGTAAATAAATGACCTCATCCTTAAGTAAACCAAGAATCTGCAGAGATTATAGATTTAGAGGATCACTAATAATAACATGCAGCTGCATTTGTATCCTGCGATCTGAGCATGGATGCCAGTGTGGTTTTTTTGTGTATAGCAATGAGATTTACAGTATATCATTTATTGCTCTTCAGTACCCTTGCTTCCCTCCACCTCCAGCCCCTCTTGTGGTATGAGGACATCAGTGATGCAACGTGCAGCACCTGAAGCACTGAAGAGGGCAGCTGAAATTGTACATGTGACAAATACAGACATTTGAAAGTCCATTTTTTCCTAAATAGAGCCTTGATGCTGTTTTGTTTGGAATTGATTTCATTGAAGTAGGTCATTTAAGTAGTCACCTTGTGGTACTCCTATTCTGTAGAGTTCTTCAAAACCAGTAATATTTCACTAGGTAAAAAGGATGACGTGTATTTTGCTTCACCCCTTTCTTTGAATTGCAGCTTCTTTTCAGAAGGTTAAGAGTATTACAGGAGTGGTCCAAATACAATTAACCTATGGGAAATACCCGAATTCAAAGGATATTTTTTTTCCTGACTTCTTTTTGAAAATTATAATTTTCGATAAAATGCAACTTCCTATTACCAAAAAAGCTTTCAAACCTGGAAAAATTGCAACAAGGCTTTCCATTAAAAGAAGTTTCATATCCTATTTCACAAATTTTTTCTTCTGTAAATACAGTATTTTTTGCTATATTACTTTTCAAACCTCTAATTAAACTGGATTTCATCTAAATTAGGAACATAATTTGCTGGAAGTTCATTAGAAATGTGGTAGGGAATTTTTTGCTTTATTTGTGTTAAAATCTAAAGTGTTCTTGTGCCAAAGATCCCTTTGACTTTCACATTAGCTGCTGAGGTTCAGAGCAGAACCTATGAGGTTTTTTTCTGCTGTGGTTTGGTAATTTTGCAGGCACGCAACCTCACTGTCTGCATTATTCAGACCACAAAAAGCATTTGTTTTGAAGTGGGGAAGAAAAAGAGGTGAAGGAAAGGACAGTGCAGATGGGAAGGTAGGTAGGTGTTGCAGGCTTTAGGAGGGCATTAAGTGAGAAAGTTAAAAGGTGGCTGGATTTGTGTTTCAGGTTTCTCCATGTGAGAAGTGTCGCTGTGAAGCCAATGGTGAAGTGCTGTGCACGGTCTCAGCTTGTCCCCAGACTGAGTGCGTGGATCCAGTGTATGAGCCTGATCAGTGCTGTCCTATCTGCAAAAATGGTAAGTGACGGCTGCAAAACTAGAAGGGGGCTTCTGTCTGAGACGTCCAGGTTGCTGTTCTGGTTTTTAAAAATAATTCCAATGTTTTCCTTTTTCTCCAAATGGAGATGGAGAAAAGTTGTGTGTGGATGGTGTCTTCCTGGTGTGAGGAGTCAGGCCTTCCCTTGACAAGGATGAACTTTATTATGACCTACAGGGATTTTTGTTACTCAGGAGACAATTAGGGTGTTACTACCAGATATTCACGTGGCTTCTGGATATAATTTTGCATGGACTCATTGTGGATATATTTTATGTAGGCACAGGAAATGTTACCCACCTGTCAACGTGAGCAGGAAAAGTTACTTTTGTTCTCCCTTTTTATTTGTTCCCTTTTCAGAGATTCTTCTTTTCCTTTTTTTTTTTTTCCCTGAGGCAAATCAAATGTACCTTATTGAGCTCATTTAATTTTCATAACTAAATGAATTAAACTCCCAAGTTTAATTGAATATTTTTCGTAACTAAATTAGACAGAAAGTCTCTCTACTCCCAGCAAGGACTTCCATTAGATCAAAGTCTCGGTCTATTTAGGGGAAAAAAATTACATGACACACTAGCTCATCACTTATAAAGAAGAAATGATAATTTATTAATAGAAATGAAAGCTGCAAAATCTCAAATGAAATTATATTCAAAATGAAAAAAGACTTTAAAAATACTCAGATAATTTGCAGCCATATATTATTTCTCTAGAATAGGTAGGTTCCATTACGTTAGCTAAAACAAACTGATTAAAATTGTGGAAAAGCTAGGGGAGGAGAGGGTGTACAGCATATGCTTTCTGCAAATTCAACAGTAGATGATAAGGGATAGTTAATTGCATTGGAGAAGTTTCATTTGTATGGGTATAAAAGTAATTGCTTCACATCCCTTAATTGCTTGTTACAACCCTGAAGGAATTTGTTCCTGGCTGTACAGCTTAAGGGCACTCTACTTTTGGAGATGATGACAGGTGTTTTTTGAAGCATTGAGGTACAGTTCCTGAGAAAGGCTGAATCTGGGAGCTAGTTGGTCTGGAGGATACTTTAGCACTTGTTTGATGGCAGGAGCTTTCCTGATGGGCTCACAAGCTTTCTGTGTGGGCACCGTGCTCTGCTGCAGCTCCCCAGGTCAGAGTGACTTTTGTCAGGCAAATGGTCTGTTTTCAGTAGGGAGGATGAGGTTACAAGCATCATGTGTGAAGTTGATGTAGTCTTTACTGCTGAATTTCTCCAGCAGTGGTAACACTGCTTGGAGATGAATTGACTTTCCATTGGTGCACATTCTCCCACAAGCATCAACATAATGCACGGCGGTGGCCATCTCCCAGCAGTGGCTTGCATTTGGTTAAGGTGGTATGGCAGTGCAGGGCCTGGCTTGGCTGTTTGCATAGATCCTCTGACATGTTTCCTAGAAATGGGGCCTTTTTAAAAAATTTGTGCATAAAATATGCCTTAGTTGTGAGGAGGGTGCCTTCTCTCAAGAGCGTGAAAGCTGAAATACCCAAGTTCTGCCTGCAAGAAAAGGGTGGTCGTGTCCTCAGTGTCCAAATTCCCAGTTTTACTTGCGTATTCCTTGGGTATAACCACAGACTGGCATCCCTGACCCAGTTTCAGACCAAGGTGACCAGAGCTGCCTGTTTCCTGTGAGCTGTGCTGTCACTTCTCTGCACGTCAGAGAACCAAGAGTGGCTTTCCTTGTTAGCATCTAGGTGAGGAAAAAAACCATTAACAATAACAGTAAAACAAGGATCGTTCAGAAGAAGCTCAGCTTTTCTGCTTCAGCAGCATCAGTATAGTATCACAAAGAAATTTCTGAGAAATCCTGTCTATCTGGGGAGCACATTTGGAAGAAAGAAAAAAAAAAAAAAAAAAACCAGGCTGTTTGCTTTCAGAGCTTGTTTTAAAGCATGGGACACGTGCAGTTTGCAAGGAACTTCAGTGAATTGCTGAATGTTTTTAATTAGGATGGAGCAAAAACCTACTGAGCAGGAAAACCTAGCCTGCCACATCCCCTCATTTTCAAGCCTACTGGAACAAACGCACTGTGAATGTGAGTTGGGGAAACAATCATCATGTTGTGCTTCAGGGTTGATTGTTGCAGCGATGACATCAACGACATCGTGTTAGTGACCCAGAAGAGCTTGGGTGATGATTTCCCTCCCTCTCCTGGCACTTCATAACATATAACACTTTCCCAACTTGCCTGGCCTGCGGATTTCTGGCAGTGAACCAGCTGAGTGAGAGCTAAGCAACTACATCTGTCACTGGTAAGACCACATACAAATGGCTGATTAAGAATTATGAGGCAATCTAGTGAAAGGCCACCGTTATTAGAAGTGAATGAATTCCGTCTCTTGGCAGGTGTGAGACATTGTATGTTAGCCCTTGTCGGAAGGAGGGGGTGTAGTTGACTTCCTCAACATAATTCCACAAAAGTACTGTCAACCCTTTGGATGAGGGATGGATATATATAATTGCATATCAGGCTTGCACAACTGCACATGTGTGTAGGTGCAGACTTACTCTGAATGTAAGAAATTGTGAATGGAAAACTTGCCAGAGCAAGGAGCAGTCTTATGTGTAGGTTTTAATAACCTTCTGTATAATTTCCTGACTTTCAAGAAGGAGCCTAGATACTTCCATAGCTGAAGGTGTTATTTTCCTTGTGGACAGGGATAGGGAGTACTTTAAAGAAGTATCTGCTCTAAAAAGTTAGTCTATACAAGGGATAAAAGGTGGCACCTTACTGAGAAAATCTTGCGATGAGGGAAATTTTTCTGCTTTTTATGTCTCAAGTCACTACAGCTAAGGGAACTGTTTTGCGTTTATCTTGTATACATGCCCTGCAAGGAAGCAGGATGGGGACAGAGGGTAATGGAGGAGAGGCTTTCTTCTTGTGCTTGCCAAGCGTCATGCTTTTGGTAACCAACAGCAGCACCAACAAGAAAAAACACCTGGAAAGTAGGCTCTGACTGCAGAGAGTGCATTAAGTAACAGGTGCCAAATTCAGATCTTTGTCCTGCTTTACAGTAGTAGTAATGTAGTTACTTCTGTGGAAGTCGTCCCTGCTCACAATGAGATCAAGAAGCTCAGAATCTGGTACAGTCATTTCTACAATTTGTATGGAGTGAAGCGTAAAGATAATTAGGCATACAATTCCCTTTCTATTAGAAGGCTGGGCACTTGTCACTGATTCATTTGGGGCAGTGGGAGGGGAGGGGGGGAAATACTGAAAGTGAATTATCTTGCTAGATTAAATTACCTTGGTTGTCTGTTCCACTTCTATTTCCAGTATTAGAGCCTTAATAGGCATACACAGCTGAGTGCTGCTTTGCCTGAAGCGTGCAGCCACGGAGCAGTCAATGGAGTTAAGGGTGGCCCTGCTCCTGCTGGTGCCTTTGCAGGAGGCTGAGATTAAACCTGCAGACCACATGGAGCCTGGAGAAGGAGGCATGGTTGCCTGACCAAAAAAGATGTTGTTGTAAGGTGCCCAGGAGACTTTTATTTCATTATATGGCTGAAAGATTGCCCCAGATAAGATGAAACTGATCCCTTCCTAGCATTTATCTATCTGTGCATCCATGGTGTTTCTCTGCATCAAGGAGAGCTGAGTGTGCCAGTGAAGGCTCATAGCTGCGCATTCAAAAATACAAGTGCTGATGCCCAGGGGGTCACATGTTCTCAGGGCCATAACATCTACAGGAGATGTCTCATCTGTTCTCAGAGGCCGTGCTATGGGGAAACTTGACTCTGGATGCAGTCATCTCAGGTGCCTTAGTTGGGATGAGTCAGGACCTCATTTCATTTCTGGTTCATAGTTATGGTTGAAATAATGCATCATGTGGTTGAAATAGTTGGTTGTATGCCAGTACTGTGAGGTTGACTCACTGAAACTTGCTTATGTATGAAGCATTTACGTACAATTACAGTGTTTAGGCATGAGGTGGCCAAGAGTGCTTCTGAATGGCAAGGGGGGACTTCTGTCTGTGTGAAGGAGCTCTTGGGGGGGGGGGGGGGAACAAAAACCTGATAAAGGCAGGCAGAGCTGCCACCCCCTTTTCCAACTGTTTGTACAATGGGACTGTGTCTCATTGCAGAACTCATATCTATTACCAAATGGTGCTGGTTAAGGCAGTACCATAGGCCATGTGAGCTGTCATCCCTGTAAAATCCAAGCAGAGAGAGTGTGTGTTGGGCTGAAGGACCTGTCTGGCCATAACAAGGCTGAGGATGTTTGTTCTGGGCAGATAAAAGGGAAGCTGCACCTTGGTACCTGTCACGTGAGCTGGCTGTTTGCTCTTTCCTGCAGCCCAGCTTTGCTCAAGCACCATGGAGAATCTGACCTGTAAAATTTAATGTCCTTCTGCAGTGTGTTTAAATAAAATATGATAGGCCCTCAACCGTATATGCCTTGATCTTGGCAATGAAGAAAGTACGCTAATGCTGTCCAGATAGAGGTCAAGGCAGGACTATTGCAAACATCAGGAATTTAGTTGCTGTGAAATTTAAATAAACAGTGCCTTTGATTGTCCTCTCTCTTTCTATTTCAATTTCAAATATTTTTTTCAGTCATGTTTGGCACCTAATTTATATATAGCAAAGAAGACCCAGAAGTTTTAAAGTGCAAGAGTGGTTCTTCAGTCAACATTAAGGAGGGGATCAAATCAGGTGGTCATGGTGATCTCTTCTAGATGTAAAAGAAGAGCAATCATAAAGTAATTTTAAAGTCTAGTTTATAAGATTAAAACAGTATTTCATTTCTTAAAATAAATGAATTTAAAAAATAATAACCTAATGGACAAGAAATCAGTCCAAACTAATCCCAGTTTTACCAATACTGTATGCACCAATGTGATCTGTTCCCTTCTGATGTGTTTAGTTCAGGCATTTGAATGCCTGTGTGTGCAGAGTGGTATTTTATTCTGATTCTGTGTGTATCAGTTGCTTAGCAAAAACTTCTGCATAAACTTCCCTCTTTAATAGGCTGTATTTCACAACATGAGTTATAATACGAGACTGTTAACCAGGAAATATTAATGTTTCAGGGGGAATTAATGTTTCAGGGGGGAAAACACCATTAAAGTTGCATGAACAGCTGTATGTGATTAAAATTGCCTAGTGAATGTGCAAGTAGGTTGAAAAACTGTAGCAGATATTTTGGCAGCTACTTGTTGAAAACAAAGAAATACCAGACTTGCTTCTTTTTGGCTGCAGCAGGCATTTAAAGTGTCTTCCGAATCTGATTGGTGAAGTCAGTAAACTAGTCACAGTACTTTTTGTTGTTGGTTTCTGCTGTTGATGAAGTTGAGAGGAAGTTCAGTCTGTGTCATCTTAATTCAAGGAATTCTTTTAACCCCATTTCATCTCTCTGCTCACCTCTCTAATTTTCTCTCTCTACTCTGGGGACGTTGGTGGCCACACAAGCTATGTGTGCTTCCTGTGCAGAAAGCATGGAGTTATCTTCTTGTGCTGATTTTTCCACTTAGGTCGGAACCTGTTTAAATGTGCATGTATTAACACTGCAAAGTGGGCTGAGTGAAAACTTGGGCCCAAACCACACAGGCCTTGTTGTTTGCAACTTGTATACATGTGCATGCATGCACACCGATATGGGATCCAATGTTGACTTGGTATTTTTATGTTGAGCTGGCTAAGTAGTGGTAAGTGTTTTCCTCTAAGGGTATATATTTAGTTTACCAGTTATGTTGTCTTCCAGGGTATGTGATTTTTTTTCCCGAATGGTAGATAGAAAGCTGTCAGAGGATGCAAAGGATCCGTCTGAAGACATGGCAAAAGTATCCAGTTATACTGTGCCTAAATCAGTTACCAGGACAGATCTATTTATATGGTGTATATGTATTTATTGCGTATATATATATTGTGTGTGTGCGTATACATATATATGTGTGTATATATATATATATATATATATATATTATTCACTGAGAAGACAAAATGCTTTCAGTTGGGAGTTGTGCTGTCAAAAGGCAGCAGTTTAAGTGTCCTTGAGTGTGTAGCATCCTGGCATTTTGCTCAGACACATGAGGACAATCAGAAGTTAGTGTTTGGTGTTTAAAGTTCTACTTTATACTTAAGTAGGAGGATGTAGAAAAGCCTATTAAAATAAAAAAACAGTGTGTCCTATAAGCTTTCAAAAAATCACTTTACAATATTTTCTCATTACAGGCTGCTACTACAGTGAGCCTGAGAAGCATTTCTTAGGCAGACAGTTTTTCTTCTCTTAGTTGATACTATAGGCTTAACTGGTATATCACAGCTAAATTCTTTTGTATCAGTTACTTTCAAGGCAACTGCTTGCAGAGGGTGTCACTTTTCTGTGGGTTCATGCAAAAATGGATGATAACGTGCCCCAAACAGTTGTTTAGTGGTGACGGTCCCAGGTGAGTGTGGGAAACAAGCTGCCAGCTCCTCATGGTGGAGTCAGAAATTCAGTGTGTCACGGCTCCCCAGTTCTTGAAAGATGTTTTGCTTCAGCTCCAGAAGCAGAAAGATGAAAGTGCTATCTGTGGTGATAGAAAAACTGAAATTCTTGGATGGGGGGAAAATAACTCTTCTGGCAACTTTTATGTACATAAAACTAAACAAACAACAAAAAACAACAAACAAAAGCCCTGCCAAAATAAGAGAGGGGTGGTTTGGATGTACCTTGTGCTGCTTTGCCATGGCAGTTTCACCTATCTGTCATCCGGTGTAGTCCTGGATACTGGTTCTGGCTCAGACAGGAAAGGGCCTTTGAGCCAATATCCACCGGAGTACTGGAGTAAACTGTGCTATTGCTTGATTTGTCTTCCCTGACAGCTTCTCCTTTACATAGAGATGAATTTTGGGATTTGCTTGTTTTCTACTAAAACAACTAATCCGTGCTCCTCAAAATGAAATCAGTTGCTTTGGTTTTTTGCTTGTTTGTTTTGTTTTTTAAGTTCTTCCTACAAGATTTTGTGGAGTTTGTATTGCAGTTTTATTTACACACATATACAGAGGTAGGTAAGATATTAAAAAAAATAAAAATCCTAGAGCTCACATTGTCCTCCGTTCCTCTTCCACATGCTTCCCCCAGTGTTTTTTCTTTGCTGTTCAGAGAAAGTTTAGAAAACTAACACTGAGTTGAAGTTTTTCCTACCTTCAGTCTTAGTTTTTGTGCTGTTCATTAGGGAGAGCATTACCAGTGTTAATTTTGCTCCCCCCTTCTGATAGTGGATATCTAGTTTAATTTTGTATGTATCACTAATTGTAGCAAAGATTTGGTGTGTGTGTGTTATGATTCCAAGGTCTGAAATACTTGTGTGCCTCTCACTGGATGCTATATCGTTGGAATAATATTCCCTATCAGTAGAATTTATTTCATAAATAACAAGCCCTTAGATTCTGAAATCCTGTTTTGCTCCAGCTCGAGTTATCATGATTCATGCATTACCCAATGTTAGTTCAGCTACTATCACTGTCCGTGTCAGCTGTCAGTTGTATTCTTTGCAGATCATCTTGTTGGTAAATAGAAACTATTTACTGGCTGGGTGCTGCAGTGATACAGTAATAGGGCTACATGGCAGATCAGTGTTTTGCAGTGTGATTAAAAGGAGCAATGAAGAAAGATACATACCTTGTGTGTTTTGCTTTATATTTTTTGATTTTGTTTTCATTGCAGTTTCATTATGTTAAATGAGGCATCCAAGAATTTACTTGGCTTTGAGGGGAGGTGGAAGCCTTTATTAAAGCGTTGTGGTATGTTATTATACCCCTCTGATATAATAACAGTATCCCTCTCTTAATAAATGATATATTCAAAATGTCCTTTTACTGCTAAGTGCAGTGTAATTTTCTCTGCTTATTTTTCACAGTAAGTTAAGGTTTCAGTGTTAAGGAAGATGTGGATTGATCCAGATGACTTACTGACTGATGGGAGCAGGGCATTGGCTGGTTTAGTTAAACTTAGCTACTTAACACTTTGCTCTTCTATGGTTTGTGGTTTGCAAATTCAGCGGCCTTTCTGTGCAGTGCAGGACTGTGTACTGCGAGGTCTGCCTTAAATTCTCATAACTCCTTGTTCTCTGGGATATGGCTTAAATCTCACCATGAGCACGACAGCAATCTCAGAGGTTTCCTTCCAGTCCTGTTTGAATATTTGTAAATGAAATACCAATCTGATGAAGAACAGGAAAACCTGTTTCCTTTTCTGACATCAGTTTGACCAGGGGCTGACTTGTACACCTGTGCCTGTGTTTGGAAAAGGGTTCTGAAAGAAGAGGAGCAACAGGTTCTTAGGGGAAAGGCTGAAAGCCTCTGGTATTTTTTATTAATATTAGTAAAATTGCAGTGCTTGTTTTTCTTGTTGCTCTAAGTAGTATTTTACTCTTTCATACTACAGCACTGGGGAACTCCCCTATGTGTGTGCTAAAAGAGACCTGAATTAAGTCCCTGATGATTACCTTTACCCAGCAGGTCAAACATCTTCAGCTGGAGACTCAAGTACTTTGCTAATTTAAAACCTTGATCTTTAAGTTGAAAGCAGCTTTTACTTCATGAGTCTTTGGATTGCTTCCATGGGGGTAATCATCCATGCAGTTTTGCTTCCTTGAGCATGTTCAGCTGCACAGCAGTGATTTAAAAAAAAAAAAAAAAAAAAAAAAGAAAAGGAAAGAAAAAAAAAAAAAGAAGCAGGTTTTAAGTAATTCTTTACCTTCACCAGCACAGTTACCAGTTACCAGAATGATTAACATTTGAAAACTGATAAGCAACTAAAAACTGATTGCTGTTTGCATTTAGGAAAACCCTGTAATGTTGGTTTGTTTGGGGTTTTTTGCTGCCTATACTGGTGTCCTAGCTAAATTTTCATTAGAGGAATGACTTCCTGCTGGAAAACATCACTTTCTTCTAAGCACCCTATTCTTTTGCTGAGTTTTCAGCTCTGTCTGCTTCAGTTTCTGTGCTGGTAGCCCTTGAATGGGGGGGCTATTAAAAAGTTCCACAGGTAAATCCCACTTACCTTACAGTCTTGTAGAGGATGAGTGTTTTTTCTCCTGCCTAATTTCTTACCTTGCAACACATTGCTGTTGGATGTTGGTTACCGACCTCCTTTCATTTAAGTACGTGCAAGCAGTGAGTCGCACACTGTTTATCACCTGTGGAGAAGATAACGTTGTCTTCACTGCATGCTCACCCAACATGTGATTTAATTCTTTTTTTTTTTCCAATACAATTGATCAGATGGAGCACTGACAAGAAGAAAAGAACAAACAATGCATTGTAACAGAACTCAAAATACTATTTGCTGAATAACACTGAGTAAAAAAGATCTATATCCAAGCAATTGCATTTGGGCCTGTTGTGTTTGAAATATTTGCTTGCAATGTTATCTCCTTTCTCAAAGGTAGTATCACTGGAGTGAGGTGTTAATTACTTTTCCCAGAAATAGTGAAGGTATTACTTATTGCACTCCAAAATAGTTCCAGTTCCTTTCTGATAGTATGATCTCAATCCCTCTCAAACATTTTGAATTCAAAAGGGAAATCACTGGTTAAGCTGGGCAGTTTTGAGGGAGATAGGCAGTTAGTGAGTCCTATTAAAGACTGAAGAGAAAGTAGTAGTGACTGTTAATGATATCTTACGAAGCCAGATAACAAGATAGTGCAATGGTAAATGAAATTCAGCAAAACCATATATCAGGTAGTGAAAGAAATTGCTTGGATATTTTGATGATCATTTGTTAAGATTTCTGCCAAGTGGTTTTAGTTAAATACTGATGTGAAATGTTGTATGTAAACATCCATCAGGCTTCATTAAAAAAGCTTGCATTTATTGGAAGTATGCTATTATAAAAAGACTGGTTCCTCCCACCTGATCTGTGTAATCTTCCGTGTTTGCTGAGTACTCAGCAAGAAGAGGTTTCAGAAGTACAGAGAAGAGCAGCAAGAAAGCAGAGTATTCCCCTTGAGAATAGATGAGGTCTCTAGTAGTGATAGCACATGAATAAAAAAGTCACATGATAAAGTGTGGTACTGGGGCAGAGGGATAGTACCAATTAAAATCTTCCTTATGCTCACAGTAACAAGTCAAGGGAGAAGCAAGAAAATCAAAAGGCATTGTACATAATAAGGTCTGTAATGCACTATGGCATTAACACACCAACACACTGCAGAAGGCAGTGCTGATATGCAGTTTCCTAGGATTAAAATAAAGATCGTATCTTTGGTGGAAGGAATAGAATACCTTGACCTAGCTATGGTTGAAACTGCTTGGGGTGACATGCTGTAGAGCCTCGTAGAACTACTTACAGTAATTCATTTTCTCATGAGCAGAAGTGTAACATTATTGTTTCCTACTGTCCACATCTTATAATTTCCTTTTTGAGCTGCTCTTTTTAAAGCATTTTGCAGAAAAATGGTTAGGCTATCTTGACTTCAGCCCAGCCAAACCCATCCTGGAAGTACATGTACCTTCTTCTTAAGGCAAGAAGACAGTCCTAATTAAGAGATCTTTAAAACAGCAGCAGTCCTCTTCCCACACAACCATTGCACAATCATTGTGGTGTGTGCTGGGACACAATAGTACGTTACTTAATACATGCAGATGAAGACAAAGAGACCAAATGAGGTTGCCTTTTGGCATGGTCTGCTTTCAGCCGTTCTATCAAACTTTATTTAAATGACCTAAAGGTAGCTCACCCATAAATTGCTTGCTATCCATACTGTCTAAGATTTCTGAGATTGGTCAAAGGATTCTGTAGTTATAGTTTGTGTGTGTTTAATACAATCCGCTGAAGGGCTAATTGAGGGGAGGGAAAAAGGCTCAGAAGCAAATAAATTACAACAGTTTATGCAGTTATTTGTTATGTCAATGCGATAGAGAATGTGTGACCCCACAATGGAAAGGTAATTATTTTCCTGCTATGGCAACTTGCTAACCTGATATATTGCTAATGAATGGATTAGATGGAGGTTTGGCAGCCACTAACATGAGCGAATGATTGTTTTTAAGACCAGTTCATGCTGATGCTGAGGTCCAAGCCAAGTAATGATTATGACAACAGAGACAATTCCTCATGCATTATTTAGTGTATATCTCTCTCTCTCTCTCTCTTCCCATCAATATTTAAATCTAATTATGCATGTACATTCCTAAGCACTCACACGTACAGCTGGAATATGTGAAGAAGTCTCATTACCTAGTTTTTAGCCTAAACACTAAATCTGCGTGTTGAGTTTTGATTTCAGTGTGTTTAAATAAGGCATGTTTTCTTTCTCCCATGGCTGTCATGTTTTGCTGTGATTAGGTAAGCTGCTAAAACATGGAAGAATCATCAGGTCCAAACATTGGGGGAAGCGAGGTCCAGCTGTGTTGCCAGAGGCTGCCTGGCTTGCTGGCAGGCAGACGTTCATCGAGTGTACCATTTATATGTCCGTGGTGCTGAAAACTAGCCCCTCCTTTGATTTTTCTTTCTGGCAGCTCATTCAGCAGAGAACTTTTATCCATTCTATGGTTTTCATTACAAGCAGGTGATGTATTTGTCAGTATGAGAGGACTTCTTAATTTCGTATCAGTCAAGTGTTTAATCTTCAGTCTTCTTAGTTAAGTTTGTTCTGACAGCTGATTCTTTCCAGTCAAAATGACTGGAGAGTCACATCAATTATCTTGAAATATTGGGTTTGTATTTGTGCCTAGGTATGACTGATTAGGCTTTGGCTCTGTGGTCTGTTGTGGTGCATGTGCCCTCAGGGCCCTGGTGCTCTCCCTCTGGCTGTGCTGCTGGCTGTGTGGTCACTTGGCTGTGGCTGTGCACCAGAAGACGCTTCCATGAAAATTCCTGTGGTATCAGCTAAGTGGAGGAGCAGACTGGAAATCTTTAACAGTCCTTGAAGGAGATTTTGGGGAGTGTAGGAGAAGTTTTCTGGGCTGTGGTTTTGAGGACTGCTACCAGAGACAAATATTCGGGATGCATAGTTGACAGAAAGTGAAAATAGCATGTTAGTGTAAATGAAATACAGAGTTTACAACATCTGGACAACGCAGAAGGGAACTTTATAGATGCAGATGACATAAAACCCACTTGTATTTACCCCAGGCTGGGATCAGCTCCAAAGGTGGTTCTCACCTGTCCAGCTGGCAGATTCCTGACTAAGCATATTCATTATACGTGTGTGTGTACACATTTGTATATATACATATGCTACAGGGGTCATCAGACACTGTGCCTAGTGAATGCATTTCTCACTTTTGAAACTCCCTCTCAAAATGCATTGCTGCAGTGGGTTGTGGCCATCGTCCTCTTACTTCAACTCCCAGATGTTGGGGATTAATTTTTAGTAGGGTCAGTTGTGACAGGACAAGGGGTAATGGTTTTAAACTTAAAGAAGGTAGGTTAAGACTAGGTAGAAGGAAGAATTTTTTGAGGGTAGTGAAACGCTGGAACAGGTTGCCTGGGTGAGTTGTCAACACCTTATCATTGGAAGTGTTCAGGCCAGGCTGGATGGGGCTCTGAGCAACTTGATCTAGTGGAAGGCCCCCCTGCCCACGGCTGGGGGGGTGGAACTAGATAAGCATTAAAGATCCCTTTCAACCCAAACTATTCTATGATTCCACATGCAAAGACAGTAAGATGAGCTGTGGAGTGGAGTGGCAGCTGTAGCTTGCTCACCATTTTCTTGAGACAAGGTGGTTGGCAACTTGCTGTAACATGGTCATCCTTCCATCTGGACGATATTGCAATGGGTGTCTGGGTGAAACACTACTCCCATGGGCACACAGACTGTTGCACCCTCATCTTGCAGAAAAAACGGCAGGAGTGCTGCACTAAGAGCTGCAAGGCTACTTTTGCTACAGAGCTTTAGAGAAGAGGGTTGCCTTGGTATTACAGTCCCTGAGATGAAAGATGACATTTTGGTTGGCTGCCTGAAGATGTGGGCAGTTGTCACGTCATTAGGTGTGCTTAGCTTATACTGTGATACATTTGTTACAGTTAAGACTCTCAAAATCTATTACTTCCTTTTTGTTGCCCTTTCCTCTTTTTAATAAGTGAAACCAGAGAATTAATCATAAAATTTCTACAGTCTGTGGTGCATGACTCAGAACTCACTCGTGGCTGTAACTAATACACGTGAGTTGGAGGTCCCTCCTTGGCTGCATGCACCTTGCAGTGGGGGTAGGTGTGGACTGGAGATCCAAGAACAAGCTACACAATTAGAATGGCCCAAAGAATTCCCAGCAGGGCAGCCCCAGAAAAAAGTAATTTCCCACGTATTGTCACTAGAGGTCAGCGTTGAAGTAATTTTAAGGTCACCTCTCCTGCCATGTAGTGGATTGTCAATTCAGGCTGTGGGTGGTTGTGGCACAGGCGGGATTTGCGTGAAATGAGTAAAATACTGAGCTTCAATGGTTGGGTTGAGTAATTTCATACGTTCTTGTAACCCTTCATGTTTTAATGAGTGACAGCTGATTTATTTCCAGATAAATGACAAGATGAGTGACAGCTGATTTATTTCCAGATAAATGACAAGATGATCTATTATCTTTTGTCGTCCCTCCCTGCTACTTGCCTGCTTTATAATTAAAAATCCATGTTCCTTTTTAAATTTGTGGGCTAGTTCATTAGCAGACTTCTAGTTGAACAGCTGTTAAAATAGTTTTCAGCCAGGGATTGGAAACTGAAGTTAGATACACAGATACTGTTAAAATTCTGTTGTGATTCGCTGGTTTTTGCTCATCAGTAGCTGGATGTATAAGAGGTGGTGTTCATGTATATGAATGCATCTTGTGTGGTGTTGGAGACATAAAAGTTCTTCACCAAAGCCCTGCCTCTAACTTTGGCATAGTTCCTTCAATCACCTTTGAATATCCCAGCCAAAGAAGAACTGTATGGAAAAGGCGGATCTTTCTATGAGTTGAATTTGAGTATTTAGTTGATTTTTTGAATAAATGTGCTTTGTTAAAATAAAGACTACCTTTTCATGCCCATTTTTTCCTTGTGGAAGTAATGTATTTAGGTGTAAGTCTCAAATAGCAAGATGGATCTGTTCATGCAAGAACATCTGCTGCATGGCCAAGTAGAGCTGCATGTCTCTGCTGGGGTATGTAACGTGTTTGTAGGCTGTGCTCGTAGAAAACTTCTATACTAAACCCTAAATTTTTGACTGCCTTAGAATGCCAGGACACAGGGGTACAGGAAAAGATGCTGTCAGTTGCTGCGGTTCACTGAGCCAGTCCTAATCTCCATGAGAGTGATGGGACTCTTGAGGAGTTGCTGTTACCTTCTACCTGTGAACTTCTAGAGTTGCTTGTCTTTGGGGTCATGGTACGTGCTTTGTTTGTAACAGATTGTGCTTAGGAATAATTGGCACTGTGTCTAGTCCTTTCAGGTTTAGGGCATGTTGGCGTGGAAAAGGATAATATGACGTGACAATGCCTGGAAAATTGCAGAGTAG
>JAVJGJ010000037.1:79634667-79656121 GCA_035590215.1 Microhierax caerulescens | reverse complement strand
CATTAAAAGAACTAGTCTAGCTCAATGCAATTATTAGGTGAAGACTCAAAGAAAGCAAATGGATGTAGGTGTTTTGTCATATACAGCATCGTGTGACTCCAGAAGTCATTGCTACAGTGTCCCCTGGCTGTCAAGAGTTTGCATGGTTTGAAAAAAAAGATGCATTCATGGGAAAAAAAAGTCACATAAAGCAAAATGCAAGCATCATGGGGGCCAAGGTGTTCTTGTATTGGTTCCTGGGGGAATCAACATCTTCATCAGTAAACCAGTAACGGGGAGTGTGCAGTTGATTTCCATGGTTTTGGATGGTACAAAGCTCTTTTGGATAGTCCAATACTGTGCCAGTGGCAAGTGTCTCCAGAAGTAGCTCACAAAATGGAGTGGGTAAAAAGGTGACAAACAAGGTTCAGTGTATGGTGATACCCACAGGGTAAATAATCTAGACAGTGCCTCTGTGCTAGACTGGGCAGCAGTTGATGGCTCAGAAGTGGTCACAGAGAGGTCTCTGAAATCACCAGCTCAACATGCAGTGGCAGGCAACAAAGCCAATGAAGCATGGCCCATAATCAGAAATACTGACCTTAATGAAGAGGGTAATGAGAATCAGATAGAGGGTGCCATTTTTTCCCCACTGATGCACCCACGTGTGAGCACTGTGTGTAGTCCTTGTTTCTGTACCCAAGGAAGGCTGTGGCCAACGCAGAGAAGGTGTGAGGGAAAGCAGCTGACATGCTGGAGGGGTTGAGGCTGGCTGGCAAAGAAGAGGCAGAAAAGGCTGCCACTCTTCCTTTGGGAAGGAAGACAGAGAAGGGGACGTGAGCAAGGTTTATAGTCACAGAGTCTGTGGAGAAGCTGAAATACTTGCCAGCTCCTACAGCACTACAGTGAATGGCTTTTTTGTGTTTGGTGGATACAGGTACATATGCAACTCAATCACTGCAGACCCACCTTGTTAATTTTTGAGTGTTACCATGTGTAGGTATGTTTGTTTAAATGATATTAGAGCCTGAAAGCTCTTCTGACTGTGGTCGTTCTTTGGGGTTTTTTACTTTTGATTTCTTTGATATCTATGAGAGAATTCATTTAACTTTTCCTCACTGTTCAATGAGATTTGTTACATCATAATTTAGTAGCAATGTTAAATAACTAACATTAGTATTTGGACTGTCAGGCAAAGCCCTAAATGGTCCTACAGAAAGAAAAATGTTGATCGTAATTATTGTAATTAATTTCTAAATTAGACTGGGGCTCTAACTTGCAAGTTACTATGCAAAACCAATTTGCAAGAAACACCCTCAGCCCTGAAAAGTTTACAATGCAATAAGCAAAAAAAGGTACAAATAAAAAGGGCAGGAAACCAGTGTAGATACTGTATGACTGAAGCTGTTTGCCGTTTGTGGAGTGGACAATCTGTCCTCCAGTCTTTGTGTGCTCAGTAGTGGAAATTAGACCCCTTAAAACGCCTCCTCTCTTGACTTCTCCATCCTCTCTTGAAAACTCATGCAAAGCTTTCATTCCACAAAGATTTCTTACAGAACTCGGGGTTTAAGCATATTAATACACGGATTTCAATGGCACTTGCATAAATTACACACATACTTGGAATAAAGAATAAGAGATTAATAATCCATTAATGGTTGTGGACTGTACAAGTACATATTGTGCTATTAAAATTTCTGATACTAAGTGCAAAGAAAATACTAGCAAGTTAAACCCCTGAGCAAGACAGGAATAAGTGACACCTTGCCATAGAGAACAAGTCAGGAGCTAGTAGTTTCTTCCTCTTGGGCTGATATTCCCCCATCACTAGGATGTTGATTCTTTTCCAGAAGACATGCCCTTTCCACATATCTGATTCCCACATATTTTACAACACTTGGATCCACTCTGTAATTAAGAACTCTCTTAATTTTGTTTTGTCTTCTGGGGGGTTCTGTAAACTAGTAACTTATATTCCACATCAGCTTCCCAGGTCTTCCTTATGCTTACGCTGTGTATGCAGCAGGTGAGCAGTGATCATTTTTATCACCATAGAGTAGAAGAATACCCCAAAGACAAATGGAGTAGCTAACACTGTAATCATAAATCAAGTACTTAATTGTTGGTTGTAGAACATTTTGGAGTAATAACTTCATTAGAAAAGTAAAATGTAATTTTTAGTTTTGCCACTTTCATTTTATTTACTTCTCTTTTTGTAGTGCACTAATCTGAGTTTTATGAAAATCAGTTCAAAGTGCCTTGGGAATCATTTACAATTTCATAAGGTTCTGGTTTTGCCTAGGAGAAAACAAACATAGCTTTCAGATAAGCATAAAAGCACCAGCTGTTTTTCCCCCAGAATTTTTATTTCCATAATACTTGCCTTTGGAGATAATTTTACAAGAAGAAACATATAATGTGTGGAAATACTTAAGAATAGGTTTACAATAATTCTGTTACTGTAAATACAAAGACTAGCTTTCATGCCTTAGGAACTGTTCTAGAGGTCTGATGTGTTGGGGAAAAAAAAGAGAAGAGTCATCTAGGCAGCAGCTCAGTCTCCCAATGCCAACTTGGCCATCTTGGGAGCCATTGCCTGGAAGGCAATTTGGTTTTTGTCAGGACAGAGTTTTCTGGACTGTTAATTTAATGAAAGGCCTAATCTGATTTCTTATTTTTCCCAGAGCATCTTTGCTGGAACTTGATGGCTACTCCTGTGAACAGGAGCTTCAGTAATGTTGGTAGTGCCTGCATCCTCACATATATTTGGCTTAGTGGTTGGACATTTAAATATTTCAGCCGCTGACTGGAAAGACCCTGTCTCTTCCTTCTTAGAGGAGCAGGCACCTTTGCAACCTCCATTATATGAATTTTGGCTGCTAAGGTTGTGAGCTTGCATGGGCTAAAACCAGCAGGCTCTAAATAAGCCCTTATTTCTTTTCAAGGTGTGTCTGTATCCTGCTGACTGGGGCAAAATGTTGCATCTTCCTAGCCAAGGTAGCCCACCCTCTGACATTAGGGTTGATGGCTAAACATGCAAACTAGATCCATTTATACCTCTTAAAAAAAGTTGCAGTGAGAATGTTGAAAGAAACATTCAGCTTACATCATCACCTGATGTCTCTTCCACTAGACTCTGACCCAGCTGACATACGTCCACATACATAACAAATCTGGCTGCTCTGAGGGCATTGACTCCTTTCCTGTGCTCTTCCCAATTTCACATGCCCACGTAAGGGAAAGAAAGACTGTGCACTCATAACATCACAGGAGAAGAGCACTGCGTTATCAAATTGTGGCCCTACGTTTGCAGCACTTGGGAAAGTAAGTGCTGGATTCAGACACGAGAAGTTAAGTTGAGCAATATTGTGAGGAAAATTTCTTTTGGGCAGTGCATATCCTTTTATGCCTGCCCTTGTGAGTGACATGCAATTTCTGTGCTGCTGCACTTCTCTAAGATGAAAGGATTTGTATAACTCACAGAGGCAATCTTTGCATTTACAAAACTAGTTCCTGTATTTTTCATAATTCATGTCTCTCACTTCGTATCACCTGTCTTTCCATTTCCATAAAGAGATGATCCCATAAAATCATTTTGCCAGTCACCGTGCCTGCTTTCCTGCCTTTTTCCTTCCTGCTTGCAATCCCACTGCTTTGGTTTCTTCCGACACCAGTGGCTCCCTACTCTTTTTTGCCTTTGCAGTGACTCACACTTCTGTCTTCTGGTTTCCCACTCCCCCTAACTATCTCTGTTAGCCAGCTGTTGATTCGTGAGCTGTGGAAGGGTGATGCAAATAGGAATGAGAGGGAATTAACTTCTGTTAGTCAGTGATGGATATCAGTGTTGCAACTTCATGTATTTAGATTTACTTAGTACCTGGTTGCTTTTCTAACAGCTGTCTTTAGGCATGGTCCTAAGTTGTGTGAGGTCTTCTCAAGCATACATGTGCAGCTCTGACTTGTTGACAGTTTCTGATCAACAGAATCATAACTATTATTTGGTGCACCCCTTCCTATCCTGAGCGTTTCTATGGTCCAAATTGCTATGCTATTGTATCCTCTCAGTCTTTATTCTGTGCAAGACCCTGACAAGGTAAGGAAGTGATAAGAGCCCATGTCAGAAATTGGGCTGAAACACGAGGAAGGCATCTGCATGCTGGTAAAGGGGACAACCTGTAGACCATGTTCGTGAACCGTTGTGGCAGCCCGGGTCTGAAGGAGGTGCGATGGCTTGGCCCCCTGCGAGTGCCTCTACCTTTCCCTCCGTACGCAGGGGCTGCAGATGGCTGACTTGGACCAGATCCCTCGATTTTAGGTGGCAAAGTTGGGTGCCACCTGCTTATCCCCAGGGCTGTGGCTGTCTGGGAGGAGTGTGCTGGAGTAGGCACCACTGCCAGACTCCCCAGGTCTCATCTTGGCCAGCTGTGGGAGCAGAACTGCTCAGGGTACCAGGGGCAGGAAGGACATGCCTCTCACAGCCTATTTTCTTTTTGGTTTTCTGAAAGGGTACAAAATACAGACTTTCCAAAGCAAGCCATCCAGTCCTGTGTTTCATAACCACCAGGGGAAAATCATTAAAAGTGAAGAAAAGGTGGAATTATTGATTCAGCAGCATGGAGGGCAAAGCATAACTTCTCTTTTGCTCATAAAAATACTGTGATTTTTCTCAGTTGTGCAGTAACTTAGGTGCATCTTAAAGTCGACACAGAATTTTTTTTTAGGAAAACTTAACATCTCTGTTCTTTACAGGTATATTCACATAATACTAGTATCATGTTAAAACAACCAGGGATTACAATGGTGTATTTGGTAGATTTTCACACCTAAAAATAGTAGTAATTTATTAGGATTGGTGCATAAACAAGTTCTTTGGTTTCTGTTCTGATTCCCATGCACTACATTTTATAAGTACAGTTTTTTATCACGGCAAAGGGTGTTATTAGAATTCATTGTATTTAAAAGTGATATATGACATGCCAATAATTACAATTAATTTTTCAGCATAGCTCCCTGCCATTTCTATCCCTGTAATAAAGAGCACAGGGTACTATTTATTTTTAGGAAGTAGATTTTTGGAAACATTCTAAATAAGAAAGGTAGAAGGAGGAGAGAAGGTGGTCAGTCTTCAGTATATGGTGAAATCTGTTGTGGATACGTTTTTTTAATGTTTTAAATAACAGTTGTATTGGGATGGGTCCTGGCTGAGTTCTTACCTTCTGTCATGTAACTCAAAGGAAACAGATAAAATGAGCACAATGTTGCAGATGCAATCCAGAAACTGACACAGAACCAAAGTCTCTGGATATGCAACTGAGCAGTTCAGATGTCACGGACCACTTATTTCTGTTATTGCATAAACTTCATTCCCTATACGAGTCTCAGCTTCTGTTTCCTTTTTCTGCAGCTAACAACACTGCTCACAGCTTGTCTGTATGAGGGGGTTACACAGGTGTCTGAGACCCCAAACTGCTGCTCCTTCGGTGATGATGACTTTTCCTAGGTTAGTGTGTGTCACTTCAGCAGCAGGTTACGTAGAGAGAGACCAATTAGGTACGTCTGTACAACTGTAACTAGAGCAAACCAACTCTAATGAATTTGGAGGAGGGACTAGAAACCAGTGTAGGCATGCCCCTAAGCTCCTAACTAAAACAAAAAAAAACCCCAAAGCATCAGTTATGGTGACAAAACCCAAAATAACAACAAAAAAGCCAAACCAAGCCCTTATAAAAGACCTAATTTTACAATGGGATTATTTAATTGGGAGTGTTGTCACTGTGTGCTGTGACAGTCTTTCTGGGATCGAATTATAATAAATTCAGTATTTTGATATAAATTGTTCTTAGTAGGAAAGGTAACCCCTGATTTAACAGTACTCCATGTATTTATTCTAAAATGGGGTGAAAAAAAACAGCTGATGATTAACTGATACTGTTTTGTTGGTTTGATTTAATAATTTATTGTAGCAGTAGGTAGCCACTGGCCATCCTTGCGTGCCGTTTTCTTGCTACCTAGTGTTTCATAGTGACTGGAAAAATACATCGATTTAGATTTCACTTCACTGCCAAAGCAGCATTATACTGTACTTTGGTGCCACTTTAGCTTTCAATTTAGTTGAAGTCTTTAGGGATTTTTCCATAATAATTCCCAAAATCTCTTCCTTCATTAGCATCCTGCATTTGGTATGTGTTTCAGGACACATACAATCCTGTGCATTACTGCCTGAGTTACTGTACTCAGTACAGTATTTTACACTGTTTCTCAGCAACCTAACTAACCTGCCTGGTAGATGCTACAGCCCACCAGTGCTGCAGTGTTTTGACTAATTAAAATGTGCTTTTAGTTCCAGTGTTTGCAGCAGGTCTCTGATGCATTAAATTACTGGCCTGTAGCGCATGCTTTTGGAAGAGTGGAGTCTATTCAAATTTGCATAATAGTTTTTGGGATAACTTGTTGAGGTTCTTTCAACAAAGGCATTTCACATGGCTTGCTTAGTCTGAAGAGTAAGCTGATGTTTTCCCAGTGCAAAGATGTCTTAGTGCTGAACAGGTTTTTCACCAGGCCCTCAGTAACCCTGCTGAGCCCAGCAGGGACACTGGGAGGAATAAGCAGCTTAAGAAAGGGGAGGATTAGCCCTGTTAACCTCAGCAGCAGAGCTTTTAAGCCCCCATGCTACAAGTTCTAGGGCAGACAGCAGCTCACCCACTGCAGCCCACACAACATCCCACCACCACTGTCAGTCCGTCTGTCCCCGCAGTGCCTGGCCATGCTTCTGCAGTTTCTATAGCCGAGGGAATATTTAGCAATACATCAGTTTGTTTTCTTAGACTTGACCGCCCTCTGAGCTTCAGAAATAGTTTCCAAGCAAGTAGCCGATGCTTTTGCTGCATATCGCCGCACCCACGCAGCTGCAGGGCTCCAGCACAAGCACCTGTGCAGGATGCTGCACTGCAGGGCATGACCCAGACCAAAACCACTCTCCTCTCTCCCAGGCTGGCTTTAGCCCAGGCTGGTTCACCACCTAGCTTTGGCTGGTGCAGTGGGGAGCAGAGAGCTGGGGGGAGCACAGGCAGGCAGCTTTCTGTGTGTGTAACATTGGTGACAACCTTGTCCCAGCAGGCAGGGCCAGAAGTGAGCTGGGCTGCAGGTGAGTGGCACCAGCCCCTGAGTGTTTCTGTTGTCTGAGACATCTGATGTGAGTTTTCCCGATGCACTCAAGCCCGGTGTCTCTAATTTCCTGATCATGTGGGTGGCAACTGAGCTGTAAAAAAAGCTGAGCGTAAAATTGATGCACGGCTTGCTGGCTTCTAAGTGTTTCTATAATTTTCTGTAAGATACACACAATGTTCAGCTCGTGCCTTATTTGTGCTGTTTCTGGGTGGAACACACTATGCCTTTACAAGTCATAGGACTTTCGAAAATTATTTTGAGTATTCAAGTCTTGCTATATTTTCTCTGATAAAGGAAGTTGTTTGATGTGGTTTGTTTTCATGGCACTCAAGCCTCCTATTTAATTGGGCCCTTTTATGCTCTGAGGCTTTCTGTTTGGCTCATGCGGTATTGGATTCTGTAGTGTTCGATGTTCCTTTGCTTCTTTTTGTCTGGTACACAAAAAGCAGATATCTGAAATTCTGCTCTCTGAATACACCTGAAAATCTAGGGGGACAGCAGCAGCAGTGGGATTATGGACTGTTCCCTTCTTGCAAGCAATTTGTCTGTGCAGCCCTGGTTTCAGTAGCATTTGGCATTGTTGCTCCAGGGATGCTAATGTCACCACAAAGTGCAAGACAGTAGGGAAATAGAGTTGGGAAGAAGTAGTGGTGGAAAAGATCGGTTGGCTGTGGTGGCTTTGTTTTGTGTTCAGTGGGATTTTTGGACACTCCTCCAATTTCTAGGACTGAGGCTGTAACAAAATGTTAATCAATAGTGCTGTCACAGATGATAAATGAAAAAGTAAACCAAAAGAACTTAATCATAAACAGGGCTTGTGAGTCTCATAAGCAGAATATTAAAACCCAGCTCTTAAGTAAGATTATAGCTTTTTTTTATCTTCCAGATTGAAACACCTGCACACACACGTGCGCACACATGGGCACACAAGTGCCAGAGCTTTGATCACACTTTGTCACAGCAGTGCCACTGAGGACATGATCACCCCATTTAGTTACAGAAGAACTTCACTGAGCTTTCTTCTGTCTCTCCACTCACAGCAGATGTTGCTATAGCCATCCTTCTAAATTAGATGGCAAAATGTTATTTTTAATTGTTTTGCCCTTAGCAGATTTTATTCCGATCTGTCAGTTCCCTGTGCATCTAACAAAACATGACCCTAACAGAGGGAGGGGTTTCATTAATCTTAAAAGTACCAAAGCTCTAACTAGCATGAACAAAATGCTGCTTTCATGAAAGGTAGCACATTGCACGGACTGCCTTTTTGTTACTTCCTATAGCAGCTAGGTAAAATCACAAAATGGATGGGTACCTTTATTTTTCTTCTCCATCATATATACACACGCATTTACTGGAAGTCTGTTAGGATATTTGCCGTGGTTCTCTGGCTGCCAGTATCTTAAGGCATTGATAAACTACAGAAATAGTACATGGTTCTTCAGAGTCCCAAACTGCTTTTAAAATCGTGTGTACCTGAATCCTTCTTCTGTAATTGAAAACTCTCTTTTGGACTTGGTTCAGTAGTGTCCAAAGGTACTGAGGCGAGTAAAAGGTTGCACTGGATTGGGAGCAGTCAGAATTGTCACAGCAGCAGGGGTGATGAACTTATTTTTCTGAGAGAATGAGAGCCTGCTGTAATCCTAGTCACAGGCTACTTTCACCAGCTGCTTTTTGTGCTTTATCTTCCAAGATGATGTTTCGCAGGAGACAGACATATTTTATATATATCCACATGAGAGGGGAAACAAAATCAAGTCAGGGAGATACAGACCCTTTAGGAGAGATTAGAGATTGGAAGGGCACAAAGTAGGTACTGATACCATCTCTGGAGGAAGTGATTAGATTTGAGAGGGATGAGGGAAGTAATGCCTGCATCTAAAAAATCTTGCTGCTGCGGTGCTATGTGGCAGGGCAGCCTTATTTTGTCTCGCCGTGCTACGTTAGCACATTTCAAAACCCATTTCAAATATCTCAGCAGGTGCATGAGGGACTTGGTGTCTCAGTGCACTGGGAGGCAGGCGCAGCTACCCTTGATCCATGGTTTGGTCCTTAGCTGTCCTAGCTCCCTGGTGTAATTTCCAGCTGGAGTGCAGAAGAGTCCTTGGCTTTGTGCTGTGGCATCCCAGGTCATCTGCACTGCTGTGGCAGTCAGCTTGAAATGCAGGCAAGGAGCTTGTCTACGTTCCTTCAAGCTCGGTGTTTCATTAATCTCTCTGGCATCTGCAATAGATCCTGGAGGAACTCTCGAAACATCAGAAAGAAGAAGGATCTGAAAGGGGGGAGGGAAGGGTTCACTTTCCCTAGCAAGTTCCTGAAATTACTGAACAGTAGGAGCATTCTTGCTGTACATGGAGGACTGTCAAGTAGCATTGCTGGAAAGTGGAACTTCTCTGTAACGCAAAAAGGCAACAGCAGATTTGACTTGAGTGTAATTAAACGTTTGTTTCTATAAGATTCCTATCTGGTATAAAATTCAGTGTCCTGAAAATGTCAGCTCAACATTTTTATCAGTGGTCACAACAGAAAGGCAAATGTCAAGAAGTAGGAGGGAACTGGGAAACAAAACAGGGAACATCACTGTGGTGCTGTACAAGTCTGTGGTGTTTCTACAGCTTGCCCTGTGGTGCACAGGTTTGGTACTCGCAGCCCAAAAAGGAGGTGGCAGAACTGGGAGAGGTCTGAGGAGGTCAGCAGGAACAGTGGGGAACTGGTGATGGGAGGGAAGCATGACACAGGTCTATAACCTCATGAATGGCATGGCAGAGTGGGGTGATTGTTCCTGCCTCTTCCACTATGAGGATTTGGGAATACCAAGTTGAGGTAGCAGGTGGAAAGCATCAGAGAGGAACAGAAAACGGTTCTACCCTGTGCACAAGAGCTGTGGACCTCCTTGCCACCAAGTGATGTTTATATGGGTTCAGCAGGATGTTGGAGAGGTTTATCACAAAGAAATCTATTAAGTCTGTTCATTAACTCCATTAACTCAGCACACAGGAGCCATTTACAAAGTCTGTGAGTCAGAAAGTGCTGGAAGCTGGGTATGTGTGATTGCTCAGTCCCCATACACTTCCCCGTGCATCTCCTTTTGGCTGCTGCAGGTGCAGGTGGACTTCTGATCTCACCCAACACAGCTATTTCTTGTATAATGTCATGGTTCTCAAGACTTCCAGGACAAAGTGTAGGGTCTGGTTTTTTTCATGTTGTAAGTATAGGAAATCTCTCCATGAAATAAAATAAATAAATAAATAAATAAAGTAAATAATAAAAAAAATTGGGGCTAGGCCAAATGTTGAGTTTATGTTATTTGCAAAGAGCTCTGATAGCACAATGATGAATGCTATAAAACTGTCGGGGTAGCTGGCAGGTAGCTTGGAAGTTAGTTACCTGTTTGCCCCCTTCAAGGAGCTATTAAAAGGGCAGCAACTGGGGAGTTCAGTACAAACCAGAGCCCAAGGCAGGCTTACATCAAAGTGTTCAATTAGAGAGGTTGTCACTGTAGTTCTAATTGGTGAAAATTTGCTGTGACTTATTCTCCCGGCAAACACATTAACTTGCAGTTGAACAGATTTCTTTGTCCATAATTTGATGTAACACATGATGAAAACAGTTGATTAAAACATGATTTACCAAATTGCTGTATCTTTTATTTTTTAACTGATTGGGACACGTGACCCTGCAAAAGCAAGGGCAGGCTGCAGAGGAAAAAGACAAAACTCTGTAGCATAAAGCTGTGGTTTTGTGGAAGAGGAGGAGGAGGAGAAGCTTCAGAGAGCCTCTTGCAAGGTTGTCAAGGTTACAGGTGCTGTTGCTTCTGTAGGTGAGTGGCTTGGGCATTCTCTGCTGATAATTGGTATTGGCTATTCTGAAAGAACAAAATTTGCATTTTAATTAGATTGTTACATTTGTCAACACTGAAGCATAACATATAAGTCATTGGAAGCTTTTCACAGGACCAGCGTAAGGACTTTGAAAAACATTACAATAGCTACATTTACCCCACTGTTATTTTTAAACTTCTTCAGCTTTTAAGTATTTAAGAGGCAAGGATCCCGTTATAAACTTTTAATGAATTAACCACCTAATATGCTTACCTAGTTCCTTAGATACCAGTATAACTGTTGCTTTTGGAAGCTAGGATTCACTGGTGTGGATTCAGGGAAGCTGAGAGCTGCATGCCAATCTGGTGCTCAGCGTGAGTACTGAGGATTTGCACTGAACTTGCTGCTTTGAGACATCACTGAGACGGCAGCAACTGTGGCTTGGCCCTAGGAAAGAAATCTCTGCTGATACCAGTGTGGTATGGCTCAAGTGGAGTCTGACAGCGCCAGTATATACTTTAGGAAAATAAATGATGCCGTGGTAGATTTCAAGCTGCACTTGGAATTCATACAATACTTCATACTGAATTTTCTGCCAGATTTAAGAGTGATATGGCAAGATCTTCATCTACTGTGTGTGTGATATGTGACGATATGCAGCACCACTGACTTTGTTAGAACTATGTAAGTGTATGCAGTTGGGGATCGGGCCCAGGAGGTTTATACAACAGATCAAACAAGCCACTGCTGCACTGAACGAGTACCGGGCAGAGTAGTGGTGTTACCAAGCAGGAGCTCAGAAAGCATGCAGCCTGCTTTGTAGACTGAGGAGGAGAGATTCACTGCTTCTGCAACAGCAACACCTAGTCAGAAAGCCTACCGCTGCTTTGGAGTTGGAACAGTCCTGATTTACTGGGAGATATTTTTCATGTTCTAAGTCAGGTATTTTTGCAAACTTTTTTAAAAAAATCAAGAAATGGCTCACCCTTTGTGATGGGGATCTGGAAGTCTTGCTACATCAATATCAATTGCCCAGTTTTAAGTAAAGCAGTAGTTTCAGCAAATGCCATGCCTTCAGAGCATCTTAACCACCACATGTGGAGGAGGCATGTGCTTCTTCCTCCCACTGCTAAGGGGGAGTGAGGGAATGGCACTCGAGTCTAAGACCAGCCCTTGTGTGCCTGCGCTGCCTCCTGGCCCCACTGTCTGCTAAAAATCTTTGATTCCTCAGCTTCCCTGCTGTCCTTTTAGGCAGATAGAGAATCAGACCATTAGTTTCTTCATCAGCAACATCCATCCAAGTGGCAGGGGCCAGGGAAGGGCTGCTGGAGGCGCAGGGGCAGCTGGGGCAGCCCTGCACCAAGGGTCCCACTGCTGTCCCCCATCACTGCAGGCTGGTCACCTCTGGCCGGTCCAGCCGTGCAAGTCTTGTTTCTGTGGCTGCTCCTCAGAGGAAAAGGAAAGGGATGAGCATCGCCTGCTTGATGGGAACGGAGCCACGTATTCAGTGCTAGCTCATACAGCATCAAATTTGAGTGAGGTCTGGGGTGAAGCTCAGGGCTTTCTTTTCCCTAGAAGTCTGAGGGTTTGGAGAAATGTTAAAAGGAGTGCTGTGGAATTACTTTCCCATGTTTGGACACTATATTGTACTGACATTTATTTGCATGGTGTTGCAGTAATAATACAGTCAGTTCAGCCTTTTCACTGATGACCTTTTCTGTAACATTAACCACAATATTGTGTGCACACGATATTGCAAAGAAAAAGATGAAGCGGGGATGCCAGTTGACTATTGCCAGTCTAAGTACTATATAAGATTTGCAGTTACAGTAATGATGGGCGCAAATGCAGAACCAGAAAATAGGCAATTTTCTGTTGAAAAGTTGCATGATACTAAAAGAATATGCGTTGCTGTCAATTTTTGTAGGGTTCTTTTCTCAAGTAGATGGTTATTGCTCTTCCTGTGTTTACCAAAGCAATGACTTTCCCCCATATTAAATAGTTTAAGAATTGAGGGCAAACTTGTTGTCTATTTACATTTAATAACTTTCTGGTGTAAGAATGGGCTTTAAGATGCTGCTATTTGTGAATGGAGCCTTTTACATTTTGAATCCTAGTGAATTGTATTATGTGTGTTGCACTGTTTTTACTTCACTCTCTGGTTGGTTTCTGTAACCAAGTATAGCCTGTAACATTCACTTTCCCAGAATGAAATAAATCCTGCATGGGGGATTGGTATCACTTTTGTTCCTCTTGTGCGTATTACATAGTGTTTAAATTTCAGGCGGTCTTCTAGGTTTCATACAAATTCTCCATGGAAAGTAGATTCCACTTTTAATATTTTAACTCTTCATATCATACAGCTTTGTAAATCACAGGGCCATTACAGGCCAACATGCAAAATACTCAGTTATCTTTACCTAATGTGTGGGTTAATTCACCTTGGGATGAAAGTTTATTAGGTTCAAGAAGAATACTCTATTTAATTGAAACAGAATTATGTAGATTAGCGTTGCAATCTTCTAAAGTTCCAGCACGGACAGCTTAGATAACAACACTGCTTTATCTCAGCTGAAAGCCAGGGCACCTCCCAGCGTGCGGTGGATCCAGGAGCGTGGCTCCCACCCCCAAGTCCTCCTTCCTGTGTTCTCCAGCCCAGCGTTACTTTGCATGGACAGACTGAGGGGGCTGCGAACGCAAAAGTAGCACAGTAACATTAGGTTAGCCAAGCAGGTAATTTTGCATGAGGTATGCCGTGTTTTGCTGTCCATTATGTATCCAAAGCCTCGAATGGGCAAGAAGCCACCTAAAACTATGCAAGAAGCCACATGTTAGAGATACTTGTCAGCAGTCAGTCCTAAAACAAAATACTGGCTTAAACAGAGAATTAATGGGCATGACTTGGTGAAGGAAATTTCTGCAAGTCTCGCAGGTCTCTTTTAGAGAGTAGTTCTTCAGTGAGAAAAGGACTTTGTTATTGGCAGTTTGGCATCTAATCCTCAGGCTGCTTTGTCAGTACAGAAACACAGAACCTGATCCAGAGAGATGACTGTTAAAATTGAATTGGGAACTGTTTGGTTTGTGCTTCAAAATGTGTATCATGCACCTACCTTTGTTTTTCAGAGGAAGCACTTAAAAAAAAAATACATTTCTTTAGAAGAAGCAGCCGTACTGCTAGGCTTCGGTCTTAGAGTAGATCCGTGGCAATGGAAGACTGAGCCTCAGCTGTGGGTTATTTACTTGTATGGCAAACAGGTTGGCAGTCAATATGCATTTTGCACACCCGTATTCTTTAGAGTTTCAGCTGTATCATACCAATATATGCTGGCCCCTACTGCACGTCCCGCCCTGATGGATCGTGGCACCAACATCAATGGGCTGTTGAGTGTCCAGGCTCTGCCTGAGCAGCTGTTTGTGTGCTTCGTGAACGGAAGGGCCAAGTTCCCCTGCGGACATGACAGCGTATAGATAAACGATTGGTAGGGCTTAGTGCTGCTTTGTAAGTGCATGTGGATTTCCAGCGCAGAAATAGACTTTTTTTAACAGAACCATAGATATTACAGCACTCAGCCTTCTGCGGCAGAGAGATGAGGGGTTGTCACCTTTTGAAAGAACCAGATTTGTCTTGTGAACATTGTGCTGGTGGGTTGTCCCCCTGCCTCATCCTTGGAAATACTATTTCAGTGTACTATGAAAAGGGCTGTTTGTAGACTTTCTGAGTTGCATAAACCGGAATATTTAATTTTATTCATGAAAAGCATCTTCGTTCAGAAGAGGCTGGAGCTATTCCATCCTACTGGAAAAGGACTATTTTCTTATGAAATGGAAAATAAACTAATCTGATACTTTGATTACTAGACAAAATACAATGCTTGTTTCCAATGGAAAACTGTAACATTTATAATCGGCTGTCTAGTGCCCTGCAGTAACACTGTTAGATTCTGAATATTTGGCATTTTCTCTAGCTTAAACCTGTATTCATCTGCATCACCAGTTTGCGCCGAGGTCTCTGTCACAGTTGCATGTTTCACAGAAAGGCTCTATTGCACCTTCCCTTGTAGAGGGCAGGACAGTCTGCAGCAAAGACACCCAGCCATATCGGAGAGCAGGGTCCTTGCTCTCTTTGCTACTTTTATGCCGTGCGCGTGATGCTCACGTTTGTTAAATGTTGCCCAGCGTTACTCACTGTGTGTTAGGTTTTCTGTGCTCAAGACTAAAACTGAACTATGCTGGATTCCAGTGTGCTACGGGTATCACATAATAAACTCTTTCCTTTTTTTAGGCCCGAACTGCTTTGCAGAAACCATTGTCATTCCAGCAGGCCGGGAGGTGAAAACTGATGAATGCACTATATGTCACTGTACTTACGAAGAAGGCACTTGGAGAATTGAACGGCAAGCTATGTGCACTAGACATGAATGCAAACAAATATAGGAAATCTACAAATCTAAGTACTTTTCATGGTTTTTATAAAATATCTCACAGCAGTGAGCACCCTAGATGACCCAGGGAAATCTGAATAAGAAAATTCTGGTGAGAAGCAAAGAATAAAATACTGGTATTTTGTTTTTCAAGGTAACATAATACTGCAAGGCACAGAAGTACATATATTTAAAACGTTTGGACATAAGAATACCTGTCTTAATAAATGTGTTATTTTCACAGTGAGTACACTAAAATACACTCTATAAAATATTCTATGTATTTCTATAATACCATTATAGAGCTTAAAAATAAATGTTTTATATAGACAATACAGATTAAAGTACTGTATCATTGCCTGTCCTGTTGTATACGTGCGCCATGGCTAAAACGTTACATTTCTGTTCTAGTTTCATCATATGAGGGTTTCTTGTTTGGTTGGGTTTTGTTTTGTTTTTTTTTTTTTTATTGGGGGAGGGTGTGTGTGCTTATTTTCAGTTTAGTGGGCCAGGAAAGAGCCAGAATATGACAAAATTTTTACATTCTCGCTTTCGAAAAAAATGGAATAGAATATGCTTTCAGAGAACATGTGCTCATTTATGAATATTGCTGTAATGTAGAGGTGGGTCAGCTCCTTCCCTTAGCTCCACTGATGCATATCTACTGGTCGACAGCCAAGATAACTTGGAGCAGTGGGAAATACAAAACTGATCTCTCATAGCTGTTGTTACAAAAACTCAGTCGGACAAAATCAGTTTCTGTTATGTGGATCAGACATAACACATTTCAGCAGGTCAAATTCCTTTGTGATGTAAACACTATAACTTTGCCCAGCCAGTGGAAATGATGGTAAGAAACCACACGGCATCGTTAATGTGATGTATAATGGATGTGAAGTGCAGCGTGGAAGGGATAGAGCAGCCAAACAAGCCTCCATTTATGTGCCTCCACGTTGTTAATCTGCGGGTGGGAGAGCTGGTTAGTAGCTGCGCCATTCTCTATACCCTGCTATTGCCACCTTGCTGGGGCTGGTTCAACTTTTTGCTACTTTCTGGCAGTCTGTAAGGGGTCTGTGACACTCTGTTGAGGAGGAAGGTTTAGAACCAGGTCTTTGAATCCATCAGGATTTCTAGCACAGAAGCTGACCATGACTACATGTGAGCTGAATCACATCTCCCTGCTTCAGCCACCAACAATCTGCTTAGATTAATTTTGGGTTTAGTTTAGTTTTATCACCAGCTCCTGCATTATGTTAAGGCAGTGGCTTAAAAAAACACTTAAACATGGGCTTACCTTTAAGCTTTTGCTAGAGGGAAGACAATTAATTGGTATCTAAAACAAGAAGACTACCCTTTGCTACTACTGCCATGGTGTAACCTGGTTACCAGGTTTGCATCCGTACAAAGGATGATTTTCTGGTACTTCTGAAGACCATGGAACTTTTGCCAGTGACTTCAGTGGATTCCAGTTACCACCTCACATCTGTATTTTGAGCATGTCTATCACTGGACGTTATTTTCCCCAGTGATGGTATGGGAGAGGAAGAGGAGTGACAATCAGAAACCAAGGAACTGTCTCTTGCACAGACAGTCCTGTGGCAAATTCATGCATGGTATTAGTCTAGTCACAAGAAGAATGGGATTGGGGAAGGCAGATTATTGGATTTAAATAGGTTTAAAGCAGACAAAGATCAGGTAAATAATAACTTTCCCTGAAGTGGATGTGCAGATATGTAAAACATTGTACTGGAAATACTGTCCTCCAGTAGCTGGGCTTCCCAGCAGGGATACAATAAATATTATAACTGGGTTGTCACTCAGTCTACCGGTGGCAATGGAGGGTGACACAGAGTACAGATATTATTATTTTTTTCTTGGAAGAGGGGAAGGAGTGTTTCACATCTCATTTATACCTAGACCATTTTATTAAAATAATACCTCATTCATTGTATACCTTTCATTAACACAGTGAGACACTGCTTATTTGGGAGGTATGGTTTGGCTAAAAGTTGTATTATTGTTAGTATACCTATCCATTTCATAAGATTCAGTAGTCATGTGAGTGAAAGCTAGCTCCTACATCAGTAGGATCCATGCCTGATGGCTGTGTAGGCTTCTGCTTACTGAAATCAAGTATCTTCACAGCTCTGAGAAAGTGTCAACAGTCTTCCACGCACATCTCCTCAGTGAGTGGAAGTAACCACGTAGGAAGCAGCAGTGCAACATGAGGAAGAGCAGAGAGGGTGGACTTGCAACTCTGTGTGGGATTGCCTTTCCAAACAGGCTGCTTGGTGTCCCTTTAACACCATGCTTTCAGTGAAATTACAAGAGACTCAGAATTTGTGCCTTTCAATGTATGGCCATAACATTTCAGATTTTTGAAATCTCACCTCAGGCTAGTCACCCTTTGCTTTTCTTTCACTGAAGGATCTTGCTAAGCCTTATACAGTTTCTCAGGGCTTGAATTTCTGTTCTTTAGGGAAGGTCTGTCTTTATTGAAGTAATGAGTGCAAAGTTAAAGGATAATTTTATAAATATTTTCTATTGCATATTATTTCCAGATTATTTTTCCATCTTTCAATCATGGTACCAACTTATAATGTCAACTTTACTGAACTAATAGTTTGGTCCTTCCCCATTTCATACAGAATTTCCTGGGCAAATTCAACTCCATACCCAGTTCTGTGGGTGGTTTCTTAACAAGATTGTATTTTGAGAGGTAATTGTCTTTCTTTTTGAGGAATAAACTTCAAGTCTTTTAAATATTTTATTTTATTTATTTTTTATTTTAGTGGGGTAGAAGTCATAATGAGCTTTCGACCTTCTTTATGCTAAGATCACTGGCCACATCCAGCTTTGGCCTGTAGCGTTGCCACGAGAGCTCTTTGGCTGTCCCTGAGATGGGGAAACGGGCTGAGTGAGTCTTCTTGGGCAGATCTCAGCAGCCTCCCCAACGTGTGGGAGCACGGTTGGCATGCCGTGTCTTGGGGTTAACCCCGGTAGGAGCTAAGCACCACACAGCCGCTCACTTCCTCTCCCACTGCGCACCCCGAGTGGGACAAGGGAAAAGAAAGGAAGAAGAAAAGCAAGAAAATTCATGAGTGAAGATGAAAATCATTTAATAAGCAGAGAAGTGGAAGAAAAAATCAAAAACAATACAAAAGAAGTGATGCAATGGCAATCCCTCACTAGCTCCCATGGGCAGCCTGGTGGGCAGCCAGTTCCCAAGCAAAAAGTAGCTAACATTACCTAAACCTCTCCATTTTACTGCTGAGCAGGATGCTATATGGCATGGAATATCCCTTTGGTTAGTTCAGGTCACCTGCCTGCTTGTATCCTCTCCCAAGCTCTTGTGCACCCCAACTCCGCTCGCTGGGAGTGACTAACAGAGATGACCTTGACACTGTGCACCCACTGTTCAGCAACAGCCAAAATACTGGTGTGTTACCAGCATTGTTTTGGTCACAAATCTAAACCAGAGCACCACACCGTGTACTACAAAGAACAACTCCATCCCAGCCACACCCCACACATGGTGGTACCGCCAGTAAGCCCAGCACGCAGGCAGACGCACCAGCAGACCCGAGAGCCAAGCTCCAACAGGTGACTGCACCAAGCAGTGTGGGGACCTTTGGCAGTGCACTTGGGGAGCCCAGATTTACAGCCTGCTGCATAGCATCACTTCACATAGAGGCTTAAACCAGAAAACCTTCCTTTCTCTGTATAGGAGTGGAAGATAAAAACGTGGAAACTAAAAGTTTGAAAGTTAAAAATTGGCTATTATGGAATGCAGTTGGAAACCATCCACCTCTAAGCAAAAAAACAACTGCTGTGGTGGACACATGTACTTATCTAAATTTTATGATTTGGTCATGTAATACTCCTGTTCATATTTAACCATAAAAAGATAAGAGGAAAGCCATCTGCAGCATTTCCAGTGAACCAAACTCCAGAGAATATTGGCTTCCCTACTGGAGCTAGGTACTCAGCTGGTTTTTGCTTCAGTGCAAACAGTATTATGCATTCTGTGTACGAGGAGTTCCTCAGCTTTGCAGGTGGGTTGCGTCTATAAAAGCTGTATTTCTGGACACACCAACAGCTCATGAATAATTTTGTATTTGAAGGTCTGTTGCTTGCATAATGAATATTCTTCTCAGATGTTCTTATGTAGGTGTGCTGGCATGAATATGAGATTTCTGCTTCTACTTCACTTGCTTCTGCTTATTTCCCAGCTGAAATCAAGACAAATTAATTCTTGGCTTAGCCCCGTCCATTTTTGTAGGAATTTGCTATACATTAATTTGGCTTTAAACCTGTGTAAGTAGGTGCCTGAAGGGATGATACTCAAGATGGTTTCAGGTAATTATAAAATTGCATAGTTAGCGTGCAGTAGGATTCTTTGTGTGACTCATTTAAACCACAAAAAATAGAAGTGCTGGTGTTCATTTAAATACGTACGTGAGATTTAAAAGGGAAAAGGGGAGAAAGAGGAAACATGAGATAGGAGACAGAGAAGCTGTGTGTTACAATAGGAATGTTTTAAAAAAGAAAAACATAGCTACAATATCATTTGGGTATTTCAGAGGGAGATTTTCAAAGAATATTATAAGAAAAAAAATGAGAAATGTATTTGGGCACAAGCTGGAATACAGGAAATTCTAGTTGCAGAGAGAAAAAAAAAATACAGTAGAGGTGATTGAATACTGGAGGATGTTGCCCAGAGATGTCACAGAGTCACCATCCTTGAGAATGGTCAAAGCACAACTGGACACAGCCCTGAGCAGGCTGCTGCAGCTGAACCTACATTCAGCAAAGTATTGGACTAGATGATCTCCAAAGGTGTAACACGGAAAGGCAGGTTTAAATGAAATTAAATTAAAGTCTGTAATAGAAATAAGAAAGAAAAAGATAGGATGAAAGGTCCCCTTGCTTTGGAAAACAATCGATTCTCATATGGTGTAATATAAAGTATACTATCATGATTGTAAAGTATTTCATGTTACTTTGGATGGTAACTGTAATATCTAGACTATAGCTCCATAATATGAGGCTTTGAAAAGCACATTTTATTTAAGGATCTAATGCAATCCAGCTAAACGCTCCATTTATTCCCCTTATCAGGCAATGAATTTTCTTCACAGCCTGTATCATCATAGGTTTTCTGTCTGCAGAAATATACCTTCTGCCCTGTATTCCTGCTGCATTAAAAACAAAACAAACTGGGGAGACAGCATTGCACTGAATATCACAGGATTTTTTTTTTTTTACTTTTTTTTGCTATCCAAGTATTCAAATTTTTCATTGCTTTTTCATAAAACTACCACTTCAGAAAGTTTATAACTTGTTCAGTTTTGAGAAGACAGCCACTCCTTCCCAGAATTCGCTTGCCTCTTAAAAAGTACTTATGCTCAATCACACTGAAAAGGTAAATTTCCAATTTTCTGAAATGTCATATTAAACAACTCTCATAGCAGAGAAAAAATAAACATAACCTAGTATGCTTTTCAAATTGCTTATATATAATTTGTGCCTTATTCCTTTTATACTAATACAGGAAAACTCCAAACTTGTATATCAAATACCAGTTACAGAGAAGTCAAAAGTTTTTATTGTTTACCTGTTGAGGCTACGTAGAAATAATGATAGGGAATATTAATCAAAGAATAATAGGAAAACACTGACATAATCAGCAGCACAAAAGCTGATGTTTAAAAACAGTCAACTCTCAACTTACCAGAAATATTTGTTACCTTGTCCATGTTAGGTTCATTTGGGGCTGTTTGTAAAGCTATTTCTGCAACACTTAACAGTGTCCTGCTTTTAAGAAGATGGTTGCTGTTGAGAAATATACAGCATAATTAAATCTGTTGTTGAAAAGACTATACATACCATATTAATGGAAAAACAAGTTAGTCTAGTTCAATATAAACTGCATATTCAGCATAATCTGTCAGTGTTGGGGATACAGAGAAAGATTCTATTGATGAGGGATGCAGAGAAGGCAGGGTTACTGAATGCCTTCTCTGCTTCAGTCTTTACCACTAAGGCCAGTCCTCAGGAATCCCGGAC
>JAVJGJ010000037.1:79622065-79633869 GCA_035590215.1 Microhierax caerulescens | reverse complement strand
TGTCCAGCTGGATGAGGGGAGAGCGGTGGATGTTGTCTACGTTGACTTCAGCAGGGCTTTGGGCAGACTCCCACAACACCCTCATAGGTAAGCTGAGGCAGTGTGGGTTAGATGAGTGGACAGTGCAGTGGATTGAGACCTGGCTGAACAGCACATTGTAGGCGGAATTAAAGACAAACCTGTAAACCCACTTACTTTACTTTTTCCAATAGGCCTGAAAGGGTGTGCAAACTTCATGAATTGAAACTGATTGTCACCTGTCGGAAGGACCAGAAAACATTGTTTCTATACTCTGCTAAAATTCATAAACATATGCATGGAGAAGAAAGTCAATATTCTAGTGTGTATAGTATCCCAGTGAAAATTATACCAGCTTTATTATTCTCCCTCAAAGTATAGATACAATTCTATAAATTACTTGAATTGATGATATGGTCTGCCAACCAGAGTGTTCTCTTTCTGATGTGCAACAAGAGGGTAAATGTATAAAAATGTCAAAATGCTGCTTAATCTGTATTGCTATTGCCTGAAAAATCTGCATTCATTTCAGAGGGTAATTCTCAAATTAATTTGCTATCCATACTGTAGGAAGTTCCATGTACTGGTATTACTTGGTATGGTGTGTTTTCTTCTGTTTTTAAAAACAGTCTGTATTTTCAGAAAGAAAATACTGCATATCATGCTCTCTCTTTAGCCATCAAACTAATGCTAACTAATTTAGTGCTATTTTGAGGGGGAAATCATGGAGATAACATATGGATGTGCAGTGCTTCAGCCTAATGTTAACAACCCAGTGGTCTGTTCATTTCTAATTACCACACAAAAATAAGGAATAGGTAGCCTTTAGTCATTCTGTGGGTTACAAATAGAGTTTCATTTCTTAATTCCTCAATACTTTAGAGGAGTTAAATACATGCTGGTTTGCAGCTATTTATTTTCAAATAACATTTGATAAAAAGAGCTATTTTATATATTCTGCTAGTTATGCTGTTTCTACTAATGTTTGAGCAATAAACAGTGTCACTCTAGAATCCTACTAATGCTTGTTTTCATATTTTTTTTCAAATGCCTTAGTTGCATATGTTCTATATCAAAGTTACTTTAGTTAATTCAAACCAAAAAGGCAAATCATACAATCTTAGTAGTTACTTTCAAATGCACTGTTTTCCTTTTTTGTCCCCTTCACATCAAAATACAATATATTTGGGGCTTCAGGCTCTGTCATGTAAACAATCTATTAGTGGAATGGTTATAGTATAGTATCTTAATTTAATATACCATATTGAAAAATTACTTCTTAGATGTAGCATGGTATTTCTTTTTATTCGTTCTTTTCAGAGTAGAGTTCCAGAAGACATACATATTTGTCCCTATTTGTGCTTAAAAAAAAAAACAACAAAACCAAACACCTGCAAACCCCATTTTCCAGATAGAACAAAGAGCTAAAAATGGCCTTCACATGTAGCTCATTTTTACACATGGACTAGACAGGGAAAAGACCTAAAGGGGTAAAAAAAAAAAAAAAAAAAAGAGTATGAACTGTAATACTTATTAGAAACTCTGCCATTTGCATGGGGTATGATCAAATACAAAACAAACACGATTTTAAACAGGATTGTGTTACTAAATACCAACTTAAATAAGGCTGTTAATGAATGACAATGACAAGGAATGCATTGAGTCAACTACTTAGTAATTCTCAGTAGTCTTACAAAAGTGAAGATCAGTGTCATGAAGAGTACCATGGTATTTTATGTTACTGTTTGTTTTCTTCAGGTAAGAGCAAAAGTGTTATGCTCAACGTGGTATCTTTAAAGGTGGAACAGATGACTGACCCAAGTGGAGTTCTACATTCTTTGGGAAGAAGTTACCAACTGGTCATTAGGGATATTATAATTCATCTTGAAAGTAAGTTTTTAGGATGTTTTTGCATTGGAGGCTACATTGCAATTGTCATGACCTTTCAGTGCTGGATGTACACCATGAGCTGTTCGCTATAATCCCCTAACCAACGACTGAATGAAAACTACAGTATAGACTTCTTACACCAGTCCATGCTGAGAGGAGCTGAGGTCTGTCAGCAAAAGACTAAGTATACAAAATACCTCTACTTTTGTATTTTCTTGTTGTGATTTAAATAGTCGTCTCTATTGGTGTTAACCTAGCAGCTACTCTAAAGACCTTAAAAATGAAGTAATCCTAAGCGATAGGACCTAAACCATCTTACCAATATGCTGATGAATCATTATTTTCTAAAATGAGTGTGTTCTATTGATGTGACCAAAACAAAACTACACATTTTTAAAATATTTATTAATATGACCACATGAAAATACATAAGAGCTATTGCAGGAGTGCAAATCCCTCAGCCTTTAACACTTTGTTGCTCCATATATCAAACTGCTGTCACATCGAAGACAGTGAATTCCATCACCAGGGTTGTATGATCCTGGGCTGCATACAACTATGGACAAAAAAAAAAACAAGGGAAAAATGTGGAATTTAAGTGATAATAATCAAAAGTGTTTACATTTGAAACGTTTAGAATGCATCTTTATCTATTTGAAAACAGAAGAGATTTTTTTTCCAGCATTCTGCTAGTTGATGAAAAAATTGTATGTATTTTATACATTATCTATTTATTAGACCTTATTTTTTACTTTATCACTTTTCACTCCATTTACAGAGGATATGTCCATCAATTACATTTCAATATGGCCTATATCTAGTACTGTTTTAAATAAAGTCCTGTAGCTGCTTATATAAGTATTAAAAGACAAAATAAAGCTGATACCAGCTCTGATAATTATTAAGAAGTAGTGCAAAAATAATACATCAAACCAGAATTCAGTGTATGATGCAGAACAAGTGTTCTAAATGAAACTTTTTTTCCTGTTGAATCGTGTTATGCCATTTGATAACGTCTGTACAGTCACCTGCAGAATGACTTCATCACAGAAGACTAACTCAGTATTATGCTCTTGGCAGAAAAAAAAGCAGAATTTGAGCTATTTGGTTATGGCTATACTGAATCATACTTAAAAGTTGGAAATGGTAGCCTTTTTTAGGACAGACCTTTAATTAATAGCGTTAGTATTCATTATGCAAAGGTAATTAAGACCTTCCTTCCTTTTGCAGAGTTGGCGCTTACCAGGTCGTTTGGTTTTCGCTGGCCTAATACTGAGTTCTTTGTCACTCCTGCACAAACCTTCACCGGGATTTTCAGTATTTGGTTTGGTTTATCTTTGTTTGTTGAGGCTGGCAGGATTCACTTGATCCCCAGTAGCTGTTGTTAGCTTGCCTAGCATTTTTTGCCACTGCTATTGGCTGAAAAGGGGTTTAGAAGTCTTATGAAATGTAAGAGAGGAGTCTCCTGCAGATGATGTCAAGACTCTGCCTTTTTAATAAATTAGTGTAGGCAGGCCAACACGGCTTTATGGGAGAGAGAAAGCCTGACACATGCGTGTAACTAAAGGCATTTTCTAACCTCTCTGTCTGGAAAATCAATCACCTTGTGGACCAGAGGAATAATTCTGCTCTTTTTATTGAAGATTATAGGCACACTTCTAGTAAATCCTTCAGAATTTTCAGTTTATTTAATCAGAGCAAGGTAGACTCCTCTTACAATGGGATAAAAGCTTTATTTCTCAAAAGCCTCATCTGATGCTGTCTATCAGAAAGCATGAAAAAGAGAAAGGAATCTTAAGTAGGGACCTGTACTGGATTTAGCCAGATGCTGGAAAGTTTCTGTAACTGGTAAACTTGTTTCAATCTTTTCAGTAATGGAAAACTTCTATTGGTATACCTTCACTTAGAAAGTATAAACACCTTTGCAAAATATTTATTTATCTATCTTTAAATACATCAGAATGCATACATACATACATATACATACATATATATATATATATATAAAAAACTATATATAAAATACTTGCCACTTCACACCGCACAAACTGAAATGCACACATCTCAGTCTATTCTTGTATCCTGTAAGCTAACTAGTATTTTGCACTCTTCTGATTTTTAGGACTATTTTAAGATTGTCTTGAATAACATATTTCCTTTTGAACTTTCAAGTTACTATGATTCAATAATATAAATAATCACCATACTGTGAGAAAGAACTAAAGAAAACCAAATTAGAATTGACTATTCAGTATCTATTCTACTAAAAATACCACAGAAATCAAGCCCTGCAAAATAATAAGAATAGTACAGAATATGATATGAAATTGTCTCTCCAGAGAAGCCCTAAGAAATTGGTGACATTTTGTACTGTATTAATCTCCCAGCTGCATCTGGTTAAAAAGAAAAAACCCAAAAAAAACAAAAAACAAAAAAAAAACCAACCAAAAACCACCAGCATTAAAACAACAACAAAAAACCCCACCCAGATTTAGAAAGCAGAAAAATCTTATTTAGAAGATAAAATCATAGGAAACAATTTCTAAAATGGCTGTACTTCATCAATTCAGTTTATTCAAGACTGCTTTACAGAAGCAGAAGACTAAATGGAAATATTAATCAGCAGTAACTCCACGTCTCAGTCACAGCCTCTATAAAATCACTCAGTAAAGGGTTGTGCCTGAGGCTTATCTGGTACCTAATGAACAAAATTTTGATGTTTTACCACCAGTGTTTTTTTTCCAAAAAAAATTCTTTAAAGATAGATGTATCACACAGTGACTAATCAGGTTAACTGATTAATTGACTAATTCAGTAAAGGGATTTAGACTAGAAAATGGGAGTAGAAGGTGAGACAATAGCTCAATATTTAATGCCATTTAAATATAAAAGCAGAGGTGGAGAAAACAAATGAGGATATAGCATGATATAAAAGAACATAAGACTGAAGCATGGGGAAGAAGATGGATGCACGTTCTAATACAGGAGATTTAGTTTGGTAGATGATGCAGTAAGTGGAAAGGTTGTGCTCAGTGCAGATTGTGTGACAGCAGCGTGAAATAACTGACGCACAGTTCACAGAGCACTGCACAACAATGTGGAGGAACCAGAGCTACTAGAACACTACATGGTATTCTAAACACTGTCGAGGAAAGAGAACAGGTTTAACTGAAAGTTAAAAAAGTATAAAGTAGAGTAGGTTTGTTATGAATCCTGCAGAGGATATGCATAAGGTTCTTTATTTCTCCATATTCTTGGGCCTACTCCATAACCTTTTATGTTCTGTCATATCCTTATGAAGACCTGGAGACTAGAAACACTCACACTACTCAAGGTTTAGTGTACTTAAATTAGAAAGTCTGAGTAACATCTTTTTAAATGTTCTAAAATAGAACTGGCCCATGAAATGGTAACACAGATGATAATCGGAGGTTTGCAATGTATCTGTAGTGATACCCTGTGACTGTGATACTCTGACTGGTAAGAAACATATTATAAATTTTTCAGAAAAGAAAAAAAAGAATCCAAGAAAGCACAGAACAGCTGATCAGACTTCTACACTATTTAAAGATTTCATGAATGAACACTGAAACACATGCAGGTAAGCGGAAAGTAATACAATTTGATGTAGTTCTACAATGAAGATAAGCACATAATTAATTTTAAAGCATCTGATATGGCCGCACATACAAATGTAATAAACTACAGAAGACAATTAGAATGGAATTTAAAAAAGAGTACTGAATGATGCTTAAAAGGGAAATAAAAGTTGGAACAAAATTGCTGAAGGTATTAGTCATGAGCTTGCTCTTAGACAGACCTTTATTAAATATTTCTAACAAGACTCAGAAAAAGTCCCAGTGAACTCTGCTGACAACAAAACTATGAGAAGCTGTGAATAAGGACAAGATTTAAATAGGCAGGAGAAATAAAAGAATGAGAAAGGCCTGTATTTTTTTTTTTATTAAAGAGCACAATTGGGCTCAATGGAAAGGAGAAGCATCGTATTGTTACATCATTTGAGACAGAGGCTCTTAGGACCAAAAGGAAAGCACTAATGATGTAAACGGCAGTGGTAAGAGCTCTTCTGAAATACCATGGAAGAATATTAAACTCAAAACAGGGTGTGTGAGATACAGGTTACAAAAGCAGATAGGAAGTAGTTGACTTGTTCTGAATATAAAATAGGAGACCAAAAAAAACCTGCTTAACCTAAAGGGTATTCTCACCATCAGGGCAAATGAGTATGAACCTTTCATGAATTAATTTAGATTGAAAGCTTGATCTTTTAACTACAAAACAAGAGTAGCTAATAAGACCAAAACTCCCAAATAGTTCTAAAATGGACCTTAAAACTGTTTTCACTGGATTCTAAGACCTGGTTCCAGCAACTACATGGGAAACTATTGGATATCCCAAGAAGCTAAACTCTGCTGTACTTCCATGGAAATACTTGTCAGAATGTTGCTGCAAGTAAGTGCATGTTTTGGAAATAGCTCCCACACTAACAAAGATATAAGGGAAATATTTTCTATTTAAGTAACAGATCTAGGAATTTTAGCAAATCACAACTAATTCTCCCATGTTAGCATGGTCTCCTAAGAAGTGCTGCATAAAGTTTTAGACACTGAAAACACTTGCAGAGAACCTTCAGCAGACAGTAATCGGGCTGAACAGAGGCCTATCAAACACGACCAAAACCACTGAACTTGAGGTGGTTTAGTTCAGTGAAGACAATATCAGAAAAAGAAAATGGTCAGAGATACACAACAATTATTTCAAAGATGAAGTTAACAGTATCATTTCCAGATTTACTGATACAGAACAAGAAGTAACAGGTACAAAATACAGCAAGGGAAATTACATAAGTGCCTTAGAAAAAAGCTTTCCAAACATGAGGATGTGCAGTACTAAGTTATATTTCTTTGGGAGTCTATGTTTTTATGTTTTTGATGTTTTAAAGATTATGCCAGATACATCTGTCAGGAATAACTGAAGCTCGTATCTTGCCTTCAGATACAATGATAAGCAGAGGACCCTTTCAGTTCAATTGTCTATAATACGGTGGTTTCGATTCTGGGAAAGGAGATAACTAATTTTACCAGGAGGTCAATTAAGGAAAAGGGTATGTTTGAGCATGCTGACAGAACAACATCCTCAACTGTGGGAAGCACTAATCAATCAAGTTCCAAGACTGACAGTTTCAGATTTTTTGGTGCCTCTGACGAGAAAGCTTGACCCTCTATCTGCCAAAGAGGCGCCTGTTACAATCCCAGCTGAACAGGGATCAGCTTCTTGGGCTGACACTGCTGTAGGGCTATGTAGTGTTTCTGTCTACTGCAGGAAGTAAAGGTGCACGGCAGCAAAGGAAACAGTATTATTTTATACAAGTCATGTTAAACAGCCACCACAGCTAGGATGAAAGTTGTGTTTTGAAGGAAAAAGGCATACAAATTACTTTAGAATGGAGTACAATATTCTGCGGGAAAGTCCAAAACAAAACTGCAGTCCATACAATCATCCTAAAGAAGACGTGCTTTTCTAAACTTGACTTTAATGTCACTTTTCCTGAAACCATGTGCAACAATATTCTATATTACAATAAATGTAATAAATTTTATATTTGTACATATCCCTTCCAGATATTTGTCACTTTTTGCTAGAAGATTTGGACCGAAAAAGTTAAGTTCCTTCTGATTAAGACAAAAAATTGGAAAAAACAATCACAAATGGAAATATTTACACCATGTCCTGCAATTTCATAATTGTTTGTTTTCTTCCATATTCTTATTATTTCTTTCCAAAGCATAGTCTCTTCTGTAAACTGTTATTCAATATGTAATCCAGTGTTTTTTCTCACCATTTCTAGGTCTGTAAGGAATCATCTCTGTCAAAAGCTTGACTACAGAATTATTCTCTATGTGTCTTGTCTTCCATTGTTCCGTTGAGACTTCAAGCTCAATATTTGGAAATCAAATGTACAATCGTCTCTTGGGTGAAATGCAATCCGGCAAAGACACTCGTTTAAACACTGATCAACTCTTTAGCATTTAAGGAGGGCAGTATCACTCATTTTAAAATAAGGATTGACAAAAATAAAATTACTGGAATGCATTCCTCCACTTTTCCTTATTCTTCCAAAGGGATCACAAATATTTACAAATTTAACTTTATTTTGCAAAGCTATACAGAGTGATATTTTATAAAATTATTTTACTTTACTCAGACCTGGAACGTAGCATTTAAGTTTGTAATTAGATGAAAGCATTGCATTATTATGCCCCCTTTTATAAATTCAAGAACAAAAATAATTGTCTCATAGTAAAACAACACTTGAAACATAGCTTGTCAGATTACAGATTTTCTATGCTAATTCTAAAAAAAACCCTACTGCTATCTAGAGGTCTGAACTCTGATTGATTTTAATTTAAATCAGTCCATAGAAATAGTGGGTCTGGCTTAAAATCTAAATCAACGAGTTCTACCCAAGCACTAACCTGACCTAGTACCAGTTACCTTAACAGACTTGACAGGATCGCAGCCCAGAACAGTATGGCATAACAAGTTTATAAAGATAAATAGCAAAGTACTAAGTTCAGTCAGAGCAAAAAACATTTTAACAGTAGTTAATACTTTGTACTATTAATTTGTCACTTACCACAACACTCTGGACAGTCTGGATGTATTAGAGGATTCATTCCATACCCTGGATAGCAGCGATCAACCCATACCATGTGCATCGTACCTTCAATGTAGTATATTTCAGGCAATGGTTCAGAACTTTTCCTGTGAAGTTCCACTTGCTTCTTAAAAAATCTCTCTATAAGGTTTTTTGCCTAAATTGAAACAAGTGATATTTTTTTCAGAATCTTTGATAGAAAGAGGTCAGAATCAAAAAAAAAAGATAAAAGAATGTGAGTATGAATAATGTGAGTATGAATTAGGATTAAGATGTGCCACTAAATCTTTTGATTGTAGCTGAATGGAAACAGGAGGACAATCTGATATTCTTGTATATGCTGGTTTTAATTTAGATAAACCATGATCAATTAATACAGTGTCTTTGAAAGTGTTCAGTATTATACAAATAGAACTTTAAAAGCTAATCCATGGCAATTCTGCCTACATTAGACATCTGTAGCCCAACATGAATAGACCTGCTGTTTTTCCCATCTACATAGGTACTATTATTTAGGTCCAATTATATTTCAGGCATACTTTCCATCTTTATTAGATACTTCTGTTCAATAAAAAGAGAATGCCAAAGGTCTCCTGAAACCAAGTTAAATAAAGGGATTATTATTACTATCTCTGTCAAATATAATCATGGAAGGCTAATTCCCTTACTCAAACAGATTTGCAAAAATGCAATCCTAGATATGAGAAACACTCATTTCAATCAGTGCAGAACCAGAAGCACAGAATCAAAGAAACGTTAGGATGCAGGGAGCTCTAATTCAGTCTCATCTACTCCACCTCCCTAGACAAAGGCAATGTTTATTTTTAAAAGTCCTTGGGTTTCGCTGGAATTTTGGACCATATTTTATGAAGTGTATTCCACTGAAATATTAAAGATTTTAAGTCATAGTAGTTAAATTTAAAAATGTGACTTCCAACTGGCTAAAATACATAAAATATGTAACAAAACCCAGACCCTTTAGCAAGAAACAAAGTCTAAGAGTAAAAACTACATAGTGCTTCATGTCCGGACAGTGCTTCATTTGTATGCAGGGATTAATTATATATATAAAGCTAAAAAGAAAAAGAAAAAAAAAAACAAACCCTTGTTGCTTGGCTTGCAAGTTTCAGTGCACATACAGACTGGCAAAACCAAATTTATCCATGCTCTCCTAACCTGATCCTCTTATCTGTATGAAAAAGATGTACTTTGGTCTTGACCCATCCCCACAAATTTAGGGTTTTTTAGTGGAACAGATGGAATCTGCTTAATGAGTAGAATGTTATTTTAGACTCTCTCACCTCTCCACTGGTATCACAAAGCATGATTTGAATACCTGCTCTTCCATGGTATTCCTCCTGTACTTTCCATCTCCTTCCACCTTTCCCTTTCCAGAACCTCTAAATTAACAGTTAACCTAGTAAGCAGGACTGGCTTCTGGTTCTCTACTGTAAAAGACAAGTGCCTTCAAACAGCTATAATTCTCCTAGTTCAATAATAAAATCTCTCTGAAGTGATGGAAAGGCACTCCCCCTCCAAAACAGCATGTTTGATATTTATAAGATAGCACATATTCAAAGTTTCCCAGTTGTCTTGCCACTTTTCATACTCTTAATATACTGTCTTTATTCCAGACTGATAGTGTGATCTGCCTTGCCTGTAATGGCAATAGAATATTAGCAATTTTAACTGATACAAATTTTATACCCATTAAAACTTCTGTATCAATTTATTAATTTACTAAACAAAGTTATGTTTCATTTTTTATGTTATTCTTTATTGTGAAAGCAGCTTATTATGTTAGTTGCTCTTTTATTTTTCCATCTACTGTACCTTGTTTAGTCTATGAGTTGCATCACAAGCACTTTGCTGACATAATCTGTTGTGGTTTTCTCTGTCTAAGGAAGCAACTGTAACAAAACACAATCTATTTATAGAAAAACAAAGTCAAGGAAATAAACATTTATTTATTTATTTGTTTGTTTATTTATACTGGTTTAAGATTCTAGTCATTTCTGATGCAAGTATTTGGGACTTTTTACCGTATTTCAGATGTCTAACTTGCAATGATTTAAAGCAATCACAGAAGTTGTCCTCTTACAGATATTACAGGTCTACACCTAATTTTCAGTATACTTAAATATTTTATGGGAACTGTCATTTCTTTGTAAATTCTAATGGCATGGAAATGTATAATTCTGGACTCTTCCCCGATTTATAAATACCTGAATTCTTTCAAAAGAAATACACTACTCCCTCTGTAATTACCTGCCTGCCATTGTGATTTTATGAAGACTCCAGTTTTAAAACAGTCAACCAGGAACCCTAACAGTTCAAGCTTCTGACTGTTTCTTCAATAGACTCAAGTTTTCTCTCAAGAACGATCAATCTAGTGCTTTTAAGGATTTTCTCTACTCCCCCCAGTGCACAAGCACATCAGTTCCTGAGCCTCACCCACTCAAGCCTTTACATTCTCACAGGAATGCCTGTGACACACAGAACCCGAGGAAGACTTCAAGTATGGACTGAAGAAAAAGTGTAGTTACGTTTTAGTAATTCATTTGCATGGGTCCACATTCCTTATCAACTGACCAGTACAAACATGTTACGGTGAAGGTCTGGGAAACAGTTAACTAAGCTGCTGGACTGCTCTCGGACATTCAAGTAAGCTGCCGTATTAGGAGTAAAATTACCCGTTAACATGTGGATTTAACTCCTTCTGTTGTAAGCTTTACCTACCATTGTCATGGCAATAATTCTGAAATACCAAATGCTACTTAGAAATCAAAAACTATAAGACTTCAAGCTACTTAACAACATGTAGTTTACCACTAGGTCATATCAAAGTTTACATCCACCTCTAACTGGAGAATTTCTTCTCCTAATGCTCAAATATTCTGTAAGGCCTGCACACTGGCTAAATCTAATTTATGTAGTCTCAATAACCTTAAAATTAGCCTTAACTAACTACACTATCAGTAATGAGACTCTTCAGGTACATCAGTGCTATCCACTACAAATGCAGTTTTCAAAGAAATACAATAATAGTTTTGTGGGTTTTATAAGCAACTATACATAATTTTCAGGAAAATTAAAATTAGAAATGAAGCATAACTGGTATACTTAGATCGGAAAGGGATCTTTTCAATTGCATGTCTTGATACACAGTGACTAATACAACATATGAAAACAATGGTCTTTTTAGAGCTGAAATAAT
>JAVJGJ010000037.1:79602313-79622059 GCA_035590215.1 Microhierax caerulescens | reverse complement strand
CAGTAAGTTAAAGAAAATATTGCATATGTACATTTTTACATACATTCAGCTCAGCTCAACAATTATAAACATCTCTTTGAGCTTTAGATATCTCTTTTAATAGCAAAGTACTTGAAGTGAACTGAACGTATATTGGGATTGCTTTACAGGTTCCTTCAGACCTCAATCATAGCATAAAGGAGCTGACAGTTTCTTTTCATGTGGTTTCAGAGTTCAGAAAGAATGTTCTAAGCACAAGTCTCAAGAGAAAAAATACCTCCTTTGGATTGACATGACACAGCTCTCTGACTTCCAGAGTTTAACTTTAACTAATGGTTAATGTCTTTAGTGAAAAGCTGGTAATGGAAACATTTTATAAAAAAAATTCATGTTAAAGTGAAAATGTATTTTTAGTAACTAAACTTTATCAAATGAGGGTAGATAACTGTGAGGTCTTCATTTATGTGTAAACATAAACTCATTTAAATATAAACACACCCAAATATCAAATATAAAATTTTACAATTATTGCAATACATAATCACACTCGGTAAGAATCCTTTAATATCCCATAATTTGGTGACTTCTTCCCAAACCACCTAATTGTTTGCTTTAAATCAAGCCAGCTCAGTACTTTTAGCAACTCAAGTTTTACCCAGGTCTCCTTTAGGCTTCTTTTGTTTTAAACAAATGGAAAATTATGAAATCTCCCACTTTTATTGTTGTTTTATTTAAACAAGGAGAAGTACTGAGGTTCATGTCATTTAACTTCTGTTCTTGAAAAGTAGACATCCAGCCTTAGTCTGCCATTTGGAAGCTGTTTATAAAGACCAAGGCACATCCGTGGCCTGATTTATACACCTGTTGTAGGTGAGTAGATGAAGGTAATCTGGGGAGTTACAGAAAGCATTGTATCACTTTCCTTCCTATGGTCATGTGCAACAAGGGACATGATAATGTTTTATGATACAAAATTAAAAACATATTGATCTATCCACAGCTATAAAATGTACAGCTCTTCTGAAATAATGTAAAATAAGCACTTTTGAGTGGATCAGCTATCTTTTTGCTATTGACATGAATTTCACATGCAATACTTTGAAGCATTTTTACAAGTAAGAAACTATTATTAACCCTTACATTCTGCATATAAGCAGCAAATCCATTACCTATAAGAAAATCTAACCATTCTTTAAAAGTAAGACAGATTTTTACCTGAAAATGTAAAGAAGATTTCATTCTGTAGACCTCCTCTCTGCATTTTTACATGATGGCATTCTGCCTTAATTAATGTAACCTCACAAGAAAGTTCAGCAACAAGTTTGCTTAGTACCAGAAGCAATGCTTTCTTAAAAGAAGTGTTATGAGAACTGTTGCAGGGGGCTGTGTGATACTGGGCTGTGAACTCATAGTAACTTCTAGGATGAGAATAAGCTACAGGAAAAAGTGTGGAAAATGATGAGGAACATATGTGAAGTAAAAAGAAAAGTAATATGTGTCTTTAAAAATAAAATTGCCAATTTAAATCCTTAATTTATAAACAAAACTTATTTTGCACCCCCAGAGAATTTTTGATGATATGCTGGACCTGTCAGAAACACTTGTGAGATTTTTACAAGTGAACATTCTTATTTATATCCATAGGTAAATCTTACTCTTTATTAATGTAAGTTTTTAATTTTAAAACCCAAAGGAGATTACAGTAAAGGGATCAGGAATATGAACACTGCGGTTAAGAAGTATAGAAAATACCCTTCAGTATGTGGGCCAACATTTCATCTCACACATTATGGCCAGTTATCATAGTATGTTACATAGTTTTTAGTCAACGACCACAGAAGTATTTTAAAGGACTTTAAAGTTGAATCGTCTTCCCCAGCGATCAACAGAAGATGAACTAATAAGATGAACAGGAATTCCTTCTCTGTGAGCAGAAATAACTGAAAGAGCTTCCACATAGGTATGAAATTTACTTTTATGGATAGATCAGCTATTTCACCTTTACTGCAAAGCTAATGCACATGTGGGCATCTTTTATAAATAAGCCAACGTACCATAAAATGCATGTTTCTAGTTTTTTAATTATAACCACTCTACTTACCCAAAGCTGAAGATGAACAGAGCACAATGTTAAATAGAAAACAGGATTAAAAAAACCCTGGAGGACAGGGGTCGTGATGTGGTTATAACCACAGAAATGAGAAGGGGTGGTGAGAAAGAAAGAATGAAGAAATAGAAAATAAACCAGCTGAAGGAGGCAGCAGAACATCCAAAATATGGTACCCAGTTAAGACTGCTCATTAGATTCTCTACCTTGCTTTTGCCTCCCCCATTTCCTTTCCCTTGCTGCTGCATATTCCAGATTTTTTTATATATGTACGAAACTTGAATTTTGTATGCTAACATTCAGATTTCATCTTTATTGAAGGATGTAAGTCTGCATGACTGAAAACTGTAATCTTTTCCATCAAAACTGTTTCAAAGAAACTCTTCCCTTTCCAGTTCTGTCAAGAAGCTAGTCATGGTTATTTTGTATGAAGGCTACTGTACCAAAGTAAAATTAATTTACATCAGAGGTTAATTTAGGTTATTGTGCTCTAGCATGTTTCTAAATGAGCACTGGTATGCATTTTAAATTCAAGATCAGACAGTTCCTGCTGAAGGCAATAGAGGCTCTTGCCTACATCTCCACAAGAATAAAATACCCTTTACAGAATAAAAAGAGAGGTAGTAACGAATAAATTACATTGCCTTTACACTCTTTCACTTTATCAAAGACTTTTTAACTTCCAACAGAAGGAAATGTAATCAGAATAGGAAAGAATAAGCTACAAATATTACATCACTGAATGATACGTACTTAAAAAACAAAATCAAGTAATAATTAAGGCAGTAACATGTGAAATAAACCCATATGGGTGTGCTAAAATTAGTCAGTTTAAAATTATACTATTTTAATGTCATTACAGATTACTGCCTATTCAATTTGCTACATTTCATTATGTTTTATGTTTCTTTTTTAAAAGAACTCTATTCATAAGTTTCTTAGTCAGCCACTAAGCTTCATTTAAAGCTTTGTAAATTACATTAAATGAACTGCCTGGTAGTAACAAATATTTTAAAAAATTTCCCATAGAATGTCTTTACCTCTACAAATTAAATTCAAAATAAGCTTACTTATATAAAAACAGCAACAGCTTTTTAAAAAATAAAACTTTTTCAAGGCAACTATACACTTAACCTGGATTGATAACTTACCGTAAATAAGATATTTTATTACAAGTTTTTTATGAGGCTGCATTGCTGTTAGCTTATAAACAATGGAACATGTGTAAACTCCACTCAGGTTGAAGTGTCTCAGTATCAGAGTTCCTGTGGGTGATATTTGCACACTGGTGTTTTCTAGTAAACACAATAATGAGATAAAGTTAGTTGTCATCATGAGAAAATGCAGAAAGTAAGGGTCCAAATGGTTATTTACTGTTAAGCTGTGTACAAAATATTATGGATCCAGCTGAAGGGACAGGACTCAGAAACTGCACCTGACTGTGTGTCACTCGATTCAGCCTTACACAATCGTGCCTTACTGCTGCTGTGTTTTTAGGTATTCATTGACAAAGCAGTCCTAGAAACCTGGGTTTATTTGATCTATTGTTCTTTTCCATAACTACTTCTGAGAGAAAAAAAAACTCCCAGAAAAAAAGACAAAGTCAGTAAATAAGGTCTTTTTATACCTCTATATAGTCAAACTGACTACTAACCTTTAAAAATTAGCTGCTGACGGTGTTTAACATGCAGTAAATTTCAAAGTAGGCAAGACAGGATGTTCAAGTTAATCAACTAGTGCATAACAGACCTTCCAAAAAAGCTATATGCATATGTCAAAATGAGAATCATGTATGTTTAAGACTGTGAAATAATCTTTCTGTGTGCAAAGATATGCATTGTTACGGTGTCCAAAGTCTTAAGACAACTCCTTAGTTCAAGGCAGAGAGGAAGCAGGATCCTGCTTCAAAGGACAAATCATGAGCATGGCTCTTTAACTAAGTTTTCAAAAAGAAAGAAAAGCACTGCTTAAGGTCAGATTTGGGCACTGATAATAAGCCATACAGTTGTCACATGTAGCCTGCATGTGGGTTACATGATGACAGTTGATGAGTCCCTTCCTGACTTGAGAAGTCCTCAGGCAGTATAGATATGAGTTTCTCAAATAGTAATATGCAGCCAATCCTGCTGTCAAAGAAAATCTTGGGAACCATGAGATTACAGTCAATTATAATAGATTCAAGGTAAAATACTCACTTTGATAAAGTATTTTGAGAACACATTTTTGTTTCCATTTCAAATGCCAAAAAAAATTATATTGTTTTAACATCCTAAATAATTTAGACCTTTTATGTAGATGATGGAAGAGTAGACAATTAGTGTGGTGTGAAAGCAGCATCTTTTTAGACTGAAATAATCAATGCTAAGGACATAAGATCTATACTACACACAGGGCTTTGGCTTCAGAGCAGCCCTAATCTAGTTTTACAGATTAGGTGTGCGTTATTTCTTGACGCAAATCTTTCCAATTAGCTTCATCCAAAATTAATCCAGTTTGTGCACTCAAAGACCAGACCATGATCCAAACAAAATGTGGAAAGTGGGTACAATCAAACAATTCATTTTAAAGCCACACTCCTATTCAAACTAACATGTTACTGTAGATGCATGTTGATTTTCCTGGTATGCCATATTGGGGAAAAAAATAGCCTGACTGAAGTGCATCTTTTTACATACTTGACAGGAAGGCGTAGGACAACTTTGTTCCTCAAGAAACTATTTAAGCTTTTAATTAACTTTATTTTGTCATATATATCACTGTGTTTAAAAAGAAAATAATCAAGTACTGGTAAAAAAAGAGTACTATTAAAAAGACTGAAAGTGCAAATTCTTGTGTGGTTTGGGATTAGTTTGCGATTCCAATTCGGTCTAGTCTCTCACATTAATGGCAGGCTGTCTTTCATTTTTTGGATGATGGAAAGGTTTTTAATCTGTTGATTAATGACTAAGGATGCTAAGTCTATAAACTAGGATGTCATTTGCTACAGTATGCTGGAATAGCTCTCAGATTAATATTATCAGAAAAACATCACAGACTTAAGAACTATAGTTCTGATCTTTGGTGTGTGCAGTTGCCCTGTGTGGCCCAAAAGCAACACCACCGTTAGTTGACGGGGTAGCTGGAGCACCTTAAAGATGCATCATGGACAGCTTTGCTACACTTATAAAATGCATTACTGAACTACAATGACAAGGTCTGCAAAAGACAAAGCTTGGCAATCCAGTGAAGAGATCTGGTCACAAATACTTTTTTGAAAGCACATCAGCAGAAAAGGCTAATTAAAGTGTTCTTTTGATGGATTGAGTCACTGACTTTATTACAGAATTTTATCCTACCTTGAACACTTAATTCTTCGTATAACAGAAAATATAGTTTTGACAAAGTAACCAGTAATTATTTTAGTGATATGTCTGTGTGTAAAGCATCTCCTTTTGGATCATGGAATCAAGAGCCTGTCATGTTGTTGGTTTGTGGGGGTTTTTCTTCTCTAGTGTTACAAAAGACACCACATTTAAAATGCCTTGCTCCATGGGATTATCTGGATGAATACTGCCTACTCAGATGAGTTTGGGTTCACAAAACAGACTTAGCTTTAATTTTTTTTTTTTAAATGATTAAGCTATCCACCCTTTTCTTAAATCCAGTATTTTTTCTGTGTTATTTCTCTGTAGCAGGTTCAGTAAGACAGGTGAGCAGGATTTCACATCACAAAATGTAAATTATGTCATATAATTAAATATGCCTCTATTACACTGGAGGCATTTCACATGTGTGATGGACAAACATTGACACAATCACATTGAGAGGTTCCTTGGAGTCAGTGAAAACTGGCATGATTTAAAACAGAACAGAAGTTTGTTTTCTAATTCATGCTAAGAGAGGAAGCTAGAATATTTTCCAGGGTCCTCAGAAATTAGAAAAGGATGCAAAACAGAATTATTCCTGTGAGAATTATGTTACAGGGACTAAATCCCTTAACTTTCCATACCTTTATATAAATACATCTAAAACTAAGTGTTCCTATATTTTAGTTTCTCTGTTTATTATACTTAAAACCAACAGATTGATTCTCCTTCCAGTTCTTTCAGTGCAAAAAATAAAGTTACTGCTCATCCTCCCATGCCATCTCTTATTCAAACCAGTTTTACAGTAGAGCAACTTCTTCATTTTGAAATTATATATTAAGAACAAAAGTAAATGACACCGGAATCAGGTCAGTGGGCCTTTCAGAAACAGATTTTTCAGACTTGTAGAAACAGCTATAAATCCAGATCATAAATTCAAATCTTTAGATTAAACTACTGAGCATGTTCAAATTTAAATATGCAATATCTAAAGATGTCCAAATAGGTAATTTCAGTGACTAATTATACATGCATAGAAACAAAAGCTAACACGGTATATAATAAACATTCTTAGGAATGAAACATACTGTTTTGTAGTCCAGACAGGACTCTTGACAGTCACTCAGGAAACATGGGTAAGTCATGTATCAGGTACAAGGATAGCATGAGTATACAGATAGAAACATCTACTAAAAGCAACTTCATATTTCTTCTGATTCTCTATCCTTCCCTCTCCATAGAAGAGCTGTTCGACACACCAACAGTACGATTTAGAATATCTGGGGTTTAGCTTGTAATTGAGACCTTGAATGCAGGTATTTAATCTGTCAATGGCTTTGTTTTACAAAACTATGGTATACACTTTTTTTAGTCCTGTGACAGGATAGTCACAATCTTCTGATACAAATAGTCCTTCTATACATATATTATCTGGCAGTGTGTATGAAAAGCAGTAACTTTCCTGTAAATCCAAACTCCTAGGTTCATTTTCACCAAACTAGAACAGGCCTATTCCAATGTTTGCGTTTGGAAATAAAGATCTAAATGCTTTCTATTTTCTGTTCTCTTTAGCTGTTAAGAACAACATCAAAAAATGCTGGTTTATGGAGTAAAACTTTAAGAAGCAATTATTTTGAAGGTTTTTTCCTCCACTTAAAAGTATATTTTGAAAACCTCTTATTCTCAATCAGCCCAACAGCTGTTTAAAAACTTCAAAGTACAATTTTCAGATCTCACTACAGAACAGTCACTATGCTAAGTGAAGAAAAATGACTTGCTAATTTTAAAGTTGTAATGATTTTAAATTACATTTTGTGCAGTATTTAATTTTTCATTACTCCTTCAACTGCACATAAGTGGACTGGAACTATCTGTGAACAAAGCTGCTTGTTCAAAAAGCAGAAGTGTTTTTTAATGGCTACAGAAACAGAAATGTTTACTGCTCTTTGTGAGCTTTTACTGTAGTTGTGATGTTTGACGTATATAGCTAGACTTTTGGGCCACAAAACACCTTCTTAGGGTATGTGTCAAGGGCTGGTGTGCCTGAAAGAGAATCTGATTTTTCTAACTATGACAGACAGTACAATAAAAGATAGGCTCTCTTCCTACAGATTTCATGCTTAAGTAATTGTTTATTTTTGTAGCATTCCAGGAAGCATATTTTGTTGGTGTTTCCTAAAACTTGATTTACAATACTACATTTCTGCTGAAAGGATTATTTTCTTTCCTAAAACCACACTGGCAAAGTAAGAAGTAACATACCAAGCAAGGTTTATGAATCCTAATTTCCCACTGTTATGGAGATTCTATTACGATAGATATTAGACTAACTAGTCACACCAAAACCCAGATAATTTTTACCAATTAGAGAGGATTACACCATTCTAAAAGGACGTGGAATGATCAAATTCTTTTACACAGAAAACACTTCATGAGCTAGAAACTTTAAATAGGGTTTTTTTCTGTTTATACTTTGAATCAAAAACAAAACCAAGAAACAGAAGAATGTGACGACAGCCCTAGCAGACTAAGAAATACATTTGTGGTATTTACCCAAAACTGTGGTGGCTGCAGCTTAAGTTCTCTTATTACCACTTTTTAAAAATAGGAAATTATATCAGGAAAACACATCTTTTCTTCTCTTACTGAAATGTTTGTTGCCCGTCTGCTGCTGATTCTAATACACCTGAAGTCGCCAACAGAGCCAAGAACCCCTACCACCACAGCATTTTTGCTAGTGAACCAAGGTTGGCTCAGCAACTTGGGATACTACTGAAGCAATCTGCCCAAAGATTTAAACACATGACAATACACCTGATACTGTGTCTGTCATGCTCCACAGACTGGGTATCAAAATGTATCAGTTACAATGCAGGACACTCAGCTAACCAGAATATATCCACCCCAAGGGAGATTAGCAGTTTCATATAAAATGACATAGCCCACATGTTTGAGTACAAGCAAAACCACCTATACCACTTTGAGGCAAAGAATGCTAAAAATTCTGAGGGCAAAATCTGTTATCAGATTCAGAGCAAAAATATGGCGTAGTGTTAGATATCACAGATGTGAAATGCTTTACTATGTAGGTCAGCATGTAGAAAATCAAGAATGAAGAGTCACTATGGTTTAAATGGTATTTTAGACTGTGTAACATGAAAATATAAAACCAAGGACACGGTTCTGATAGACGAAACACTGCCACTGTAAAAGGATGAATGGTTCATAACCTAAATAAAATATAAATGATGTTTATAAATACATCATAATGCTTATTGTTCTTTTTTTAAAAAATGAAATTAGTCTAAAGGGTAAATGAGACATAGAAGGAAACAAAAAACAGAACTCAGGTTCCCTGCTCAGACTTGCAATGGTATTTCTGATAAGCCAGTCATGATCTCTAAGCAATCCTTATTATATGAGAAAAGTAACATATATACAATTAGTCCAACATACTCCATTGCAGAGACAATTATTTGGGGTTTTCATGCCATACTATGCAGATTAAGACAATTATATCAGAAGAGGCTTCTTTCTGAAAATGAATGTTTAAATTCTCTGCAAGCAGATTAATCAAAGTTGAAACTGGCAAGGGCTGTGAAGGGCCACAGAATCACATGCAGTTGGCAAAAGGCACTAAGAATGCTGGCCCCAGGCTGAATGGGGCTGCACATGACCTAGTGACAAAAGACTTGGAAAACACTGAGGTAGGCGATGCCACCTTTGTTTCTCTCATACCTAGCAAGGGGCTGCTTTCCAGCCCTGGCCCAGGTTTTAGCAAAGTTTGGGGGAGGTGCTACAAGGAGTGTGATGTTAGACACTTACATAAGTGAGCTGGACGTATACAAGTTTATAGACCAGAATGAGATATATCTGACGTGCCCCATGACCGGAAAGATAAAAAAAAAACAAAAACCACCCACCGTAAAAATAGGCAAGGAAGAAGACCCAGGGAATCATAGTTCAGCCATCCCCACCTCAAGCCCTGCAAAGATGATAGAATTGCTGGAAGTAACTTCCAGATGCTTGAATGACAAGACAGTGACTAAGGACAGCATCAATTTGCCATTGGCAAGTAACAGCTGACCAGCCTGATTGTCTTCCAGAATTAAATGACTGCCTCTGAGGATGAAGGGAAAGCAGCAGATATGATATACACTGAAAACCTTTACCAAGGACTTCAGTATGGTCCTCCATCACATCCTTGTAGTTCAACTATGGACATACGGACTAGATGAGTGCAATACAAGACAGATGAAAAACAGCATCATCATTTTGAAGACTGCTCTACCAAGCAGCCAGTTACGAAGGGCTTTCCTCAAGGCTGATAAAAGCACCAGAACTGCCACCATCTTTACCAGTGACATATACCACAGGACTGAATGCCTTCTTGCCCAGTATGCAAAAGACATCAAACTGGCAGGGGGGGGTGGACATTGCTGCCATTCAGTGGGACCTTGCATGACTAGAGATACAGTCTTCCAGAAACCTCACTAATTTCAGCAGTTACAAAGGCAAAGTCCTGCAGCTGCGTCAAAAGAAGAGGAGCAACATTTGCTGCTGGGGACCAGATGACTTGGGAGCAGCTCGGCAAAAAACGTACCTGGGAGTCCTGGTGGATCTTAAACTCACTATGAATCAGAAGCACACTTTTGCAGCAGTGAAGGCTAACCATATACTGGGCTGCATTAGCAACGGTATATCCAGGAAATCAAATGAAATCATCATTCTCTCCCTACTCAGCATTCATTTGGGCACTCTCGAACACTGTGCCCAGTTTTGACTCCTCAGTACAAGACAGATACTTATGAAATGGAGCAAGTCAACAAGGAGGTTTCTGGGATGCTTAGGGAGTTGGAACATAGGACAAGAGGCAAAAGAAACTGGCATTTTTACACTAGAAAAGTCTAAGGAGGGAACTGGAGTCCTTCACTACCTATTGGGAGATACAGGGAAGAATAACCCGTACATTTTAAGAGGTGCACCACAAAAGGACAAGCAACAATGATGACAAGTTGCAATGGAAATTATGATTGAAAATAAGAAAAAAAGAGGAGCAAGCACAGAAAAGACAGAAAATCTCCAGGGATTGAGATTCCCCAAACTCATGTAGTCAAGGCCCTAAGCAACTCTGTACCTAAAGGTAGCCTGTTACTGAGCAGACAGTTGGGCTATATCACATCACCCATAATCCTATTATTCTGTCCTTGCAGAATGCTCCCAGACGTCTCTCAGCACCACAAAGAACGTCATCCTTGGCCTCTGTTGCATCCAACATGCCCTGCTCTATCTAGCACTTGTTAGAGATGGCACCATCCTCTGCAGAGACTTGCAAATGTGTTTTAGTTTGGTTATCCCACCACTTTCTGAAAAGTCAAAGTTAATTTATATGACATACATACAAACACTCAATGTATCCTCAATTACTTCTCCATTTACATTCTCATGCTTCTTTGGGGGAAGTAGAGAAGGGAAGAGGGTGCACAGGGATCAGTAAGAAAAGAAATCCTTACCTGAAGATAGACCACCACCTGGTCCATTCCACTGGAATACTGGATCAATCAGTTCTAAATTTTGCAGATGATTTGTCAGACATAAAATACGTGGACTGTTGTGATTCAACTTGACATAAACTTTGACTGGAAAAAAATTATCATTAGCATCAAGTAGTTACCAATGGTATCCTAACAGCGAGCTATACAAATTTCAAGACAGTGGTTCAACGATGACCTTGAATGGAGTTCTGATTTTGGGGCTGCTTCTCTTATCTCTACCAACAAAATGAAATACCAAATAGATAGCAGGTTTGTTTTCCCCAGAAAATAAAATTAACAGAGTTCTTTCTAGTTCTAGGCTTCTCTGGTTGTGTAAACAAGAACCTCAGTGCACAGTAACATCTTCCTGAATAGATTATGTCACTTAGTAGGTTCTCACAAGCACGGGCTTCTGCAGCGTTGTGCCTCAAACAGTATCCCACAACACACACACAGAGGGTGAAGTTGCGGTATGTTGGTCCAGGATACTCAGACCTGAAAGCTTGCTGTTTCCATTCTATTAGTGATTGACTTTTGTACCAGTGCACAATGTATTGGCTTAAAAAGGGTTTAGGGTTGTAGCTCACCAAATGGTGAGCTGCCTATTGTTTAATTCAGAGATAATGAGATTGGAAGCAAATTGAGTAAGGTAAGGATTTGCTTAGTCTTTTACCACAGAAAAGCACCTGTGCATGTCTTATATGCCATTTTTAGCATATATAGGTGCTTCTAGATCTTTGGATGTAGTCATAATCACTTCCATAACATGCAGGATTTCAGTGTGTACAGTTTGGTTTATTTTCCTTCCCACTGACATTCTGTAAAGCATGTGTCTTCTTCAGAAGTATGGGATGCCAGATACTTATGCTCTAGTGAAGTCTGAACTTGAATATACCATGCTTTGTACCAGGCTACCCTAATGCCACTGAAAAGCAAACTAGTATAAAGCATTACAGCTACTACATTTGTGATTTGAAGAATCTGAATAAAAATTAAAACTGAATTAAATAAGCAAATTACTAAATGTTATCTTACCATCGACTATTTCAGATTCCCTGAAAGTGGCAAACAGTTCAAGTATTTGCTGCATGAAAGGATTAATGCTCAGAAAAATTTTCCAGTTTTCCATTATGGCAACTGGTGGTAATGCCACCAGTTTTCCCTCCTCTCCAACTATGAAAGTTCGCTTTCATTAAAAAATGAAAAGCCATTTGCATTCACATTACATTATTCAGTTGTTGAAACAGAATAAAGACTTAGATATAGCATTTAATACATAAGAATAATTTCAGAATTTTTATACTCTTAAGATGAGTAGGTATGTCTATCCCAGATAAGCCCCAAAATCATTTTTTTTACAGTAGCTTATACTGGAGAAAACTGCAAAGTATATATATTCAATTGTACAATAGTATGTCATGGAAATAAATTTTGTTTACAGGTGGTGTCCCAGTTTTTAACCCTGAAGCATGAAAATTAGTATGAATTCTACATATTAATGCAATTGCCAATATGATTAGAGGGTTTTCCATTGCAAATCCTTAATACTTTTTCTCAAAATTTACTAACCAGCTGGCTTTAGCAGTAGTCTGTTGGGGCAAAATTGTATATATTGTTTATCTCCCCCACTTCACATTTTGGGTTTTATTTCCACAAGGTCGCTTTGTTCTGTCTTAGAGCAATATGAAGAAAAAAAAAAACCAACACCATATCCATAATAAAAAGTAACAAAATTATGGTGTCATTATTATCATAACCTGTCAAGATGGTGAAGTCTGCCCCACCATCGTAAATTTTTTAAGCATGTATCATGGGATACAGAAGGGCATTTTATAGAAAATAATGGCTGAAAAAATATCAACCAGGTATAACCTTACTCTTCTTGTTTTCAAAATGAAGTCTTACTCTTTCAATTAAAGCTCTTTGCTATTTTTCTTATTTATCCATATTCTCTCCATTATAAAAATATTTACCTTAAATAGTGATCCAAGAACATTTCTGTCAGATATTTTAAAACTGTAGGATTTTAAAAGTGCAGGATTCTATGTAACCAAATTTTGATGGGGAAAAAAAACTCAAAATAGAGATATTGCACAGCACCTCAAAAGAACACTGAAGCCAAATCCAGTATACTCATAATGGTCTGTCCCAGAGAAGGTGGGAAAATTCTTCATTGATAACTAAATTGTTTAGAAACAGAGTTGGGATAACACATTCTGGTTTTGCCTTCTAACTGTCAAACTGCCCTGTGCCATTGAAGAAGCAGCCATGTTTACAGACGTGAGTCAGAATCAGAAGAGAGAAAAAGTACACTGATAGGGTGAACCATTAGACCACTCAGAGCCATTATTCAAAATTAAATAATATTATAAGATAAAATACTAAGAAAAAGCTTTAAAAACAAATTATTTCCAAGAATTGTTTCACCTTTGGACAAAAATTGGTATGTCTTTGTACCAAAACAAGGTAAAAAAATGTTGGATTTTCAACAGAAGTATCACTTCTAGACATGCTACGAGCAAAGCTGCTACTGGAAAACACATATGGATAAAACTATGGGGCAGAGTATTACCAAAACCAAGCCAGCATTGCAACCAATATGCATTTAGAGAAAAAGCAACATGAGTAAATGTATGGCAATGAGGAACATCCTAGTCTTTTAATTTTATTTTCAGACCTTCCAGTAATTGTATTGTTTAATGAGAAAAGAAAGTGAAAATGTTATATTTTGGAGTGAGATGGACTTAACTTAGAAAGCAATTAAATCTTAATTCATCTTAATTTTTGTTACAGAATATAGCACACAAGCGTCAGGTTCAGTGTATATAACATGTAAGGTGAAGTTGGAATACCTACAGTGGAGAAAGCAGTATCTTAGAGCAAAAGTCCAACAGCCAGGTGGAAAAATACAAAGAATATAGTTATTTTTATAACAATTACAGAAAATAATTTTCTCAGTTTCATAAAAATTATGAGGAAGAATAAAAAAAACTATTGAAAAAATTCCAATGACAGAAATACATTCTGTGGGATGGCCTATTAAGTATACATAAGTCAGTAGAGAACTGTAATTAATTAAACCACTTAAACCCATTCAAAACAATTCAACAACAAGGGATATGATAAAGGGCCTTTTCTTGATAAAAACTATTTTCACTAAAATTTGCTACATTATGTTTACAGAAAAATACCTGGAAATACAACAGATCCCACTATTTGTAAGCTGTCGTGCCTCGGCACTGCACTTCTTAAAAATCTCCTTGAGGGTCGAACTGTTAAAAGATAAAACAATGACATTATTACAACTATTTAATTTATCTGAAAAAGCAAAGAGCATACTTCAGGTTGATCTACAGCCTTTAATAGACCTGTTCTTCCATGGCTATTTAGTACCTGCGTGACGTCTTATATAAGGCATGACTCTTACTAAGGCAAAGAAAACCATACCACAGTGGCAAAGGCCTAATACCGGAAAGAGTATCCTTATTCTTAACAGCACTTTAGACTTTGTTTTAAATACATTCATGTTTTACAACAGAACTGTTACATTTTAAATTAAAATTGTCCATAATGGGAAAAATAGGGATAGGCATTATCCAAAATGAGGATAAAATTCAGCTGCATTGTTTACCGTACCCTCAGTGAGGATGTTAATCAATGTGTACACTGACCAGTAATGAAGTAATGAACTTGGGTTCTGTCATGATTATATATTTTTTTTTAATTTCCCCATGAAATGAAATATATTTTATGGCTATTTTAATTTGCATTTCTTCTATTTTAAACTGAAATTTTAAACATATTCATTAAGATTGCAAAGCTTTACAAGACATATAAAGCTTCTGATAGAAATTGAAGTATCTCTCAGATGGACATTCCAGTACAAGTCAGATCTCAGTTTCTTTTACAGAGTTCCCAGAGATACAGAACTGAAGCCAGCAGAAAGATAACAATGGCTAGTAGCCTGTCAGCATTTTGTGTTCTTTGTCTCCATCTCCTGCCTGGAAAGAACATGGGCTATTGGGAGTTGTATGCTTGTGATTTCCAGTTTGGGAGGGGGGTGGAATCTGGGAAAGAAAGTAAATAACAAAGGAATAGAAAGTCTTGAATACAAAAGACAGCAACAAAATACTGAACATACCATCAGTAGCAATTATTTAATGAAGATGGGCTAAATAATTACGTGGCACCAGATCAGTGTTTGTGGCTAATAGGTTCAATATTTAAAAAGTAAAAGCAACAATAAAACACTCTGGTAAACTGTTTACAGATTAAGGCATGTGTTGGGGACAATAAAAGAGATGTGGTCAAGTACCAGTGTTATTTTTATTTATCTTGATTTAAGCAATAATGGGGAATCATCAATTCACCCCATCTATTATACAAATGGTAACTGTACTTCTCTACATTGTTGTTACGGAAAACAGAAGTAAGGCAAATTCTCCGGCCTGATAGAGCAAGATAATCAAGGTGAGTTAAAAGAACTGTTTGTGCTTCTAATTTCAGAATGTAAGCAGAGTACACCATTGAAAATAGTTAGAAAGTAAGGAGAAATAAAACCTTGCCAGGGGGTGGGGTGGGGGTGGGGGGAAGTGAGAGAAGATTACCATGAGGAGTCATATATGATCATCCACAACTTTGATGAGCAAAATTTTTCAGATAACTTAATATTCCCCAAAGACTTCCTAAAAGGATTGGATGTTTTTTATTGAAAAACAAAATGGATTAAAATTTTCTCATTGCAATATTTCTGTTAAGTCTTTTAGAATTCTGCTGCAGAAATGAAACTAATTTTTCACTAAAATTCACCTAAAAAAAACACGATCAGATTCTCCACTGACAAAATCAGCATATGCTTTGGTTTTAATAAAAGTATACTAATTTATAGCAAATTATAAATCCTACCTGCAACCCAGTCTGGTTTAAAATTCCTTCTGACACTATTATCTGTCCACAGTCCATAAATATTTTATGAACTGTCAAGTTGATTTATGTACCATAACTGGAAGGGAAAAACATAACCCACCAAACCCAAATAAATCAATGAGAGAAAAACTGAAAAAAAAATCTTTTAAGGGAAGTAGTTATCAAAAGTTTATCAAAAGGCAACTGAACAAATTCATCTGGAAAAGTTAAGCTCTGCAGACTGAAAATGTATGAGCACATATATATAACTTTATGGGATGTTTAAGCATTACTTAATCAGTGCAGAAGGGCTTTTACAGTAATAACTTAAACCCGAAGATGGAGCTCTTGAACTGTTTATTTAGAAAGAACTAGGAAAAGTGGAAGCAATAGAGTTACTGAAGGAAGACAATGTAGAATTTCTGGAATTGCTTTTTTGGTATCTTCAGTGACATTGCATGCTAGATTTTGAGAAAGTCAGCTTAAATGCTCTTTGGTGTGCATACACATTTCACTTGCATAGCAGCCATTTCAGTCTGTAAATATTTCTATCCGTGTATGAATTGCAATTTTCCTTACACCCTTTCCTCTCTTTCTACACTGCCTTTTAATTTTTTTCCAGCCTGTTTTTTTAGGCTTCCTACTTGAATTCCTTTGGTCTCTTCCTAACAACCTGGAATTTAAATGGTACTTCCCGCAGCAGTCTCTAGCACAAATGATCTTCCCGCTCTCAATTTATTTTAAGAGTGCATATGATCAGATTGAAAAGATGTTTTTCATAGAAAAAAAAGTATCAAGAGGACATTAAGTTCCACAGAAAGAGCAACAAAAAATAATAAAGGACAAGGGAACTGTTTAAACTGCTTTTTAAACTCATTAAATGTATTATTCCATCCCTTCAATCTGAACCTGCACTTAACAAGCAGTGGGAAAGCTCTTTCACTCATTTTTTGAGAAAAATAAATGAGATTTCTGAATTAATTCCCCAAATTTAAGTTTTTTAAGCATCCCAAAGCACTAGAAATATATAGGGTCTGATTCCTCATTGTCTTGTACTTCTTACAGGCATAATACAAGGCATTCCTTTTTCAGAAAAACACAGATGAAGAGAAGTTTTACATCACTATCAAACACATGGAAGTTTGGGGTAATTCACCAAGTCCAGGGTGATTCAAACATCCCAGCTGCCTGAAGAGCCAGCCATTCCTGAAGACTGGAATTCAAGGATACATTTGCCATATGAAGTACTTATGTTACTTGAGGATTCATCAGGCAACTTTAAAATTTGATGGAGTTAAATTCAACAGCTTTTCTACTAATTTATGCCACTGAAACAGGCCAAAGATACTGCAGTGTGTTAAATTTAAGTCTAAAATGCAAACACGCTGTCTGATAAATTTAGCATCTACTTGGTAGATGTATAAATTCTACCCAAACACAGAGAAATTGAGCTCGTGTATTTCTGAGGAATTCTGCCTATAGGAGGAAGAGTCTCAGTTCAAGATTGGAAGCAGCAGATGGATTGTGCCTGCACAGACAAACAAACCCTCCTGCTCCTCTCTGGTCAGAGGGACTTACAACAGTGCCAGATAAAGAGGGGTCCCTTCCCACTTCTGCCCAAAGGAGGAATCCGGGGAGGTCAGTACTGACAAAAGGAACCCAATGAATCCTGTGCCCATCGAGTTGAAAGGGAATGCCATTCACCCACTTAAAAGTTTCACTTCTATTATTATACACTTATCGAATAATGTATATTATTATACAGTTATATATATTCAAGTATATTATGATATTTCATAAAAAAATATTTCTGAATCTTTTAGTCTTAAAATGAGCATTACAGTTGCAAAATTAATCTTCACAATAATTCATCAGAAAATTATATTTGGTCTGAAAATTGCAGTACCAGGAAACAGAGCTTAAAATAAGCCTTAAATAATTAAACAATCAATTTATTAATTAATAAAATACTGTATTACTAGAATGTTCAATTGGCATAGTTTCAATTCATTTGTTTAGAAATGAAAATTCTATGAAGCAATAGGAAAAGATTTATTTAAGTTATGGTAATTGCTAAAAGTTTTTTCAAAGTAATTATGTTTTGAGATAATTTTTGTAAAGAGATTACTGCACCAAAAGAGTATATAAATAGCAGTGCTACTTACTTAAGTTATTTTTGCTCAATCATGCTGACAGTCAAGTGTTTTTCTATATCCAAGTATTTTAATTACAGCTGGCATTTTTAAGCTCTCTATTGATGGCAAGTGCAAGTGCTGTGCAGAAATATTACCATTTCTATTACTAGTCATATGAAAGTCATACAGGAGAAACCAAACTTCAGTTTCCAGTCTATCTCAGTTAAGTTTAACCCCTTTGCCAAAAAGCCTGCAAGATACGAACTATATTACATATTTCAAGTAGGCCTTCGTATTTCCTTTCAGACAGTTACAGCACTAACACATTTCATAAGTTAAAAAGAGACTTTTTTCCTTATCATATAGCAAGCTAAAGTTAAAAATGTTGAATCTTTTCAGTAAGATGGAAATTTCCTTTGGGCGGCTCAGAAAACTCAAATGTAATTAAAGACATTTTAAGAAACATGCTCCAAAAGTTTAATTATTCACTGAAGGAAAACCATATAAGCCAATACTGTCAGCATTAGTAAACAAAAAATAGCAAAATGGAAAATCCTTAAGAGAAAAAGGTTCATATTCTTTACATCAGTCTGAACTCAAAACTATATTAATAACACCCCAGTGCAATAAAATTGATCTGTCTTTTCTGGAGTTGACAATGTCTGTTAGGCCTACTAAAACCAAAGACAGAAGAAATACTGTGACATTTCAGTGAACAGATGCTGAAATACCACATATGGTTTTCCCTTTTCTGTCAGAGAGCCGAAGAACTTTGAACTTCACCTCTGATCTTGCTCCTGGAAAAGACCTTGACTTTCTAAAGGAACTGGTAAAATTTGATCATAACCAGATTATGGAGTAAGACCTGGCATGTAGGCACACTAATGTACAAATTAAATAATCTAATTTAATACTATCAGAAAGCCTAAGTGATTTACTACGTTCAGATTTCAAAACGTCACTAGGGAGCAGAGACTTGTCATTTCAGGCCATTGCCAGCCTGATTGCTGAGAGGCCGTACAACTGAATTTCCCGCTCGGCGGCAGCTGACAGCTGCGATAACGCACTCGGTGGATACACGAGCAGTAACCCAGAGATGTACCGTCTGGGTCTCTCATCACGTAGCTGTTTCTGTGCCTCTGAGCCTTCAGCAAAGTGACCCAGCTCTTTCAGCTGAGTACCAAAGTTACCAGCCACGCAACTCCTGGCGTGACACCCCCTCAGGCAGTTTCTTTGGCACATAGAAAGGACCCTCTCCCCATCACTCACTGTTCATCTTTGAGGAGGTTACTTAGTTAATTCTTCAGCTTTCCTGCATCCATCTCCACATGTGGAGAGGAAGTTTAATCCCACTGTGGATACAGTGGGCATAGATGGGAAAAGCACTGGCAAAACCCACACGGGGAAGCTAGACTTTGAAGGGCACAGCTGCTGTTACGGCGCAGCACGGCCCAGACAGCAACACTAACTTAAAACCTGCCAGGCTCCGAAAAGGGTCACTCATGCAGCAACACATGCACCCGCTTCTGCAGAACCGTGTAAATACCGGAGGGCAAGGCCAAAGGCACGGGGAGGGCGGGAGCTCAGAGATCCCGTGAGCGCAGGGCAGGGCAGAGGGGCTCTGCAGTGCCGCCCGCCCCGGGCTGTGCGCCCCGTCCCTGCGGGGAGCGGCTGCCCCGGAGCTCGGCCCCGCCGCCCCGGCACCTCCCGAGGCGCGGGTGTCGCCGGCCCCAGGCGAGAGG
>JAVJGJ010000037.1:79580652-79600573 GCA_035590215.1 Microhierax caerulescens | reverse complement strand
TTGTTTTTTTAATGCCTCTGGCTATTCAATTTGGGCCTCCATGATAGACTGAGATGAAAAAGCAAGAAAGAGCAAGAGAAAGATAGAAGATGCAATAATTAAATAGCATAATTTACCAGTTCTCTCTGTAAGTTTCCTGCTCTTTAGGCTTCGTTAAGGTTAAAGTATAGTCTTGTATTGGGTCTGGCTGACACGGAGTTAATTTTCCCCATAGTGCTGCACTTTGCATTGGTAACTAGGAAGGTGGTGATAGTGTTTTGGCTACTGCCAGCGCTCCTGCTCCAATGCCTGACCAGAGGGATATTCCATACCATATGATACTTGTTCAGCAATAAAGCTAAGAGAAAGGAGGAGGAAGGGGAGCATTCTTTATTCATATTTGTGTTCCAGACCCACTGCTATGTGTACAGAAGTCCTGCTTCCTTGGAAGTGGCCAGACATTGCTTACTGATGAGAAGTAGAAAATAACAACTTTTGTTTTCCTTTGTTTCCATGTATGACCTTTGCTTTTGCTTTATTAAACTGCCTTTATTTCACCCACAAGGGTTTGGTTTTTTTTATTTTTTCCCCCTCCTATTCTACTGAAGAGAGGAGTGGTAGCTCAGTGGGCACCTGGCTTGGTATCCAGCCAAGGTCAAACCACCACAAGTCTCTACAATCTTGCACAGCACAAAATGTTGCAGTTGTCAAGAAATAACAAATCAATTCACTGGATTCCATGGTCTCACCTCATTCTTGTTACAAAGACATTTTATCCATGCCAGTTTCAGTAGGTGCACTTTGCTAATCAACATGAATTCAGGTATTCTTAAATACAGATCCAAATTTATCACCAATCAAGTTGTTCTGCCAGTGGAATCATAGGACTTCTAATGTTAGTTCAGCCAAATCATTCTAATTAAAATTCAGACATTTAAATAAGTCACTTAATCATCAAAGACTGTCTGTTCATTTCAAAACCACCTTGCTCCAGTGACAGTCATAGCCAAGGTTTATAACTTGAACAACACAGAAGACTACCTCACATTGCGGTGAGAATGTGATATGCATGTAATAGTTCTCATGTTAACCTAATTTCTCTGGAACAGCACAAGCAGTTCAAGGTCTTAAGTTATTTCCCTGGGAAGTTTAAAAAGTGGTAAAATTTCTACATTGTAAGCCAATTCACAGATGATTTTTTTTTCATTTCCCTAAGGAGATATACATTTTCTTGACCGTAAAATCTATGATTTTTGAAATGACCTCTTGGAAACAATCACCACTAAGTTTTGATAATCAGCAAGATATAAAATTTAATGAAACTATATGAAAGAAGCTGTAGGAACCTTGGTACTGTTTCGCGACAAAGTGACAAGAGCTGTATCATACAGACCTGCTCCCCTGAAATTGCCCATCCAACTGATGATCAGGCCCTGGGTTCGTACAGTACTTTAAAAGTTTAATCTTAAAGATTCATTTTCCACATTGGCTAATCAATTTGAAGTTTTAAAAGAATTAGCCACTTTAATATGGATGCATGCCAGGTTGGCCCTTGTTAGAGCTATGTCACATTTATCCAGCATAGTTTAAAGCTGAGAGATGGTCCAAACAGCTGTTGACAGCTTGAACTAGTGGGCAAGACTTCCACTGAACTGTTCTTCCACTGTAGGTTTTCAGGTATAGCTTCCAAATTACTTGATTATTACTTTTAGAACTATTTTCTATAGTCATTTGAGGAGATGAATCTACATTATTTTACCTTCACTGGGCGTTGATGCCAAATCATAGCTATTTAGCATACACAATTTTGAAACAGTTTTAGAGGTGCACCCAAATCAGTATGAGTTTGCACTGAAAGCTTAATGAGTCAGCTCTTGTGACTGCACTGCTCTGAATGAACTACAGAAACAACATTCACAATTAAAATGTTTAGGCCTAAATACTGTCATTAATACCCCTGTTATTTGGTGCTTAATTTTCTGTTTGTTTCAGAACTGAGAGCTCTTTAGATCACACAGTTTAGTATTTTATACATACACCTTTATTTCTGACCAAAGCAGTTAATAAAAATGATCTTTCAGTCAAACCTTGTTTTTTATCCTAGAAGACTGCTTCCAGGCTTTCAATTATTAAGATAATGGCTTTGCAGGGATGCTACAATGTACTGGAGAGGTGGGTGGGGTCAAAGAAAGGTTAGGTAAGTTCCAAAATTATTGTTACTCTTTGTGCTGGTTTTGGCCAGGACACATTTAATTTTCTTCACAGTACCTACTATGGGGCTGTGGTTTGGATTTGTGCTGGAAACAGCGTTGCCAATTCAGGGATGTTTTCATCATTGCTGAGAGCTCACACAGAGCCAAGGGCTTTCCTGCCCCTCACCTGTAGAAGAATGCAGATGGGTCAATTATCATTGATAACATACAGCTGTGGGCTGGCTTCAGGGGCAGCGGGTTGGTCGGTGTAGATAAGGTGCAGCTGTGGCTGGTTCTGTTAAGGGGCTGAGAGCCAGTGAAGAGGGGGCAGCTGAGGAAGCGGGAGGGAGAAGCAGATGGAGATGAGGAAGAAGCAAGAGGAGAGAGAGCGTGCCCTGAGTGAGGAGGAGAGATGAGGAGAAGGCAGCAGAGGGACAGGGATGGAGAGCGTGCCAGAATGTAGATGGTAAAAGACATTGTTGCAGCTGGATAGTTTTTGAGTGCTGCGACATTGGCTTAGCCTTACAGTGCCAGTACCACATATACAGTATTCTCACCTGTCACTTTTTCCCTGTTTTAGTTCTTGTGACTTATATATGAAAGCTGTCTTAATAAAGAAGGAAGCTTCATTTAGGGTTTTTTTTTTTGCTCCATCAGCAAACTACTCAAAAAAAAAAACCAAACCAAAAAAAATAACCAAACCAAACCCTACCATTCTGCACTGTGTTATTACTATAAACCTGTACTGTAATAAATGTTCGGCCCATTTCTGATTGAGTGATAACCAAGAGCAAGTTAGGGATTCAGGGAAGTTACATCTGTGTGAGACTAACACAAATGAGAGAAAGATCAGTCTCTGCCCTAGTTTTTCCTGACAAGACCACAAAATAAAGGCCCCTGTAGTGTGAACTGAGTTGTCCAAATAAACGTAGTTTGATTTTTCTTAAGTACCACACCTTTGCACATGGCACTGAATTAATGCAGAGTGGACCTCTATAAATCAGACCACTTTTGCTTAGATTGCTAAGTGAATACCGTAGAGCTTGGGATTAGGAAATGTGTGCTGCATGTTCTGAGCTAAAACATTAATGGCTTCGCTGACCTGATAGAACAAATGGCAAAACTCTGGAGGTAATCAGGCTGCATGGAAAACTCTGATGTCAATGTGATTTACTTATCCCAAGTAATAATTGTAAGTTTTCTAATTTGCATTTATCTGTGGTTGTGTTTGATAAATTTTGTTGGTGTTAAATCTGTGTTTCAATTTAATGCATATTTGTGATTTAGATAACAGAGTAATTTATTTTAAAATACTTAAGTGAAAACACCATGTAATTCTTAGTAAGATTGAAAACTTCTTAATTTTGTCTCTGCTAGCTGAATAAGTAATTTGTAGTGCCATTTCAAGTTGCTGTGTGTATCCCCTTGAAGGACTAGTTTACTGTGGTATGTTTCACACCAGGAGATGTTTCATTGTGAGATGGTTTCCATCATCACGAAATAACTCTCTGCTCATTCAGTAGCTCTGTTCTTTTTGTACCATATTTGATAAATCTCTTTTCAGGAAGGAATTCACTACTTAAACCACTGCCTTGCTCTTCACAGTTTCTATGCACTGATCTTCCAGAGGATGACCTCTAGTTTTACTGTGGTTTGTTGGCTAGGACTTCAGAAACTTGGAGAAACAGGAACAAGTGGAGTCTTTTAAGTTTACTGCCACATAAGGATGATAGAAGAGAATGACTGTGGTTTCCCATGGAGCTGAAAGGCAAGCGAGTGCCTTTAAAAAGTCCACCTTGTCATTTGAACCCATTCACAAGATGGGTAACCGGCAGTATTGAAGCCTGTTTAAGATGTGCACACCTGTTGTGAGAGGTCCCGAGAACAGACATGGCTTTGCCAGCTTTGAAGAGAAAACCAGTAATTCTTTCTTTAACTACAGTCCATTCACCCCTCTAGGAGAGCTAAATTACCCTTTATTCCCACAGTGGGATGATGTGCCTTTAGTAGATCCCTGCTCAGGTTTTCTGAGTCCAGGAGCAGATGCTGACCTGAAGCCCAGTGTTGGAAGAGCTATTGAATCCCTGGTAGACTACAGTGGTGCGAAACCTCACCAGCAGGTCCCCATTACAGGAAAGAGAGGCCAGCCTGCCCACAGGACGCAGATGAACATCTGGGAGGAAAGCAGCCAGGACAGAAGGTGGAACTCCAGGGCTGTGCCAGCTGCTTCTGTCAGGTCACAACTCAGAGGTAAAGCAAACTACTGCTTTTATTTCTTGATCACCAAAGAAATTGGTGATGCTTAACAAATAAATGCAATTAGCTTCTGAACTCCATCCCCCAAGGTCCTGACAGAACAACCTTATAAAATATATTTGCCCTGGATATTTGAACTGAATATGACGACTGCAGCAGTATTTGTATGATTCATTGTCCCTGCTGTAGCTAAGAGGTACCGTCAGCAAATTCTAATGAGCATTCTAATGCTAAAAAAAAAATAAAAATAAAAATCTTTGGAGGTAAATCATATTTTTAAAAATCTATTTATGTGAATTGTGAAGTTATATACAAGAGTTCTAATGAGCACCTGGTTTAATATAAATCAAAATAACAAATTATTCCAGAGTCAGGAAATCCTTTGGATATTTCTGTGTCATTTAGTATTTCCTGACACGTTGCAGTACGGTGCATTTAAACACCTATTCCAGTGTCTAGTTGATTACGGAAGAGAAGGTTTTTAGGACTGCCATCACACAGTGGTCGAAGCACCTATCACCCTCCTATTTTATATCAATGAATTGCACATATACACATAAAATTGGATCTGATCAGTTTGTATTGGTTACAGCATCAAAATGGAAATTAACTCTTTTTAACATGAAGCCAAATTGTGTTTCTGGTTACTATTCAGAATTTTCTGATGAAAATTCTGGAAAGTAGAAATACCTACCAAGGGTTTCTAAAGGCAGACATAAGGAGCATAACATAAGCCATATAGTTGAATTTTTATAAAGATTAAGACAATTCCAACAATTTTCATAGAGAAATGCTCATTACAGCTAGAACAAATTTTTACAGGAACTCAGGCAACATCTCATATATGAGGGGAGGCATTTCTTATAACATGGTAAAGAAATGTAAATAAGCTTCTTGTTCCATTTTACTATACAGAAATAACACTCTCACTTCATGGTTAGCTATACTTTATCTGTGTTATTGTCACCATAAAGTCTTACATGCTATAAATTAAGGCAGTGGTTTTGGTTCCTTGTTTCTGTCTTCGAACTATGCATTTTAAATCACTTTAAACTTACTGCAGCCATATAACAAAACCCAAAAGAACTCAAGAAACCACAAGGGATAAAAAAATAGACTACATAGTTTTCCTTTTTTTTTTTCTTGCTCATCCTATATAATTTTCACTGTTATTTCTCATTTAGTGTGTTCTCCATTTACATATGAAATTAGACCTCAGACAATCAGAACTGATCAGCTGTTTGTGGTTGTGTTTTGTTGTTCGTTTTTTTTTCTGCAAGCCTCTGGAAAAGTGAAGTGGAAAGAACATTTGAGATATGCAATTCTACTTGACCATTCATTTTTCCAATGCAGGGAAAAACAGAGACAGAGAGAGATTTACTCTAGCAGATAGAGACACCTGAAATGAACACTGACAAAATCGAAACTGAATGTCATTGAGTCAGTAACCAGAGTTACATTCAAGAAATGGAGTAGTTCCAGAAAGCAGACAGAAACTGTCTGGTGCCTTTTTGGTGATATTTTGTTGTGTAAAGTTCTTTATTAGAGTGAAATACTGACTCTACTGAAGCTGTAAGAAAAAGTCAAATCTAACTTAGGGACAAACATTGAAACAGATATACTCCAGCATAAATTTCTTAAGGAAAGCTGTGCAAATGTTCTTCCAAACCTAGTATTCATTTGCCAATTTTCCTGTGATGCTGAGATATTGACTACAAATATGTAAATATAGATCTAAAAAGTAGTTGAGCTTTAAGCTGTTGTTTTTAATGACACTTTAATTTTTAATTCCAGATTTCAGCTATATGATTCAAAGGCCAACTACCAACCCCCAGGCATGTTGATGTAATGGAAGTGCTAATCTTTCTAGATATTGGTCCCAAGACATTCCACAGCTCAGTTGTTAGGGAAAAGTGTGCTGGAAGAGAGGTCAGGCATAGGCATTTTGCAAGCAAATTCTACAGCATTTTCTTCACTGTGTCAGGACTGAATGGAAAAAAAAGAAATAGAAGCAGCCTTTGAGACGGATTTGCTGAGGTGTATAAAACATCTGCAGCAGACAAGAGGTTCTCTGTTTTGAGAAGATACAATGCTATGGCTTTGGCAGTCAACAGCGTTACTTTTAACTTCCCCAGCAGTCTTTTGCATCTACTGAACAAAGCAAGTTTATTGAACAGTAAGTCTGTGATAGCAAAGCAAAGGTGAGAAGCTGACAAAGAAGGTCATTCTAAGACTGGAAAATCAGAACCTGCCAGAGAAGGGAGACAGCTGAAGAGCTGTTCTTCATGTATTCTCCCTTGGTATAGGCAAGGTGCTCAGTGCTAGAAGACAGGGTCTTCAGGAAGTTGACATCATTTGTCTGGAGTCCCCTTCTCTCACACATATGACAACAGAATTTTGTAACCTACTCTCTGTGGTCTTGAGTTTTTTTGCAGTGTTTAGGAGGACCTCAGAATTCGACTCTGCAGGTGTATTTGTACCTGGAAACCTGGTGATGAAGCCCTCATATCCCATTTGTAATTATTATTCTGTTTTGTATGGCTTAACTCAGTGATGGGCATGGGGATTGCAGAAGGAACTAGGGTATTCGATAAATCTAATAAAGAGCAGAGATGACTTCTTGTCCCTGCTGAACACTGACACATCCATAGACAAAGTTTTCTTCAAAAACTGGCAAATAGAAAACACTATAGAGTTTACCTATGGACTTGATAGTAACACTTTTCTATAAGAAATTAGCAGTTAACTCATGCCACTACTAGAGTGGCCATATTTTGATTTGTTGAAAAGCCTGACTAATCCAGTATTCCATCTAAGACTGTGGATAATTAACATAGATTGTCAGCATACTTCCTCCGCGTATTTTCCTGTCATGTGATGACTTGTTGACTAGGAATTTGTGATAAGGAGATGGTATATTTGTAGTTAGTAGTCGTGGATTCATAGATTTGCCTTCAAGAATATATCCATTTGCTGTTTGAACCCATCACTTAACTTCCAGCCCTCTATTTCCAGGTAATTTGTGAATATGTTAAGCAACAAAGTCCTAAGCCCAGATGGGTTACCTCCATGTCTTTCTACCAGAGATGTCCATCCACCTGCAAAATTTTTCATTTAACCCTTCTGTCCTTCTGTGATCTTATAATCAATTAGTTATCTCTGTGACGATCTTATCTTTATTAGGTTGTTACTAGGAGCGGCTCTGTCAAAGAACCTTATGCAGAATTTGTTGAAATAATTGTGGTCACATACTAATTTCTCAATGGCCTTTGTGTAGGAAGAGTTCCCTTCCCAGTGCTTCTTCTCTTGAAGCAAGAAGCATTTTCTCCGGAGTAATCATTACTCTGGTGAAGTAATCGTCCTGGAGTAATCCAGAATTAAGCAGCACGTTGACTGTGAGGCATATCAAGGTAGGATTCCAGCCTCTCCTACCTTTCAAATAATGATTGAAAATGACTGTAGGCAATGCTGCTGCAGCCCTAGTTTGTAACATAGGTACCTAGTGAGATAAAGCCTTTTATCTGCCTGCAAAAAGAGAAAGAACAAAGGTTAGTCAGAGGCAACATGTAAAGCAAAGAGCAAAAAAATGTGCAACTTGAAAAACATCAAATTAACAATTCAAGGACTCTCATAAGCATTATACCATATAAACAAAGTCAACTAAGAATGAAAAATGGCCTACAGTAGGCAGTAGGCTTAAGAATATCTGCTATCAAATAATTACCCATAACACTATGAATTGTGTAATAGTATACTGCCTAATAAGCTAGTAGGTCATCTGGAAATAATGCATCAAAAATTAGAATAATCTCTTGAGGGCTGAGTGCCATTGAATAAAACAACTGTGGTTTCACTAAGGATTTGATTATTTATCATCCCTACAGTTATGTATTTCACCATGTGTTTGTTTTTTACTTGCTCAATAGTGGTGATGCTTTGTTTATTCAACAACTTTGTTCTTTCTCTGTTGCTTCTTTAGTCACACATGTCCTTCCAATATAAACTGATGGGGTTTATGCTTATTTAGAATTAGTTTTCGGGGGTGATTTGAGGCCTTTTCTTTTAAAGGAGTAAAAGAGAAGAAATAATGTTAATGGGTTGTATTTTTTTTCTATATATAAAAAGAAGTAGATTAATCAACCAAAGAACGACGCAAAAGAATCTGGAAGAGTTATCTGTAAACCTTTAATTTGTTTGCTGGGCCCACTGAAGTCAATATAAGATATCGCAAAACAGTGCACAGTTTTCAAATGACAGTGAGGTGGAGTGAAACTTGTGAGACTGCTGGTTTTGTGAAACCTCTCTGTATATTTCTTTATATGTGGACATGAGAGTCTCACTTTTTCCTTTAAAAACAAAACAAAAAGATGTTCTGGCTTTCATGATTTTTGGGAAACGGCTTAGGAATACAAATGAGTATATCTTCAGTTTCTGACTCAGAATCAAAACCAGAAATTCCCTAAATCTGTTACCCTGTCTCCGAATCCTGCTTTGTCAGATTAGGAGACTAGTTTAAGTAATAAACTGAAATTGACAGTAGCATTAAGCTTGTCATTAGTTAAAAGTGACAGAACCAAGACACTGAGTTCCCAACTTGTACAGGAACACATCATGCCACTTTCAGTCCTGTGGACTGAGCAAATCATTAGCAGCATTGAAACCTCCAGAAAGTTGACTTAAAGAAAAAAAATATTACAGTTTTTATGCTAGATCTTTCCACTGGAAGAAAAAGGAGAAGTAAATGTTAGAAGATTAATCATCCCAGCAGTAGGACAGTAGTGTCAAGACAGCAAATTACAGTATAAAATGCAAGAGCAGAGGTCTCTAGAAATTCCAATGTACAATTATCAAAGCAAATTTTAAATTGTATACATGTCCTCCTTTGTACAGGACCTTGTACCTGACCTGTTTTACACATACAACACAAGGAACAACAGTTACAACCTTTAGCTCTTTATCCAATGAACCAGAGGAAGACTTTTTATGGAACTACTAGGACATATGGATATTTGAGCCATATACCTCTTTACTTTAGAGAGCACAAGTACATGTATACCTATCAAGTAATTACAATAGTTCAGACATAAAACTTAATGGAAGCATTCCCATATGAGTAGAAGCTGTATATTTGCAGATGACATTTAAGGTTTATACAAAGCTAAGGCAATGAAGGTGCAGCCACCATTTTTACTGCAAGCACATTACTTGTTTAAGAGACACTTCCCAAATTATTGTTTAAAATGGAGAGCGATTCCATTTGAAAGCTCTTCACAGTGCAAAAATCCACAAATTCTATCAAGTTATGCAAAAGCAGTATCTTAAAAGTTACAGCACATAGTACAAAAAGCTGTTTTACAAATCAGGTCATATTATTTCATTCAGTATCCACATATAGCATTAGGATCCTAAACTTTGTTTTACTGAGAGCTCCAACTTTCTTTTAAACTTTGTCAGAGTGATTAATTCTGCAAGAACTAATTTTGCATTCAGCACAATGGTTTTCAGTGTCTAGTCTTTGAACTATTTACTCCAAATTATATCTAAAATTTCTACAAACAACTAGGAAAAGTAACTTTATTATGACATAGCTTATATTTGCTACATAAAGGTCCACATATGCATTGGAGATTTTAAAGGGGTCTGGCAGTAAAAAGCAGGTTGAAAGCTACGTAAGTAGCACATTCTAGACACTAAACAATAGTTTCCAGTGTTCATAGGGCGGTGTGCCTACCCATTTTACTATAGTATAACAAAGTATATTTACAAATACACCTTTTCCAAAGTCACCAAAAGCATTATGCTACTTAATGGCACAGCAGTTCAGATGATAGTCTCATATGTATCCCTTACTTATGGGATTATTTTGTGGATATTATAGTAATAATAATTATTATTATTATGATAAAATAATCAGGATATTATTTTATCCTGATTCCCTAAGGAGACAAGTTGTTTCCATTTATCTGTTGGTTCTCCCCTAATAATTTTTAACACCTTTGGCCAATTTTTGCCAAATTTGACAGAGATACAAGCATCTCAAGGATAATTGCATCCCTGCAAGATGTTTGAATTTTGAAGTCTGGTGAGAGGAAAGACATACATGAGTGTTCCTCTTGAGGGAGCAGAAACTCAGGCATTGTAACATACTTCTGTTTGGCAGCAGCTTACTGTTATCAGCGTGTGCGTACTGGCTTACCAATCAGCACATATGTGACTCTGTAGTAATTGTAGGATGTGGCCTTTTGGTGGGAAAGCCTGATTTACAGAACCTGGTCAGGGAGAGCTCAAATTATTGGAATATGAAGTTGGGAGGATGAAGGAGACAAAGAAATACCTTTAGGAAATCAGTCACTTACTGCTTATGTAATAGATTATTGCTTTTGGAGTTGGCAAAAATTATGTAACTGTAGAAATGCAATATATAATTACTAGTTTCAATTGCATTAGAAAATTTTTATTACTATGTTTTGTAATATGGATACTTTCCTTTATACAGTTAGTACTGTGCATGACAATATACGAAGTAGGCCAAACCATAGCAATGTATGCTGTGATAGTATTTATCACTTACTTTCATCTTCCATGTGATTTAATGTATTCTTGTGGATGTTTGTAATTCGGAATGGTAACAGGTAGCTGAACATTGGTGCATCAATTTTTATGGCAAGCCATGAGTTGTTTTCATACAGTTTAAAACAGTAAGGATTGCTGCAAATTGGTTAACACAATAAGAAGACCTTTCTATCATTTTGGAGAACTCCGGTGAAAGTTGTTCCTGCTCTACATAACCAAAATCATATTTTTGCATTTTCTATGGATCCCAATCTCAAGGCAAGTGTCTGGTTCCCTTCTTGTAAAGACAGAAAACATATTTAAATCATTTTTTTTCTAGTCTGCTTTCCATTCAACACACTTTGGCAGTGATTACGGTAGTGTAGTGACTTTTTCAGTTCTTCATCTAATTATATTGAAATGAGCGCAATATTTCAGGTAGCTGTGTGTTAGTGTGACCAGATTTTAATGGTGGCTATTGCTCCAATAATTTGCAATTTTTGAACTGTTACTCTGGTTAAGGTGTTTAGACTGTAATGTGAGACTGATACTACCAATATCAGTTATGTGCAACTGGCAACAGAGTTAGAGCAAAAATACCAGAATATACAAAACATAATAAACCCTCATACTTGATATAAATACTCATGTATTTATTACTTAGGCACTGCCTTGTTTGGTGCAAGTCACAAACAACTAAGTAAATAAAAAAACATCAGTGATTCCATAGCGCAAGTCTATTTAAGCCTTTCACGTATTGAAAATGTAATGGCATCCTTCATCCTTCTGCACTGATGACACTATTTATAGTCCTTAAATAGTACTGCATTTACTTAAGTAGTTCTTTGAGTTGGACTCCTTTTGTAGCAGTGAACATCATACAAATACATTAGGCATATGGGAAGGACTGTAAAGTGTATTTACTGTACCATTTCATAAGTAGTATAGGAAATGGAAAGCTGCATTCTTGAGGAGTAGAGAGGCAAGGACATTCTATTAGTTTTTAAACTTGTATTCACTATATTACATTTTCCTTCCTGAACGAAACTCCTCAGGAATAGGTCCATTCCTGATTGCCAGTGCTGGCTGGTGAAATATGTGAAATTGTATCCTTCACATTCTGATGCAAAAGATAGTAAACTGGGAAAATGCAGATACATACAGTTCACTCTTTAAACAAGCAATCATAGTATCATATATTGATAGCATTGCTTTCTGCCATGTATTTGATTTCTCTTAGGAATCAAGTGATCTTTCTGCAAGGTGAAGAGAAGAAAAAGCAAGGGACTATTTCTACAAGTCAAATACTAAAAGTGAGACACCGCTTCTTTTAAAAATGGGGTTTTCTTGTGCTTTGCTTCGTCATCTTATTTTTGTTACTATGCACCTTTATGTAGCAGGGCATGTAAGACTACAAACATTTTTTCTTTCATTGAAGACTTCTGGTGTTTTAACAGCATTTAGCATAGGAATAACCTCATGAACTTTAGTTATCTAAAAGCTTGTATCCAGTCTGTGCCTTTCAACTCCACTTCCTCCATAGGCAGTGAAGAGAAACTGGAGTTTCCAAAAGGACATTCTGTACATCTGTCTTCAGCCCCTGTCACAGGCATGGTATGACTGGTGTCTAATCTCTATTTGTGTCTCATCTCACTTAACTTGTTATTCAAATTTAGACAAAATAAATCACATCATCACTGTAAGCTTATTGGAAGATAAACTACCTCTTTCAATTAGTGAGTGAGATAGTTTTAAAGAAGATGAGCCTGTGAACTGTAACATAACTACTTGTTCTCCAACAAGCAACATTTAATTCCAGGCTTTTATTTTCCCTTTAAACTAGAAACATAGGCGTTTTTTATTTTCTACATCATTCTGTGTCACATAATTCCTTATTATCTAGTTACCAATGTCATTCACTAATGATTATACAGGAACTTATTTCTCTTTTTTGTTGTTGATCTAAAGCTTATGAAGAAATTTCTTGGGATAATATGTTACCTTCCAAAACCTAGTCTCCAGAATCAACAGTGGAAGTGTTGGTTGATCCTGTTTCCCAGTGTTTCACAAAAAGGAGATACGATCCTGAACCTGAAATAATCCAAGTCAGTGCAAAATTTCTTGCCAACTGGTTTTATGTTTTGCTAATGAAATGTAGCCTAAATTTTGTGTAGCTCATACACATAAACCCACAGCAATGTTTTCAAACAAAAACAGTCCCGAGTGAGCATTTAAGGTCATCAGCACACTCCAGTAATTGCCTCAAATGATTGCATATTTTTTCCCTCCCCCTCCCCTACAAATTAGCACAGAGGAAGATATGCACGCACAGTACCAAAAGAGAGAACAAGGATATTGATGAAAAAGTGGTTGATAGGAATGATGCTGCACCATAACAATTTTCACATTAAATTAGTTTACTTGTGACCATTAATTGCAATATTTACTATTTTTACTAAACTAAAATTCAGTCCTGCAATTGGTTCTGATTGCTGCATGAAAATCTATTAAGCCAAATTAATTAGGTAATGTTGCCTTACAAGAAGCATCTAATTATGATTTTAAGTTGTCGGATGCTTCTGGGACAGATTTCAAACAAGATCTTTTACCTTTCCACAGAGACCTGTTGATTTGTAAGTTTTGTTTTTTTGTGAATATCAGGGTCCTCTGAACATTTCCTTTATGAAGTCTGCATACAGTTATTTCAGAAAACTAAACTGAGCAGCATTCTGTAACCAGAGAAGTTAAGATATTCAATCAATAACTATGTGAAAAGTATACTCTAATATCTTTCTCCTGTGAGGGACTTAAATATAAAAAGCAGAACAGAAGAAATCTATAAAGTGAATTATTTTCATGATTTCATACATCTGATATTTTCATTAAAACATGACATTTATGAAAACACCATGGTAATCATACATGTATACAAACTCAAGGTTTTTTCTGTTGTCTGTAGAATCCAAAACAATCACCTGTGCCTTGGTGTCTTTTCTTCACTCTGTATTTCACCTATTCTGTTCTTAGAGCGAGCATTTTAGATGAGCCCAGTAAAGGGTGGCAGGAGGTTCAGAAGGGCTCAGATCAGAACCAAGTAGAGATGGGGAAGGAAAGGTTGGTCAAAGCAAGATAGGAAAATTAGAACATGACTGCTTTCCAGGGCATGAGCCAGCAGGTATGCTCATGCAAACTCAATGGATGAGTGTGCTGCTGGGCACAGTCAGGCATACAATGGTAGAGACGTGTACCACTGCAGGTTGGAAGGGAGATGGAAAACGCTATCATTGTGGTTTCTTGAATATTGCTCTTTCAAAGAAATACAGATGTGGGCAGTGAGAGCCGCTTGCAAGGACAGACCAAGAGAGAAATTCAGACTTCATGTTAAATTTTCCCATGTTCTCAATAATTGAATGAGAGAAGGCTTGCAAGTAGAGAAACACTACATTTTTAAAGAAAACTTGCTTATACTATCCTAGGAAATTGACTGAAGTCCCCGTATCTGAGGATGAATATTAAAAGACAAAATTCTGCCTGCTGAACTGGGTCATTTAGCATATATGCCAACCTAATCATTTACCACGGTCTTTTACCAAATTCAAATGAGCACTGCATCATGCCACGAGCAAAACTTTGACTTGTCACCACCTCTCTTTTGGGATTTCATAAATATTATATCAGAATATTCTGTCTGGTAAAAAAAAAAAAAAGGTGATTGATCTGTCTTGTCTTTAACAGTGTAAGTCAAAGCTCTCAGACCTCTCATATCCCTTGTATACCTAAGGACAATGTCCCTGGGTTGTTTCTACTTTCAGCATTTTTGATTAAGCCCAAGCAGTCCATCTCTCATTTTCTGAAGCAAGAGTTGTAAATGGACTATGTTATCTAATCTTAAGGTGTTTTCTGGTGCCATGGAAGAGTGTGCACTGAGTCTTCTCTACTTGCTGACTCCAGCCTTTTGCCAATAAACTAGAAATCAGTATCCATTATATCCTCTTTGGAAAAATACCCGAGTCTGATCATGGGCATAGCCAAAAAGTCAAGAGATCTATCTTATTTCCATTCTTCCCAAGCTTCCTCTCTGCACATATGTACTAGAGCTGTAATTTGTTATGTGCTGCAAGTTCAGCAGATGATTGTTTTAATCTTGGGACGTGCCAAGCACACAGGGCAGTTCATCTCCATGTGTTTTCTTGTGGAGCTTTTTAATAAATAACTAGAATTTTGTAGCATGTACTATATGGTTCAGCTGCCTCCACCAGCTGTCTTATGAATAATGTACATATATTTGATTTCATTTCTATCCAAATAGTGTCTTCTGTTGGTGCAGTAAATTTTGAAGACATTGACAATGTCATTGTAGTCTTAATCCCACTTAATCATATGTGAACTTCAAAGCCTCACGACACAAGCACTGCACAGTGTGTTTCTTTTATTTGCATGGTCTTGATACTTCCTCTTTGAGTTCTTGTTACTTAGGAAAGGGGGAAAAACAGTTAAAGATCTGGTCTTGGGCCAAAAGGATGAAAAAAAATGGGGGAACACTCCTTATTCTTTTTAATAGCATAAATGAGGTCTGTAAACACAGGAAGCACGGTGGGCTTTCAGATACAAGATTGAAATTAAAGAGCCCTTTTTAATAACTGAGTCAGTAGTAAATGGCCTACAGTCGTAACTGCCTGCAGTGGTCAGTGTAGGTCTGTATAAATCTAAGGAACCATTCAGCCTATATATACAAAATCAAGGAAGCTGATACAAAATAAGCAAAGAGATGTCTACTGAAATGATGGTATAACAGATTTTATCTACTTGAGCTATGGTAAGCTTAAATGAACCCGTTTTAACTGCGTGTGAATTTATCATAGAACATTAAGGCCTAATTCTTTATTGTATCACTTCAGTGTTACAGTTTCAGGGAAATGATGCTCCTAACATCATGTGTCACGCTTTTCAACCGAAACTGTTGATGAGGTTTCTTTCCATCCAGGAGTTGCTTTGTGGCCCAAGTGACCCTTGCCATCCATCTAGTACAGAACAGTCATAATGGACTAACAATAACTGACTGTTGGACCAAAAGCTGCCCTTAGTTTGCCCATCCTGGGAAATAAAAGCTGCTTCTGCGAGCACATCTGCTAGATCATACCCCAAAACACCTGACTTATGGTTCCTGCTGGTGCTGAGGCTACCTAACACAGGCATTCCTGTAAATTCCCAGCAGGAAGAAATAGATTTGCATTACATTCAAGGCTCAAGTGGGGAGGACATGGAAGAGAAGGTTCCGAGCTTAGCATGCACCAGAAATTTCTGCTGATGCCATTCCAGATAGAGTCCCTACTTCCAAAAAAAGCTATTTTCAAACTTTGACATATTTTCATACTTCAAACGCTTCCTGTTCTTTAGTATTAATGAACAGGTCTGTTCAGTAGAAGCGTGCATACCATTGTTTGATGGGTAGTATGACTTCGATATTGCCATGTTAAAAATGTGTGATTTTTAGCTTTAGTCACTAGGTGACCTTTGAGTTCGCAAAAGCTCACTGAATGCCATTACACCTTACTTTTAGCTAGATCATGAACTTTGAAATTCAAAGGTTTTCACTTTAAGCCTTTTCCAAAGTTGTCTTTAGTAGCTTGAGCTGGTATAAAGCCTTTATTTGCAAACTTTCATGAAAGTAAAATGGTAAAACAACTTAATGATAAGAACTGAAAATGATTTAAAAAAAAGGAAAGAGACTGTGCTGTTTACTTACTTGATTTTCTCTTTGCATATGCCTTTCCCTTCTGTCCTTTCAGTGTTCTTGCACAGTCCACATGAGGAAAGTGCAGGAGGGATACTTCACTAAGGGAAGCAGGGTGAGAGAAGTTGTAGAAGTATTGCCCTCTCTTTTCTGAAGGAAAGACATAATGCTGGGCCTTACATATAGCAGAGTATGTGTTAAACATTCCTAGTTGCTGGGACCTGCCTTGGAAGTAGCTGGAATTTCTGAGCTCCACCTTAGGTCTGTTCATTTCCATTTCTTACATCAGTTTCAGGGAGAATGCATATCCTTTTGCAGAGCATCACATGCTGTCACACACGTGTGGGGAACAGCACATCATTCTTCACACAGCCTTACTCATGACAGCAGTAGTTTCACAGGAAAACTAAGGTGCTAAGCATTTTAAGGTGGTCAAATTTGACCTGTATTGCTACAACCAAATCTATTAATACCAAGCTTTTATGTACGTAAGGCACCATTCTGATTGTTTTATCTCACCTCCTGCACAAGTCATCTGATTTCTCACAGCCTTAATCCAACTTTTAACTTCTGCTTGAATTAGAACATAAAATGAGAAATGTGCCTTAAAAATAGAGTGCACACAGCATACAACACTGTGCTGAACAGAGATTTCTGAGTTGTAGGGAAGTTAGCAGAGCTATTAACCCTTCGTTCTGCCATGTCATATTTCTGTTGCCATACAGCTTTGAAAAATAGAAGCTGATGTGTACACTGTGCTACAAACAGACAGACATCTTGTCTGGAGTGATTTGTAGCATATGGTCTCACGGTAAGTTTGAGCAACAGGTTCTCAATATTCTCCATGTCATTTTCCTATTTTCGAGTGAGTGAGGCTATGGGTTTCATTGATTTCTGGCAACAAGGAGACCAAGATCTCTGAGACCTAAAGGATTCTGACATCTCAAAACTGTGAAAATCTTAATTCCATCTGAAAAATTCTATGAAGTTTTTCATATTTATTCTCTGTTTATGATTGTCAGACATCAAGATTGCTATGATTTTAAGCGGAGGAAAGAATAAAGTCAGAAAGAAGACATAAAAGTGATCCCTGTACAGGTTTTTTTCCTGCTTTGTGTGTTTGCCAGTAGTTCTGGAAAGATGTGTAAAGGCATTAAGGCTGCTAGACTCCCACCAAAGTCCTTGAGAGGTTAGATTTATGGATTTGAAGTCTAAACATGCTTTGTAAGTCTGTAAATGTAAAAATCTCTTTGTAGATAGTCACTTTCACTCTTTCCTGGACTAGTAGTTGCACTTCCTGCCTCTAGCACTTGGGCAACAGCATCGGCGCTCAAGCATTACTCCAGAGTGAGACACTATTCTTCCCCAGACCATGCAAGAAAGTGGTTGCCATTCAAATTACTAGCAAAGCTGAAACCAGCTAAGAGTCATCTGTCATGTAATTTTGCAGAGACAAACAGGAAGAGTGGTGAACCTGGACATGTTTTGCATGTTACCCTTGCACCCACCCTCTCTTCCTTTTGGCAGAACAGGAAACCGTCTTCTGTTTTTCTTTTTTTTTTTTTTCTTAAGGAATTAGAAAAAAGAAAAAAGTCATTACTTATGCTGTAGCTGAGCCTAAAAGCCCCTAGTATAAGACTGGTGTGATGAAAAGCTGCTTTGCACAACCTAGCACTCTAAATAATCTAAAATCCTTAGTGTGCAATTTGGAAGTTTTACATATGGGAATCCAGGTGCAGTGTGATTAAGTGGTTTGCCAAATCCCATTGGAATCTGTAGCACAGTTAGGAGTGAAAATTCATGTACCCTGAGCCCTAGCCTGTGCCACTTTTTAATTTTTTTTTTACCAAACTCTGCTATTGAAATGGTGCTTTGCTGAAACCTGATTTTAAAAATATAATAATAATTAAAAAAATAATAACACAACATGATAGCCATCGTTCTTAAAAGTTAGGCTGAGACACAAGTGAAGACTTAGGAACATAAGTAATTTTTTTAATCCAGTTTTTCTCTGTGAACAGCTGTGGGAGCCTTCACCACATGTAAAAAGCCATGTCATTAGTGTTGTGATTCATCTAGAAGTGCTAAATTTATAAATCTGAAATTATTAATCAAAACTTTGTTTGTGATCTGGTGGCAGTCTAAGGATGATCAGTGGGCATTTCCCTAAGGGAGCTGTGGAAGTGGTTTTCTCAGGTCAGACTTTACTTTGCATTTGACCAAAGGTCCTGGATGGTAATTCAGTTCTTCTCATTTGCTTCTAGGCTTTCATTAAAGCCTGTCTCAGGGGAAAGGGATCAACTACATCATCTCTTGAAGTCTGTTCCAGTCCTGGAATGTAGCATCATTCTTAATATCCTTGGTTTGTGTATGCATACCTGAATTTGCTTTAGGATGAACTTGTTCATCTCTTTCATCCTCAGTTATATTGCAATGTAAATATTTACATTTACAATAGTTATATTGCCTAAAAGATGGAATCTTCTATCATTTCTTTGCCAACAGCAACATAAAAATCTTTTTTTAAAAAAGAGCCAAAGCATTAAGAATTTATTGTGAAACAGCTCTCTGAAAATCTCTTCCTAATGCAGTCCATTTTCACCAGCAGATCTCCAAAAATCTTTTATAAAACATACATGATCTTGTCCTACAGCTCAGTGCTCCATTGAGTAGAGTACAGTCAGAGCACAAGAGTTACAGATTTGAATCTCATCTTTTTATATCACTAACTAGAAGAGACTTTTTGTATTTTCAATGTTTGTCATATAATTTTGTTAGGTATACTGAACAACAATTGTCCAGTGTTCAAGTGGCTTTTTTTGTATTTTTAAATTTACCAAATTTTTTGTGCATATTTTATTTTACTTGTGGTGGGGGTTTTTTCCCACTTTCTCTACTTGTCTGCCTTTTTTTTTTAGACTTTCTTTTCTTTCAAACCCATGATGTGTAAATTCCATTGGAATCAGAGATTTAAAGGTATCTGCTTAACAAGTTTTCCTGAACAGGGATAGTATTGAGTATCTGTTCATACATTTTGGAGAACGGAGGTCTCTGTGATTTGTTTTAGAAGTCATTGAACTCTGAATTGATTCTTACTGATTTTATTATTCATTTTTTTTTCTTATAATTTTATTTATTTGTGGCAGATGAATACTGCATGTGGTTTCATATGTCACATAGCTAACCATATACAGGCAGGGAAGCAACT